>CM071598.1:190160147-190785147 GCA_036435485.1 Saposhnikovia divaricata | reverse complement strand
AGTTCCATTGTCTGATCTTATAGCTCTCACTGGATACGTGGAATCTCGCTCAATTAATTTGATGTGATCAATCACCAGTTGTGGAGTCTCATCTTTAGAATTCAAAAACAGGACCCATATGTATTTTGAAAAATCATCAACGATCACTAGAGCATATCTCTTCCTTGACATAGACATCACATTAACTGGACCAAACAAATCCATATGAAGTAATTGTAATGGTTCAGTTATTGAAGATGTGTCAGTGCTCCTGTGACTTGCCCTTTTTAGCTTGCCTTTTTGACATGCATCACAAAGTCCTTCTTGAGTGAATTCCATTGAAGGCAAACCTCTCACCAACTCTCTTTTAACCAGAGAATTCATTGTCTTAAAATTAAGATGAGAAAGTTTCTTGTGCCATAGCCAACTCTCATCATTAGATGCTTTAGTGTAGAAGCAAGTGATTTCTTTAGTGCTTCCTGAGTTCATATTGGTTACGTACAGATTGCCTTTTCTAACTCCTGTCAGTTGTGGCTTTTCATGTCTCTTGTGTGAAATTAGACAATTCTTCTTGTTGAAATGAACTTCATAACCTTTGTCACAGAATTGACTGACACTGAGCAAATTGTGCTCAAGTCCTTTCACAAAAGAGACTTCATCAATGATAACATTTCCAGCTTCAAGTCTGCCATATCCATCAGTTCCACCTTTGCTGTTATCTCCAAAGGTAACTACTGGGCCGGCCTTCTCCACCACATTTGTCAGCAGGGTTCTGTCTCCAGTCATATGCCTTGAACATCCACTGTCCAAGATCCAGGTCACTCGTTCAACCTGCTCAACACCCTGCAATGACAAACGGATTAAACCTTCTTCGGAACCCAAATTTGATTGGGTCCAGAGTACTTAAAGAATTGGCCTTTGTCAGGCAAAACAACATTCTTTACTTTAACAACAGCTTTACCATTATTCAACAAACATTTCACTTTATAAACAGATTTGACAATCTTTTGTTTCAGTTTAGGTATCCATGTTTGTTTAGTAACAATATCATTGACTGGACATTTGACTTTGTAAACAGCCTTCATAAAACTTTGTTTAGGCTTTGGTACAAATGTCTCTCTCCTAACATAAGGAGGACTAGCAGTCTTTGATCTAACATTATTCCTGTTCATATGTTGTCGAGCAGTCTTATTATCACATGCATGATTACCATTAAAGTAAGCAGACATCACATTAAAAGCACAAGACATACAGTTGACAACACCACATGCTTTATGATTAGAATCAATGATAGGCATGTTACTCATGTTAGACATGTTATTGTTCTGCTTCAACTTATTACCACCTAATCCAGTCTTAGAAGAACTAGCTGTTTCAACAACCTTGACTGGAACTTTAGGTACATCTTTCTTGGATGAAACATTTTCTGGATTAGTGTCCTCAACAGATTTAGCCTTAACAAAGACTGTGACATCTTTCTTAGATGAAACATTCTTTGGATTAGCGTTCTTAACAGATTTATCCATAACACATTTATCCTTAACAAAGACTGTGCCATTTGCACTATCTTCATTTCTCATTTCTTCCTGAATAACCATAGAAAGAATATCTGGTGGTCCAGCATCAGATTTTTTAAACATTGGTTTTTCAACATTCTTGAGTACGTGTGGTATACCTCTTTCCTTAGCAGGAATAGGATTAGCAGAATGATTGCCCAAAGAACCAACAGCTTCTTTGTATTCATACCCTATTCCTACAGTTCGTTCTACAGATTGTTTGTTAAAAAACTCTTTGGAAACTTTAACAGAATTATAACAAGCTCTAATATGTGTTTCAAGTTCTTTAATCCTGATGTCTTGTTCAGCAATCCTATCAACTTGTTTTACCATGTATTCTCCTAGCGACTTATCTCTGTAGTTAAGTCTAGCTATTTATTCTATATTCTTATCTTGATTAATCTGCACCTTTTTTAAATCTAACACTTCATTTTCAAGTTTAGTGTTAACAAGACTTATTCTCTCATACCCTTTTTGTGCATTACTCAAGCAATTACGTAAACTATGAATTAACTCAGCATCAGTAAGAGTTACCGGTGTGGTGTAATAAGTTGATGATTCAGCATTTGCCACCAGTGCAAAATTTCCAACTTTTTCATCTTCACTATCTGTGTCATCCCAGCTTTTGCCAGCAGCTACATAAGCTCTTCCACTCTTCTTCTTTTCAGAAGCATAATCTTTCTTCTGTGCTTGCTTGGGTTTCTGACACTCAGTAGCAAAGTGTCCCAACTCATTACAGTTGAAGCAACGGATCTTGCTTCTGTCAACAGTTCCAGTTTTGTAACCTCCCCTGTTACTAGAGGATGAAGAACCTCCTCTCTGAAATCTGTTATTTGATTTAAACCTGAACTTTGGATTTCTTCTGAATCTGAAGTTACTGAATTGTCTCACCATCATCGCCATAGATTCATCTTCCAATTGATCCAGCTCTTCTAGTGAATAGAATTCACTACCATCCAGAGTAGCTGGTGTTTGGCCATGTTCCACTTCAGTTTGTTCCTTGTTGAAGCTGTTAGGTTGAACAATTTTAGCTTCCACTTCCTTAGGAACCTCAACTACTAGAGCTGTAAAAGAATTTGCCATTATGCCTTTGCCAGAGAACTCCTTCTGCTGTACTTGTTCTAATTCATATGTTTTCAGAGCACCAAACAGCCTTTCAAGAGCAATCTTGTTTAAATCTCTGGATTCTCTGATGGCAGTTATTCTATGCTCCAAGTGAGTAGGCATAGTCAGTAAAAACTTCATGTTGATCTCCTTCTGGGTATATTGCTTGCCATGAACTTGCAAGTTGTTGATTATTTTGTTATACCTTTCGAACACTTCCTGAATGCCTTCGTTAGGGCCAGCTCTAAAGTGTTCATATTCAGAGGTCAAAATTTGAAGTCTGTTTTCCCTGACTTCATCAGTTCCTTCATTGATAGTTTCAATAGTTTCCCAGATGTGCTTAGCGGTTTTACAATTCATCACAAGGCTATACATTACAGCATCGAGGGAATCTATTAAAATGAGTCTCAAATTTTTATCCAGTCCAACTTCCTCTTTTTCTTCAGCGGTAAAGTTCTTAGGATCCTTTGGATAGGATTTTGCAGGTATTGTTACAACTCCATTTGTAACCGTTTCAGCATCATGTTGGATAGGAATTATTGGTCCATTTTTCAAAATCCACAAAAATCTTGGATTTGTTACATCAAGAAATAACTCCATTTTGTTTTTCCACATGTCATAGTTATCTTTATTAAAGATAGGAATTTTAACAATGCCTTTGGTTGACATGATGAATTTTTAAGAGAGTGAAAAATTCGAGCTTGATTTTTGATTGAGTAAAAATAGGATCTTGATTTGTGTATTAATCAATAAGCTCTGATACCAATTGTTAGGTCCAATATGTTTGTAGAAGGGGGGTTGAATACAAACAGTACTGTTTAATCGAAATTTGTCCGGATAAATTTAATTTATATTTTGAAAAATTTGAGCGGAATTAAATGAAACAAAATTCAAGTTGAATATAAAATTATATTAACTTGAGGGGTTTGTTACAAATACAGTACAGAAATTATATCTAGTTAATAAAAACAAATTAGAAAATTCGACATGAATTTTTCTAGATTTGTTAATAAAAATCGAGATATAGATTAGGAGTAAAAACTCGTTAATATTACAAGAGTATCAAGTAAACAAGTTCTATCGGATCAGATATTAAAAATAAGATGAACTTGATTTTCTATGAATTTTTCTCTTGCTGTGTTGTTCTTCAAAATGAGAGAGAATGGAGCTGTTCTTGTTTCTTGAAAATATTATGTTCTGTGTTCTACTTCGTTCTGGCTGCTGTCTTGAATTAATATACTCTTCTGCATCTTTTCTTTTTCATTTGTACTGCCAAGACAATCGGCAAGACAATCTGCTCTTCCAAGACAATCAATTTTGTACTTCCAAGACAATCGGCAAGACAATCCAAAACCTCCAAGACAATCAATTTGTATTGCCAAGACAATAGGCAATACAATAGTCAAGACAATCAGATTAACAATACAATCGTCAAGACAATTGAGATTGTCTTGTTTAATAATAAAAATCGGCTGTATGATTGATTTTGTAAACAAAATTCTGCTGTCAATCTGAAAAACCAGTCTCAGGGAACCTGTGTGAAGGACACGCGCTGTCTGTTTGGTTTTTCTGTCTAGCGCGTGAAATACACGCGCTCTGTGGCGCGTTGAGTATTCTCCCGACACCAACACGTGAACCAGTGCTTTTTCTCAGCCTATTCTATTTCACTTTGCTTTCTCTTCTTTTTTTAATTATCAAACTCTTTTACAAGTATGACTTCCTTTGTGCATGCATGTGTGAATTTTGATTATCAACGAATATTGACTTGCTTTCCTGGTCCTTGCTTCTCTGTTGGTCGACTACAACTGTCCACATTATTTTTCATTTTTCTGTTTTTCTTTTCTTTTGTTTTTCATTTGAATTTAATTTAATTAAGTACTTAATCAATTAATCATTAAAATCAATAATGATTAATTAATTAATTAATTAAATCAATTCAGATTAATACATTAATTCAAAATTAATTAACATGTTATTAAATTAAATCAATTACATAATTATATTCTGAATTAATTTATTAAATTAAATCAATTACATAATTATATTAATTAAAAGAGAATTAATATAAATCTTTTGACAGCTCAAATCTTTTTCTTGAACCACTGAAAGTAATAAAGAATTACCACTGGATTTTCGTTGACGCTCGATGCACGGTCTGGTTCATGAGCGACTAACTCCAACGACTTTTCTTTATTTTTGACTTTATGGCTGTGGTTAATGTCTTCTCTTAATATACCCGTCTTGATAGCTTGAACCACTGAAGTTAATGATAAACAACCACTGTTTAATGTTGACACTCAATGTACTGTCTGGTTCATGAGTGACTAACCGCAATGACTGTTCTTCATATATTAACTTTAAAATCTGGTTCCTTTTCTTTTCTCTTTCTTCTCTCTCCCTTAATTCTTCTGTACTGTTTCTGTCACTGTCGAAATCTCTGTCACTTTAAATGAATCCACTTCTTTAACGAATACTTCACTGAGGCTTGATCAGATGACTGAACTTCTTTCAATGTAGTAATTCTTCAAGTCTGTAGATTGACCTTGATCTTTTTCTTCTGACAGATAATACTATCTGAGATTCCTTGTGACAGTCTATATACTATTTACTAATACAATCTTGTTTAAGTTGAGTTGTATCCTCGAAATACAAATAGGCTACATCATATGCCTTTCAAATTGAGTAAGGGTAAATAAGTAAAATCAACAGGTACCGTACCGACCGACCGACTAACCGACCAACCGACCAACTGACCAACCAAACTTTTAATGTTTTGGCTTTTATATAATAGTATAGAAGAAAAAGATAGGATTTAATTAGAGAAAATTAAAAAGGAAACATGTTATAGGTGAAAAATATAATTGATTAGTTTATAGCAATTATAATTTAATTACCTTATTTACTAAACTAGCATTTTGCCCGTACTTCGTACACGGCATCTTATTTAATTTAAATGACAATACCAAAAATTTAACAAATTTGATTGATTTCTTAAAAAGATATTGTATGCAATTATATAAATAATCAATTCTTAGAAAGATATTCTATATAGTTATATAAGTATTTAATAAAATAATGATATGCTAAAATTTATATAAAAAAGTAGAATACAATTTTATTTTAACAATGTTGAAAATTTATTTAATCCATCAAAATCTGCAATAAAAGTAATAAATATTTTTACAAATATTGTTCTCTAATCGAAAACAATAATAAATTGTCTTCATTATTCAAATGCGGAAATGATAATCCCTTCACCCCCAATGACTCCAAAACATTAAATCTCATATAATATCAAGAACATATTATATTAACTATGAGACCTCATAGTTAATATAATATGTAAATGTTGGAGAACAATGAGACCACATTTCAAGCAATTTTTTAATTTTTTTTGTTAATTTTTTTTTATGAATGGATAGAGGGTAGAATTATAAGACTTTTTTGTGAAGATGCCCCTAGCGGGACCCTTTAAAATAGCTTGAAATGTAGTGAATATGTGTGTTCTCACTGTTCTCATTTTAATTATTTTTTTGTTAATTTTTTTTATGAATGGATAGAGGGTAGAATTATAAGACTTTTTTTTGTGAAGATACCCCTAGCGGGGCCCTTTAAAATAGCTTGAAATGTAGTGAATATGTGTGTTCTCACTGTTCTCATTCTCACCAGAGCGTGACCATTAAACTGTATTAGTAAATTCATGTATAAAAATACAGTGTATATATATATTATTAATATAGATTCTTTTATTAAAAATAAGTAAATTATACAATTAAATAAGCAAGTCAAAATATCAGATAAATATTCTAATAGATTTATAGTTTATATTCAAATTAAGGTCTTTCACTATGGCTCTCGCTTTCTGAAATTGTTGAATTTTTATTTTATTGACTTTATTATATTAAAAGTATGTTCTTATTGAAACGAATATAATAATTTGAATTTGAATATATTTTTAAACTACTTATTTTGATGGGTTGTTAATTTTTTTGTGATCAACTTAGAGGGGTAACCAAAAATAAAATTAATGGGAATACATAAACCCATTACCCACGTTATGATAAACAGTACCTATAAAATGGAAGTTGCTTCTGTGGTTCAGGCTTGTTAATACTTTATTAGCTTGATCATCATGTAGACCATCTTTCTTTTTATCACTTATGTTGCTGTTATGTAGTCTATCTGTAACTAACATCTTTCTTTTTATCACTTATGTTGTGGCTATGTAGTCTATCTGTAACTAAACATCTCTCTCTGCTTGTAACCTATATTTATAAATGCAAACTTCTTCTTCTTGTATTGTATTTTGTTTTCAATATTTAAAATTCAGTAGCTGGATGAGAAGAGAAAGACTGGAGGTGCAATCGTAATACTACAGCATTACTGAAAATAAGTACAATATCATAATAGAATTTTTTGTTTCAATCTAAATTGGGTCGCTCCAAATGCCGTGTAATGACAAAAAGGGGCATTAAAGAAATAAAGAAGATTAAAAAAATGAAGGATAATACTGTTTACCAAAAACATAGGTCTCCGCAAGAAGCTCAGTTATTCACTTTTATCTTCAAATAATGTATGATTACAAATTATAACAATCACATTTTCCACTACCTATTCTCTCTCAAAAAGCCAACTAAACTGAAAAAGGGAAAAGTTAGTGCTTTTATATTTTAATGTGGAGCTCAAGTGAAAGTGCTAAATATGAGATCATATATGAAGTGAAATTGAACGAGAGTAAAGAAGATATTTAGAGCATGAATAAGAGCAATGTTGCCTGACCCAGAGGGCGAGGCTTGTGTCGTGGGTCTGAGGATTTAAGTATGCTATTTCATAGTCCCTTCGGAGACATCCGATAAAAAGTTTGCTATTCCATAAGACCTTCTGGTACGTAGCATGTCTACCCCATGAACCTTAAGTTGAACAAATCCATAAAGAACATAAACTTGCTTGAAAACAAAATAATGTCTATAATTCTAGATATATCAAATTGAGTCCCAAGATTATTTACAAATAACATGGTGCAAGTAACGTGACATCATGATTGGTTGTAACTGATTGTCTACATATTTTTATTTAAATTTAAATATAAAGTGGTTCATTACATTTAATTAAAATACATAACCAATTAAAATGTCACATGACATGTGGGATTCCGCCATTTAAATAAATTATTTGATTGATTTCTAGTATGCCCTTCATCCTTGCTACCTCTTGTATCGGTACTGTGCCAATGTTATTAATTGGTAATCTTTCCAACTACCTTTGTTATTATGACATATAAATTCGAAAATTGAAAGGCCAAGCAAATATTTTAAAGGTACCTTTCTGGTGTCCTGTATATTATTATAACATCGGGTAATTCATTAAAACTTTAATTCTTAAATGCCAAATCAAAACCAAAACCAAACAAATATTATCCTATCTAATTTTTAATATTGTGAAATCAATAAAAACTTAATTTTTAAGGCCAAATTAAAAACCGGAACCAAACATATATGACCCGTCCCTACTTCAGGGGGTTGAGATGTTAATTTGGTGAAAAACCCAGCTTTCAAATCTGAAAAGTGCAAACATGCGTCAAAATCCAGCAGTTTGAAGATTTGAGCGTCTTGGACTTGAATGTGAAAAATGACAGAGATATATTTGGGTAATGACAAAAAGGAGCATCAAAGAAATAAAGAAAGATAAAAAATAAAGGATAATAGTAGAGATTTAGATTTGGGTCGATCCAATTGGGTTATTCCAAATATTGTGTAATAACAAAAAATAGTATATGTTTAGATTTGGGTCGATCCAATCTAAATTGGGTCGCTCCAAATGCTGTGTAATGGTAAAAAAGGGCATCAAAGAAATAAAGAAGATTACGAAAATGAAGGATAATAGTATCGCTGACGGAATTCGAACTTCGAAATTTTAGTAAATAAATTTAATCATGTAATATATTTAATCATTAGATCTAACAGTTCTAATTTTTAACTAAAAATCTAACGGATATTATTCGTTGTATACGAATTTTATTATATTTTGTTAGTGGTTAGAAGATATGATGTCATATTTTTGGGTATGTATTTAGTAAATAAATTTAATCATGTAATATATTTAATCATTAGATCTAACGGTTCTAATTTTTAACTAAAAATTTAACGGATATTATTCGTTGTATACGAATTTTTATTATATTTTGTTAGTGGTTAGAAGATATGATGTCATATTTTTGGGTATGTATTAATTATTGCAATATTATGTTTTAAATTAAAAGTCAAAGTGTTTAATTAGAGAGAAAAAAAATTACTGATTGAAATATATGATATTTTAGGTATTTATAAAAATTCGAACCTTGAAATTTTAGTAAATAAATCTAATCATGTAACATATTAATCATTAGATCTAACAATTCTAATTTTTAACTAAAAATCTAACAGATATTATTCGTTGTATACAAATTTTTATTATATTTTGTTAGTGGTTAGAATATATGATGTCATATTTTTGGGTATGTATTTTGTAAATAAATTTAATCTTGTAATATATTTAATCATTAGATATAACAGTTCTAGTTTTTAACTAAAAATCTAACGGATATTATTCGTTGTATATGAATTTTTATTATATTTTGTTAGTGGTTAGAAGATATGATGTCATATTTTTGTGTATGTATTAATTATTGCAATATTATGTTTTAAATTAAAAGTCAACGTGTTTTAATTAGAGAGAAAAAAAAATATTGATTGGAAGATATGATATTTTAGGTATTTATAAAAATTTGAACCTTGAAATTTTAGTAAATAAATTTAATCATGTAATATATTTAATCATTAGATCTAATAGTTCTAATTTTTAATTTAAAATCTAACGGATATTATTCGTTGTATACGAATTTTTATTATATTTTGTTAGTGATTAGAAGATATGAAGTCATATTTTTTGGTATGTATTTAGTAAATAAATTTAATCATGTAATATATTTAATCATTAGATCTAACAGTTTTAATTTTTAACTAAAAATCTAACAGATATTATTCGTTGTATACGAATTGTTATTATATTTTGTTAGTAGTTAGAAGATATGATGTTATATTTTTGGGTATGTATTAATTATTGCAATATTATATTTTAAATTAAAAGTCAACATGTTTTAATTAGAGAGAAAAAAATTATTGATTGGAAGATATGATATTTTATGTATTTATAAAAGGTAATATCATCAATTATAACTAAACATCTTTTAATTGAAAAAGGCAATCGGCTAATTATCATTAATTATATTATTAATAGAAAAATGAAGGATAATAGTAGAGGTTTAGATTTGGGTCACTCCAAATGCTGATTAGAGAGAAAAAAAATTATTGATTGAAAGATATGATATTTTAGGTATTTATAATTGGTAATATCATATCAATTATAAGTAAACATCTTTTAATTAAAAAAGGCACTCGGCTGATTATCATTATTATATTATTAATAAAAAAATGAAGGGTAATAGTAGAGCTTTAGATTTGGGTCGATCCAATTGGGTCTCTCCAAATGCTGTGTAATGATAAAAAATAGTATAGATTTAGATTTGGGTCGATCCAATCTAAATTGGGTCGCTCCAAATGCTGTGTAATGACAAAAAGGGACATCAAAGAAATAAAGAAGATTAAAAAAATGAAGGATAAAAGCTGTAATTTTCCTGTGTAATGACAAAAAAGGGCATCAAAGAAATAAAGAAGATTAAAAAAATGAAGGATAAAAGCAGTAATTTTCGAAATGCAATACTAGCAGACATTAAGAATATATTGATATTGATATTGATACAATTGCACGAAATATTTTTAGAAAATGAGAAATTAATATTGTCCGTGATATTTCTATTAAAAGAAGGATTTTATTTAAAAAATATAGAAAAGATGATACAATTTAGTTGAAAAAGGTAATCGGTTAATTATTAATATTAAAATATTATTAGTTTATTTTATTAAATAAAACCTCCCTTGATATAATTGGAAAAAGAGAGATTTTAGTTAGAGAAAATAGAAAGGTAACGTGAAAATTAAAAAAATGACATGATTTATGTGAAAAAGGTAATTGATTAGCTTATATAATTATAATTTAATTATGTCATTTTACTAAATAAAATTGCTCATAGTTTTTAGAAAATGAGAAATTAATGTTGTCTGTGATATTTCTAGAAAAAAGGGAGTTTAATTAGAAAAAATAGAAAAGATGATACGTTTTAGCTGAAAAGGTAATCGGTTAATTATTAGTATTATATTATTATTTTATTAAATAGAAACATCTGTGTTAATAATTGGAAAAAGATAGATTTTAATAGGAGAAAAGAAAAAAGGTACCGTGTTTTGGTTGAAAAAGGGTAACCGTTCATGATATAATTGGAGAAAGAGTGATGTTAATTAGAGAAAAAAGAAAAGGTAACGTGTTTTGGGTGAAAAAGGTAATTGATTAGTTAATAGTAATTATAATATAATTATGTTATTTTATTAAACAAAACTGCTCGTACTATTTTTAAAAAAAGAAATATTTTAGTTAAATAAAATGTGAAAGATATTCTATTTTACTTGAAAAAGGAAATTATTTAGTTATTGAAAAATAGAAAAGGTAATATGTCTAACTTGAAAAAGGAAATTGATTAATAAAGGAGAAATTTTAGTTAGATAAAATATAAAGGAATATTATATTTTATCTGAAAAAGGAAATTATTTAGTTTTTAAAAAAGAGAAAAGATAATATGTTTAACCTCAAGAAGGAAATTTATTAGTTAGTAGAAAAGGTAATATGTCTACCTGAAAAAGGAAATTGATTAATAAAGAAAAAATTTTAGTTAAATAAAATATAAACGGATATTGTATTTTGTGAAATTAGTTAGTTAGATAAAATATAAAGGGATATTATATTTTATCAGAAAAATGAAATTATTTAGTTTTTGAAAAAGAGAAAAGATAATATGTTTAATCTCAAAAAGGAAATTGATTAGTTAGTAGAAAAGGTAATATGTCTAATCTGAAAAAGGAAATTGATTAATAAAGTAGAAATTTTAGTTAGATAAAATATAAAAGAATATTGTATTTTAGGAAATTTGTTAGTTCTTGAAAAATAGAAAAGATAATATGTTTAAACTCAAGAAGGAAATTGATTAGTTAGTAGATCTGTAATTAAGTAAGGGTAAATAAGTAAAATCAACAGGTACCGTACCGTACCGACCAACCGACCGACTAACCAAACTTTTAATGTTTCGGCTTTTATATAATAGTATAGATTTAAATCATGCATTATTGATTTTCTGGGATTTTTATAAAATCATCGAAATTGTTAAAAATTACGAAATCTCTCGTGATATTATCTTTATGATATTATCTAGTTTTTAGAATTATCGGTAGAATTATTTTTTATTTAATTATGTTTGAAATTTTTAATTAAAATTAAAAAAAATTATTAGAATAATAGCTATATAAAAACATAATTGTAATATTAAATAAAATTTAATAAATACCTAAAATATCGTATCTTTCAATCAATTTAAAAGACGTTTACTTTAAATTGAACATGTTACCCTTTATACACACCTAAAATATCGTATCTTTCAATCATCAATTTTTTTTTCTAATTAAAATACGTTATCTTTTAATTTAAAAAATAATTTTGCGATCATAATCTTCCAATCATTAATATGCATATTAATTTATAATGACTAGCTTATAACCTGTGCGATGCACGGATTTCTTTTGATATGTAATAAATTTTATTTTATGTTACAATTACATTTTTATATAATTATTATTTATAATATTTTATTTTTATTTAAACTTAAATTATTTAATATAAATTTAATTAATGATATGCATGGTTTAAAACTTATATTATAAAATTTTAAAATAAATATGTCGTTGATGGAATTCGAACCTTGAAATTTTAGTAAATTAATTAATCATATAATACTTCTAATCATTAGATCTAACGGTTCTATTTTTTCCTAAAAATCTAATAGTCATTATTCGTAGTATACAGATTTATATTATATTTTGTTAGTGATTAGAAGATATGGTGTGATATTTTTTGGTATATATTAATTATTGCAAGATTATGTTTTAAATTGAAAGCTAAATATTTAAATTAGGAAAAAATATTATTGATTGGAAGATATAAATTTATAAAATTATAATAAAATGTTATTATGTTATAAATAAAATTTATTGATATGGTGTTTCTTTTATTATATTATAAATTTTATTTAATATTATAATTATGTGTTGTGGAACGAAATATAGGGTGTATTTACTACGTATTTAATGCTAAGGTTTATGAGAGCTTCGAGCTTTAATGGCTGATCAAGTGTTTCGTGACTTAACTCGGGTCCTCACAAGATGCCTACGTATCTTGCAAATATCAAGAATCAAGCCAAAAAACGTAGTTCTAGGTAATGGTGCCCTCGAGGCTATGTGTAAAATCCGTAATTTATTTTTATTAGATATTATATTTTAAAGAAATTTTTAATTAGATATTTAGTTTATTTAGAAAATTCTAGAATTTTAAAGGATAAGATTCGTTATTAATAGAAAGAAGAGTAAGAATATTTTAGTGAATCGATATCATTTTAATTATGTTAATTATGTGTGCTAGAATCTTTTATTTTAGAAATTACTTGGAGGTGTTGCAAATATTTTAGAGGAGCTTTTAGGATTACCTTAATTAATTTAGGGTTATGAGTGGCTATATAACAACTCATTAGAACCTCGAAAAGAGTCTGTACAACTTTGCTACTATTCACCGAAAGGATACGTTTTTTTCTTGAGCCATACATGCTTTTTATATGTTAACTGAAATATTATTTCATCTTGCCTGCATCACGTGACATGTCACTGGTTATTTAGTATAATTACATGACCATGATTTGTATTAGAGTTATATGCCGAGGGCTCGAGTGAGTGATTTTATGTCATGTATGTCTTGATCTTGTGGTAATAAGCATGTACTTTGGCTTCTATGTGAGATGTACTGTAGGTATGTTAAATAGCCTCTGTTAATACACTTTTAATTATATAGCGTGTTTTGTTTTAAAATTAAATTCTTATTTGATTTAATCACTGTTGATCGTTAAAATAAAAATGAAAATAGGGGAATGTATATTGCAGTGTTCTACTTAGAATGATTAATTTATCTAAACTGTGATTATTCGTAACATGCTCCTCTGTTTAGCCTATTTATTAATTAAAGTAGTTACTTGGTTGATGGCTACATGTACTTCATTAAATATTAATATATGCATGACAAGTTTCTGTGTCATAATTATTTGCACAATTAAATGCTAGAAACTAGAAAGAATGGTGGTGCTTTGCAGTTTTGAGTATTCATCTGGACAGGTCATGTGTATAACATGTTGGGCTTAAGGCCCATTTACTTGCATCTGTTTGTTTGTGTAGTCTTCTGTCTGGTCCCTGTGTAAATAGAATTGGGTAATTAATTATTTATAAATGGATTAAGGATGATAAATTAACCGAGTATTGATTTTTTTTAATAAAATTATAGGATCAGCTCGTGCATTAATTTTCAGTGTTTAGTATCCGCGTTCGAGGTAAGTAACTTTTCGTTGCTCGTTATAAATTCTGTTTTATTCTGTTTCAAAATATCTGTTTGATTTGGTTATCGAAATTTGTGATATCGAAAATTGATTTAGAAAAGAATTATTTTAAAATTCCCCAGTTTTAATTGCGCATCGAATCATAGAATCCGGTCACTGGATAGTGTGGCATATAGAATCATAGAACTAGTTTACGCGCGTTCCGGAACACATAGATACCTTGTTGAGTAAAACTTAACGAGGGACGTAAACTGGCCCCCATCGAACATAGAACCGTGTCACTGGTTTAGTGTGACCGTAATTTAGAACTGTGGGAATAAAATATAATTTTATTGTTTTGAATTTTGTATCGATTTAAAGTTTCAGAAATTCTATTCTCTTTTTAAAAAAATATTATTTTTGAGCCGTTGGGCGATAGTTACTTGCTGGGCTTCGCAGCTCATTGTTTTAATATATTTCAGGTTCGGACTTTTGGAATCTTATTAAGATTAAGGATGTGGATTGTGTGGATTACGTGCTACTTGATTTAGATGATATCATTGGAAAAGACTTATCGAATTATTGAATAAATTTTCAGTACTTTATTAGATATTTAATATTGGATTTGTGGAGCTGCGTCTCCGATTTTATGTTCTTAAATTATTTGAGTTTGACCACTGCTTTGACTTTCGTTAATTTTAGAGTATTTGAATAAAGAAGTTCGTTTATTTAAGTTTGGTATTTAGAAATAATATCCCGAAAATCCGGGATGTTACACTATGGCGGCGAGAGCTCACGTAGAACGCAGTGGCTTGTATGTCCTTATTCGAGGATTAAGCCAAAACGTAAGTGACGTATTGAGCTCTGCCCAAAAACGTAGTTCTAGATGTGAAGGAGCAGGTCCTTATATAGGTGTTGAAAACCCTAGAATTAGAGTTGAAATAGGAGACTTGGTAGGCAAGTTATTCAGTTGGCCCAATTCCAGAGCCTTCCAAGAGATAAGGAGATAAGTATTAAAGGTGTATGCCTTGGAGGCTACTCCTAATATGATTTAGTTTCCTTTTAAGACTCAATCTTGAAGATTGAAACTGGCTGATTTATTAATTACGAATTTATTATCATAAATAAGGTTTTGGGCCTCATTAAGGGGCTTTAACCTTGGACCAATCTAGGCTTATTAAATGCCACATTAAATGTGTTTTTAGGGTTTACTTTTAGCCCATATCATTTGCCCCCCAACTTCTAGGAAAACTGATCAGGTTTTCCTTGAAGTTATTACGGCCTTGTTCGAGACTTGGGTCAGGGTTTATCTTTGATATCGTTTTGATGTAAAGCGTGGAGCGACCGACGTGTATACAATGATGTTAGATTATGCCAACAATATTGAACGGTGCTAGACGGCACTAAACGGTGATAAACAACTTTAAATGACGTTTAAACAATGTTAAACGGCACTAAACGGCGCTAAACGTCACTAAACGGCACTAAACGGTGCTAAACAGCCTTAAACGACGTTTAAACGATGTTAAACAACGCTAAACGGCGCTAAACGGCACTAAATGGCACTAAACGGTGCTAAACAGCCTTAAACGACGTTTAAACGATGTTAAACGACGCTAAACGGCACTAAACGGTGCTAAACAGCCTTAAACGACGTTTAAACGATGTTAAACGGCGCTAAACGGCGTTAAACGGCGCTAAACGGCACTAAACAGCCTTAAATGACGTTTAAACGATGTTAAACGACGCTAAACGGCGATAATTTTCAATAATTTGAAAATATTAAATTGCGCTTCGAGCATAAAATTATTTTTCCATATTTCTGGAATTTTTGGAATTTTATCTCCAACTTATCTCAGAAATTTTTTTTTTTCTTTTTTTTTTTTGACCTGAAACGAGGTCGTGTATGGCCTCAAAATTGCCCAGGTCGTGAGGCTGGCGACCTCGTGGTTCGACCAGGATCGAGGTCGTACAAGGTTACCAGGGGGCCTGGTCGTGGGATGCCCGACCTGGATTCACGAGGTGAAACGACGTCGTGTAGAGGCGCCAGATGGAGCAGGTCGTGCGACCTACGACCTCGTCTCATGACGAGGAACCTGGTCGTGTAAGGCCATCAAATGAGGCAGGTCGCGAGCGTTTCGACCCTAAATCACGACGTGACATGAGGGCGTGTTAGGTTCTTCCATGAGCCTCCTCGTTGATCTTTCGACCTGGATCTACGAGGTGAGTCGAGGTCGTCCATGGTCCATAAGCTGACCTCGTCGAACTAGATACGACCTCCTCCTACGAGGTGAGCCGAGGTCGTGTAACATCTTTAACGTGGCTTGCTCGTATGGTTTTCAACTTCAATTCACGAACTGAATTGAGTACGTGAAAGGAGTAATAATAGGCCTCCTCGTGGGCTTTTCGAACTCAAGCTACGAACTAAATTAAATTCGTGTAGATAGCAATAATGGGCCTCCTCGTGGGCTTTTCGAACTCAAGCTACGAACTGAATTGAGTTCGTACAATGTGCCACACGACCTGGTTTCATGTCGTAGGTTTTTTTTTAATTACTTATACGAATTTCTCGATCCTTCCAGAACTTTCTTTCAAGTTCTAGATCTTGGGCCCTTATTTGGGCCTATGGGCTTTAACCGGTTATAACCTGTTTCATAGCATTTTAACCGGTTAAATGACCGGTTGTACTTGGTATAAAAGAGTAGGAGGTGAATCTCATTTCTCACTTCACTTTCAACATTTCACCAAAAAAATTTCTCTAGAGCTAGTAGTTCTCAAGCATTTTCCGGCAGAAAATTCCGGCCAAAGTTCTCCCCAAGGCGGTTTTCTGGGTTTCTTTGAAGATCATTTCTTGAAGCTTTCATCCCAAGAATATCAATGGCGGATGACAGAGAAGCTAGGAGGTTGAGCAAGATGAGTGCATCATCGCGAGGTACCTCTTTCCCTCCTATCCGTTCAAAATATACTTCCTTGATAGACATGACTAATGAAAGAGGAGATGAATATCCCTCTGTATCTGCATTAGATTCTTATAATCATCATTCGAGATTTTTTGATGCTGAGAAAATCAAAAAATTCAACAAACTCTTCAATGTTCGTTCACCCCTAAAATTAGTCCCAGCTGAACCAGGGGATCGTTCTTGTCATTGGAAGCCCCATGCCTTGTGCATATACAAGGATGCTATCATGGCTAGGCTTCGTTTTCCTTTCCATGATTTCATCCCCACCTTATTGGCGGATGTTCAAATAAACCCTTGTCAGCTAGTCCCAAATGCTTGGAGGGCCATTCTTTGCTTCAAGGTCCTTTGTTTGAAAAACAACTTTCCACTATCTGTTCCTCTTTTTAGGAAGATTTTTCAATTTAAAAATAGTGCAATCACTTATCCTGGCTGGGTATATATCAGCCTTCGTGCTACGATCCCAAATATCTACGATCCCTCTTCAATTCCTGATAGTAACCCTAAATGGAAAGAGGAGTTCATGTACCTTGTGTGGGAGGGGGTGATTGGGGCACCCTCTTTCGTAGCTCCTTTGGGAAGGTAACTGATGGGAATTCAGATGACATCGAGCTAACTGATGCCGAAAGAGCTGCTTTCAACACCCTTACTGCCGACAAAAGGGAAACTCACTTCTTCACTCTTCTTGAGGAATTTTCCCTCAAGTCTGTGGGTCTTTCTTCTGTTACTGATAAGGGTAAATCCCTCCATTCTTTTACTTAGTTTTTCATTCATTTTACATGTTACATTTCATTTGTTACTAACTTTGTCTTTGATTTTTCAGCTGCTAGAGCCATTAATGAGCTCCAAGAACATTTGGCTGGGGAAACTCCCCGTATGAAGAGGAGAAGAGCTACGAAGGACCCTAGGGGACGGCCCACAGAGCCTGCCTTTTTAAGGCCTCATGATGCTGTTGATGTAGAAGAGGGCAGTGGGGCTGCCTCCTCTGTTAAGAGTTCTGTTTTTCGACCTACTTTGGGCATCAGAAAACAAGACTCGGTTGTAGGAAGCACCAAACACTTCAAGGATTGGTCCTACCACTCAATCACCCCTGCTGATTATCGCGATATTGTTGTTTCCCGCGATTTGGAGGGGGTTGAGCTAATGGGTGCTCAGGCTCTTGCCACCGTAAGTATTTGTTTTTATCTCGTTACCTAAAATTTTTACTTCTTGCCTATTTTTAACTTGTTGTTTTTCAGGGCAACACCTATTTCCAGGCTGCCATGCATCATGCCAAGTCTTGGCGAACTCAGGCTGGGTCTCACAAGAAGGATCTTGACCAGTCGAAGGCCCAAGTTACAGGCTTGGAAGAGAAGTTGAAGGCGAAGGAGGAGGAGCTGGAGAAAGCCTATGGCAGCATTGCTGAGCTTCGCCAAGGCAAGGAGGATATCATTGATGATTATATGGACTCCGAGGACTTTCAGAGGCTTATGGCTAAACATGATGATCTTATCTATCCAGCTAACTACTTTAGTGGCTGGAAGGGGACACTAGATGCTGTTTCTGAGAGGCACCCCGGGCTGTTCCAGATTGGTGATATTCCTTGCCCCGAGGCCCCGTTGGAGCTGGCCAAGTTGTTGGAGTCTCAGAGAATCACCCTTATGGAGGAGGATGAGGAGGAAGAGGAGGAAGGGGAGGATGCTACTGATAGGATTTTGAACCCTGATCGCCCCCTCTCCGTGCTAGATCTGGCAGTTCAGTTGCTGGGGATTCGACTACCCATACCAGCACTGACAGAGATTCTCCTGCTAGGAGTACTGGGAAGACTAAGGCACCTTGATTTTATTTACGGGTTAAATGGCAATTAGGTCACTCAACTGACTGAAAACTTTCAGTTGGGTCATCCAACTCAAAAAATTTTCAATCAGGTCACTTAACAAATAAAAACTTTCAATCAGGTCATAAAACACATTAAATGACCAGATTTTAACGTGTTTAATGGCCTGATTTTAACCTGTTTAATGACCTGATTGAAATTTTTTAACGTGTTTAATGACCTGATTGAAAGTTTTTATTTGTTAAGTGACCTGATTGAAAACTTTTTGAGTTCGATGACCCAACTGAAAGTTTTCTGTCTGTTGAGTGACCTAACTGCCATTTAACCCTTTTATTTACCTTGGCCCTGCGTGGCATGACTTTTAATGTTTTGATTTCTTTAAATTTGCAACCTTGAAACTATAGCCTCCGGGCTTTGCTTATTTGATTTATTCATTTTCTGGTTTTTCCTTCTATTTAGTTGCTTTGCCTTTTATGTTTTGGCTTACTTTAGCTAGCAATTCTAAATATGATTTTGACACATAACAGACATAAAACAACAACTAAAGGAGGAGAAAACCAAATTGCATTAAAACTTGAAATGGGCCTGGCCCTTACATAATACTCTATTTCCTACTCAGAGTTTAAAAAACTCCAAAATGGTTTCGTCGACCTTATTTCTACTTTCCTAATAGATATAAGCTACGTCCTTCATAGGATAATCAAACATAATAGACCTTGAGATTCGATGCGTGCCAAGTGCGAGGCACCTCGTTTCCTTCCACAGTCTCCAACTTGTATGATCCTCGACCCAGTGTGCTTTTGACCCGATATGGGCCTTCCCAATTTGGTGCCAGCTTTCCTTTTTGTCCAACTCCGGATGCTTCAATCTTTCTGAGCACTAAGTCTCCCTGACGGAAGAACCTTTCTTTCACCCTTAGGTTGTAGTAGAAGGAAGCTTTCTTCTGATGCCCTGTATTCCTAGCATGGGCTTCATCCCTTACTTCGTCGATCAGATCGAGGGCTATGAAGGAATTTACGAATGAGCGAAAGCGCAAATAACATTTATTTCCGTAAAAACCATATAATCGCACATATAGAAAATCATATAAAATGAAAAGAGCGAGGAATCGTGACCATACCTTGAAATCGAAGCTTTACAAAAATGGTGTTTTAGCAGTTGCTCCTCAGAGTGTGAAGCACTCTACCAGTATCCACCAAGATTAATTCTTCGACGAAGCTTTTTATAAAACTAAGCTTTTATAAAAATGGAGGTTTGAGAGAGAGAGAAGGAGATGAAGAAGATGAGGGAGGCAACTAGGTTTTTCACAAAAACCAAAAGTGTGTAAACTCATTCTCATCTCATTCTATTTATAGGGCTCATGTAGGGTTTTCATAATTAATATATCATTATATATATTAATATATAAATCCTACACTTTATCTTATAAAATGTTAAATAATAATTAAAACAATTTTAATCATTATTAAAACACCTTGCTCTCTCAAAATACCTTCATCAATAAATTAATCTTTTTATGGTGTGACCCTGTAGGTTCAATATTAAGCCGGTAGTAGAAATAAATAATAATAAACCTTTTATTTATTATTTATATGAATTCTAAAATTCATTAAATATAATTAACTGATTAATTCTATTTATTCTACATCGTGAGTGATGCTTCTCAACATATCGCGACTATCCGGATAATATGAATTCACTGCTTAGAATACCAAGAACCTGTCAGTGACTAGTTACCGTACAATCAATTCCTTCTACCCTACAATATCCCGATTAAATACAAGGCATGGATCTCGTGTCAGGCCTATCAAATTTAATCATATGATTTCTTATTCATAACGCAAAGTTCATATTAATGCAAATTAGAAACTCCTTTCTAATTTCATACACTCTGGCCAGAGATTCCAGAACTCGCATACTAAGAATAACATAGGATATTCACTTCCTTACTGGAAGGGGTAGATTCTTTATTGATCGTTAACTATCTCCATACATAAATCCCTGTACCCAGAATAGACCTAATGTATGTCCTTGAGACTAAGGACTAAACCAAAGCACAGTTCATTATATATAAGATAACTTTAACGATCTCAAGTCTAAGGACACTTGTACAACTATCACTCAGTGAATAACTATTGACACGTGAGTAAACTCCATTAGTTGTCCAACTTATCGAGTCATGTTCAGTGAACTTATTCCCTAATAAGCACCTACATACTAGCTATAGTGTCACCACACAAATGCCTATGAGAACAGACATCCTCCTGACGGGAGCAAGCATAATATGTACCGATCTTTGCGGATTCACTAACTTCCGATTAGTTATCCTATGATCAGGAACTGTTTAAGTCTAGAGTTATCATCTTCTAGATCTCACTATTATAATCTCATTATAATTATAGAAGCTTTACTCTAAACTATGGAACATCTTATTTAAAACACTTTAAACAGATAATGCCCGTAATAAAATCAAAACAAGTCTTTTATTATTATTAATGAAATCAAACAAGAATACATGAAAGTTCTTCCTAACTCATCATACATGATTGGATTTAGGACAAACACTTTCAATCTCCCACTTGAACTAAAGCCAATCACCCTGGTATCTAATACCCATCTTCTCTTTATGACGATCAAAGTGAATCTGAGACAATGACTTTGTGAGTGGGTCTGCTATGTTGTTATGTGTGTCAACTCTCTCAACCTTGACATCTCCCCTTTCAATGATCTCCCTAATCAAATGAAAGCGCCGCAAAACATGTTTGGAATTTTTATGAGACCTAGGTTCCTTGGCTTGTGCTATTGCTGCATTGTTATCACAATACAACACAATAGGCTCTTCAATGCTTGGAACAACTCCCAACTCAGAAACAAATTTCCTCATCCAAATGGCTTCTTTTGCAGCCTCACTTGCAGCTATATACTCTGCTTCCGCTGTGGAGTCAGCCGTTGTCGACTGTTTGGAACTCTTCCAACTAATCGCACCACCATTCAAAGTAAACACATACCCTGACATGGATTTGCTATCACTTTCTGATTGAAAACTAGAGTCAGTATAACCCTCTATTTTCAATTCAGATCCACCAAAAACAAGAAAAATATCCTTAGTCCTTCGCAAGTACTTAAGGATGTTCTTCACTGCTTTCCAGTGGTCTTCACCTGGATTGGACTGATATCTGCTTGTCACACTGACTGAATAAGCAACATCAGGCCTAGTACATAACATCGCGTACATGATAGATCCTATTGCTGAAGCATAAGGAATCTTACTCATGCGCTCTCTTTCCTCAGGTGTCTTAGGAGACATCTTTTCGGAAAGGGATACTCCATGGCTCATCGGTATGAGACCTCTCTTGGAGTTTTCCATGCTAAACCTTTTAAGCACTTTCTCGATGTATGTACCCTGGGTAAGACCTATCATTCTTCTAGATCTATCTCTATAGATCTTCATACCGAGAATGTAGGATGCTTCACCCAAGTCCTTCATAGTGAAGTTCTTTGATAACCACACTTTGACTGATTGCAGCATCGGTATATCATTTCCTATAAGAAGTATGTCATCCACATACAATACAAGAAATGTTACCGCGCTCCCACTAACCTTCTTGTAGACACATGGTTCATCTATGTTCTTGATAAAATCAAACTCTTTGATTGTCTCATCAAAACGAATGTTCCATCTACGAGAAGCTTGCTTTAATCCATATATGGTCCTTAGCAGCTTACACACTAGGTGTTCATTCCCTTTAGAAACAAACCCCTCTGGCTGTGTCATATACACTTCCTCTTCAAGTTTCCCATTGAGGAAGGCCGTTTTCACGTCCATTTGCCAGATCTCATAGTCGTAGTAAGCAGCAATCGCAAGCAAAATCCGAATTGATTTTAACAGGGCTACAGGTGAAAAAGTTTCATCAAAGTCAATCCCTTACCTTTGTCTGAATCCTTTTGCCACGAGCCTGGCCTTATAGGTCTCCACCTGGCCATCTGCTCCAATCTTTCTTTTGTATACCCATTTGCATCCAATAGGATTCACATCCTCTGGTGCTTCAACCAAAGTCCATACTTGGTTGGCATACATAGAATCCATTTCGGATTTCATGGCACTCTGCCATTTCTCTGAGTCAACACTACTCATAGCTTCATTATAGGTCATAGGGTCGTCATCATCAACGATTGATAACTCATTGTCATTCTCAATGACAAGGCCATAATACCTCTCAGGTTGGCGAGACACTCTTTCTGACCTACGAATGGGCTGTACCACAGAAGGTTGTTCAGTTTGAACAGGTGTTTCCTCTTGAACCGTAGTAGTTTGTGCTTCTTGAACTTCATTAAGTTCTATTTTGCTCCCACTGTTTCCTTCTAGGATAAACTGTTTTTCCAAGAAGGTAGCATGTCTGGAGACAAATACACTATGATTGGTGTAGAAGTAATACCCTAAAGTTTCTTTAGGATATCCCACAAAACTACATTTCACGGATCGAGATTCCAGCTTATCAGGGTCAACTTTCTTGACATAAGCCGGACATCCCCAAATCTTAACGTGTTTAAGACTCGGTTTCCTTTCTTTCCATATCTCATATGGAGTTTGAGGAACAGATTTGGAAGGCACCTTATTCAGTAAATATGCTGAGGTTTCCAATGCATAACCCCAAAGGAATACTGGAAGATTTGCATAGCTCATCATGGACCGAACCATGTCTAACAAAGTTCGATTTCTCCTTTCAGATACTCCATTCAACTGTGGAGTATATGGAGGAGTCCACTGAGAGACTATACCATTTTCTTTGAGATAATCTAGAAATTCTCCACTCAAGTATTCACCACCTCGATCTGATCGAAGAGTTTTAATACTACGTTTGGTTTGTTTCTCCACTTCATTCTTATATTCTTTGAACTTTTCAAAGGCCTCAGACTTGTGTTTCATCAAATACACATATCCGAATCTAGATCGATCATCTATGAAAGTAATGAAGTACGAAAATCCGCCCATGGCTTGCGTAGACATCGGTCCACATACATCTGTGTGTACCAGTCCTAGCAATTCTGCAGCCCTCTCTCCATGTCCACTAAATGGAGATTTGGTCATTTTACCCAATAGACAAGACTCGCATGTAGGATATGATTCAAAATCAAAGGGGTCAAGTAACCCTTCCTTATGCAATGTCCGCAGTCTATTTTCACTAATATGACCAAGTCTGCAGTGCCACAAATAGGTGAGATTTTCATCATCTCTTTTCCTTTTATTAGTATGTTCAATTTGTAGTAAATCATGCTCTATGTCACACACATATAGACCATTATTTAAAATACCACTACCATAAAGAACATTATCTCTAAGAATTGAACATTCATTATTCTTAATAACAAACGAAAATCCATCCAAGTCTAACGTGGGAATAGAAATAATATTCCTCACAATCGAGGGAACAAAATAACAATTATTTAAAACAATAGTCTTGCCCGTAGGCATATGTAAATCAAACGATCCTACAGATTCAGCAGCAACTCTTGCTCCATTTCCCATCCGTAGAATCACCTCCTCTTCCTCGAGAGTCCTACTTCTCCTTAGTCCCTGCAACGAATTGCAAATGTGAGAACCACAGGCGGTATCTAATACCCAAGTAGAATTTTGATTTATTGACATATTCACTTCAATCATGAACATACCTGAACCAGAAGCGACAGTCTCACTATCTTTCTTCTTTTTCATTTCTGCAAGGTAAACCTTGCAGTTCCTCTTCCAGTGCCCCACCTTGTTACAGTGAAAGCAAACAGCTTTGCTCTTGGGGTCTTCAGCTTTTGGTGGAACCGGCTTTTTCTCACCAACTTTCTTCTTCTTGGAAGGGTTCTTCTTCCTTTTCTTAGGATTGGAACCCTCACCAATTAGAAGAACAGAACTCTTCTTAGAGGGAAAATTCGATTCCGCAGTCTTCAACATGTTGTGGAGTTCAGCCAGGCTGACGTCCAACTAAAGTTCACAACAAACTGCGAAAATGAACCCGGAAGTGATTGCAAGACCAAGTCTTGAGTCAGTTCCCTATCCATGACAAAACCAAGTTGCCCAAGACGTTCAATCAAATTGATCATCTTAAGTACATGGTCATTCACGGATGATCCCTCAGACATCCTACAACGGAACAGCTCCTTCGATATCTCATATCGAGCTGTCCTCCCTGCCACATCATACAACTCTTGCAGATGCTCTAGGATAGTGTGAGCATCCATAAGCTCATGTTGCTTCTGTAGCTCATCGTTCATGGAAGCTAGCATGATACATTGAGCAACATTAGCATCATCTATCCACTTACGATACACAACATGTTCATCATTATGTGCATCGTCAGCAGGTGCAGCAGGCTTAGGTGAGTCAAAAACATATTCCAGCTTCTCAACCCTGAGAACAATTCTCAAGTTTCGAAGCCAGTTAGCAAAATTCGGACCAGTCAATTTGTGAGCATCTAGTATGCTCCGGAGTGATAGTGCACCAGACATAGTGTATATAGTAAATCTGTAAATGATAAACACATAACAACACTTAGCAAATATTCAATTTCATTTTAAAAACACTATATGAATCGGGTCTTTATTCATAAGTGACTCCCACTAGTTTATATAATTTATTCAACCCCCTTAAGTGAAAAATTAAGCATTCATAATGCTAGTGGGAATAGGGATCCTATATTCCATCACACAACCTCGGCTGTGGCACGAAACGCCATGTGATGTTCAATAGGCAGACAACTCTTGTCAATTACATCTCATGTTATTCCCTAATTAAACTTTAGCCTCTTGAATAATTGAGTCACGGCTGTGGCACGACAAACTCAATATTCTAAGTCAAGTCTAACCCAACATTCCGTACAACTGAATCAGTCTCCAATGGCCCACGGCTGTAGCACGTAACGACCATTAGATTCTAATTCATTGTACACATCTCTATGTAATAGACAAGTATTTCTTATTTCGAAATCAGAGCCCTCGGCTGTAGCACGAAACGACAATGATTCAAAAAATGAGAACTACTTTCTACCATGTTGGAAGGCTATGACCGACACAAGCCCGTTGTGTCATTGGCCAATTACTACTTGATATTATTTAATTTTAGAGGGATTATATTATGTTACAATCATAATCTTATTATAAAGAGATTCTTCCTTTTAAATTAAATATTTCAAATCAATAATCGATAATTGGATGATTCCCAGATCGGGGGGAGCATTGTCAAGAGGCGTCACTTAATACCCCTTTCTTACAGATCGAAATCCGTTTTTGACAGAATCATCCATTCTCTCAAAATTGAAAATTCATATTTAATTACGTGTTTCACAAACACAAGAATCTCATGATTGTATTCATAATATTATTATTAAGGCAAGAAACGATTCCTATTCTAGATTTTCTAGAGCACGCCTTATTTTGATTTAAGTTCACCTAAATCTATCATCGTATGGTAAACATAGGCATATATCACATATATAAAAATAAATCAACAAGTAAGCATGCAAGCAATATCATGTCACACAATGATATAATGATGTATGGATTTATTATAGTATTTAAAAGCAATTAATCCAATTAAAACATGCTTTAAAAAACACTTCCGGAAATATAAATAATTCAAAATTATTATATAAAAAATATTTGACCACTCCATTAGATCCGTCTCGGAAAAACGAATCCAACGATATATCGCACGCCCAAAACGGAGTTACGAAACTCCCAATAAATCAAATTTATTGTGGATAGAAAGGCAGTAACGCATTCCGGGAATGCGTTACAAGCATTTAAAGCCATTAAATGCTGTAACGCATCCTGAATTCGCGCAACACCATGTCACGCATTTCGGAAATGCGTGACCCCCCCCCCCCCCCCCGCGTTTGCGCTGCACGCACGTCAGACAGCGTACAGCCGACAGCAGTTTTTTTTTTTTTTTTTTTTCGACCGTTGCTGTTAGTAACGTTGCAGCAGTTTGTAACTCCCTTACATTAAACACACTAACTCCCCTTTTACTAACAATAACTATTATTATTAATATCCTTTTAATTTTAATATTAATAAATTAATTAACAATTAATTAATAAATTAATAAAAAATTATCAAGACATGATTTCTGAAAATCATGAGCAGCAAAAATTATCAGGTGGTTAGGGGTCCTTGTGCAATATTTTTAATCATAATATTTTCACATGCATAATTATTTTATGAATTTTAACTAAAACAATTTTTAAAAATTCATAACAAATAATCTACACATCACAAAATTATGAGAAAAATACCCAGATCATCTACAACACTTGTAGAACTCAGATTAGTGGTCAAAATCATATGCAAAAATTATTTTGAATTAATTCATAATTAAATCCAAATAAACTTACAAAAATCATAATAAATCCATACATGCATAAAAAAAATCTGAAATTTTTATATGACTCTCTATATGCAAGAACCTAGCTTTGATGCCATTGAAGGAATTTACGAATGAGCGGAAGCGCAAATAACATTTATTTCCGTAAAAACCATATAATCGCACATATAGAAAATCATATAAAATGAAAAGAGCGAGGAATCGTGACCATACCTTGAAATCGAAGCTTTACAAAAATGGTGTTTTAGCAGTTGCTCCTCAGAGTGTGAAGCACTCTACCGGTATCCACCAAGATTAATTCTTCGACGAAGCTTTTTATAAAACTAAGCTTTTATAAAAATGGAGGTTTGAGAGAGAGAGAAGGAGATGAAGAAGATGAGGGAGGCAACTAGGTTTTTCACAAAAACCAAAAGTGTGTAAACTCATTCTCATCTCATTCTATTTATAGGGCTCATGTAGGGTTTTCATAATTAATATATCATTATATATATTAATATATAAATCCTACACTTTATCTTATAAAATGTTAAAAAATAATTAAAACAATTTTAATCATTATTAAAACACCTTGCTCTCTCAAAATACCTTCATCAATAAATTAATCTTTTTATGGTGTGACCCTGTAGGTTCAATATTAAGCCGGTAGTAGAAATAAATAATAATAAACCTTTTATTTATTATTTATATGAATTCTAAAATTCATTAAATATAATTAACTGATTAATTATATTTATTCTACATCGTGAGTGATGCTTCTCAACATATCGCGACTATCCGGATAATATGAATTCACTGCTTAGAATACCAAGAACCTGTCAGTGACTAGTTACCGTACAATCAATTCCTTCTACCCTACAATATCCCGATTAAATACAAGGCATGGATCTCGTGTCAGGCCTATCAAATTTAATCATATGATTTCTTATTCATAACGCAAAGTTCATATTAATGCAAATTAGAAACTCCTTTCTAATTTCATACACTCTGGCCAGAGATTCCAGAACTCGCATACTAAGAATAACATAGGATATTCACTTCCTTACTGGAAGGGGTAGATTCTTTATTGATCGTTAACTATCTCCATACATAAATCCCTGTACCCAGAATAGACCTAATGTATGTCCTTGAGACTAAGGACTAAACCAAAGCACAGTTCATTATATATAAGATAACTTTAACGATCTCAAGTCTAAGGACACTTGTACAACTATCACTCAGTGAATAACTATTGACACGTGAGTAAACTCCATTAGTTGTCCAACTTATCGAGTCATGTTCAGTGAACTTATTCCCTAATAAGCACCTACATACTAGCTATAGTGTCACCACACAAATGCCTATGAGAACATACATCCTCCTGACGGGAGCAAGCATAATATGTACCGATCTTTGCGGATTCACTAACTTCCGATTAGTTATCCTATGATCAGGAACTGTTTAAGTCTAGAGTTATCATCTTCTAGATCTCACTATTATAATCTCATTATAATTATAGAAGCTTTACTCTAAACTATGGAACATCTTATTTAAAACACTTTAAACAGATAATGCCCGTAATAAAATCAAAACAAGTCTTTTATTATTATTAATGAAATCAAACAAGAATACATGAAAGTTCTTCCTAACTCATCATACATGATTGGATTTAGGACAAACACTTTCAGGCTAGTCTCATCCCTTCTTCATTGGTGTCTGGTTCAACGGCCTCCACTCGTGGAGATACATGCATGATTTCCACGGGTACTACAGCTTCAGCCCCGTAGGCTAACATGAATGGAGTTGCTCCAGTAGTCACCTTGCATGTGGTTCGGTATGCCCAGAGTATGGGTAGTAACTCATCCAACCAATTATTTCTGGAGTGTTCCACTCTTTTCTTCAGTCCATCGAGGATGATTCGATTGGCAACCTCAGCTTGACCATTAGCTTGAGGGTGGGCAACTGAGGTGAATCGAAGCTCAATCCCATTCTCTTCACAATAGTCCTTTAACTCTTTGTTGTTAAATTGTAAACCATTGTCCGTAACAAGGATTCGTGGTATTCCATATCTGCACATGACATTCTCCCAGAAGAATTGCATGATTTGCTTGGTTGTGATTTTAGCCAAAGGTTTGGCCTCAATCCACTTTGTGAAGTAGTCAATAGCTACAACTAGAAACTTCCTTTGAGCAGTGTCCATAGGAAAGGGCCCAAGAATGTCCATCCCCCACATAGCAAACGGGATGGGGGAGCTAACGGATGTCAACATCTCTGGTGGTTGTCTAACCACTGGTGCGTGTTTCTGGCACCGATCACACTTTTTCACATACTCTTTGGCATCGGCCATCATCTCAGGCCAATAGAATCCAAGCCTGACTATCTTGTGAGCTAGGGCCCTGCCCCCCAAGTGTTGTCCGTAAATTCCCTCATGGACCTCCTCAATAGCTGATTTGGCCTCTTCGGGCCTTAAACACTTTAGATATGGAATCACAAAAGATTTTTTGTAGAGTATCCCCTCAGTCAGAGCATACCTCAACGCTCTCACAGATAATTTTCGTGCCTCCATGGCATTAGTCGGGAGCCAACCAGTCTCGAGGTGTGCTTTTATGGGATCTATCCAACATTCCCTCACTCCAATAGGTGCGATTAACTTTGAATCGATGGTAGGGGTTCTCAGAACTTGGAAGTAGACACTTCCAGAGTAATTCTCTATCTCAGAGGAGGCAAACTTAGATAAGGCATCAGCCTTGGTGTTTTCCTCCCTCGGAATGTGCTCAATGTAGCACTCATCAAATTGAGTTATTATTGCCTTCACAAGCCTTAAGTATTTAGCCATGGTTTCATCCCTCGCCTCAAACTCTCCATTGACTTGAGCCACAACCAACCTTGAATCTCCACAAACTTTAAGGTTTTTGACCCTTAGGGCTCCTGCTGAGCCAAGTCCAGCTATCAGAGCTTCATATTCTGCCTCATTATTGGTTGTTGGAAAGTCCAACTTCAGGGCGTATTCAATCATGAATCCATCGGGACTTTGTAAGACAAGACCTGCGCCACTTGTTTTTGTTTTTGATGCCCCATCAAAATAGAGCATCCAGAATTCCTTCTCCTCTATTATGGGTTCCTTGTCTTCCTTATTGCCTTTCTGAGGTATCTCCTGCCCCTCGACTTCTTGGTTGTCAATGGTGCATTCAACCACGAAGTCAGCAAGTGCCTGAGCTTTGATGGCCGTCCTTGGCTTGTACTTAATATCAAATTCTCCCAACTCAATCGCCCACTTGATGAGCCTACCACTGGCCTTAGGGCTGTGCAAAATATTCCTCAACGGTTGTCCTGTAAGGACCTCAATCTTATGTGCCTTAAAATAGGGCCTTAGTTTCCTAGAAGCAGTTACCAATGCTAAGGCAAACTTCTCAATAGTGGAGTAGTTCAACTCTGCTCCGTGTAAAACTTTGCTCACATAGTATACGGGTTTCTGAACTTTGTTTTCCTCCTTCACCAGCACGGCACTCACAGCTTGACCTGAAATTGCCAAGTAAAGATAGAGGATTTCTCCCGTACTTGGCTTGGCCAACAGCGGGGCCTCAGACATATACTTCTTCACTTGCTCAAAGGCCTCTTGGCTTTCTTCTGTCCACTCAAAGTTTTTTACCTTCTTCAAGGTTTTAAAGAACGGCAAACACTTGTCCCCGGATTTGGAGATGAACCTACCTAACGCAGTAATCCTCCCGGTTAACTTCTGTACATCCCTTATAGAACGTGGTGGTTCCATGTCCAAAATAGCCTTGATTTTGTCGGGGTTGGCCTCAATTCCCCGTTTTGAGACCATAAGACCCAAAAATTTTCCAGACCCAACACCAAAAGCACACTTGGCCGGATTCAACATCATCTTATGGTGCCTCAGCACTTCAAATGCCTCGCGTAGGTGTTCAATGTGATCTGCCTTATGTAGGCTTTTCACCAGCATATCATCCACATAAACCTCCATAGTCTTTCCAATGAGATGAGCGAAGATCTTGTTTACCAACCTCTGATAGGTAGCTCCTGCATTTTTCAGTCCGAAAGCCATGACCAGGTAACAATACACACTGAAGTCGGTGATGAACGATACCTTGGGAATATCATCCTTATGCATCTTGATTTGATTATAGCCACTAAAGCCATCCATGAAGCTTAACATCTCGTGCCCAGCCGTGGCATCTATCAGCGTATCGATCCTTGGCAAGGGAAAACAGTCCTTTGGGCATGCGTCGTTCAGATCAGTGAAGTCTATACACATCCTCCACTTTCCATTAGCCTTCTTGACCATTACAGAATTGGCCAACCATTCCGGGAAATGGATTTCCTCAATGAACCCTGCCTCTAGGAGTTTGTCAACCTCCTGTTTTATGGCTTCTTGCCTTTCAGGTGCGAAATTTCTCTTCTTTTGTTTCACTATATTCCGGTTTGGATCCACATTCAGGCTGTATGTTATCAATTGGGGATCTATCCCTGGCATGTCAGCTGCTGTCCATGCAAAGAGGTCACTATTGTCTTGCAAAAAGGAGATCAATATGCTCTTCAAGGGGTCTTTCAAAGATGCCCCGATGTAAGTAACCTTCTCAGAATCTCCCAGCTCCAAAGGTACGGGAAGCAAGTCCTCTGCTGGTTTTCCTCTCCACTCTTCATTCTCTCGAACATCCATGTCTTCGATTGGGAGGACCTGCCCCCCGGTTCCATCCGGCCTTAGTGCGGCCACATAACAACTCCTTGCCATCTTTTGATCCCCTTTCTCTTCTCCTACTCCATTTCTGGTTGGGAACTTAACCTTTAAATGATAGGTACAGGCAACCGCCTTGAAAGCATGTAGTCCCGTCCTACCTAGGATATAATTGTATGTGGATGTAGCTTTGATAACCAAGAAATTTAACATCTGAGTTGCCTCCCGTGGCTCTTGCCCTTTAGTCATGGGTAGCTGAATTGTTCCCTCGACCTTCGACTCTACTCCGTTGAACCCTTATATGGGCATGTTTGACGGCGTCAACTGAGACTCAGCGTATCCCATTTTTAAGAAGGCATCATGAAACAAGATGTCCACCGATGCTCCATTGTCGATCAAGACCCTCTTTACTTGGGAGTTGCCTATCACAGGTGAGATAACCAAGAGGTCATCATGGGGAAACTTCACCCCTTCAAGATCCGAATCATCGAATCCAATCGAGACTTCTGTCTTTGTACGTTTTGGCGCTTCCCCTACAATGTGCATCACTTCTCGCGCATACGCCTTTCTGGAATTTCCACTTGTCCCGGCCGCTGTTGGGCCACCAAAGATCATGTTGATTACTGGACCCCGGGGCTGCTGATTGGGATTACGATCCTCATCTTTCCTATCATAATCCATCCTTGGGTTTCCCCGATCCCCATCTTTGCAGAATTTATTCAATTTTCCCCTGCGAATCAAGAACTCAATTTCATCCTTCAATTGTCTACAATCGTCGGTATCGTGACCCACATCCTTATGCAACCGACAATACTGATTCTTGTTTCTTTTCTCAGGATCAGTCCTTAGTGGCTTCGACCATCTCACATCCCTGTCTTTTTCTATCTCCATCAGGATTTGACTTCTTGGAGTATTCAGCCTTGCGTATTCCGTAAACCTTTGCCCGGGACTCCCCTTTTTAGGGGCTGAATCAGAATCCCTGCCCGTGCGCAGGTACTTATCTTTAGCATCATATTCCTATTCCGACTTCCGCTTCTTAAAGTTGTCACCGTTTCCGGTGTTCCCCGTTCCTGACTCTTTCTTCAGACTATCCTCCGCCTTGATGTACTTGCTCGCCCTTTGTTGGAGCTCAACCATATTTTCAGGGGGATGCTTAGCCAATGACATTTTGAAATAAACATTCGAAGTTCCATTCTGCAACGCCACCATGGCTACCTTGTTTTCCAAGTTTGTAATGTTGAGCGTTTCCTTTGTGAATCGCTTGAGATAGTCTCTGAGATTTTCATTCTTTCCTTGTATCATCTCATGAATTCTTCCTCCTATGAACTGCCTGACAAAAGCATTGCTTAGCTCTTTGAAAGAGGCAATGGAGTTTGGTGGTAGGCGGCTGTACCAACATTGTGCCATGCCCGCTAATGTTTGGGGAAACGCCCTACACTTCAAGGCGTCACTGGCGGGTTGTAACAGCAATGCGTTAGAGAACGTCCTTACATGATTAGCGGGATCTCCCGTTCCATCGTAAACCTTTATGGTAGGCATCTTGAACTTCCGTGATATATGCGCATTCATCACCTCCTCAGTGAATGGAGGGGTTGGATCATCAGGATCTCCAAGTTGCATCAAGTCTTCAGGATTGCCTCTAGGGGTTTCGACCCTCGTGCTTCTACCTCTAGGGACTTCGGTCCTTCTCTCTCTCTCCTTGGGGTGCTTTCCAAATCAACAAAAGGAATGTCTCCTCCCGTCACTGGTGGGGGTCGATTCTGATTCTGTCTTCGCTGTTCCCTTTCTATGTCCTCCTTTAATTTTTGGATCTTGGCCTCGTGAGCCTTGATTTTTTCAGCAGCCGTTAAGGGAGGTCGGTCATGGGTTCTTCGGCGTCCAACAGGTTCCTTACTTGGACGACGTCTTCTCGGGGCTTCATCCCTATCTTCTTCCGAGGATGAATCATCAGAATACCGGCCTGAGTAGTCATAGTATTGCTGGCCTTGATTGGGTCCTAGACCCCTGATGTAAGGTGGATTGTACAGCTCGTGTATTTGGAGGGCGTGACCACTTGGTCCGGCCTGATACGGAGGATAATTAGGCAACCCATATATCGGGTTCGTGCTTGCGGGGATCACTGTAGTAGAGATCTGAGCGGTGGGTGGAGCGGACTGCCCTCCGAGAGGGGCGACCACCATCTGAAGGGGATTCGTCCCTTGGGTGGTGGGATTCGTCACTAAGGGTAGCGACTCATGAGGTTGCGCCTCAGTTCCTTGTGGCCGAGTGACCAGCGGTTGAGAATTCGCTCCTGGGGGCGCTTGTTCCCCAATCGGGGGTGCGGTGGTGTTAGTGATGGTTTCAGAAAGTGTTGGTGTTCTCCGGGTGGTAACCATGGTTGATATCGTGTCCCACAGATGGCGCCAAATGTTGTGGAACGAAATATAGGGTGTATTTACTACGTATTTAATGCTAAGGTTTATGAGAGCTTCGAGCTTTAATGGCTGATCAAGTGTTTCGTGACTTAACTCGGGTCCTCACAAGATGCCTACGTATCTTGTAAATATCAAGAATCAAGCCAAAAAATGTAGTTCTAGGTAATGATGCCCTCGAGGCTATGGCAGCGAGAGCTCACCTAGGACGCAGTGGCTTGTATGTCCTTATTCGAGGATTAAGCCAAAACGTAAGTGACGTATTGAGCTCTGCCCAAAAACGTAGTTCTAGATGTGAAGGAGCAGGTCCTTATATAGGTGTTGAAAACCCTAGAATTAGAGTTGAAATAGGAGGCTTGGTGGGCAAGTTATTCAGTTGGCCCAATTCTAGAGCCTTCCAAGAGATAAGGAAATAAGTATTGAAGGTGTATGCCTTGGAGGCTACTCCTAATATGATTTAGTTTCCTTTTAAGACTCAATCTTGAAGATTGAAACTGGCTGATTTATTAATTACGAATTTATTATCATAAATAAGGTTTTGGGCCTCATTAAGGGGCTTTAACCTTGGACCAATCTAGGCTTATTAAATGCCACATTAAATGTGTTTTTAGGGTTTACTTTTAGCCCATATCATTATGTTTTTATATAATCATTGTTTTTAATAAATTTTTAATTTTAATTTAATATAATTTAATATACTCATGTTTACGAATTATACTAATATTTCCTTATTATAAATAACGTATATGTATTTTTAATATATTTTATTAAATAATTGGAAAAATATGGTGTGATAAGATTAGTTTTAAATAAAAAAGGTAACGTGTTTTAATTCGAAAGGAAATATTAATGATTGGAAGATATGATACGATTGATTTTTTTAGGTGTGTTTATAAAAGGTAATATCTTCAACTAAAAGTAAATGTAAAAAAGCCAATCGACTAATTAGCATTAATTAATTTATGTTATTATTTACTTTAGATGTTTTAATAGTATAGATATAGAATGTATTTTTCGTTTTAATGAAGGGTAAATAAGTAAATTTACGAAGTACCAAAAAACAGGTACCAAAACTTTTAATGTTTCGGTTTTTATATATTAGTATAGTATGGTGTGATAAGATTATTTAAATAAAAAAGGTAATATGTTTTAATTCGAAAGGAAATATTAATGATTGGAAGATATGATAGTATTGTTGTTTTTAGGTGTTTATAAAAGGTAATATGTTCAACTAAAAGTAAATGTGAAAAAGATAATCGACTAATTACCATTAATTATTTTATGTTATTATTTATTTTAGGTGTTTTAATAGTATAAATATCGAATATATTTTTCTTTTTAATGAAGAATTATACTAATGTTTTCTTATAAATCAAAAAGGTAACGTAGTTTAATTCGAAAAGAAATATTAATGATTGGAAGATATGATACGATTGATGTTTTTAGGTGTTTATAAAAGGTAATATATTCAACTAAAAGTAAATGTGAGAAAGGCAATTGACTATAATTACCATTAATTATTTTATGTTATTATATATTTTAGGTGTGTTAATAGTATAGATATAGAATATGTTTTTCTTTTTATGAAGGGTAAATAAGTAAATTCACGAAGTACCAAAAAATAGTTACCAAAATTTTAATGTTTCAGATTTTATATAATAATATAAATTACGTAAATATTGTCCGTGATATTTGAAAAAGCCCAGTCTGATTTTTGAAAAAGCCCGGCCCGGTGCATCTCTAAGCAAGTTGTTGTCAGATAGTATTTCAAGATTATATTTGTTTTTGTAATCGATATAAGTTGGCAAATACTATTAAAATTGATCATAATTATATCCTATATATAATTGGCGTATGGGAGTTTAGGTGATCGTCTGGTCGTCGTCAGTTATACTCCCCTAACGAAAAGCTAAAACTATGCTATTTTTAATTAACAAACACGATCAAAACAAGATGCACTAAAATATTTCTTTAAAAAAAAGTACAAATGTATGTATGTTAAATTACAATAAGTTTCCACATGTCTAAGGTATATTATATATATTCTAATAAATAGAAGAAAACACGGTAAAAAATATGAAACATTAAAATACTAGTCGACTAAGCCGCGCTTCGCGGCGGCCTTGTAATATTATTAAAAAGATAAAAAATATAAATTTAAGAAAGAAATCGAAAAGAAAATATCCATAAATAAATTAATGAACACAATATTGTCAAACTTTAATATATAGACAACTAAATAAATTATATATTTATTTTCTATGTCGATTTTGTATCACGTTTTCTTAGGCCGACAACCGTTGTAATAAATACATATAAGATGCGTGTTGCGGCGGCCTTATAATATTTTTAAATTTTTCCAAAATATAGACTATTTAAGAAAGAAATCAAAAAGTAAATATCTACAAATAAATTAGGGAACACAATATTGTACAACTTTTATTATATACATAAAAAATAAAATAAACTATATACTTATTTTTTACGTTGCTTTTGTGTCACGTTTACTTAGGCCGACACCCGTTGTAATAATTACATATAGAGAAAAAAGCATATTTGATTGAATTAATTAAAAGAAGATGTTGAAATATTATGATCAAGAATATTGAGAAAATAATAACGATAAATTAACAATTAATAATAAATAAATAAAGAGGGAATGATAAAAGTTCGAATCTTTTGTGCCAAGTTTTTCAAGTGCTTCTACTTTTCAAACAGAGAAAGATCTCTTAATTCTTGTTCACACGATCAGGTGTTTCTGACCGAGATCACTACAAAGAAAAGTACAAAAGCCAAAGTAAAGAACAACCACTGATTACTAATAATCCATAATTATAACTAAAATCATGACAAATCATAAATTTAAAAATAAAACGAAAAAAAACAAATATTAAATCAGTAAATTAAAATCTTAATAACCAACTAAAAAAGTAACTTGAAAATCACTAAATAGAAGCCATGTACAATGAGAATTAAACAAAATAAGAATGAATAAAAAAAACTAAAAGAAAATAGACGAAAACAAAAGTAAACAGAAGCAAGAAAATGGTTACAAACATTATGTGTTAGAAAAAACTTAAAAATATTTGATTGATACTCATATGTGTTATTCTATAGAAGAGATATACAGTATACATCACGTAAAATGATAAAAATAACAATGATACCTAATATTGTAGAAGCGCATGAATAAATTGGTAGTAGTAACTTGTAACCATCTCTTTAATATTTAAAGAAAAAAACGTTATGACCACTAATCTAGAAAGTCATGTAATATATTGAAGAAGATCAGTACACGTGAAACTAAGAAAGTAAATATAAATCCATTCATACAACATGCAACATAATGAAGATAATAAAGTTTAAGAATCTAAACAATAACATGCTCTTCATTATCATCGCATGAATCAAAATACATACTGATGTTATATCAATAAATTAATAATCGAATTTGCAACTATGAGTATATATAGATCCAAAAGGAGATTTTATTTTATTTGTAATCGGATAGAATTTATGAAAAGAAAATTTTGATTTTTTTTAATTCGAATATATAAATTTGACTTCTTATTCCCTAAAAATTCGAAAATCTTTTCTATTTCGAATATATTAATGTCAATGTTAAAAAAGGAAGTTCTAATTTCTTTTCAAAAAAATAGGGTCTAAAAAAGGAAGTTTTAATTATTTAAAATAGAAGAACTCTAGAAAAATATAAATATGATTCGAGCGATTCTAGAGCTCATGAGGGGTTTTCTCGGCGGCCTTGTAATATTTTTTTAAAAAATTCAAATATAAATTTAAGAAAGAAATCGAAAAGAAATTATTTATAAATAAATTAATGAACACGATATTGTACAAATTTTGATTTATATAGACAATTGAATAAACTATATACTCATTTTTTAAGTCGATTTTGTATCACATTCTCTCAGGTCGACACCCATTGTAACAAATACATAAAAGCCGCGTTTAGCGGCAGCGTTGTAATATTTTTTAAATTTTTTCAAAATATAGACTATTTAAGTAAGAAATCAAAAAGAAAATATCTATAAATAAATTAATGATTTTTTAAAAAAATATAGACTATTTAACAAAGAAAAAGAAAATCTATATATAAATTAGTGAACACAATTTTGTATATATCTATACTATTATATAAAAGCCGAAACATTAAAAGTTTGGTTGGTTGGTCGGCCGGTCGGTCGGTCGGTCGGTACTTTACCTGTTGATTTTACTTATTTATCCTTACTCAATTATAGATAAAATCCATCATAACTAATCAATTTCCTTTTTCAGGTTAGACACATTATCTTTTCTATTTTTCAATAAATAAATAATTTCCTTTTTCAGGTAAAATACAATATCTTTTATATTTTATCTAACTAAAATTTTTCCTTTATTAATTAATTTCCTTTTTGAGGTTAAACATATTACCTTTTCTATTTTTTCAATGACTTAATAATTTCCTAAAAATACAATATCTTTACATTTTATCTAAATAAAAATTCTTCCTCTTTAAAAACACTACGAGCAGTTTTGTTTAATAAAATAATATAAATACATTATAATTACTATTAACTAAAATCACCTTTTTCAGCCAAAACGCGTTACCGTTTCTATTTTCTATAACTAAAATCTCTCTTTTTCTAATTATATCATGGACGGTTACCTTTTTAAGTCAAAACACGTTACCTTTTTTTCTTTTCTATTACTAAAACCTCTCTTTTTCCAATTACATCACGGGCATTTCTATTTAATAAAAATAAAATAATAATACTAATAATTAACCAATTACCTTTTCAGCTAAAACGTATCACATTTTCTATTTTTTCTAATTAAATACCATTTTTTTTCTAAAAATATCACGGGCAACATTAATTTCTCATTTTCTAAAAAGTATGAGTAATTTTCTTTAGTAAAATAACATAATTTAATTATAATTACTATAAACTAATCAATTACCTTTTTTCACATAAAATCATGTCATCTTTTAATTTTCATGTTACCATTCTATTTTCTCTAACTAAAATTTCTCTTTTTCAAATTATATCACGGACGGTTCTATTTAATACAATAAACTAATAATATTAATAATTTCCATCATACTAACTAATCAATTTTCTTTTTCAGGTTAAACATATTTTCTTTTCTATTTTTCAATAATTAAATAATTTCCTTTTTCAGGTAAAATACAATATCTTTTATATTTTATCTAACTAAAATTTCTCCTTTATTAATTAATTTCCTTATTCAAGTTAAACATATTACCTTTTCTATTTTTTCAATGACTTAATAATTTCCTAAAAATACAATATCTTTACATTTTATCTAAATAAAAATTCTTCTTTTTTTTTTTGAAACTAAAATTCTTCTTTTTTAAAAACACTACGAGCAGTTTTGTTTAATAAAATAACATAATTATATTATAATTAATATTAACTGAAATGACCTTTTTTAGCCAAAACGCGTTAGCTTTTCTATTTTCTCTAACTAAAATCTCTCTTTTTCCAATTATATCATGGACGGTTACCTTTTTAAGTCAAAACACGTTACATTTTTTCTTTTCTCTTACTAAAACCTCTTTTTCCAATTATATCACGGGCATTTCTATTTAATAAAAATAGAATAATAATATTATAATACTAACAATTAACCGATTACCTTTTCAGCTAAAACGTATCATCTTTTCTATTTTTTCTAATTAAATTCCATTTTTTTCTAAAAATATCACGGGCAACATTAATTTCTAATTTTCTAAAAAGTATGAGTAATTTTATTTAGTTAAATAACATAATTTAATTATAATTACTATAAACCAATCAATTACCTTTTTCACATAAATCATGTCATCTTTTAATTTTCATGTTATCTTTCTATTTTCTCTAATTAATTTTTTTTTCAAATTATATCACGGACGGTTCTATTTAATACAATAAACTAATAATATTATAATATTAATAATTAACCTATTACCTTTTTCAGCTAAAACGTATCATCTTTTCTATATTTTCTAACTAAAATCCCTCTTTTAATAGAAATATCGCGGACAATATTAATTTTTCCTTTTCTAAAAATATTACGAGCAATTTTATTTAGTAAAATAACGTTATTAAATTATAATTACTATAAACTAATCAATTACCTTTTTCACGTAGAACATGTTACCTTTTTGATTTTTTCTAACTAAATCCTCTCTTTTTCTAATCATATCACGGGCGTTCTATTAAATAAATAAATTAATAATTTTATAAAATAATAATTAACCGATTACCTTTTTCTACTAAAACCTATCATCTTTTCTAATATTTTCTAACTAAAATCCCTCATTTTCTAAAAATATCGTGGATAACATTTATATAATTATTATCAAATCATCTCATATAAAAATTTAAGCCTCCAAAATTCATGTTTTAAAAGGGTAATTTAAACTAAGGAAAAAAATTCATACAATATTAAAAAAAATCCGTGCATCGCACGGGTTTTAAGCAAGTATATATATATACAACTGATATGGGCTAAAAATAAGCCCTAAAGACACATTTAGTGTTGCATTAATTAGACCCGGTATGGTCCGAACGTGGGGCCCACCAACAGGGTCCAAAGTCCTATTTTTAATATTAATTTCGTAATTAATATTAGGGGTAATAAACAGCTCAGCAATAAGTGTCAGATAAGGACATTATCTCTACAAGACTTAGTCTCCAAGGCATCCAATTCGATATGGCAACAGACTCCTACAAGGAAGGAGTCTATAACTTTCCTCAAGGAGGTGACTTATCTATTAAGTCTCCAACTCCTACCTTAATTCTAAGGCTTCTCAGCCTATATAAAGGGCCTGACCCCTCATTCTCAGAACTACGTTGGCTTGATTCTCTAGCAATACAGAGATACGTAGGCATCTTGTGAGGACCGATCAGTCTCGAACGCAAGAACAGCCATTAAAGCTCGAAGCTCACCATCCTTTGTATTTAATACATACAAACCCTCGTTTTTATTCCACAACATTTGGCGCCGCCTGTGGGAAGACAACATCAACCATGGTTCAAACACGAAGAACAACACCAGTTGTAACTGAGGCCGTGCCAATTAGCTCTGCCCCACCTCTCACCGAGCAGACTCCCCCAGCATCAGGGACGATCATTCAACAGGCTCCCCCAGCATCAGCTGTCATTATCCACTCTCAAGTTTCTCAGCAACCAGGGGTGATCCCCCATGCTGAGAGTACGTTGCCTCTGTCCAATCAGGCAGGACAAGCGACCAACTCTCTCCAGATTGTTGATCCGAACAACCCGCCACCAGGGGTACAGATCCATACTACGGATCTCCCCTTGTACACTAATCCCAGGCACGGTCTGCCCAACTACCCCCCGATGACTCAAGGTTCAGGACCAAGTGGTCATGCCTTACAAATCCGGGACCGAGATTATGATGACTACTCCGGCCCTTATACTGATGATTCATCGTCTGAGGATGATGATCGTGATGAAGCCCCGAGGAGGCGACGTGCTAGTAGAGAACGTCGAAGGAGGACTCAAGACATCCGTGATGGACAATCTTTGACAACTGCTGAAAGGATCAAGGCTTATGAGGCCGAGATCTTAAAATTGAAGGAAGATATGGCAAGGGAACATGCAAGACAGAGTCTAATTCGACCCCCTCCAATCTCAGGAAGGATTCCCGTTATAGATTTGGAGAGGCCCTCAAGAAGACAGAAGAGGGCTGATGTCCCAACAAGAGAAGCTATGAGGGTGGAAACCCCCAAGAGTAACCCCAAAGATCTGATGCCACTTGGGGACCCTGACGATCCCACACCTCCGTTTACTGAGGAGGTGATGAATGCCCACATCTCAAGGAAATTTAAGATGCCAACTATTAAGGCCTATGATGGAACGGGCGATCCCGCAAATCATGTCAGAACATTCTCAAACGCACTGCTGCTGCAGCCTGCTAGTGATGCCTTAAAGTGTAGGGCGTTCCCTCAAACTCTGTCAGGCATGGCTCAAAGATGGTATAGCCGTCTACCTGCAAACTCTATTGGCTCTTTTAAGGAGTTGAGTGCCGCCTTCGTTAGCCAATTCATTAGCGGAAGGGTACATGAGAAGAGCTCCGCGTCTCTTATGTATGTGGTACAAGGAAAGAACGAAAATATGAGGGATTACCTCAAGCTATTCACTAAGGAGACGTTGAACATCACTGATTTGGAAAATAAGGTGGCAATGGTAGCCCTGGAACACGGAACCACTGACCTCTTCTTCAAGAGATCATTGGCGAAGCATCCCCCGGAGAACATGGCTGAGCTCCAACGAAGGGCTGATAAGTATATTAAAGCTGAGGATAGCTTGAAGAAAGAAACCACCGTAGGTGGAGGAGGAGGTAACAATGACTCCAAGAAGCGAAAGCAAGACCAGGACTATGATGATCAAGAGTATGATGCTAGGGACAAGTATCCCCGAACTAGCGAGGACTCCGACTCTGCCCCTAAGAAGAACCAAGGGTCAAGGTTCACTGAGTATGCAAGGTTGAATACTCCTAGGAGTCGAATCTTGTTGGACATTGAGAATGATAAGGATTTCAGATGGCCGAAGCCACTCAGGGGTGATCCCGCAAAGAGAAACCAGAATCAGTATTGCAGATTCCATAGAGACGTGGGGCATGACACTAACGATTGTAAGCAACTCAAAGATGAGATTGAGTTTTTGATCCGTAGAGGGAAGCTGAGGCACTTCACTAAGGGTGAAGACCGTGCTAATCAGAGAAGAGACTATAATAGAAGGGATGACGATCAAGATCGCAACCCACAGCCCCGAGGGCCAGTAATCAACATGATCTCAGGAGGCCCGACTGCGGCCGGGACAACTAGGAACTCTCGAAAGGCTTATGCTCGAGAGGTGTTGCACATCGTGGGAGAGGCCCCGAAGCGTGCAAAAACTGAGGTAGCGATTAGCTTTGATGACTTAGACTTGGAAGGGGTGAAGTTCCCCCATGATGACCCGTTGGTTATAACTCCTGTGATTGGAAACTCGGAGGTGAAGCGAGTCTTGATAGACAATGGAGCTTCCGTTGACATTCTGTTTCATGATGCGTTTGTGAAGATGGGATACACTGATTCTCAGTTGACCCCCAATAACATGCCTATATACGGATTTAATGGAGTAAAATCCAAAGTTGAAGGGACTATTCAGCTGCCTGTAACTATCGGGCAAGAGCCCAAGGAGGCCACTCAGATGTTGAACTTCCTGGTAATCAAGGCGGATTCAACGTACAACGCTATCCTTGGAAGGACTGGACTTCATGCATTCAAGGCTGTTGCCTCAACCTATCATGTGAAGATCAAGTTCCCTACCAGGAATGGTGTTGGAGAACATAAAGGTGATCAGAAGATGGCACGAAGCTGTTATGTAGCCTCGTTAAGGCCTGACGGAGTCGGGGGGCAGGTCCTTCCGATTGAAGACATGAATGTCCACAGTGGTAAGGAACACAAAGAAAGGTCAGCAGAGGACATCACACAGAAGCCTCAGACAGCCATTGAGGCTAAGGCGTTAACTGACTTTGTGGTTGAGTGCACCATCGGCAACCAAGAAGTTGGGGGGCAGGAGGTAGTACCCCGAGCAGGAAGTGAACTGCAGAATAAGAATGAGGAGACCAGAAGGAGTGGTGGGTGCTCTATTTTGATGGAGCATCAAAAACAAAATTAAGTGGTGCAGGCCTAGTCTTGCAAAACCCCGATTGGACTTAAGTTATCCTAGTAGGACTTAGCTTCATATTTTTATAGTAGAAGTAGAAATAAGGTTCATTAAAACCATTGCAGAGCATGTTGCTCCGAGTAGGACAGTAGTACTCTATGTAAGGGTTGAACCCATTTCAAGTTATTAATGCAAGTTTGTTTTCCATTCATTGATTGTGATTTTATTTATGTGCCAAGCACCTGATGTGTGAGTCAAAGATGACCAAGTACCGAAAATAAAAGAATACACGAATGAAAACAAACAAATGCATACCCCGAAGGGTAGAGTTAGGTTACAGCAGATAAGAGTTTAAGTCCTTGAAGGACCCTGGATAAAGACAAACGTTGAAGCCCTGATGGAACACCTCATCAAGTGGGCAATCAAACTAGGAAAATTTGATGTTAAGTACAAGCATAGGACGACCATAAAAACCCAGCCTCTAGCCGACTTCGTGGTTGAATATACCATTGACAACCAAGAAGTCGGGGGGCAGGAGGTAATAGACCAGGAAGGTCAGCAAGGTGGAAAACCCCTGGAAGAGAAGAAGGAATATTGGATGCTCTATTTTGATGGGGCATCAAAAACAAAAAGCTCTATTTTCATGGGGCATCAAAAACAAAAACCAGTGGTGCGGGTTAAGTTCTGCAAAGCCTCGATGGGTTCACACTCGAGTATGCCTTGAAGTTGGACTTCCCAACAACCTAAAACGAGGCGGAGTATGAAGCTCTGATAGCCAACCTTGGACTGATAAGAGCCCTGAGGGTCAAGAACTTGAAAGTCTGTGGAGACTCAAAGCTGGTAGTCTCACAAGTCAATGGAGAGTTTGAGGATAGAGAAAAGAATATGGCCAAATACTTGAGGATTGTGAAAGCCGTGATAGCCCCGCTCGATAAATGCCATGTTGAGTATATCCCAAGAGAGAAAAGAACATTAAGGCCGAAGCCCAATCTAAGTATGGCTCTTCTGAGATAAAGAATTATGCAGAGAGCTTTTGCTTCCAGGTCCTGAAGACCCCACCATCGAATCAAAATTGGTAGAACCAGTTGATGTAAGCTGAAGGATAGACCCTCTTCGAGCTCTTCTTGAGACTAGTTGGCTCCCTGATGATGCCTTGAAGGCACAGAAACAGTTAGTGAGAGTGTTGAGATGAGAGGTCCTTTGTCATTCCTTACTTAAAATCTTGAATCTCAAATCCCGACACAAAATTTTAGCCTTGATGGCCAAAAAGGCTGTCTGCCTCCAATCAAATTTGTCATTTGAAGTTTAAGGACTTGAATCAAGAGCCTTCAATCCAATATAAACCAAAGCAAGGTCCTGTGAGCATAAGAAGAAGGTTGGAAACCTAGAATCAAGAAAAGAAGGTTAACAACCAGCCAAGACACACCGGACTTGAACTCAAACGCTGAAGAGCAAGTGAACTCCTTGAGCGATCAACCGAGAAGCAAGACCTCCACTATATGAAGCAAGGGGGGGCAAGAACTAAGGGACTTCATCATTCTACATCTTAGAATGAGAATCAAGGGTTGATAATAACCTTAAAACCAAGGTCTCAGCAAATAAGTTAAGGCCCGGAAGGTCACAAGTCAAGGTTCACGAAACCATTTAAGGCATAACAAACACCTCCTATTGACCTGAAACCTCGTGTTGGTGATCCATAACACCAACATCAACCTTAGAATCCAGGCCTTGTGTTATAAATCAAGGGCTAAGGAACCAAATTGGACTCTAAAAGGGCCAACAAAGGCCCAAGTCCAGCTAAAGTAATTAAAAAGGATCAAGGCCTGTCACGACCCAACCAAGATTGATAAACCTAATTAAGGTTTTGATTTAAGGTCATTTTGACCCATGATAAAGGTCCAAACAATTTGAAAACCTAGGCCCAGCCCATGAAAATTAAAGACAGGGCCCGTTAAAGTCCATAATAAGACTTGGAGTTACCTAAAGGAAGCACGAGGTCGTGACAATCGATCTCGTTTTTTAGTACAATAACTAGCTCGACAAGGCGACCTGGAGAAACCACTTTGAGGTCGTTCCACTCAAATTGAGGTCGTTATAACGTGGCTTGAGATCGCAAATTCCAGGTCGAAAATGACCTAGGAAACAAGAAAAACAACCACGACCTGGCCCCCATTTTGAGCTCGAAATTGAGCTCGAAAATACATACTTTCTCCTCGAAAATTCCAGGTCGAAAATGACCAAGGAAGCAAGAAAAACAGCCACGACCTGGCCCCCAATTTGAGCTCGAAATTGAGCTCGAAAATACATACTTTCTCCTCGAAAATTCCAGGTCGAAAATGACCTAGGAAACAAGAAAAGCAGCCACGACCTGGCCCCCATTTGAGCTCGAAATTGAGCTCGAAATTTCCAGGTCGAAAATGACCTAGGAAACGAGAAAATTGGCTTCGACCTGGAGACAATTTGAGCTCGAAATTGAGCTCGAATTTTGTGATTAAAATTCAGAAATTTGAGTCGAAATGATAATTTCTGAATAGTACTAGCCCTTGAAAATAAAAAATTTCCAGGGGCTCTGCCCCTTGGACCCCGCCAGGGGCTGCCGCCCCTTGGACCCCGCCAGGGGCTGCCGCCCCTTGGACCCCGCCCGGGGGCTGCCGCCCCCGGACCCCCGCTAGTGCCGTTTAGCACCATTTAGCGCCGTTTAGAATCGCTTAACATTGTTTAAGTGTCGTTCAAGGCTTGTTAGTGCCGATAAGCACCGATTAAGTGCCGATTAGCACCGTCAGTGCCGATAAGCACCGATTAAGTGCCGATAGCACCGTTAGTGCCAATAGCACCGATTAAGTGCCGATAGCACCGTTAGTGCCGATAAGCACCGATTAAGTGCCGATTAGCACCGTTAGTGTCGATAAGCACCGTTCAGTGTCGTTTAATGCCGGTTGGCGTCACTTAAACGTTGTTTAAGTGTCATTTAAGGCTAGTTAGTACCGTTTAGTGCCGTTTTATGTCGTTCAACGTCGTTTAAACATTGTTTAAATGTCGTTAAGGCTGATTAGTGCCGATTAGCATCGAATTAACATTGTCGTAAACGCGTCGGTCGCTCCACGCTTTACATAAAGACAATACTCGTGAAACACTAGTGTATAAAGATGAACCCTGACCCGAGTCTTGGAAAGGACCGTTAAAACTTCAAGGAAAACCTGATCAGTTTTCCTAGAAGTTGGGGGGCAAATGATATGGGCTAAAAATAAGCCCTAAAGACACATTTAGTGTTGCATTAATTAGACCCGGTATGGTCCGAACGTGGGGCCCACCAACAGGGTCCAAAGTCCTATTTTTAATATTAATTTCGTAATTAATATTAGGGGTAATAAACAGCTCAGCAATAAGTGTCAGATAAGGACATTATCTCTACAAGACTTAGTCTCCAAGGCATCCAATTCGATATGGCAACAGACTCCTACAAGGAAGGAGTCTATAACTTTCCTCAAGGAGGTGACTTATCTATTAAGTCTCCAACTCCTACCTTAATTCTAAGGCTTCTCAGCCTATATAAAGGGCCTGACCCCTCATTCTCAGAACTACGTTGGCTTGATTCTCTAGCAATACAGAGATACGTAGGCATCTTGTGAGGACCGATCAGTCTCGAACGCAAGAACAGCCATTAAAGCTCGAAGCTCACCATCCTTTGTATTTAATACATACAAACCCTCGTTTTTATTCCACAACAACAACAAAATAATAAACCTTCTACATATTTTTTATGTCGATTTTGTGTCACGTTTTCTTAGATCGACACCCGTTGTTATAAATAGATATAGATAAAAAAGCAGATTTGATTGAATTAATTAAAAGAAGATGTGGAATATTATGATCAAGAACAATAAGAATATAATAAAGACAAAATAACAATTAACAATAAATAAATAAAGAGGGAATGATAAAAGTTCAAACCTTTGTGTCAAGTTTCTCAAGTGCTTCTACTTGAAAGATCTCCTAATTGTTGTTCACACGATCATGTATTTATGTACCAAGATCACTAACAAAAAAAAAAATTCAAAATCCAAAGCAAAAAAAAATCAATGGTTACTAATAATCCATAATTATAACAAAAATCATTACAAAGCATAAATCTATACTATTATATTAAAGCCAAAACATTGAAAGTTTTGCTTTTCGGTTTAGTTATCCTATTTATTAAAATAAATAATAACATAATAAAATTAATGGTAATTAATCGATTTCTTTTTCACATTTACTTTTAGTTGAATATATTATCTTTTATAAACACCTAAAAAATCAATTGTATCAGATCTTTCAATCATTAATATTTTCTTTCTAATTAAAACATGTTACCATTTTGATTTAAAACTAATCTTATAATCACTAATATATACTCGAAAATATCACACCATATATTTTAATTATTAATTAAATATATTAAAAATCCGTATACATCTATACTATTATATAATAAGCAAACAGGGGTATAATTTGGTTGTTTGGTTCAACTTGGTTCAACCATCTAAAAGAATAGTGACTGCTAGATATTTATTAAATAGATAATAGCCGTTAGATCTAATAATAAGGAATATTCTATATTTAAATCCCTCTTCTAAATATCCAAGGTTCGAATCCCGTCAACAACAAATTTACATTAAGATTTTATATTATTAGTTCTAATCAATACATATCATTTACTAAATAACTATTATTATTACTAATAATTTTATTAATTAATTACAAAGTTAAATTATATCCATAATAAATTATTATACTCTATTTTATTTAATCATATAATTTTAAAAGTATTTAAAAGTAACCCGTGCTTTGCACGGGCTGTAATCTAGTTGTTTATAATAGGGAAACATTAGTATAATCCGTAAACATGATTATATTAAATTATACTAAATTAAAATTTAAAAAATATTAAAAATAATGATTGTATAAAAACATAATTGCAATAAAAAATCAATAATATTTCTTTCTAAATAAAACACGTTAACTTTTAATTTAAAATATAATCTTAAAATAATTAATATATACCCAAAAATATAACACTATATCGTTTAATCACTAACAAAATATAATAGAAATTTGTATAGGACGGATAATGACCATTGTTTTTTAATAAAAAATCAGAACCGTTAGATCTATTGATTAGATATATTATATGTTTAAATTAATTTATTAAAATTTCAAGGTTCGAATTTTGTCAACGACATTTTTTTTAAAATTTTATAATATAAATTTTAACCACATAATTTTGCAATCATTAATATATACCTAAAAATATTACACCATTTTGCTGTTAGATTTTTAGTAAATAATAAGAACCGTTAGATGTAGGGATATTTACAAAAATATATATGTTTTTAACTTTCTTTTACATTTTTACTATCTTTAAAATGGGGTTTCAAATTTATACTTTCAGTTTTCTAAATATACTATCGTCTTCGTTTTTAACTTCTATTTTTTTTAAAAAAAATACCACCTTCTATAAAAATACCTTTCTTTAAAATTTTTTGTTGAAAAATATGGGTTGCAACCTCATTTGTAACTTCAGGACGGCGCCCGTGTGAGTTTTCAGTTGTCATTTTTGACCAGTTTTTGAAATATATATATATATATATATATATATATATATATATATATATATATATATATTTCAAAAAACTGGTCGTAAATGACAACTGAAAACTAGAAGTCAGTTTTCAGTTTTTGGTTGCATATGAGGTTGCTATGCAACCTCATATGCAACCTAATATGCAACTTCGTTGCTATATAGGGGAGCAGACGAATTTTCGATTGCAAGTTCCAATTTTCAGTTTTCAGTTTTTAACCTTTGCAACCTCATTTGTAACTTCAGGGCGGCGCCAGCCGTGTGAGTTTTCAGTTGTCATTTTCGATCAGTTTTTTGAAATATATATATATTTCAAAAAACTGATCGAAAATAACAACTGAAAACTGTAAGTTGCAACTTCCAGTTTACAGTTTTCGGTAGCATATTAGGTTGCATATGAGGTTGCATGAGGTTGCTATGCAACCTCATATGCAACATAATATGCTACTTCGATGCTATATAGGGGAACAGACGAATTTCCAGTTTTCAGTTGCAACTTTTGCAACCTATTTTGCAACTTTCAGTTTTCATTTGCAACCTCATTTGCAACTTCCAGTTTTCAGTTGCAACTTTTGCAACCTCATTTGCAACTTCCAGTTTTCAGTTGCAACTTCATTTGCAACTTTCAGTTTTCAGTTGTAACTTTTGCAACCTCATTTGCAATTCACACGGCTGGCGCCGCCCTGAAGTTGCAAATGAGGTTGCAAAACATATTTTTATAAAAAGAAGTTTAAAGAAAGGTATTTTTATAAATAGTTTTAAAAGTGGTAGTATTTTTAAAAAATTAATGTGAAGGACGGGTAGTTTTGAGCTTATTCCTTGGATGTAATTATAAGGTATATTTTATGATTAAAGTACTTTACTAAAAATTCAAGTTTCGAATCCCGACAACGGCATATTTAACTTAAAATTCTATAATATAAATTTTAAATCATGCATATTATTTACTAAATTTAAACTGAATTATATTAAAATAATATTAAAATATTTTTTACAAAATAATGATTATATAAAAACATAATTATACCATAAAATAAAATTTATAACATATTAAAAAACTCTTGCATCGCATCGCATTGCACGGGTTATAAGCTAGTATGCATTACAAATGATTATCTATTTTAAGAACAAATGTGGAGATGAACGAAAATCGAACCCAAAAGATAAGATGTAAACCCTCACTTCAGCTATCTCGTCGTCGTGCTCAAAAGAAACTTTTATTTGTTTTATAAAAATGCCCAAAGACCCAAAAGCCCATTAGTAGAAGCTACAGCTCACTGCGATTGTGTAGGTTATCTGCCAGAGTAACCCTAAATAGCCTCTTATTTATTCTATCCGGCTGACCGCTCAGCTTAGACTTGACACACAAATCTACAAGCCTACACCAATGTCTTTCATCAGTTTTCCCTCAAGATTACTCTCAATTTTTCGCGGTACTGTTCGTTCTTGTTCTTGTATTCAATTTTTATATTCCTCATCGTCAAGTAGTATTGTTCATAATCGTGCTCTTAATTATTCAAGCCCTCAGGTTTCGATAATCTCGATGATGTTCTTCTCGTGTTCCGGGAATTGCATCATTAATGGCCTTTGCAATACAGGTCACACTTCTATAAACATTGTTCAAATTAATGGAACAGCCCGAATAATATAAAAAATTTCGAAAGTCTTCACATCTTTGAAATCAATAACTGATTGAGGAAAGCTGATGCCTGCAGAATCATCTGAGTCATCCATCCCAGGATGCTTTTCTGCAGAATCAGCATAACAACTGAGAGCAACCATGTCTTTCTCTTGAACACTGTGGACATGAGAATATTGGTCCAGTTGTTCCTCTTGTCCCATTACAGTAATCTTCAGGTTCTCTTTTTGATGATCTTTTAAGTTTATCGCAAAAAAAAACAGTATACCTCTACTACCGAGTGCAACATACTATTTTGTCCACGCACGTCAAACAGTTAATCAAACCCTCCACACTAATGTATGCATCTGTTGCGTCTTTTTGTCTTTCACCTCCACAATTCACTGATCACTTCCTCAATTCATAATTACTGCGGATTAAAGCCTCCATCGGTAAGACTGTGATGATTTCAAATTACTCGATCATTATTGTGAAATGTGGATCATGGGTTTCAACAATCGCAATTTGTTTATCCTATGATTTTGAGTTTGATTATTGGATCATATAGCGGTTTCGTTACTCCGGTATTCGATTATATAGTGGTATTTATACTGATATGTATACCTTTATTTGCAATGAAAGTTGAATGATTGTAAGATTTAAACATGAATTATATGGTTGGGACTGGGAAGGTCAAGCTCGCACTCTATACATATACAAATTAATTTATGTATGCGTTGGTTGTGGTTGTTGCCTGTTTATATTTTATAAATGCCTCTGTTTCTGTTTCAGATGAAATTATGCGGACTCCTCATAGTATTGTTTTGGGCGAGTATAATACTCTATGTTCTCAATGCGACTGTATTTTTTCCTCCTTATGAGTCTATCCGAATGTCATAATATATTTTATTGTCCTTGTACTCTGTAATGCTGATATTATTATTTGTTAACTCGTTAAGGTGTACACTGTACTTATGTTTTTCTTATCAAAAAGAGTTGATACGCCTGAAGCGGGAGGCGTGGCTCTAGGGTGGATTCTAGGTTGGCCCAGTGGCCAAACTCTTTTAGGTTAACTGAAACCGAAACTGAAATTTATTTCGGTTAACCGAAACCGAAAGGCAGTAAAAATGCTTCAAGCAATTATTTACTTTTGAAGTATCATTAACAAGCAGCTAATCACCAGCCGGTGTAGACTTATTTGTTAGCTAATATGATTTTCCAATCACACATTGTACACTTCTGCATCACTTTTTCAGGTTGGAATTGCCTCACTGCTTATCTCCCTCCCTCTTGCTTATCTCCCTCCCTCTGTCATAGTTCAGTCTACCTATCTCCCTCATCTTTGCACATTAATGTGTGTAATTTTTTAACTCTGTATCAAACCCAATTATGTTCTTGTGCCTTATTGGCCATCCCATTTTTTTCCTAGGAACCTAGAGGCTAAATACTGTGTTACATTTGGATAGAAAAGTTAAAAAAATAGGGAACTTCTCATTGTAGCACCCAACTTGGTATTAAACTCAATGCATTCTCAGGAACCTGTTAAAAGTTTATAATTTGTAACTCCTCTGGAATCACATTATTTGTAGCAGTTGCTTTCAGACCTATATAATGCATCAGCCCTAGGGAACTTGTTTGCCTTGTTATTTTCCTTGACAAGAAATTATCACGTTCTTCCCCAATAACCAGAACTTCTCTGTCATTTTCTACGCACTTGACTGGATCACTATAATTTTATGGTACACTGATATCATAGTGAAATGCAATTGTGGTAGCTTTACGATTGTGATTGTTCCATCCTGCAAGTTTTTGGCAGGAGCAGGGCTGCAACATTTGCGCACGCCAGGCATCTTTGGACTCCTTGTAAGCTTGTGCTACTATAGAGGATAACGCATTGAGGATGTGTGGAACTTGTTTTTGGAGCTCTGTATCCCTGCACAGCCATATGATATAAGCTTCGGCGCTCCACAGTAGTATTGGTCGTAGGGCTGCAGTCCACACCACTGCAGCTCTGTCTTTGCTTCGCTTCCACTGAATTATATTGCAATCTGCCTATGATCTTTCAATAATATCATCAGCATTCACCATTTGTGCAATGCTAATTTTGATAAATAGAATGATGCAAAGATGTCACTGAACTTGGGGACATCTAATTAAACAACAGTGTCAAGTCCAAGATGAAGCGCATGCATACAATACAATAGCAGATGAGGCTAGAAAATGAAAGCTAGTTTAAAATTAAAACGAAGAAAGCGAATGTTAAATCTAAATTCAAACCATAAAAACCAACAAGAAAAGTAACCTAAAAACTCCAAAAAATCAGTGAACACAAACATAGCCATGTATATTGAAAATTAAGCAAAATAGATATGAATAAAAAAACCAATAAAATAAGATGAAGACAAAAATAAAAAGAAGTAAGAAAAAAGGTTGCAAACACGGTGATAAAATTTGATTGTTGGATGCAATGATTGTATATATATAAGAATATAAAATTTATTTTCTATTTCGAATATGTAAATTTGAATTCTTCTTCCATACAAATTCAAAAACTGATGTTAATGTTATTGTTAAAAAATAAGTTCTGATTTCTTTTCTAAAAAGTAGGGTCTAAAAAAAGAAATTTTGATTTTATTTATTTAAAATAGAGGAACTCTAGAAAAATTGATAAATAGGATTCGAACGATCTGAGAGCTCCCGAGGGTTTTCCTTCATATATAATAGATAGATATGTTAGGCTGAATCTTAAAATATAATTTTCAAATAATACCGTTTACCAAATAAAAGTGTTGTAAGATAAACATTATTTTAATAATAATCATTAAAGATTATATTTTTAGGTTTGACAATAAATATGTTTTTAATATTAACAATCAAGGATAAATTAGTAAAAAATCATAATTAAAAATAAGTCACAAATTCTTTCTTTATATACAGTAAACAAAGCATATCAATTTCAATTTAAAAAATATTTTTTTAAAAAAACAAGAATGTACATTTGATTACAAAACAAAAAAGAAGTTTTTTATGAAAATATATGATAAAATAAGATAATAAAAAGTAATCAAAAAACATGTGTACCAAAATTCAACAAAATATAATCTACAAAACAAACGCCAATTCAAAAAAAAGATCTAAATGTAGAAAACTAAAATTAACAATAAACTTTAATATAATACACTTAAAACAAATATATATCAACACAAAAACATAAAAAGATAGTACAAACTTTCTTTAAAAAAAAGTACAAATGTATGTGTGTTCACAATTACATAATCACATATACATATAGAAAGAATAGTTAAAGCAATAAATTCCCACATTTCTAAAGTATATTATATTTATTCTAATAAAATTGAAAAAAACCTCACAAAAAATATGAAATATTAAAATATATGTTAGGCTAAAACATAAATATAATTTACAAAAAAAATCATTTACCAAATGAAAGTGCTTAAAGAAAAAATTATTTTGATTAAAATCATTAAAGTTTCTATTTAATTTTAGGTTTGACAATAAATACGTTTCTAAAATTTAAATTAAAAAAAACAAATTCTTAATATGCAAAGAAAAAATTTAAATTAATAAAAGTGAACACAAATCAATGAATAAACATATTTTAAATTAGAAAACAATCTAAACACCCACAAAATAAATTAATATTAATATCTAAATATAATACAACATAAAACCCCCAAATAATCTAAACAAAAACACATAATAAACACCACACATGTCAAAAATATTAAATTAATTTGAAAAAATAATTAATATTCAAAAAATAATAAAAAAATTAATATCACTCATATTTCCAAAAAAATTTAAAAAATGTCTTTAAAACTATAAAAATACTATAACAAAATATCTAAAATCTTTAAGATAACCATTAAATTACATAATCAAAAAGATAAAAAAAATAATGATAAATTGTTACATAAATATAGTACCTATATGTTTCAAGTATATCATATGTAATCTTATAAAATAAAAAAATTAAAAATAATTTTGAAATACTAAAAAATATGTTAGCATAAACATTGAAATATAAATTATAGAAAAACCATTTACAAGAAAAAAATAAATATATACTTACAAACCATATAACTTATGTATTATTATCATTAAAAGTAAAAATAAATTATTTAAAATTATATAAAACTAATTATTTAAAAAAAATCAAAATTAAACTATAAAATATTAATACACGGGTATAAAGCTAGTTAATCATAATATCTATTCACGCCTCTGGGTGCACTCTCACAAACATCAATAACAAGACATAATGAATTTCGAACTTTTTTTCAAGACTATTATTGTACAGCACCGAGGTCATACATAACATATATTACCACCTATCCACCGGATGTTGGTCCTATCTATCACAATTTGAAAAGAAATTGCCCCAAATATCACAGCTCAAATTTTTTTTCCTAAATATCACTCCAAAACACAGTTGCGTGTAGCGTTTTGGATTTTTTAGTAGAAGTGCGCACTTCTACTCTATAGACACAGTTACTTTTCGGATTACCAGGGACGCTAGTTTAGACAGTGTTTTCGGGGGGAACGCCACATAATGTGGTGTTTGGCCTTTTTTACTTTTTTTTTCTCTTTTTTTTGTTTTCTCCTCAATATATATTTGGAAAAAAATATTAAAAAATGTATTTACAAATAGTCAATTAAAATATAAATTTATATTTTTTAAAGTTCGTATACTGTTTATTCGTCGTTCCGAATATTTCTAAACCCAAAATGGAAATATTGAAAGGGTTGTCTCAGTTGGTTAAATAGAGGCCATCTCACCTCTTGGTCACAGGTTCGACTCCGATGGGAGGCGGATTTGTGATTATGCCATCCTGGGGCAGAGCCTATCGCACTTGTGCGGTTTGCCTTGGATCACGTGGTTTGCAGGCTATTTCGTGAGCCCATGGGTTTACCCAGAGCGTACCCGAAGGGTAGCGGCTACGGGTTCCCATGTTAAAAAAAAAAAGGTTAACTGTTGAAACCCAAGGCAATACTGATAAAATTTAAAAATTTTAATTAAAAAATTGAATCCGGCGGCCTGATTTTTAAACGCATACGCGTTTAAAACCGGATAAGTTAGGATTTATGGTCTAGGGTTTAGGGTTGTAAACCTTAAACCCCAAACCCTAAACCCTAAACCCTAAGTTCGTATACGGTTTATTCGTCGTTCTGAATATTTCTAAAACCCAAAATGGAAATATTGAACCCGAAAAGTTAATTATTGAACCCCTAAATTTAATTAAATTGTTTTTTCTAAATTTAAAAATTTTAATTAAAAAATTTAATCCGGCACGCGTTTAAAAATCAGGATAAGTTAGGGTTTAGGGCCCTAAACCCCAAACTCTAAGTTCGTATACGATTTATTCGTCTTTCCGAATATTTCTAAAACCCAAAATGAAAACATTGAACCCCAAAAGTTAATTGTTGAACCCCTAAATTTAATTAAAATTGTTTTTTTTAAATTAAAAATTACAATTTTAATTGGCCACTTGATTATAAATTTTTAATATTATTTGTAAATATATATTTACGAGAAAACTGAAAACAGGAAAAGAAAAGAAAAGAAGAAAGAAAGAAAATAAAAAAAAAGAGGAGAACAACGCCACTTTAAGTGGCGTTCCAGCCACTTCAACCTTAGCGTCTTGGACGCTTTAGCGTCTTGGTTAAAAAAAACGCTACACGAAGTGATATATGGGGCCAACTTTTTTATTTATGATATTTGGGACCATTTGTCTTAAAATTGTGATATTGGGGGCCTTTATTCCAATCCACCATAGTATAAAAATACTACTTTTCTGAGTTGATTAGCCCTCTGCATTTGAATTACAGGATCTCGAAGTATATTCTGCTACAAGCTCTGAGAATGAAGAAGACTTATTTTGTAATAACCTTGAAGGAGCATTAAATTCCTTTACGATGCCTGCGAAGAAATTAGAGAGTACTATAGGCATCGGGAAATTAAGCTTTAATAAATAACTTTAAAAGTATAGGTGGAAAAAGACATAAAAGTGTCAGTGTTTTCATGGAGAAACAAGAGTAATTGATCATACCATGACTAAGAAGCAACACCGTGTCGCTGTCAAGAACGGAAGTGATACGATGTGCAATGGTGATGAGGGTACAATGCGAAAAATAATACTTAAGAGTTTGTTGAATAAGATTATCAGTGTTTGTGTCAACTGAAGCGGTTGCTTCATCAAGGATCAACACCTTACTTTTCTTGAGTAGCACTCGCCCGAGACAAATTAGTTGTCTCTAACCCATGCTCCAGTTCTCCCCGTTCTCATGAACTGCATTGTTTTAATAAAACAGGCATTTGCATCCATGTATGGTATAAAATAAACTGTGTACATAAATCAAGGCAAAAGTGTGTTTAAAAAGAAATATCGACAAACCATTAGAATCCAACTTTCTTTCCATCTTCCTGGCTTCGTCTCCAAGTTGACACTTATCTAAAGTCTACAAGTAAATCGTAAGACATTTAAGTTAATTAACATTCGTGGGTTAACATTTTATCATAAACGAAAAAAAAGACAACAGACACTCACATCCCATATTTGTGCATCTGTGTACTGCTCAAGTAGGTCTAAATTGCTTCGTATGGTTCCCTGAAACATGGTTGGTTCCTGAGGAATAATACTGAGTCTTGACCTCAAATCTTGGAGTCCAATAGATGAGATATCAATGCCATCAATGACGATACAACCAGTTGTAGGTTCAACTACCCGGAAAAGTGCTTGTATTAGAGTTGATTTCCCACTTCCCGTTCTTCCAACAATACCGGTTTTCATCCCTGCCGGAAAAGTGCATGTCACACCATGTAGTACAACTATCAATTTTGAAATTGAAATTTGTGATACATATAACTTGCCCAATCACATATACAACCCAATTAAGCGACCCTTCAATTACCCACCAGTTAACATATACATGATCGTTTTTTGTATTCAGCTAATTGAATCTCATAACTAAATAATTGTTTGTTTGTTCTATTTAAGAGGCTATCTGCTAAGAAAGTTCTAGTGAAACTGCAGTAGCCAAATTATCCTACAATGTGTAAAAGACAGCGAAGTGGAATCTGATATATAGGATCACATCTTTAAAAGTTAAAAGTATTACCTGGTACAAGATGGAGGCGAAAATCAAGGGAATGAATATGACCAAAACTTCCCAAGCAACTGTAGACATCAGAGCAATAATTCCCACAAGTTCGATAGTGAGGGAAATAAGCCCCTCAAGTAGGGACGGAATCCGAGTCTCCACAGCACTTTGATCAGTAGAACACTAGATGGGAGAAATGGATCAAACTAGTCAGTAAAATAGGCAGAGACAAGTACACTACTGTGATATGCATTACCCAAGAACTCTTCATTTCACCTCATTTAGAACAAACATTAGAAAATTATCATAAAATATTTAAGTCTAAAACTTGGACACATACGCTAATGAGGAACGAAAGTGGCGAATTCTTACATATTTTATTAATTAGTTTAAATGTATTTAGATTAGAGTGAACTAAAATTAGTTGTTATAGTTTTATATGTGGGGTTAGTAGTTTATAAAATATAGGTTTTTTTAAGAAGCCCAAGTGTTAACAGGCCTTAATCCATTATGTTAGGTATTATATTCTCAATATATTGATGTAATCCCCATATATCATATTAGCCTTGATTATTAGAATATTTTCGAATACTGTTGGGTCTCTTTTCTCCATTTTGCGGTTGGGAAACCCTTGGGGTAGTAGATTTTATGCGGTTCATTCACCCAAGACTATCTTTATTATTGTTTTCGTTGTCCTGCATTATACCCACATCTAATACGAGTACTCAAGTCCAATTTTATAGAATGTGACTTATAATCAGTAAGTCGCGGACAGGAAATTAAATAGTAGAGGGAATGATCACTTACTCGGTTGAGAATTCTTCTAGCAGGTGTAGCATCAAAAAAGGACATAGGAGCATGGAGAATGGTCTGAAGCATTTTTTTAAAGAGTATAATTGCAGTTTCATAGTCTGTGGCTACAACAAGAGAGTGTACAACAAGGGTGCAGAAACATATGCCAAAACCCAAGGATGCATAGACAGTCATTAGTGTAGATCCACTAATAATAGGTTTTACATCCTTTGACGATGGTGTAGCCCATGCCAACCAGTAATTGCTTCCTATCTGAAGAATATTTAAGATGATTGAGGCCAGAATCAGAAGAATCACCAGAGCTCCTCCATATGCAGTTGTGATGTATTTCCAGTAGACAAAAAGCCCGACTCTACCACTCTCTTTTTCTTCTTCTTTTACTAGCTGTGCTGCAGTTGCTAAACCAGCAGCTCCCCCTTTATCATCTACTTTCCCATTTACATTTCCATTACTGATGATACTCTTTGTATTGTCTGTAGAAATAGGTGCTGCCCTGTTCAAATCACATGCTGATGACAGAGCTGCGTTTTTTGCACCTATAAGTTGTAAAAAATAAGAACCTGGAACGAGAATGTCATCAAACTTCCCAACTTGTACAATTCTTCCATTTTTCATGACCTTACAAGAAATTCAAGAGAATCATAAGATATCAGATAGTTAGGGAACTAGATGATCCCAAAGTTAAATAAAATAAAAAAGAAAGACCAAGAACTTAACTTGATGAGTAACATAAATAACAGTTTTCTCTCTTAGAAGACCAAGAAGAACTTCCTGTTATCCAAAACCAGAAAGTAGTAATTCCAAATGAGAAATGTAACAATCTTTCCATTTTTTTTGCATGTAGTACAAGACAATGATATAAAAAAATACCTTGAATAAATGAGAACCAGTATGAGCGTCCACAGCACTAAAAGGATCATCAAATAGATAAATATCCACATCATGGTAAAGAGCGCGAGTGATTTGTATTCTTTGCTTCTGTCCGCCACTTAAGTTGATGCCTTTCTCACCAATAAAAGTTTGATCACCAAAAGAAAGGATCTCCAAGTCCTTCTTAAGACAACATGCATCAAGTACTTGATCATATTTTTGTTGGTCCATGTCCATCCCAAATAGTACGTTCTCCTGAAACGTACCACTCTGTATCCACGGTGACTGAGCAACATAAGCCTTTGTCCCACAAATCTTGACCCCCCCTGAGATCCTAGGCATTTCACCCAAAATGCAAGATAGTAAGCTCGACTTACCTGAACCAACTGTACCACATATGCCGACCTTCATACCATGAGAAACTTCGAAGTTTATGTCTTTTAATGCTGCTGTAGTAGTAGTTGAAAAACTATTATCCCAAGTGAAGTTTCCATCAAAAATCTCAACTACGGTATCAGAACTACCCAATGGCAGCTTCTTTAAACCATTATCTTGAAGCTCATCAAGGGAAAGGAAAGAGGCGATTCTCCCAAGGGAAACCTTGGCTTGGACTAGCAAGGATAATGTATCCGGGAGGAGGAAGATTGCCCCTTGAAGAATCCGAAAGGTAGCAAGTGCAGACAAAATTTGCCCCATTTCTAGAGGGATATATATACAAGAACCGAAAGTGAACAAGGCCACAAAAGTCGGACCTATCCCATAGAAAAAATCTATCAGTACTGAACTATATAGATATTTCTTCAACCACTGCATCTCCACTTTTCTAAGTTGAAGAATCTTAGACATGAAACTCAGCTCCCATCCCTGAAACCTAAGAACTCTCATATTCCTTAAAGTCTCCATAGTCACCTTCATTCTACTATCCTTGGATTCCATTAGTTTTCTTTGAAATTTCTCCTGCCACATCATAAATCGAGAGTTTGCTACCATAAAAATTAATGTTACAATGAAAGCACCAACTGAAGCAAGCAGTCCTAATTTCTTGTATAAAATTAGCAAAGCTAAACCGATTTGTAAAAGGATTAACCATGTATCATGCATGTCAACGATGAAACTTTGGATTTTCTCTACATCAACAGCCACAGCATTGACAAGTTCTCCTCTACTGCCACCACTACCCTCATCGCCTTGCAATTGCAATGACCAAGAGGGAAGGGTAATACTCTTATTGTAGAGCATTACAGTTGTCGCTCCTTGAAGCCTAATTCCAATTTGTTGCATCCTAAAGTTCATATGTCTCCGTATGAAAACCGCCAGAAAACTTATGACACTAAAGGTCAAAGCAAGAATGTAACCCTGATTTTCAAAAACTTATCTACCATTAAGGCATTGAACAAAGCTATCAATAAGATAAGGAGCAACATAACGAGCTAGTGTGGAAATGACCAACCATATAGCTGTCCAAATAATTTCCTTCCATGCGGACAAGAAATATGTCTTAGCAAGCTCAAATTCAGTAGTAACAATTCTAACACCGATACTACCATCAACATTATCATAAGTATATGTGACGATGACTGAAGAAACTTAGTTTGGAACAAGGGATATGTGCCAAAAATGCTATTAGAAGGGCCTAGTTGAGGGATGTCATCAAGCTCTAAGGTTGTTTTCTCAACTCCTAATTTAAGTAAAGGAGATAACCAAGAGAAAAAGAGAGTACCAAAAAGACCTGCATTTTCGTAAGGAGTCACAGAATCACACCCTCTGGCCTTGTCTATAATATTAAATTGATCCAAAATTGGTTCTTCTGGGACATCTTCATTCAAGAATTCTACACAACATAGCAAATAAACATGACATGTAAAAATATAAGAAACTTATTAATTTTTCTATATGAAAATCACATAAAATTAAATATGATAAAGCGGTAGCTCCAACAGAATTATTTCCACTTTGATTTTTTATGTATAGAGAAGTAAGGAGTGATACCCATTTCCATTATAATGATTTGACGCGGGGGCTGTGAAAGAGATTGAAAGCTGATTATGCAGGGTTTTAGCCCTCTGTTCTGATTGTCAGATTTTTGTTTCACACAAGTATGAGTCGTTTCAAGTAGGTTTAAATAATTTTTTTAAATATTTTTAATAGCACGTGCCATGCACGGTTATTTTTATTTTTTTAATATTATTTTTTATATTTATTTTATTTTTTATATTTATTTTTTATTTTATTATAAAAATACGATTAAATTATAATAATTATATGTTTTAATTAGAACAAGGCTTTGAATTAAATATATTTAAATACTGTTTAATTTATAAATCTTGTATAATTATGTAGTTGGAAGGAATCGAACCCCGAGTTAAGTGATAACCAAATTTGGTACTTTGGTACTATTGCGCGCCATTTAAACATAGTTTTGCACATTAATAAAGAGTATAAAATATAAAGGTTGGTTGGTTAATACCTTTCAAAAAAGTTTGTTACCGCCTTCCAAAAATGAAAAAATAAATTATAATGTATACCATACTATTATAAGCGAAACATGGTATAATTGGTTGGTTGGTTAACACCTTCTAACAAAGTTTGTTACCACCTTCCAAAAATTCCAAAAATGAAAAAATAAATTATTATGTGTATCTATACTATACTATAGTTGATTGTTTGGTTAACACCTTCCAAAAAAGTTTGTTATCACCTTCCAAAAATTCCAAAAATGAAAAAATAAATTATAACGTATATCTACATTATACTATTATAAGCGAAATTGGTTGGTTGCTTAACACCTTCCATTATATCATGGGTGTTTCTATTTAATAAAAATAAAATAATAATATTATAATACTAATAATTAACCGATTACCTTTTCAGCTAAAATATATCATCTTTTCTATTTTTTCTAATTAAATTCTCTTTTTTTCTAGAAATATACCGGCAACATTAAATTCCCATTTTCTAAAAACTATGAACAATTTTATTTAGTAAAATAACATAATTAAATTATAATTACTATAAACTAATCAATTACATTTTTTCACATAAATCATGTCATCTTCACGTTACCTTTCTATTTTTTCTAACTAAATCTCTCTTTTTCCAATTATATCATGTGCGGTTCTATTTAATAAAATAAAATAATAATATTATAATATTAGTAATTAACCAATTACCTTTTTCGGCTAAAACGTATCATCTTTTCTATATTTTCAAACTAAAGTCCCTCTTTTAATAGAAATATCATGGACAATATTAATTTCTACTTTTCTAAAAACATTACGAGCAATTGAATTTAGTAAAATAACGTAATTAAATTATAATCACTATAAACTAATTTATTACCTTTTTCACATGGAACATATTACCTTTTTAATTTTCTCTAATTAAATTCTCTATTTTTCTAATGATATCACGTACATTCTATTTAATAACATGAAGTAATAATTTTATATTTACTAATAATTAATCGATTACTCTTTTTAACTAAAACCTATCATCTTTTCTATATTTTTCAACTAAAATCCCTCATTTTCTAGAAATATCACGGATAACATTTATATAATTATCAAATCATCTCATACAAAAATTTAAGCCTCCAAAATTCATGTTTTAAAAACCTAATTTAAATTAATGATTTTTTTTATATTATATTAAAAAAATTTGTGCATCGCACGGATTTTAGGCTAGTATAAATAAATTATAAAAATTTAAAAGTTACTGTACTTTGCACGAAATATAAGCGTATATGTAATGTTTATATAGTTATGTTTAATTGTTATTGGCCTTTTTTGTAAAAGAAAAGCCCTGTAAAGGCAAGAGACTTAAGATGACCTATGGCTTATTGAAATGGTATCTTAATTTACATATGTTCTTTCAGTCTTATATTTCATTAGTTTGAATAATTTAAAATTTAGTCCAATCACCTTCTCCACTCTCACCTCTTTGTATGTCTTTCATCTTTGTTTTCCAACTCTAGTTTTTCACGTGTATTTTATGCTGTTTCACCTCTGTTTGAAGAACCCAGATGCAATTTAATTAGGTATGTTGGGTAAATGCTAAGTTATTATTGGGACACAATATCTATGAATCTCTTTTGTAGAAGGGCTAGTAGGAGTATAATGTGTCATGTGATGGAAGATTACTTTAATAGTGAGCGAAAAGCAGACTAGCTATTCAAGCTCCTAACTTAACATTTAAGGAATATAAGCAAAATGAGTGCTCCAACAATCTCCTAGTGCTTCTTTATACGTATCACTAATAGATTCCATTCACTACTTATTTTTATTTTTAAGTGACAATTTCTTTTTCTTTTTTTGATAACCAGATTTATATTCCTTATAAAAGAGTATTTGTTCTCCCTAAATTTCCGGTTGAGCGAGAATCAAACCTAGGACCTGGAACGACAAGAGATAAGCTCTTACCATTTAATCGCGCTCACAATCCCCTCTTTTTAATGATCCTTTATCTTATATTTTATAATAAATTATAGATTTCATTATTTTTCTTTCTCTCTCTCTCTCTCTCATATTGTTATAATTATGTTTTTATATAATCATTATTTTTAATAATTTTTTAATTTGAATTTGATATAATTTAATATACTCATGTTTACGGATTATACTAATGCTTCCTTATTATAAACAACATATACAATTTTTAATATATTTTATTAATAATTGAGAAATATGGTGTGATATTTTCGGGTATATATTAATGATTGTAAGATTTGTTGTAAACTAAAAAGGTAACGTGTTTTAATCATAATGGAAATATTAACGATTGAAAGATAATTTAATTATTAGGATATTCGTACTGCAAACCAAAACGAAAAACTTTTAATGTTTGGCTATAATATATTACTAGCTTATAACCCGTGCGATGCACGATTTTTTTTGATATGTAATAAATTTTATTTTATGTTACAATTATTTTTTATATAATCATTATTTACAATATTTTATTTTAATTTTAATATTTATAATTTAATATAAATTTAATTAATGATATGCATGGTTTAAAACTTATATTATAAAATTTTAAAATAAATATGTTTTTGATAGAATTCGAACTTTGAATATAATGTATTTAATCATTACATCTATTTATTGATACAATGCACTTTTAATAATAAAATATTATATTAAGGAATTAGTATAAGAAGTATGATGGAGGTTCATAAGGGCTAAAAGTAAGCCCTAAAGACACATTTAATGTGGCATTAATTAGACCTGGAATGGTCCAAACGTGGGGCCCACCACATGGGCCCAAACCCTATTTATAATATTAATTTCGTAATTAATATTAAGGGTAATAAACAGCTCAGCAAATAAGAGTCAAACAAGGATATTACTCTTGCCTGACTTAGCCTCCAAGATACATATTTCAACATGGAAACTGATTCCTATAAGGAAGAGATCTAGAACCTTCCTCAAGGAAGACTTGTCCACCAAGTCTCTGACTCCTACCATAATTCTAGGGCTTCTCAGCCTATATAAAAGGTCTAACCCCTCATCTCAGAATAACGTTTTTGGGCAGAGCTCAATACGTCACTTACGTTTTGGACACAGCTCCATACGTTACCCACCACGTTTTGGCTTAATCCTCGAATAAGGACATACAAGCCACTGCGTCCTAGGTGAGCTCTCGCCGCCATAGCCTCGAGGGCACCATCACCTAGAACTACGTCTTGGCTTGATTCTCAATAACGAGATACGTAGGCACTCTATGAGGACCGATCAGTCTCGTAACACGGAAACAGCCATTAAAGCTCGAAGCTCAAACTCCCTTAGCATTAAATACACATAAACCCTAGCCGCAATATTCGTAACCTAGTTTTTATTCCACAACATTTGGCGCCGTCTGTGGGAAGAAAACATCAACCATGGTTAGCACACGAAGAACTGCACCAAGCTCTACCGAAGCTTTACCAATCAGCTCCGCTCCGCCTCATACCTTTGGGACAACCACGTTTGAACAAGGGACGATCCCCCAAACTCAAGTTTCTCAGCCTCCAGGGACGAATCCCCCTGCTGGGAGTACACTGCCTATGGTTGTCCATCCAGAACAGGGAACCAACTCTCTACAGATGGTGATCTCTCCCCTGGTTGATCCTAATCACCCTCTATCTGGGGTACAGATCCATACTATGGATCTCCCCGTGAATACCAACCCAATGTATGGGCTGCCCCCTGTTCGAGAACCTGGACCGAGTGGTCATGCTTTGCAGATCCGAGATCGCGAGTATCTGGACTACTCCGGCCCCTATACTACTGATTCGACATCTGAGGATGACGATGATGACCGTGGCGAAGCCCCAAGGAGGCGACGTGCTAGTAGAGAGCCCCGAAGGAGGGCCCGAAGAATCCATGATGGACCTCCACAAACGACTGAGGAAAGGATCATGGCTCATGAGGCTGAGATCCAGAGGCTGAAAGATGACGCCGCCAGAGAGCAAGCAAGGCAGAATCAAAGTCTGCATCGACCTCCTCCAATCTTAGGAAGGGTTCCCGTCATAGATCTAGAGAGGTCGTCTAGGAGACGAAGAAGGGCCGATACCTCAGCTGAAGGAGCAACGAGGGCGGAAACCCCCAGAAACAACCCCAAGGATCTGATGCCGCTAGATCTTGATGATCCAACACCTCCGTTCACTGAGGAGGTGATGAATGCCCGCATCTCAAAGAAATTCAAGATGCCGACGATCAAGGCCTATGATGGAACATGCGATCCTGAAACTCATGTCAGGACGTTCACAGCTGCACTACTGCTGCAACCTGCTAGTGACGCCTTAAAGTGTAGGGCGTTCCCTCAAACCCTGTCGGGTATGGCTCAAAGGTGGTATAGCAGGCTACCTGCAAATTCGATTGGCTCTTTCAAGGAGTTGAAGAATGCCATTGTTAGCCAATTCAATAGTGGAAGAGTTCATGAAAAAAGTTCTGCATCCCTCATGTATGTGATGCAGGGGAAGAACGAGAATCTAAGGGATTATCTCAATCGATTCACCAAGGAGACATTGAATATTACAGATCTGGAGAATAAAGTGGCCATGGTAGCCTTGGAACACGGAACCACTGATCCTTTCTTCAAGAGGTCTTTGGCAAAGCATCCTCCTGAGAACATGGTCGAGCTCCAACGAAGGGCTGATAAGTATATTAAAGCTGAGGATAGCATGAAGAAAGAAACCACCGTAGGTGGAGGAGGAGGTAACAATGACTCCAAGAAGCGAAAGCAAGACCAGGACTATGATGATCAAGAGTATGATGTTAGGGACAAGTATCCCCGAACTAGCGAGGACTCCGACTCAGCCCTTAAGAAGAACCAGGGGGCAAGGTTCACTGAGTATGCAAGGTTGAATACTCCTAGGAGTCGAATCCTGTTGGACATTGAAAAGGATAATGATTTCCGATAGCCGAAAGCCACTCAGGGGTGATCCCGCAAAGAGAAACTAGAATCAGTATTGCAGATTCCATAGAGATGTGGGGCATGACACTGATGATTGCAAGCAACTCAAAGATGAGATTGAGTTTTTGATCCGTAGAGGGAAATTGAGCCACTTCGCTAAGGGTGAAGACCGTGGTAATCAGAAAAGAGACTATAATAGAAGGGATGACGATCAAGATCGCAACCCACAGCCCCGAGGGCCAGTAATCAACATGATCTCAGGAGGCCCGACTGCGGCCGGGAAAACTAGGAACTCTCGGAAGGCTTATGCCCGAGAGGTGATGCACATCGTGGGAGAGGCCCCGAAGCATGCAAAAACTGAGGTAGTGGTCAGTTTTAATGACTCAGACTTGGAAGGGGTGAAGTTCCCCCATGATGACCCGTTGGTCATAACTCTTGTGATTGGAAACTCAGAGGTGAAGCGAGTCTTGATAGACAATGGAGCTTCAGTGGACATTTTGTTCTATGATGCGTTTGTGAAGATGGGGTATAGTGATTCTCAATTGACCCCCAATGGCATGCCTATATATGGATTTAATGGAGTATAATCCAAAGTTGAAGGGACTATTCGGTTGCCTATAACTATTGGGCAAGAGCTCAAGGAGGCCACGCAGATGTTGAACTTCCTGGTAATCAAGGCGGCTTCGACGTACAACGCTACCCTTGGAAGGACTGGACTTCATGCGTTCAAGGATGTTGCGTCTACTTATCACATGAAGATTAAGTTTCCAACCCGGAATGGAATTGGAGAACATAAAGGTGATCAAAAGATGGCACGAAGCTGTTATGTAGCCTCGTTAAGGCCTGATGGATTCGGGGGGCAAGTCCCTCCAATTGAAGACATGGATGTCCGCAGAGGTAAGGAACACCAAGAAAGGCCAGCAGAGGGCATCACACAGAAGCCTTGGACAGCCATTGAGGCTAAGGCGTTAACTTACTTCGTGGTTGAATGTACCATTGGCAACCAAGAAGTCGGGGGGCAGGAGGTAGTACCCCAAGCAGGAAGTGAACTTCAGAATAAGAATGAGGATACCAGAAGGAATGGTGGATGCTCTATTTTGATGGAGCATCAAAAACAAAATCAAGTGATGCAGGCCTAGTCTTGCAATGCCCCGATGGGCTCAAGTTATCCTAGTAGGACTTAGCTTCATCTAGTAGAAGCAGAAATAAGGTTCATTGAAACCATTGCAGAGCATGTTGCTCCGAGTAGGACAGTAGTACTCTATGTAAGGGTTGAACCCATTTCAAGTTATTAATGCAAGTTTGATTTCCATTCATTGATTGTGTGATTTTATTTATGTGCCGAGCACCCGATGAGTGCAAGTCAAGGATGACCGAGTACCGAAAATAAAAGAATACACGAATGGAAAACAAACAAATGCATAAGTGAAGATCCTGAAGGGTCAAGAGTTAGGTTACAACGCAACCAAGTAAGAGTTTAAGTCTGTAAAGGACCCTGGATAAAAGACAAGAAGCTAAAAGCCACACGCGACAATTATAGCCATGTAAGGCCGAGGATGTTAAGGGCTAGCTACTCTTCAATATTTATTAAGTACCTAGATTAAGGATCCATGGATGAAGGCCAATAAAGAACCTTAAGAAAGGATCAAGAAGATCAAGCAAGTTCTCGTCTCAGAAGTTTAAAAGGGAAGAAGCCCACAGGATGGCATTTATCAAAATCTAAATCGAGGGATCAACCCCGAATCCTAGGTTGACAAACATGAGTTATTAGCCATGAAGTCCAAGATTAGCCATGAAGGCCAAGATTAGCTGTGAAGGACAAAATTGAAGGGGACATGAACCTCCAATTAAGATCCAAAGGTTGAAACTTCATGTTAAAACTTGAAAATCGATATGTAATTTTGGATTCTCGATCCAGAATGTCAACATTGATTATCTGAACACCAGCATTCAACACTTGAATATTAACCCTGAAATGGAGATTGAAAGCCTCCTAGGGAAGGTTCAAGACTTCGTGGGGCTGACCAGAAACCCCCTGGCCTTGAACCGACAGCTCTGATAGCCCCTGAGATTGAAAACCCTTGATTTCAAAAATTGGCGTTCAACCTTCGAACATCGACGTTCAACACCCAAGACCAGGACAAACATTGAAGCCATGACGACCAAGCGAGTTGAAAAGTTACTTATGTGGGAGCATCTTTGAAAGAACCCCTAAAGGGCAAGTTGAAAGCATTCTTGCAAGAAAATAGTGATGCATTTGCTTGGACTGCAGCTGACATACCAGGGATTGATCCCCAACTCATAACTCACAAGTTGAATGTTGATCCTGGGCGGAAGACAATAAAGCAGAAGAAGAGGCTGGGTTTATTGAAGAAATTCAGTTTCCCGAATGGTTAGCATACCCTGTGATGGTCAAGAAAGCGAATGGGAAGTGGAGGATGTGTATTGACTTCACTGATTTGAATGATGCATGTCCGAAGGATTGGTTTCCCCTTCCAAGGATTGATATGTTAATAAATGCCACAGCTGGACATGAGATGTTGAGTTTTATGGATGGGTTCAGCGGCTACAATCAGATTAAGATGCACAAGGATGACATCTCTAAGGTATCTTTTATAACTGACTTTGGTGTTTTCTGCTATCTTGTTATGGCTTTTGGTCTAAAGAATGCAGGAGCTACTTACCAACGACTGGTGAATAAGATATTCGCCCATCTGATTGGAAAAACCATGGAGGTCTATGTTGATGACATGTTAGTCAAGAGCCTACTCAAGGCAGATCACATTAAGCACCTCAGAGAGGCATTCGAAGTGCTAAGGCACCACAAGATGATGTTGAATCCAGCCAAGTGCGCTTTTGGCGTTGGATCTGGAAAATTTTTGGGATTGATGGTTTCAAAAAGAGGCATAGAGGCCAATCCCGACAAGATCAAAGCAATCTTAGACATGGAACCACCCCGTTCTGTGAGGGACGTACAGAAGTTAACCGGCAGAGTGGACGCTCTAGGGAGATTCATCTCCAAGTCTGGTGATAAGTGCTTGCCTTTCTTTCAAGCATTGAAGAAGGTGACAAATTTTGAATGGACTAATAAAAGCCAAGAGGCCTTTGAACAGTTGAAGAAGTACATGGTCGAAGCCCCGTTGTTGGGCAAGCCAAGTCCCGGAGAGACTCTTTATCTGTATCTAGTAGTGTCTGAACAAGCATTGAGTATCGTCCTCATTAAAGAAGAGAACAAGGTTCAGAGGCCCATCTACTATGTAAGCAAGGTGCTCCACGGAGCCGAGTTAAATTACTCATCCATCGAGAAATTTCTTTGGCATTGATAACAGCTTCAAGGAAACTATGACCGTACTTTCAGTCACATAAAATCGAAGTCCTGACGGACCAGCAATTGAGGAACATATTGCACAGCCCGAAAGCAAGCCTAAGATTAATTAAGTGGTCGATTGAACTTGGAGAATCTGACATCACGTATGAGCCTCGAATAGCCATTAAGGCCCAGGCATTGGCTGACTTCGTGGTTGAATGTACCTTTGGCAACCAAGAAGTCGGGGGGCAGGATATAGTAACCACCCCTGGAAATGAAGAAAAAGATGAAGAGCCCGTACCTGATCAGAATGAACATTGGGTGCTCTATTTTGATGGAGCATCAAAAACAAAATCTATTGGTGCAGGCTTAGTCTTGCAAAGCCCCGATTGGTTTACAGTCGAGTATGATTTAAAATTGGACTTTCCAAAAACTAACAACGAAGCTGAGTATGAAGCCTTGATAGCAGGTTTAGGCTTGGCTAGAATAATGAGAGTCAAGAATCTCAAACTACGGCAAAGTACTTGAGAGTCGTGAAGGCCGTGATGACTGAGTTTGAGTGAATGGTATGAGAAGCACATTTCGAGAGAACAGAACGTTAAGGATGATGCCCAATCTAAGTTTACTTCTTTTGAGATAGAGAACTACGCCGGAAGAGTTTACTTTCAGGTCTTGAAGGCCTCGTCTATTATTTCAAATTGATAGCACCAATTGATGTAAGCTGAAGGATAGACCCTCATAAAAGCTCACCCTGAGATTGGTTGGCTCCCTGATAATGCCTTTAAGGCACAGAAACTGTTAGTGAGAATGTTGAGATAAGAGGTCCTTTGTCATTCCTTACTTAATCTGGAATCTCAAATTCCGATACAAATGTTTAGCCTTGATGGCCAAAAAGGCTGTCTGTCTCCAATCGAGATGGCCAAAAAGGTTGTCTGCCTCCAATCGAGTTCGTCGTTTGAGTTTAAGGACTTGAATCAAGAGCCGTCAATCGAATTCAAACCAAAGGAAGGTTGGAAACCTAGAATCAAGATAAAGGGTTGACAACCAGATAACAATGCAAACCAGACTTGAAGTCAAGTGCTCAGTGGAAAAGAAACTTCTTGAACGATCAAACGAGAAGCAAGACCTCCACCATATGAAACAAGGGGGGCAAGAACTAAAAAGCTTCATCACAAGCTCCACATCTTAGAACAAGAAAGAGAGATTAATTATGCCTTGAAAGGATGTATACAACATATAAATGTCAAGGACGTGATTCAAAAACGAGACTTCAGGCATTGCGAAAAGCTCCGAGAGGCACGACAAAGCGACCATGGAGCACCTGGCAGGCAACCAGGATCTCCTGGCAGCCGACCAGGTGCCATGAAGAAGGTCTGGCTGACCGGGATCTCCTGGCAGCCGACCAGGTGCCATGGAGAAGGTCTGGCCGACCAGGATCTCCTGGCAGCCGACCAGGTGCCACGGAGGGGCTTCAGCCGACCTCCTGGTACCTCCCGTCAGTTGGTTGGATCGTTTGATGATTCTGTTGAAGGTTTCTCACTTTCCGGAACGAACATCGACCTCCAACTAAACGTCGTTCAAGCATCGATTAGCACCGTGTAGTGTCGTCTTATGCCATTCAACGTCGTTTAACATAGATTGAAAGGTCGTTTAAGTACTCCCAGGAAACTTGGAGCACCTGGCAAGCGAACAAGGAGCACCCGGCAGGCAACCAGGATCTCCTGGCAGCCGACCAGGTGCCACAGAGAGGGTCTGGCCGACCAAGATCTCCTGGCAGCCGACCAGGATCTCCTGGCAGGCAACCAGGATCTCCTGGCATGCAACAAGGATCTCCTGGCAGCCGACCAGCTGCCCAGGAAGGGGTCTGGCCGACCAGAAGCTCTCTTGTCAGCCGACCTCACGCTGTTTGGGCCATATCTTGAGCTCCGGGTATCAGATTTGGGCGATCTTACAGTCCACGCGAAGGTCATGGAGTTTTCTACAATCTTGGAAGGTCCCCAGCCGACCAGGATCTCCTGGCAGCCGACCAGCTGCCCAGGAAGGGGTCTGGCCGACCAGAAGCTCTCTTGTCAGCCGACCTCACGCTGTTTGGGCCATATCTTGAGCTCCGGGTATCAGATTTAGGCGATCTTACAGTCCACACAAAGGTCATGGAGTTTTCTACTACCTTGGAAGGTACCCAACTGACCAGGACCCTTGTCGGCTGACTAGCTGCCCGGAAGAGGCTGCAGTTGTCCCGAATAGCACCGTTAGTGCCGATAAGCATCGATTAAGTGCCGATTAGCACCGTTAGTGCCGATAGCACCGTTAGTGCCGATAAGCACCGATTAAGTGCCGATTAGCACCGTTAGTGCCGATAGCACCGTTAGTGCCGATAAGCATCGATTAAGTGCCGATTAGCACCGTCAGTGCCGATAAGCACCGATTAAGTGCCGATTAGCACCGTTAGTGCCGATAGCACCGTTAGTGCCGATAAGCACCGATTAAGTGCCGATTAGCACCGTTAGTGCCGATAGCACCGTTAGTGCCGATAAGCACCGATTAAGTGCCGATTAGCACCGTAAGTGCCGATAAGCACCGATTAAGTGCCGATTAGCACCGTTAGTGCCGATAAGCACTGATTAAGTGCCGATTAGCACCGTTAGTGCCGGTAGCACCGTTAGTGCCGGTAGCACCGTTAGTGCCGATTAGCACCGTTAGTGCCGATAGCACCGTCAGTGCCGATAAGCACCGATTAAGTGCCGATTAGCACCGTTAGTGCCGATAAGCACCGAATAAGTGTCGATAAGCACCGTTAGTGCCGATAGCACCAGTAATGTCGTTAGCACCGACAATGTCTTCTAGCACCGTTCAGTGTCGTTTAATGCCGGTTGGCGTCACTTAAACGTTGTTTAAGTGTCGTTTAAGGCTAGTTAGTACCGTTTAGTGCCGTTTTATGCCGTTCAACGTCGTTTAAACATTGTTTAAATGTCGTTAAGGCTGATTAGTGCCGATTAGCATCGAATTAACATTGTCGTGACCGCGTCGGTCGCTCCACGCTTTACATAAAGACAATACTCGTGAAACACTAGTGTACAAAGATGAACCCTGACCCAAGTCTCGAAAAAAACCGTTAAAACTTCAAGGAAAACCTGATCAGTTTTCCTAGAAGTTGGGGGGCAAATGATAAGGGCTAAAACTAAGCCCTAAAGACACATTTAATGTGGCATTAATTAGACCTGGAATGGTCCAAATGTGGGGCCCACCAGATGGGCCCAAACCCTATTTATAATATTAAATTCGTAATAAATATTAAGGGTAATAAACAGCTCAGCAAATAAGAGTCAAACAAGGATATTACTCTTGCCTGACTTAGCCTCCAAGATACATATTTCAACATGGAAACTGATTCCTATAAGGAAGAGATCTAGAACCTTCCTCAAGGAAGACTTGTCCACCAAGTCTCTGACTCCTACCATAATTCTAGGGCTTCTCAGCCTATATAAAAGGTCTAACCCCTCATCTCAGAATAACGTTTTTGGGCAGAGCTCAATACGTCACTTACGTTTTGGACACAGCTCCATACGTTACCCACCACGTTTTGGCTTAATCCTCGAATAAGGACATACAAGCCACTGCGTCCTAGGTGAGCTCTCGCCGCCATAGCCTCGAGGGCACCATCACCTAGAACTACGTCTTGGCTTGATTCTCAATAACGAGATACGTAGGCACTCTGTGAGGATCGATCAGTCTCGTAACACGGAAACAGCCATTAAAGCTCGAAGCTCAAACTCCCTTAGCATTAAATACACATAAACCCTAGCCGCAATATTCGTAACCTAGTTTTTATTCCACAACAGAGGTAAAAATACTTATCCATATGAGCCAATAATTATACTCCCTCCGTCTCTATTTAGTTGTCCAGTTTGACTTTTAAGTGGTCAAATTGACCAATTTTTGACCAAAGATTAAAAGCTATCATTCTATTATTTTAAAAAACGGAAAAGTACATATTAAAATAGATTATATATATACTTTATAATGATATTTGATCACTTAAAAGTCAAACTGAACAACTAATTAGGGACGGAGGGAACATTAGTTAAGAGATTGTTGGACAAGATCAACATCTCCTAAAATGAAGTATAGTATTTAAATTTTCATTTTTTCTATTCTAAAAACTTTTCCGGGTGAATTGGTCAGATATTGTTCTATGTTTTCAGAGAATATCCTTGTCCATTAAACTCACTCCTTTCCGTGTCACCTACCCTAAAAAATAATCTGAGAACTCTTTTATTTGTAAGCACACGTACCTCAGATTAAATGAATAGATCTTCAGGCGCTTGTAAATGGTACCAAAGGTACGTGTGCAATAAATTGTCTTATTGTTTCTGTAATTAAATACCTTTAGATTCTTCCGAACTTCAAATACAACTAAATTCATTGCTATTTATTAAAAGTGGAAAATATATTTATTAAAATGATGAGTATTAATTTTCTTTGATACTCCCTAAGAGATGACTATCCTTTGCTTTGATGATACATTACATGCTCAGATAAAAGAATTAGAATCTCGAATGTCAGTTCAATGGATTTGGTAGCTACACTTCGGACTTCTCTTTTGTTTCAACTCAGGTTTGTTCGTTGTCATACTCAGGCTTATTTTCTTTCATGGTATTATTTTATTTTGATTTTGCCCTTTCTTTTTTACCTACAATTTTTTTCAAACATTAGAATTATCAATATAGGTTGTAATTTTTTCATGAATTTGGCAGAAACATGATATGAAATGCATGGCTTCACACTATATTCTGAATGCTTGGAGTTGCTGTAAATTAATAGCATTTTTTAGCTATTTTGATTTTGATCAAGTTTTTTTTATAGCTACCTATATTGATATTGATTTTATCTGTAGGAACAAATAACTCATGTGATACTGTTGTATAGATTACCTTCCAGATTCTAGATTGGTGATTATCCCTTATTTAAATTATGAGGTTTGAATTGTTTTTTTGAAACGATTCATTTCAAATTTTATTACGCATCCCACAAATAAAAACTTTAATACTCTCATACCCTTGTCTTCACCATGGGGACTTGAAAATTCCACCTCTTAATTGAGGTGAGGGGTATACAGTTGGCTAAAACCAAAGGATTGGTGTAAGTAGTTGCAAACTAAAATGTTAGTCTTCTGCACGAGAGTTTATATCCAAACCTGAAGCTAGAAGTATCAATTTATGTATATGACCTTTCAACTAAAAATGGCTGTTAGTCCGAATATTTTTAATAAGTACAACAAATTTGTTCTGAATACTAACAATATTAGTATTGGAGAATTGTTGTCATTCATGGAAGCTATCCTCCTATACAAGCAATATATTTTTTGTAATTCTTCTAATATCGGTTCATAGAACTACTGATATAGTATATTAGATACATTTCTCGTGTGGGTCAGAATTCGATTGACCTGTATTGTCGTTGGAAATATTGGAACCTATTTATAATCCGATGTAGTACTATATCCACAATTTAAGAAGACACAATGTTCATAAAGCTATGGGGTCATTAGGATTTCAGAATTTGCAGGGACAAGCTAGTATAGGATGTTCATTTTTCAATGCTTCCAGAATACCACTTCCTAATTATTAATGGATTAGTTTTGCAATTAAAAAGTTTTTAATGGGTAAGTCTTGTGATTGGTTCCCGATATTAGACGAGGAACGAGCCAATGGTTGGTTTCCAAGAGTGGTAAAAACAAGGAGGAAATAACTAGTTTTGTGATAAAATTGGGGAGAAGGTAATACTTATATGCGTGTGTAATAATACGATACGCATATTAATTTTGCGTATTGAATAAGGTTTCAAATGAATATAGGTATTTTAGGAGTTAAAATTTGGTGTTAGGTCATTTTTTCCGTATGGCTGTGGGTGGAAAATTGAAAAAGAAAAGGACAACAGCGGCGGATCTGCCAGAGGAGGTAATTCGGAAGGAGATACTTACGCGACTCCCGATAAAATCAGTGGTACGCTTCAAATCTGTATCTAAATCATGGCTTTCTCTATTCTCCGATCCCCAATTTGTAAAAGAACACCACAGTGCCGCTGAAAACCCTAACGACTATGATTGCCTCGTAGCGCAAAAGAGCTCCAAAATCTTCCTTCTTTCTCGCTACAGAGAAACATTTATTCTCCCTACTGGTAATTACGGTTTAATTGGTTCAATTAATGGTTTAGTCTGTCTCAGTGATGGCAAGAAGTTTTCATTATGGAATCCCGCTATTCATCAATCAAAGGAATTTACTCTTTCATCCTGCAATTATTGTGCTCTGGAGCACTTTGGATTTGGTTTTGATCCAGTAAGTAACGATTACAAAATTGTTGTTATGTCGGTGGATAGAAGGACTGCTATTGTTTACTGCTCTAAGCTTGATTTTTGGATTAATATATGTGTTCCTGATAATGTGTTCCCTAAAGATAGATATTATCAGTCAACTGGTCCAGCTATCATTGCAAAGGATTGTCCTTATTGGACACTTGCCAGATATACCGGTGATAGGCATCCAGGTTATATTGGGCGTATGGTTTTGACTTCGGTTTTTTTGATTGCTGTGAAGTTCAATGCTGCAACTAACGAGTTCAAGTTGTTGCCTGAACTTTACATTGAAATAAGTGCACATGGAGTGAATTGTGGATTTCGTTTTCAGTTTGTTGATTTGAAAGATTGTCTTACTTTGATAATGTGTCAGGGAAATACTTCAAATTGTACGGTGGATATATATTCTTTGGGTGGGGAAGATGGATGTTGTGGTTGGACTAAGATGTTCAATCTGGGACTAGGATGGATGGGAAATATGCATGTGTCACCAGTACAAGGTTTTAAATATGGTGATGAGATTGTATATCACAAGGATGGAATGTTTTTCTGCTATGATCACAAAACACTTACAATCAAACGTCTTGTCGGTACAAGTTATAAAAACTCATCCTTATTGAGGTGCTTTAGATATATGCCTAGTTTGGTCTTTCTTGAAGGAATGAAGTCTGTTCACTTAACAACGCAAACTCGTACACTTGGTCAATGCTATAGGACTCCTCGTCGATTAATCAATTCATTAAGAAATTAATCATCTGCTCAAAGTCATTTGGTTTAGACTAGGTAACTATTTAATCACATGTTCATTCAAAAGAATTGGAGGGTAGGATGTCATTTGAATTGTTCTATTTTTATGGTTTGGAATTCTCTTCTCTTTTATTGATACTGCGATTTTGTTCATTCTCAGACTCTGTAATTGGCAAAGTAAAAGTAGTTTGCTAGCTTCGTCCTACATTATTTTTATTTTGTTTTTTTCTTTCTCTTTTATTTCGTTAAGCCCTCACATTACTATCCAACTCTTGTTCTCCATGCAGAAACCAAAGTGTTAGCTTTAAATCTGATTCTTCGTGCCAGGATAAAGCATGTTGAAGTTTATTGCTTTACACTGAATTTGTTAAACTAGTTTATGTTCCTCCAGCTGAAGCTTACTGATATAAATGAAGTATAGGTCGGATTTGGACCATCAATATTGCTGGGTTGAGCAGAATTGATTTGAATCACAAGTTCATCAGTTTGCTGCATTTAATAGCTATCTTAGCTGCATATGACAAATTTTATTCACAGATAAACAATATTTGCAAGTGTATTTAGCTTGTGGAAGCCCTAGCACTTTAAATGATCTTACTTCAAAATTTCTTTTACCTAAGCTCTGTTCCAATTTGGTGAAGGTTAATTTCAATATGCCAACTAGTTTATGAAAGCTTAGCTTAATCAGGTGTGGCAGAGTGAAAATCTAAAGAGGAAGATAGTGGTCAGGCTAAAGATACTTGAGATTGAGAGAACCAGTGGTTCATTTTAATGAACTAGAAGCCATAAATGCCTCATTCCATGAAGGATTTCATATCTTATTTTTACTCCTTCATCTCTTTTACTTCTTAGAAACGCTAAGGCGTATTTCTAGGGTTTAATCTCACTCATAAATTTAAACAAAGTCTATTTTGTAGGTTTTTTTTTATTTATTTTGTAAAATAAAGGTATCCATGAATATGAAGGATTGTTGTATTTTGACGGAGTATAAACATGATTCTCAGTATATTCTGTATATTCTGGTGAGTAAATTACATAGTGGCCGGTCTTTCAATTTCTTAAATTAGTGGCCAACTTTTCACTTTGTCTTTCAAAACAGTGGCCAGTTTTTCAATTTCTCAAATTAGTGGCCAACGTTTCACTCCCCGTTTTAAAAAAGTGGCCACTTTAAAGATAATTACTCTACTCTTGGCCAATTTTTTGAAAGGCAGAGTGAAAGATTGGCCACTAATTTGAAAAATTGAAAGACTGACCACTATATTGAAAGACAAAGTGAAAGGTTGACCACTAATTTGGGGAATTGAAAGACCGACCACTTTTTTTAAAATCGGTGTAAAGTACAGCCACCCCCTCTGTAATTTACTCTATTCTGGTGGATTTATATTTCTTTGGACAAGAAGGGATGTGGTATTTGGATTAAGATGTACAGTTTGGGAACACGTTCAAAATTCAACTCCTATACACATAGTAAGTTGCTATAGATAAAGTCCTAGTTAGGTTTTACTTTGTTAGTTCTCTTAAGACTTAATAGGATCTTTTATTAAATCTTAACACTCCCCTTAATTGTTTACCTTGTTGTCCAAAATTAAATAAGAAGCCAATCATTCCTTTGGAATTTTATTTACTTTAGTGTCCGAAGCTATCTATAAGAATATTGTGGTTAGGATGTAATCGAACTTGAACACTATTACCGTGTTAAGTTATCGGTTTGTTAGGAAAACTTGATAGGATCTTATATTATATATTAACATCCTTCCAGGAAGTCTGTTTATTCACAAACCCAAACTCGTCAATATGCTCTCTCCTCTAGAACTCTTTGGCAATTAATCAATTCATTAAGAGACTGGTCGATTGCTAAAGTCATTTGGCATCTAAGCCAATATGAGAGTGTGACGAATTCCATGGAATATGTTTTTACATTTTATTCTATATAAGCTTGACTTTGATGTAACACTGAATTAGTAAATCTAGCTATCTTTCTCTTATAAATCTTTGTTTGTATTTTAGTTGCTATGTCCATGTTGTATCTGAGTTACCTTTCAAGTTTTGAAGTAGTCACTGATTATCCCTGGTCTGGTCTTGCAAAGTTTGTATAGTCCTTGTTTTCCGAATCTTCTATACATACTATGATTTATCAAATTGATTTCTTTACAAAAAAGTTTATATTAGATTTTATTTTATTTTATATTCAAAAAAAAAATCCCCGATTCCCCGCGGGGATCCCGTTCGGGGATCGGGGCGGGATCAGGGAATGATATCGGGTTCCCGGACCGCACTCCCCGGCCCCGAAGTGACCAGACGCCCATCCCTAAATCTAAGGCTGCAATTCAGTACAGTTATTTGCTTACAACTACATCAAAAATGGTTGTGATAGTTCGATTCTTTGATTCTACGAACATTGAGTATGTGTGACAAAATTCAGTATTATTATCACCAAACATCTAGCTTGAACCCTGCTTGGGAAAAGTCTATGACACAGGATTAACCTTATGTTACAATTTCAAGCTTCTTCTCTTGGTTATGTCTATTTGCACTGTTCTATATAGAACTCAAATCATCGAACTTGGAAACTGCTCTCACTCCGTGACGTTGATCAGGCCTGCTTGGATAAAATTTATATTCAGAATAGTATTTTCTGCAGTATACAAATGAATTAACTTACTTTCCTCCCTTTACATACTTAACACATCTGAATTTGAAGTTTAGAGTGATCATGTTCACAGCTCACACGTATGACGTACCTCTTTTCATGTCTTCCATCATTTGTTGCATCTCTAGCTCACTAATGTGTGAATGTTGTATGCATCCACATGACTGTCACTTGCTATAGTTGGGGGCTGTGATGAATTATGGCAAAGCAAAGTTTGTTCTTCACTATCTGAATTATTTAAGAAAGCGATGCTTCATTGGTGCATGTTTGGTTAATCATTCACAGCGTGGTGCTTTGGTCACATGGTGACTCACTAATAAATTCATTTTCTTCATGTCTTGCACACTCCAGCCTCTATAGCCCTAAACTAGTGAAGTGAAATTTAGTGCAAGTGGTGCTCATGTTCTCATGTTTATAGTTTACTCACTTCTGGTTTTGTTTGCTGCATTTTTGAAGCATCAGAGAATTTTTGTTGTGACCTATTAGAGTTGTATAAATCTAATTTCTTGGTACAAATGTGCAAGCCAAACATCTAGCATGCATGCAAGTTAGTGCTCAAAGTTAAGTTCCTACTGCACTGTCATGTGCTCACCAATAAGTATATGAGATTGCATACAGTGATTTGGCTCTTCTGTAGTTTATCAGCTATGAATTTGGTTGTGTGCATCGTTCTATATATATTGAGTAAGAATGTCTCTATGACTTGTGACGATAATTGTGTTTGTTTATTGTGAAAAATTTAGGAGGATATGATTTTGCAACACCTTTTCACATCTAGGTAAGTTAAATTCTTGCCTATAGTTCACTAATGTGTGAATGTTGTAGACATCCACACGATTATCACTTGCTTCAGTTGGTGGCTGTGATAAATTATGGGAAAGCGAAGTTTGTTCTTCAGTCCCTGTATTATTAAGATAGCTATGGATTTCCGTCAAAAAAAAAAAAAGATAGCTATGGTTCATTGGTTCATGTCTGGTTTGTCACATGCTGGCTCCCTAATATATTCATCTTCTTCATGTCTTGCACACTCCAGTCTATAGCCCTGAACTAGTGAAGTGAATTTCAGGCCATTATTATAAAGTAGAACAGCATCTTATATTTTTGGGTTTTCACCTTTTCAGGGCAGTTTTTTGGGTTTTCAGGGCTAGTATATGGATGAGATCCTCCATCCATTAATGTCTCTATTTTTTCCAAAATGTTGCAGGTTACTTTCTTAGCTTTATAAAGTATAAATAAAACAGGAATCAACATATGCAGTAAACCAGCAGTGTAAACAGGTTACTTTCTTAAGCCTTAAAGTATTCTGTATTTCTGTTCTATGTTTTTCTACACAATTCTGAGATTGGTTTTGTATAAGATGATATAACTACTGTACAAAATTACTTGCATTTGCAGCAGTGGATTTACTCCACTTCGTTTGCCAAGTGAGTTGGGATAACTTATTACATGTAAGCTGCAGGACTTTCTATTGGTTTACTAGTTTGACAGTTAGGCACTCCATGTACTCTCTTTTACAAGGCTACAACGGGGATTAAATTGTTTTTATGTGACATGGTAAAAAACAAAATGTGGTTGGAACTAAGAAAATGTATTGTGTATTAGGGAATGTATTATTTTATAAAATCGGTAAATTTTTGATAAATACATGAAAAATATACCAATAATTTTCGGGTGAGCTAAATTGAACTCATAAGATAAACTTACCACTTTATTATCCCTTTCCGGACTATTAGTACCAACCATGTATTCATCGAGTTAACCAATGATACTCCTAGCCCTGGACTCTGGAGCGAGCTGTGACTGCTTTTGTAAAGTAATGAATGCCCAACCGGTCATCCCCCAACTACTATTACCAATTCAGTGTCTAGTTTACTTCAAATCTCAACATACAACTACTTTAATAAATTCACGTCTTTGTTTATTTATATTTTGTACTGTCTCCTCTGTTTTCATTAATAGATAATAAATAAACAGTTGAACCTCCAGGATTATTGAATAGAGGTGCAAGGATGGTGTTGGGTAAAAATGTCAAGAAGAAGACAAAGGCTGAGACCGAGCTGCCCGAAGAAATGATCTGGGAGGAAATACTTACACGACTCCCAATCAAATCGGTGGTGCGTTTCAAATCTGTATGCAAACCATGGCTATCTTTATTCTCTGATCCCAAATTCATAAAAGACCATCTCACTCGTAACTCCATTCAAAACCCTAATGACTATGACTGTCTCGTAGCTAGTAAACACAGTCGAATCGTCATTCTCTCCCACTATGAAGAAACATTTGTACTACCTTCCGATGATTACAAATTGGTTGGTTCTCTTCAGGGCTTGGTCTGTCTCCGTCGTGGCAAGAAGCTGTCATTATGGAACCCTGCTATTCATCAGTCCAGAGACTTTACTCTTCCACAACAACGCTGTGCTGATCTGTGGCGCATTGGACTCGGTCTTCATCATGCAACTAATGATTTCAAGGTGGTTGTTTGCTATTTGTCAGATGAGTTATGGTATGCTTCTGTTTACTCTGCTGATTCTGATTCATGGAGGGATATATATATATATTCCTGATAATGTATTTCCTAAATCTGAAAGATGGAGTTTGCATGCTCCAAAAACTTTTGTAAAAGATTGTCCTTATTGGACATTCAACAGATATTCGGCTAATTTGTTGTATCTTTGGCTGTCGTGAAGTTCGATGTCGAAAGTGATGATTTCAAGTTGTTGCCTGAGTTTTATGTTGATGCAAGTTATCAGAGTAGGCCACCCGGCACTGACTATGAACTAGTAAATATGAAGGATTGTCTTACTTTGATGGTGTATGAACGATCTAAAATCAGTACTTTGGATGTTTATTCATTGGACGAGGAGGGATGTTGTGTTTGGAGTAAGATGTATAGTCTCGGACCACTCAATCTTATGAATTTTCCAAAACTGTCACAGGGTTTTAGGTATGGTTGTGAGATTGTATATCATCATTGTGGAAAGTTTTCCTGCTATGATCACAGAACAGATACAGTCAAGCGACTTTTTGGTTCAACGGCTCATGAATTTAGTAAGCTGCTTTGCACACATACCTAGTTTGGTTTACCTTCGAGGAATGAAGTCCGTTCATGTACAAACCCAAACTCGTATATCTGGTAACAATTTCAAAGCTCCTCGGCGATTAATCAACTCACTAAGGGACTGATCTTTAGCTTATGCTCAACTGTCAGTTTAGATTATTTTAATGTTTCATTAAATGTTTAGTTGGGTAATTAATCAATTTAGTAAGAGACTGATCTTTTGCTTAAGCTCAACTGGCAGTTCAGACTACATTAGTGTTCCTTGATCTGATAAACTTATTAGGTCGATAACCTTTGGACTTCTCTTTCGTTCCTCGATCCTCAGGTATTCTGCGTGGTCAAATTCTGGAAATGGGAAAGTATTTACTAGTTTGTTGGTTGCTTCCAGTTAAATCTATATTTTGATTTTTCCCTCTCTTTTCTTTCCTAGCTACCGTTGTTTTGAAACATGAGAAGTATCTTTGGTTTCTAATTCTTTCACAAGTTTTAAAGAACATGGTATGAAATGGCTTGACATTAAATTCTATATGCTTGATGTTGTTTAAATCTGGATCATCATGTCTACTTGATTATCTCCTAAATTGTAAATTTGTCTTACTTTATTAATTAGCCTGTACACTTCAGTATACCTGCAATGTTAATACTTAGTTGTGATGATAAATGTTTTTTTGTATCCTATATCATAACTGAGCTACCAATTTATGCATATAATTGTTCATCAGAAATGATTGTGCTCGTCCTAATATTTGAACTTCTGTACAAATTTGTATTTCCGGTCACTAATTTAGAGTTCCTATGTGATTTCAGTTCCCAGGGGACTGATCTTTTGCTTAAGGCCAATTGGCACTTTAGACTTTTTAGTGTCCCGTTAAAACAACTAGAAGGTAGAATTCATTCCAATTGATTTCTCTGTTTTGTTACTCAACCCTTGAGCTTTGTTTTGTCATAATCTGGAACTAGCTACTATAGTTTAAATATTTCTCACGATCGAGTTCGAAGGAATCTGGTATGAAATTACTTGACATGCATTATATTTTATGCTTAATAATGGTGTAAAATGAACTATCAAATTTTATGATTTCGCTTTTGTCAGTTTAATCAATTCTTTAATAAAAGTAAACCACTACTACAAAGTCCATTAGGAAAATTGCTTGTCCATGTTAGTATCCTAATTAATTTATACTGATACGGGACTCTCTGGGTATAAACTGCGTTCTTATATACTTCACAGCTACCATTCTTTTTCATGCCACCTTGCATAAAAACGTAGTGTATCCACGATGAAATTCGTCTTTTTTCATATATTAGACCACTCATAGTAGAACATATTATCCAGAGACTGATTGTAGAAGAATGTAGCATGCACACTGCATTTTGAAACAGTGATAGTAGTGTAGGCTGTTATCAGAATAACCACCCGTTTTAGTTACTTTGATTCCAAAGAGTCGCATCCTGAAACAGTGATAATGCTGCAGCCTGCAAGCATATATGAGGATAAAACCATACCCTGTTATTTCTTTGATTCTAAAGGAGTCGACTGAGATCCTGATTTGCAGTTCCAAACTATGCAGAGTCACTTTTGTGCATTTGCATAAAAAATGAAGTATTTACAATTTTTGTGGAATAGAGATGTGAATTGGTCACTGCTTGAGCCTTGAAGCGTTGCCAAGTTTCACCTTCAGAGTTCCTGTTTTAACACTCTGCAGTTTAAGGACTTGTTTCAGAAAAAAATTGGGACATTGCCAGAATCCTAATTTTATTGTAAGCCTATTAGAAAGAAAAGATAGAAAGAAAAGAAGAACCCATGGCATCCAAATCTACAACCAACAAACAAGAAAAAAAGATTCACAAGAACTATAACCATAAAAAACAATATCAATATCGAAACCAAAACTGAATCGAATTTCACAAATTGTATCCAAATCTAAAATTTTACCCAAATAACCAATCTAAAACAACTCCAAATTCAAATTTAATTTAAAACAAGAATTGAATTCGAACCGTATCCAATTCTTACAAACAAACTTTATCTATATAAGAGAGAAACTAATTTATAATTCTAAACAAGTAGAGAGAAAAGAAGAGAAGACAGGATAAAAAACAATCTCATGTACGATCAAAATCAAAAGGAATAAAACTATTGTCACGTATCATTATATCAAATTCATGAATATCCTGAGTGGTCAAGTAATCTGACTTATATAAAATAAAAGTGGTCTTTTGAAAAAAAACAATTTTTTTTATTTTTAATGTAAAAATACATTTTTTTATTTTGAAAATGGTAAATATGACTTTTCAAAAAAAAAAAAAATCAAAAACACGACAATGCAATAAAAACAACTTCAATTATTTTTTCAAAAACTGACAAAAAATGCATTTTATTGCATTTGATGCAAACCTTATTTTATAAATATTCTCAAAAACTAATATAATCATATTGTAAATTCAAAAAAAAATATTTTGGATAATTTTTCTAAATAAAATCAGGTTAGGTTTGACCATATTGAGGAAACCTTCAAGCCTTCACATGACCGCATTGAACTAGGGTAGAGGAACCTTCAAGCCTTCACATAACCGCATTGAAAATGTCCTTACTGGACATTGATACATCCTCGGTGAGTTCAAGTTGTTGCCTAAATTTTTTACTCAAGAGAATTATGAATTTGTGAATATGAATGACCATCTAACTTTGATTGGAGTACGAGAAATATGCTTCGAACTGTAAGGTGTATGTACATTCTTTAGATGAGGGATGTGGTGTTTGGAATAAGATGTACAGTGTTGAACTATTCAGTCCACCCGATTTACAATGCAAAAACTGGTGTCTGTCACACAGGGTTTTAAGTATGGTGGTGAGATTGTATTTCAAGAGAGCGGACTGTTTTTCTGCTATGATCACAGAACTGATCCAGAAACACATACTCTCAGGCGTATCAATGGTACAAGATCTGTTTCTTTAAACAAATGTTTTAGTTATACACCTAGTTTGGTTTTCCTTGAAGGCATGAAGGCTATTTCACAAACCCCTCGTACACTTGTGCTGCATATTGGTGGAAATAATGGATTTAGTATGAAATGGATATAGGAACTAGCCATAGAATTATAGCGAGAAAAGTATGATGTTGAAGGGAATAGCAGTGGTACAAATTTCATTCTACCCAAAAAGCATTGGTAACTGCTTTTAAACTCCTTGGCGAATTCCAGTACATTAAGAGAAGAATAATTTTATTAGGCCATATGTAAATTTATACTGCTTAAGTGTCTTATTTGATTTCGAGTCCGAAGTGCTATAGGGTACTTGAAGGTCATTGTAATGATTTGCTAGCCGCACTTAAGGGTTCTTTTGAGATTTATGCTTTATATATATTCATTATCTTTTGTGTGGGAGTTGTGCATGTAGGTATTAAAAAAAAAATGGTTGTTTGCAAATTATGTCACCTGCCCTGAAGCTACAACGTTGTACCAATTAATGCATGTAAGTATTCATCAAGAATGGTTGTTTATGAATTACCAGAATTTTTACTGATGTCTAACTTGAACCACTGCTTACTAGAACTTCATGATTCTGGAGTTGACCTCTGTAAGACTAAAATCATCAATATTTGACACTTTGTCACTCGTTGCATTCAGGTTTTAAAATAAATATATAGAAGGCTTGTCATTCAATGATGATTGCCGGAGTGGTAGAGAACTGAAAAACTAGGTGATTCGTTTCTTATTTTTCCTTTTACATACATGAAGTAATGTCTCGGTATCATATTTTTTCCATATATATATCTGTAATAAAACTACTGAATATTTTAGCTATCCCTGTTGTCTGTGGATGACATACAAAAGATGTGTTCCTGGTATACTAGCCAGAAATTTTCTTCATCTAGCATAGATTTTTGGCTTAGAATAAGGTAAAGGCTGACCAAGCCAATGATGCCTATATAGCCTTAATATACATTTATGCATCTAGTAAGAAAGTAATATTCATCGATTCCTCCTTTTGTTTCTACAGGAATAAAACAAACTTCATGTTTTACTTTCTCCCACTAGTATACTTCACAAATTTACTTTGACAATATCCTCGGCTCTCACCTCTTTTCATGTTTCTCATCCTTCTCTTCTCCACCATCTGTGTATATATGTCATACATCTCTACCAAACAGTCCATATTCAGCTAAGAAGCTTGAAATTATCATGCACAAAATAGCGAATGGAAACTATTTTTTTTCATTTCTCTTTTCTTGTTATGGTCCATCATATAAATTCAATTATGCTCACACACAAATGCCTTCAATGAGGCTTAAACAGTCGACCTGTTATTAACGATAGAAGAAGGTTCTTCACCAAACTAAACCTTGAACGTATATTAATGCCGGGTGGGAGAATATGACTTCCAGTTGATGCTAGTTTTTCCAGTTTTAATTAATCACGGAAATTTACTACGAATTTTACAACCTATGATAGAAAACAGATGAATTTGAAGATCTCAAGGAAATTATAAATGTACTCACATATATATACTAAATAGATCCATTCTCTTCCCCTTTCCACATATTTTTCCACAAATCTCTTCAGACTGAGTATTGGAAATATAGTAACCTGTTGCGTATTCTCCTTATACGCAGCCTGTTTATGTGTTTCGATTGGCTTTATGTGTATTTAATATACGCATTGTGATGATGTGTATCTATTCGGTAAATGGTGTTACGTAGTATCTGTTATCCTGGACAGTATAAATATTAATAATTAGGTGATTTGGGTCATTTCCCAAAAGAACACTCAGAATGAAAATGAAAAAAGCCACTATGGCCGCTGGTGGAAAAAGGGCAAGAAGGTTGCCAGCAGAGCTGCCAGAGGAATTAATCCAAAGTGAAATCCTTATCCGCTTACCAATTAAATCTGTGTCACGTTTCAAATCAGTTTGTAAATCTTGGTTATCTCTATTTTCCGATCCCAAATTCGTTAAAAAACATTACACTCGCAGTGCCACTGAAAACCCTAATGAAGACGACTGTCTCATAGCTGGAAAAGATAACAGAATTGTCATTCTCTCCCGATACAAAGAAAATTTGGTTCTCCCTACCGACAAATACTATCAATTGGTTGGTTCTGTTAACGGCTTAGTTTGTCTCCGCCGCTGTGAAAAGTTGTCTTTGTGGAATCCTGCGACTCATCAATCAAAAGAATTGACTCTCACACCACACCGTTCTGGTCACCTCAATAGCATTGGATTCGCTTTTGATCGAGTAAGTACTGATTACAAAGTTGTAGTCTCGGTTAATTCAAAATTTGCTAGTGTTTACTCTTTCAAATCTGATTCTTGGATGGATTTATCTGTACCTGCTAATATGCTTCCTAAAAGTATATTTTGTGACACATTTACTCCAACTACTATTGTAAAGGATTGCCCTTACTGGACAACATTTATCTATACACCTGTAACACAAATTATATCTTATGTTTCCCTGAAGTTTGATGCTGGAAGTAATGAGTTTAAGTCGTTGCCTAAATTTCACTGTGAGTTAAGTAATGCATTTGGAAAGGATTTTAAATTTCTGAATATGAAGGATTGTCTTGCTTTGATGGTTTATAAACCTTATTTGCCTACTATTCTCGTGGATGTATATTCTTTGGATGAAGAGGGATGTGGTGTGTGGACTAAGATGTACACTTTGGGACCTCTCAATATTCAAATAGAAGGAGCTCTCTCCCAGGGTTTTAAGTATGGTGGCGAAATTGTAGTCTTTGTGTCTGGAAAATTATTCTGCTTTGATTACAAGACCGAGACAATCAAATGCATTCAGGAATCAACTGATATTCATGTAGTAAGCTGCTACGGATATAATCCTAGTATGGTGTTCCTGCCAGGAATGAAGTCTGTTTATTCACAAACTCAAACTCGTACATTAAATGGTCAGTGTTTCAAAACTCCTCGGCGTTTAATTAATTCAATGAGAGGCTAATCAATTGCTAAATGTTATTTGGCAAGACAATAATGTGTTTGATGATATGTTCAGTTGAGAGAAATAGTGGGAAGAAGGCTATTTTAGTTGTTTAGGTAGTCGCGCTTTGACATTTGCTTTTGTTTTAAACATACTTTTGTTGGTTTTCACAGTTTAAATTCTAAGGAACATTGTATGAAATTGTTTTACATTTTATTCTATATGCCTGAATCTGGTGTTGCACTGAGTAGCTAAATCTAGCTATTTCTCTATGAATCTTGGGCTTTTTCATTTTGATCAAGTTAGTTCTTGATATGTAGCCTATGTAGGAATACTGGTAGTGTTCGCGCAGAGGATCTTCAACTATTTTGTGAATAAGTCTTGGTATATTCGTGTAGGTCAATTCTTTAGTAGGAGTAAATCACAATGTCAGATTTGTGGTACGCGAATACAGAAAAAATTATTACGTCTATGTTGGCCTTTATCCTAATTACCTACTCCTTTTTAGTTATTCCTCGGTCTGGTCTTTCGAAGTTTGAGGAAATTGTTTATCTTCTGTATTACAATTTATTCATTTCCGGACTTGAAGCTACAATTACATACCAATTTATGCCTTCAACTATTCATCAAAAATGTCTGCTCTAGTTCAATTCTTTGGTTTTACAAGCAAATACAAATTTGTGAGAAATTTCCTATATTGTCATACATATTCAGCTTCAACCACTGTTAGTAATTAGTTTATGATTCTGAAGTTAACTTCTTCCAGTTTCAGGCTTCTTCTCTTTGTTATGTGTTTTTGCACTGTACTCTATAGGACCCAAGTCATTGAACTTCCATACTTCTTTTTCTCCTTCACATTCAGCCATTCAGATCTGCGTGGATAAAAATTTTATACAAGTAAAATTAATATAGTCAGAATTGATTTGACCTGTATAGCTTCTGGCTTGGTAAACTAGAATTAAGATTTGATGTTTCGAAGCAATTTTCAGTTGCTGGTGCACAGATAAACCTTTTTTAAAGCAAAAGGCTTAATGCACAAACTAAGATTGCGTATGATAAGTATTCTAATCTGTGAACATAACTGCGTATAAGTAATATAATATTGTATTCATCCATTTTTCCAATTGATTATAAGAGGTTTAGGTTTAACTAAACTTTATATTTTGCACTGTACAAAGGACTTCAAATACTTTTTCGCACCTTTTTCTTTTTTTGAAAAATTTTCCCCAGCTTGTTTGCTTAACAAATTTGAATATCAAAAATTTATGCGGATGTTCATGGCTCACACCTCTTTTTATGCCTTTCATCCTGCTGTAGATGCCTCTTTTTGTGTCTTTCATCCTTTGCTTCCATCTCTAGTTTTTGCTGTAAATCATGTTGTCACACCTCTATTCTGATGAGCCAAAGGCCAACTTAAAAGTGTTGGCAGATTCTAAATCACCAATTATCTTCAGTTTTTGATTGAATCTTTATAATCAGAAGGGGAAGTAAAGTCTGCTAACCGTTATAATCTTTATAATCAGGAGTATTGAGATAATTTGGAAGTTTATGCAATATATTTGTTGAGTATGTGTAACTATCTGCAACAGTTTTGTATCTGTAATTATGTTACTATTTGTAACTACAAAAGTAACTATTTTTCTTGGTTATTTGGTCATGGAATGAATTCAAAGTACTTGTAATTCTTTAGTTATGGATTGATTCTTAGTTTTTGCCTATATTCTTAGTTTTCATCTATCCACTTCTCCATGCCCCCTTCTGTTTCCTGCTCTTTTTTATTTAAAGAGTGCCTCTGGCAGGGCCCATTTTAAGGGAAAAAAATATAAATATTATTTTCATTAAAATGGGCCCCACCAGGGGCACTCTTTTAAAATACTAAAAGAGCATGGGACACAGAAGGGGGCATGGAGAAGGGGACAGAGGATCCGAGATCATTGGAAATATAGTTACTAGTTGCGTATTCTCCTTTTACGCAGCCTATTTATGTGTTTCGATTGGCTTTATGTGTATTTAATATACGCATTGTGATGATGTGTATCTATTCGGTAAATGGCGTTACGTAGTATCTGTTATCCTGGACAGTATAAATGTTAATAATTAGGTGATTTGGGTCATTTCCTAAAAGACACTCAGAATGAAAGTGAAAAAAGCCACTATGGTCGCTGGTGGACAAAAGGGCAAGAAGGTTGCCTGCAGAGCTGCCAGAGATCCAAAGCGAAATCCTTGTCCGCTTACCAATTAAATTTTTCTCACGTTTCAAATCAGTTTGTAAATATTGGCTAATCTCTATTTTCCGATCCCAAATTTGTTAAAAAATATTACACTCGCAGTGCCGCTGAAAACTAATTAACATTACTGTCTTACAAGTGGAAAAGATAACAGAATTGTCAATCTCTCTGCATAAAAAGAAAATTTGGTTCTCCCTACTGATAAATAAATACTATCAATTGATTGGTTCTGTTAACGGCTTAGTTTGTCTCCACCACTTCGAAAAGTTGTCTTTGTATTATATTAATTACATAATTAGGATCACGCTTTGGTGAGTACATGTTAGTATGAGAACAGTGAGAACTCTATTATTTTACAGCATAATAAAACAATGAAAATGTGAACAATATGCAGAACAATTGTTCTACACTTTTACCCACCACGGATATCTCAGTTAGTTGGTTCCGTGACTTAGGGGCTTACCACCCCAAGGTCATAGGTTCAATCCCACTGGGAGCCCGGATTGATTATTGGAAATGAGCCCGGATCATCTGTCCCCTTCTCCATACCCCCTTCTGTTCCCTGCTCTTTTTGTATTAAAAGAGTGCCTCTGGCGGGGCCCATTTTAAGTAAAAAAAATAAAAATATTATTTTCATTAAAATGGGCCCCGCCAGGGGCACTCTTTTAAAATACTAAAAGAGCATGGGACACAGAAGGGGGCATGAAGAAGGAGAATATAGTTACTAGTTACGTATTCTCCTTTTACGCAGCATGTTTACGTGTTTCGATTGGCTTTATTTGTTTTTAATATATACATTGTGATGATGTGTATCTATTCGGTAAATGGTGTTACGTAGTATCTGTTATCCTGGACAGTATAAATATTAATAATTAGGTGATTTGGGTCATTTCCCAAAAGACACTCAGAATGAAAATGAAAAAAGCCACTATGGTCCCGGGTGGACAAAAGGGCAAGAAGGTTGCCTGCAGAACTGCCAGAGATCCAAAGCGAAATCCTTGTCCGCTTACCAATTAAATTTGTATCACGTTTCAAATAAGTTTGTAAATATTGGCTAATCTTTATTTTCCGATCCCAAATTCATTAAAAAATATTACACTCGCAGTGTCGCTGAAAACTAATGAACATGACTGTCTTACAAGTGGAAAAGATAACAGAATTGTCAATCTCTCTGCATAAAAAGAAAATTTGGTTCTCCCTTCCGATAAATAAATACTATCAATTGATTGGTTCTGTTAGCGGCTTAGTTTGTCTCCACCACTGCGAAAAGTTGTCTTTGTATTATATTAATTACATAATTAGGATCACGCTTTTGTGAGTACATTTTAGTATGAGAACAGTGAGAACTCTATTATTCTGCAGCATAATAAAACAATGAAAATGTTAACAATATAAAGAACAATTGTTCTACACTTTTACCCACCACGGATGTCTCAGTTAGTTGGTTTCGTGACTTAGGGGCTTACCACCCCAAGGTCATAGGTTCAATCCCACCGGGAGGCACGAAAGTAAGTGGACTCCCATGTTCGGTGGGTAAGAGTGTGCTAGCAGTCCTCCGGATTAGTCGAGGTGCGCGAAAGTTGACCCGGACACCGGTTTATCAAAAAAAAAAAATTTCTGCACTCTTTTCACTGTTCTCACGTATAAATTTTTCTCACCTGAATCATATTATCCCTGATTTCATGTTTCCTACGCATTATATCCTTATATATAATAAGCGTAAGAGGTATCTTATCCATAATTTTGGTTTCGTCACTGTACCGCCAAAATAATCTCAACCATCGAATATAATATTTTTGAAAGTAAACGATCAAGATTATATCATATTAAAAAGAAAATTATAATCTAAAAATGATATAATTAAAAAGGTTTTATTAGAATTGAAGTTTAAAAAGAAGTTATAATCTAAAAAGGATATAAAAGATTGTACCTGAACTGAATTTTATTTATTTATTAATATTAAAAAAAAGGTTCATATTTACTATTTAGGCTCTATCTCGACATATAGAAATCAGATTTGGATGATTTTACAGTCCACGCGAAACTAATAAAATTATCTTTTATTTAGTGATGATTTAACAATTATTATCCAAATGAAAACACTCAGAATCTCAAGAGAAAATATAATTACGAATTTTTACATTAATCCTATTTAGTGTATAATAACTACATTAATAATCCTATTCAATATAGAAAACCTAATTATATATGATTTAAATCATTGACAAGCACTTTTTCGTATTTCAATATAAATACACTTTTTAGTTTACATGTTAAAATATTTAAATATTTTTTATGCTAGATCCAACGTTTTTTATCTATTTATTTTAAGATCTAACAGTTCTTATTTATTTTATCGTACTGAGGACTAGACTATCAACTACCAAAGTTTTGAACAAAATCCCACCTACACTTATTATTAAAACTGTATTTGGTTGTTAGTACAACTATCTTCAAATAATAAGAAGGTTATTTTGATAATCAAAACAAAATATAAGTAGATTTTCTAAATAGAATAGAATTGTCAATATAAAAAATCGTCAATTTCATCTCTCTTTTGTTTCTTGGTAGTTTTAATTGGAGAAAATTGTTAAATCATCACTAAATTAAAGATTATTTTGTTAATTTATCGTAGGTTGTAAAATCATCCAAATCAAGTTTTAGGAATTCAAGATAAAACACATAATAAATTGAAAGTGTAAAATCTTATATATATATATATATATATATATATATATATATATATATATATATCAAATACAAACCACTCTTAAAATGAGAACTACAAACCAACACAAAATATATTATATTTCATATATTCTAAGGGCCCCACCAGGGGCACCTTCACAAAAAGGTCTTATAATTCAACCCTCTATCCATTCATCAAAAAAAATTAAAATAAAAAATAACTGTTGCCACATCATCATTTTTTTAAAAAAAATTATATTTTTTTTAATTTTTTTTTCGATGAATGAATAGAGGGTAGAATTATAAGACTTTTTCGTATTAGGGTACCCCTATTTTGGTCATTATATTAGCTTAAATATTGGATTGGAATTTGGTTTTTAGGTTTGTATTCTAAGGAGGTTTGTATTGGAGTAGCCCTATATATATATATATATATATATATATATATATATATATATATATATATATATATATATATATATATATATATATATATATATAAATTTCATAACAAAATTTTGATATATAAATTAATAACAAATAAAAAATTAAAAATAATATAATAAATATTAGAAAAAGAGTCATGCGTTGCACGTGTTATAAGCTAGTATATATTAATTGCAAAATGATAATAATGAAGGAATCCCGTTTTCACTTGAGGAATGCCCTCAATTGAGGTATACAGTAGGACTTATAATTGGGATCGGAAAAAATTTATCCTTTTAAACAGGTTATCACATTAGAGGGATCTATATACATTAGAGGGATCGAGACTTTTAATCATTACTAGATTATAGCTAGTGCTATGCATAAGGGTATTTTAAAAATTAAATTAATAATTATAATAAATTAGATAAATTTATATTTAAAAATTGAATTCTTTAATTCTAAGAAAAATAAAATTAATACAATAATTGCATTTCTTTATATATTGTAATAAATTTACTTAAAAATTACTTTAATTATATATTTTATTATATATGTTATATATGATATGAGATCATTTAAATTAATAATATTTTATTGTATTTATTATATATGCCATGAGATCATTTGCATTAATAAAGTTAACAACATTTAAAAATTAAATCAAATCTAAATTAGTAAATTTACCATAGATAATGTATATGATGTGGTATATTTTTAAGTTCGTTCACAGGGAGACAGGTTTTATCAAATTCAATTTAATTTTCACGAATTTTATATTAAAAACAATTATTAAGAATTTTAATATAACTAAATAACGTAAATAAATGTGTTTTAAAAACGATTAACTAAAAGTCTAGGGCGATCGGGTTCACCATGTTTACACCGAAACAAATTATATGGATGTAGTAATTTAACGGATTTAAATAATTAGAGCATATGTTAATCTCTTTCAAGCGTCAATGCTCTCGGGAATCCAATTATGCTCTCGCACTAAAATTCAATTCCGCTAATCGTATGTATGCCTCTAGTGAATAAAATCTCTCGATCTATTATTCCTATTCGCGAATAATTAATTAATGATACCGGCCGATAACACAAATTAAATTTTATAACATATCGATTAGAATTATTTTATATCCGTTAAACAACTAATAAGATTAAAGCATTTATCGTGGTGTAAACATGGCTCCCCCTTATACCCTATAAATAAACTACTCACTCATCCTATTAATAGAATTGGCAAAAATAATTAAACAAGACATATAAAACATATATTAACAAATAAGATAAAAATTATGAGTACCTCGAATTTGCAATAAAATGAGGAATTAAACCAAGGTGTACATAAAAGGGAAGAAAACCAAGCTCCGAAATAGCTTCCAACGAAAGGGAAGAGCACTCCAAATAATCCCCGTAAAATCTTCACCCGAAATAAAACTTATACTAAATTTGCAGAAAATTAAAATGTATAAAATGAAACTAAAATTACAAAGAAGCTAGAGGATTTTGAGAGAATACAAACTGAATACAAAGAAACTCAGTTGAGGGATCATCTCAAACCTCTGGAATACACTGCTATTTATAGTAGAAATTAGCCCACATCCGGCAATAAACAAATCGGCCGAAAGCTAACAAAACAGCACTCAGCCGAAAGTTGATAGCACACCAAAACAGAAAAAAAAAACAATCATAATTTGACCAGTTGCGACACAGGGAGGTGGCGACATGCGGGATCTCTTCTGGCTTGACTGCAGGCGCGTGCGGCTCACGCGGGATCAGGAGCGTGGCCCTTGGACGACAACAACATGAGCATTACAATTTTCAACGCTTTCCTGGTTCTTTTGCTTCTTTTTTTTTATTTGATTTGCTTAATCAATTACTCCAGCTCTAAGCTGTGGTATATTGAGGGACTGGAACCGGACTCCTTTCGCTTAACAAAAATTATATTAATTCCAACCGGGATTCCTGCTTTAAGAATATATCACTTTCCATATTTTTGTGACAATTCTTATTTCCTCATTGCTCGTCAGGTTTAATCTACGGTCTCTTGATGATGTGCAATCGGGCTCCCTTTTCTTTTTTTTTTTAGTTCCAAAATAGCTTTTTAATTCCAAATTCAGGAATTCTTGTCTTCTACAATAAAACATTAAGATTTATTAAATAAATATCCAAATAAATGCAAAATGCAATTAAATATGGGAATAAAATTATCTAAAATATATATAAAAATATATCTTATCAAATATCCCCACACTAAGCATTTGCACGTCCTCGGGCAAATAGGCGAAATGAAAACTAAATCCGAACTAATATCACTTTCGTAGATGACACGATTGCATTGAGCATATGAAACAAGCCGTTGAACCCCTAGGCAGCCCTAGTAGGACGAGTGTTGTCTCGTGAGGGTTTATAGTGAATATAGCCACAAAATTCATCTAGCTCATGCAAAAGACCACACATCAACACAACTCTACACACACCCGTCCTCTCATGCCATATCGGCTTAAGAATCAAAATGAAAATGCAATGCTTTGGTGTCTAAAGTGCAAGTCTCCGCATAGCGTACTCAAAGAGGATGCATAAGATCATAGAAATTCATGTCAAATGTAAGAATAAGTTGGTAAACATGCTAAGCACACAAGAGCACATCTTTAAGACACAACCTGGGATATCCTATGCAAAAGCAACAACTCACCATTCACTCATATAGTCCAATACACACCTTGTCTAGTCGAATCTAAGTAGGATCACAAAAGATAAACATGCTCTCGTATTTATTTTTTCTGTTTTTTTTCAAGAGAGCTAAATAATAGGAAGAACAATGATCCAAAATATATGATTTCAAACTTCGACTAACAAGCTAACAACCAAACCCCATATATATTCCCCAAAAATTATGATCATCAATAAAAACCCCCCTTTTTGCACACCTTATCACTCCCTTAAGCACAATACTAGCCTTTGACAATTGGGTTCAAATTTAATATAACGCTAATACAATAAAAAGGATAATGGCAAGTAATGTGGTGTGTCACCGAAAGAATAAGATTAGGCTCAAAGGGTTAACTAATGGATCATGTATAAATGGTTTAGATATATAGGAAATATGAGGTTATACCTAATTGCCTTTATCATGTTATCATCAATTAGTGTCATGCATCTTAAGAAAGACCTCAAGCAAGTGCTAGCAATGCAAACGACAAGTGGACACTCAAGCAAACGAATAATCATGCAAAAGATATGCATATAGGCTCAAAACTCACTTGGTGTGACAAGGCATAATCAATCTCAAATAACAGTCTCTCTAACGCACCTACTTGTACTCAAAGCATATAGACCAAATTACCTTGCACATATTCATGTCATTCTAATCACTTAGCACATTCAATAAGCCTACTAGTTTCTACTTGCTAGAGTACGTGTGTGCACAAGAACATCACATAACACTTGTCAATCAAAAGTATCCATAAACACAAGATTCCTAAGCATGCATGGGTGCATTTACACAAGTATCTTCACATGGCTAGAATTATTTTTGGTATTTTTAATTTTTTAATTTATTTTTTTTTTGGATTTTTTTTAAACATGTAATACACTACGTTGAGAACACCGAGAACACCTCCCCACACTTAAGCGAGTCAATGTCCTCAATGACTCATTAACTAAACAAATAAATCTACAATATATAAAACAGAAGGAGCGAAGAACTCCCCTTTGCAGAAGCATGATCCATGGGTTGCCTCCCAAGAAGCGCTTTTGTTTAACGTCGTTGGCTCGACTCAGCTGGTTCAGATCTCCGTGGAGGGGTTGTCAAGATAAATCACTTCCATCTTCCCTACGAATGCATCATCCACATATAATTTAAGGCGTTGACCGTTGACCTTAAATTTTGTTCCATCTCGTCCCATAACTTCAATAGCACCATAAAATTTGACATCGGTGACAGTAAAAGGTCCGGACCATCTTGATTTGAGCTTCCCCGGAAAAAGTCGAAGTCTGGAATTGAACAACAACACCTTGTCACCAACCTGAAAATCTCTTCTCTGAATCATCTTATCATGCATCTTCTTCGTTCTCTCCTTGTAAAGCCGAGAGTTGTCATAAGCATCAAAACGAAGCTCATCTAACTCATTAAGTTGAAGAAGTCTCGCTTGCCCCGCAGCCTTCAAATCCATGTTGAGTTCTTTGATAGCCCAAAAGGCGCGATGTTCTAATTCCACTGGCAAGTGACATGCTTTACCATAGATCAACCGATAAGGAGTGGTTCCTATAGGTGTTTTTTATGCCGTTCTATAAGCCCACAAAGCATCATCTAGCTTCAAATACCAATCTTTCCTTGACTTTGCAACCATTTTCTCCAAAATGCTTTTGATTTGGCGGTTAGAAACCTCCACTTGGCCGCTTGTTTGAGGGTGATATGCAAGAGCGACCTTGTGAGTAACGCCATATTTCTTCAACAAAGTTTCAAACTGTCGATAGCGAAAATGAGAACCACCATCACTTATCACTGTCCTTGGAACTCCAAATCGTGGGAAGATAATATTCTTGAAAAGCTTCATAACGACCTTGGAATCATTGGTTACCGTTCCAACTGCTTCAACCCACTTGGACACATAATCGACAGCAACTAAGATGTATCTCATCCCACAAGAACTTGGGAAGGGTCCCATAAAATCAACACCCCATACGTCAAATATCTTGACCTCAAGAATACCGGTTTGAGGCATCTCATGGCGTTTAGAAATATTACCCGTCCTTTGACATGCATCACACGCCAAACAGAAGGCACGAGCATCCTTAAATAGAGAGGGCCAAAAGAAACCGGATTGCAGTACCTTGGCAGTAGTTTTGGAAGGACCATGGTGACCTCCACATGCGAGAGAATGACAATGCTTGAGAATGTCATGTACTTCGAACTCAGGGACACATCTACGAAAGATTCCATCAGCACACTTTCGATACAAGAAAGGGTCATCCCAAAAATATTGTTTAGCATCGTGATAAAATCGCTTTCGCTGTTGATAAGTCAATTCTGGAGGGTGAGATCCACTAACATAGAAATTCGCAAAATCTGCATACCATGGAGTTTGAGTAGCAACTGAAAACAGGTGATCATCTGGAAAAGAATCGTCAATAGGAGTACTTGATGCAATGTCAGATTTGAAACGAAACCGTGAAAGATGATCCGCAACCACATTCTCAGCACCCTTCTTGTCTTTGATTTCCAAGTCAAATTCTTGGAGTAACAGAATCCAACGAATAAGCCTTGGCTTTGCTTCTTTCTTCGCCAACAGATACTTAAGTGCCGAATGATCAGTGTGAACAATGACTTTGGAGCCAATAAGATAGGCTCGGAATTTATCAAGAGCGTAGACCACAGCTAGAAGTTCCTTCTCAGTAGTAGCATAATTGACTTGAGCTTCATCCAAGGTTTTACTTGCATAGTAGATGGCGTGCAATACCTTGTCTTTCCTTTGATCGAGAACTGCTCCAACTGCATAATCACTTGCATCACACATGATTTCAAATGGAAGATTCCAATCTGGAGATTGAATGATTGGTGCACTTATCAAAGCTTCCTTAATCCTGTTAAAAGACTCCAAACAAGCGTCAGTAAACACAAAGGTGGCATCCTTAAGCAACAATTGAGTGAGGGGTTTTGCAATTTTTGAAAAATCTTTTATAAAACGACGATAAAAACCTGCATGACCAAGGAAACTCCTCACTCCTTTGACATTAACAGGAGGAGGAAGCTTCTCAATCACCTCAATTTTTGCTTTGTCAACCTGAATGCCACGTTCAGAAATCAAATGACCAAGTACCACTCCTTCATTGACCATGAAGTGGCACTTTTCCCAATTCAAAACCAAATTTACCTCTTCGCAACGTTTAAGCACTTTAGAAAGATTATGCAGACATACATCAATATCAGACCCATAAACACTGAAATAATCCATAAATACTTCCATGATAGACTCTATGAAATCAGAAAATATGGCAGTCATGCAACGCTGAAAAGTAGCAGGGGCATTGCACAAACCAAAAGGCACTCTACGATATGCAAAAGTACCATATGGGCACGTAAATGTAGTCTTTTCTTGGTCATCAGGATGTATAGGGATCTGAAAGAACCCTGAATATCCGTCTAAATAGCAAAAGTACTTATGCTTAGCAAGTCTTTCTAACATCTGATCAATGAAAGGGAGAGGGTAATGGTCTTTTCTAGTAGCAGTGTTTAACTTACGGTAATCAATGCACATTCGCCAACCGGTGACAATTCGAGTGGGAATTAATTCATCTTTATCATTCTTAATTACCGTTGTTCCTCCTTTCTTAGGGACTACCTGAACTGGGCTTACCCATTTAGAATCAGAAATCGGGTAAATGATGCCCGCATCTAACAATTTCAAAACTTCTTTTTTAACAACCTCTTGCATGTTAGGGTTCAAGCGACGTTGTCCCTGTATGCAAGGCTTATGGTCATCATCTAAGTGAATTCTATGCATGCAAAAGTCTGGGCTAATCCCTGTAAGATCATCAATATTATACCCAATAGCTTTTCTATGTGCACGCAAAACAGTAAGAAGCTTAAGAATCTGGTTATCGTCAAGACTAGAGCTAAAAATCACAGGACAAGTCTTTTCTTCATCAAGGAACACATATTTCAGATTAGATGGCAAAGGCTTTAGCTCTAACTTGTTTACCTGAGGTTCACCACAAGAAGTGACAGTGTTGGTTACCTCACAATTCGGATAGCTGCACCATCCAACTCAAGAATCAATGAATCGACTTCAACATGTCCTTCTCCTTCTGAAGCTTCAAGCATGAGCACTGCTTCCAATGTATCATTCAATAAAATCTGAGGCGTCTCATCTTGGACAATTCCATCTATAACATCAATCCTGCAGCAAGTATTCTCAAGCAAGGGAGATTTAAGAGCAGAGGTTAGAGTAAAAGTAATTTTATCATCACCAACGCTCAATGTGAGAATCCCATTTTTAACATCAATTACAGCACCTGCATTACAGAGAAATGGTCTACCTAAAATAATAGGTATTTGGCTATCCTCTTCCATATCTAGAACTACAAAGTCTACAAGAATATAGAATTTTCCAACCCTAACAGGCACATCCTCTAAAATTCCAAGGGGATATTTTATCGAACGGTCTGCCATTTGCAAAGTCATCTGTGTACATTTTAATTCTCCCATATTTAGTTTTTGATAAACCGAGAGAGGCATGTCTGAGACGCTAGCGCCTAAATCACATAAAGCTTTATCAATGAACAATGCACCCAAATGACACGGGATCGAAAAACTACCAGGATCTTTAAGCTTAGGTGGAGACTTATTTTGTAAAACAGCACTACACTCCTCAGTAAAAGCTACTGTCTCCACCTCACCAAAAGACCTTTTCTTAGTGAGAATATCCTTAAGAAACTTTTCATATGTTGGAACTTGAGAAATTAAATCAGTGAAAGGAACTGTTACCTCAAGGTTCTTGACAAGTGTCATGAATTTACCAAACTGCTGGTCCACCTTAGTTCTGTTCATCCTGCTAGGGAATGGGAGCTTTGGCACAAATGGTGGAGGAGTAACTGCAATCTTCTCTTTGTCCTTTTTCTTGCTTTCCTCAGTTTCATCTTCGTTTGTATCTTCAGCAACTTTCTCTACCTTGTATTCCTCAGAATTCGCTTCTTCTTTCTCAGTAGGAACATCGTCAATAGGCATTGGAGGAGCATCATATGTACGACCACTCCTAAGAGTAATGGCATTCACATTTTCCTTTGGCCGAGTTGGTTGTGCTGGTAGAGAGCCTTGTTGCCTTGTAGACGAAGAACTAGCCATTTGAGCAATCTGATGTTCTAGCATCTTATTATGAATCTCCATCTGGTTCATCTTCCTATTGGTATCCTCCATATTCTTTTGCATTTGCAACAATATCTTCATCATATCACCTTGATTATCAGCCAGTGCAGCTTGATTGGCTTGAGGAGCATAATTCTGATAGGGCTTCTGAAATCCAGGGGGATTTATAGGTCCTTGCTGGGGCCTATACTGCTGCTGTGGAGGAGGCTGATACGACTGCTGATATTGCTGCTGCTGATTAGGAACATTGGAATTTTGAGCGTTATTGTTCCTATATGAGAAGTTCGGATGATCTTTCCAACCAGGATTATAAGTGTTAGAGTACGGATTGTACTGCTGCCTCTGTTGGAAAACATTTGCTTGCTCCATCTGAAAATGTTGTGAATTTTGAGCATTGTATTGGCAATCGTTACCATAGTGGCCTTGGATGCCGCAGACTTCACAAACAGGATTATTCATAGGAGCCATGGATGATAATGCATTGATACTCATTGGTTAAGTAGAGGACTGAGATGTCTTCAATGAGTGGATCTCTTGAGTTAATGCAGCGAGTTGAGATGATAATAGAGAGTATGCATCCACTTCAAGTTTACCCCCTTTCTTGGCTGCTCTCGGGTTACTGAAGTGATTGGCAGCTAAATTGGAAAGAAAAGCATGTGCATCATCAACTCCTTTGTCTAAAAACACGCCACCTGCAGCGTTATCAACCATCCCTTTTGTTTCAGGATCAAGACCATTGTAGAAGCGTTTAAGCAGAAACCACTTCTCAAGACCATGGTGAGGGCATGCACGTTGATAATCCTTGAATCTGTCCCAAGCATCCCGAAGAGATTCGCCATAATCTTGCTTAAAACCCATCATCTTGTCGATCAAATCGTCGGTTCTGATAGGAGGGAAGAACTCAGTTAAGAAAGCCTGAGCAATCTCATCCCACTCGGTCAAGTCAATATCATTCAACCATTTTTTAGCTTTGTCACGAAGAGAGAAATCGAACAACATGACTTTCAACTGGTCTGGAGTGACTCCCTGATGTTTAATGGTAGAACAGAGCTGTTGAAACCTTTGCAGATGAAGTGTAGGGTCTTCGGATGGAAGACCAGCAAACTGATTATGTTGGATCATACTGAGCAACGCCGGTTTGATCTCAAAGTTTGCTGCTTGAATAGCTGGCATAGCGAGGCCGGTAGGTACCCCACTCGGAGAAGGCTGTGAATAGTTCTTCAAAGATTTAACAGGAGGGTTGGCCATTTTAATCTCTGAGAAATGGATCTTTCGCTGCGTTTTATTTCTCTGTTTATCGATATAAGTTGCAGAGGTTCTCCAGAATCAAGATTCCGAGTAGAATCAGGAGTTAAAAATGCGTCTTCTGTAGACCTGTGCATCAACAACAGAAACAAGAAAAGCAGTAAAATCGCTCTCAATTGGAACTAAAGATCCAATGAGAAAATGGAAAACTAGACTATTAAAAATTTAAAACAAAATCTAACAAATTAAACAAAGTATAAAATACCTATTTTTTTATTATTTTTTAAAAAAAACTATTTTAAAAGAAAATTAGATTTTACTTAAACTAAAAACTATTTTTTTTTACTAATTAAATTAATTGGAATTTATTTACACAAAATTTTAATAAAATTTTGACATGACTTGTTTATAAATGTAACTAGCCTAAATGCACACCAACAATTTCACAGTCTCCTCTAAACTCAGAGATTCTAAATTAACAAGAATCCCGAAACACAAAAAAAACAAAAACCAGTCTCGACAAACACTAGCTGCTAAACCAAAAAAATTTAACTAACTCGATAACTCAGCAATCAAAGACTCCGTTAACAGCACTAAGTAAAATCAAACGCAGACATCGACTCGGTAACCCGGCAGCCAGGAACTCAGACAGAAGACTCGGCCACAAAACATAATACTGGACTGAACAAATCACAACATTAACAAACTGAACTTAGCGATCCTACACGGCAAACAACTCGACCAGAGAACAGGCGAATATTACAAATTTACAATACAAAAACGAAGACTCCAAAATTGAAAACGGAACACAGCAACTTAAAGTGAGTCAACTTGGCAACAGTGAACAGTGGCAACTCAGTAACAACAACCGGAACTCAGACTCGGCGACAACTCGGCAAAACAACGACTCGAAAACAAACAACAGACAGCAACACTCGGCTTAAACACAGTTACAACCCAATAACTCACAGACTCCAAAAAGGGAACTCGCAGGAACCTTGCGCAGCAACTCGACACAAAACTCGGGCAATTAAAGAACTCGGAAAATAGCTCGACAACGCAACAAAAACCAACAGCAATCAATAAACCCAGTTAGAACTGGAACCAAACACAGAGACTTGCAACTCGACTAACAACATCAACAAAACAACCACAAAATTTCGGTAACGGAATTCGCAAACACGACTCAACTTAAAATTCAAAACACGACTGCAATTAACTCAGTTCCAAACTCGGTAAAACAAAACTCGAACTGGGGAAAGGGGATTGCAGAGAACGAAAAGAGAGGAGGGAGGGTGAAGGACGGAGAAGGGAGGATTGATGGTGGAGTGGTGGAGGTGCGCTGCGGTTTCAGAGGTGTTGAGAAGAATTGATGGCTGGGGTTTTGTATGTTGAAAGAGAAAGAATGAGAGGGGAATAGTGGTGAACGGTGGGTGTGATGTTGTGGATCAGTGTTGGAAAGAAAGGAGATGGTGGCTTGGTTTGCTGGGGATTTGAGAACGAGAACAGGGGAGGTATAGAGACACTGTGATTAAAACTAAAGCAGGGGAGAAAATAGAGTAATACGAACTACGGCTTCGAATTAAACAATTAAAAATGAGACAGAAAATTAATAACTGAAAATTTTTACACTAATATTTTTGTTGTTTTTTTTTTATTATTATTACTCTAACACATAAAACATAAAAATTAAATCTACAACTGAAAATTATAAAACCCGGACAATTAAACTAAAATTTATAAAAATTAACTGCCTCCCCAGCAGCGGCGCCAAATTTGATGTGGTATATTTTTAAGTTCGTTCACAGGGAGACAGGTTTTATCAAATTCAATTTAATTTTCACGAATTTTATATTAAAAACAATTATTAAGAATTTTAATATAACTAAATAACGCAAATAAATTTGTTTTAAAAACGATTAACTAAAAGTCTAGGGCGATCGGGTTCACCATGTTTACACCGAAACAAATTATATGGATGTAGTAATTTAATGGATGTAGTAATTTAATGGGTTTAAATAATTAGAGCATATGTTAATCTCTTTCAAGCATCAATGCTCTCGGGAATCCAATTATGCTCTCGCACTAAAATTCAATTCCGCTAATCGTATGTATGCCTCTAGTGAATAAAATCTCTCGATCTATTATTCCTATTCGCAAATAATTAATTAATGATACCGACCGATAACACAAATTAAATTTTATAACATATCGATTAGAATTATTTTATATCCGTTAAACAACTAATAAGATTAAAGCATTATCGTGGTGTAAACATGGCTCCCCCTTATACCCTAGAAATAAACTACTCACTCATCCTATTAATAGAATTGGCAAAAATAATTAAACAAGACATATAAAACATATATTAACAAATAAGATAAAAATTATGAGTACCTCGAATTTGCAATAAAATGAGGAATTAAACCAAGGTGTGCATAAAAGGGAAGAAAACCAAGCTCCGAAATAGCTTCCAACGAAAGGGAAGAGCACGCCAAATAATCCCCGTAAAATCTTCACCCGAAATAAAACTTATACTAAATTTGCAGAAAATTAAAATGTATGAAATGAAACTAAAATTACAAAGAAGCTAGAGGATTTTGAGAGAATACAAACTGAATACAAAGAAACTCAGTTGAGGGATCATCTCAAACCTCTGGAATACACTGCTATTTATAGTAGAAATTAGCCCACATCCGGCAATAAACAAATCGGCCGAAAGCTAACAAAACAGCACTCAGCCGAAAGTTGATAGCACACCAAAACAGAAAAAAAACAATCATAATTTGACCAGTTGCGACACAGGGAGGTGGCGACACGCGGGATCTTTTCTGGCTTGTCTGCAGGCGCGTGCGGCTCACGTGGGATCAGGAGCGTGGCCCTTGGACGACAACAACATGAGCATTACAATTTTCAACGCTTTCCTGGTTCTTTTGCTTCTTTTTTTTTATTTGATTTGCTTAATCAATTACTCCAGCTCTAAGCTGTGGTATATTGAGGGACTGGAACCGGACTCCATTCGCTTAACAAAAATTATATTAATTCCAACCGGGATTCCTGCTTTAAGAATATATCACTTTCCATATTTTTGTGACAATTCTTATTTCCTCATTGCTCGCCAGGTTTAATCTACGATCTCTTGATGATGTGCAATCGGGCTCCCTTTTCTTCTTTTTTTTAGTTCCAAAATAGCTTTTTAATTCCAAATTCAGGAATTCTTGTCTTCTACAATAAAACATTAAGATTTATTGAATAAATATCCAAATAAATGCAAAATGCAATTAAATATGGGAATAAAATTATCTAAAATATATATAAAAATATATCTTATCAGTATATTGCATTAATAATATTTAAATTTGATATACAAACTTTCCATAATCGAAAATGGGTCAAATAATCCTATGAATCTTCTATAAACCAAAAATGGATACCAAACCAAAAATATGGATAATCCGTGAATCTAAATAAAGTTAAAAATTTTAATCTGAACCTAAATATGGATACCAAACCTAAGGAACGGTTATCCACTAATTTATAATATATAGATGAAAAATGCTAGGGAACCAAACAATATTCCCAAAAACTTCTCCAAAATGATGTGGTAGAAGTAATAAATGATATGGACCCCCTACATTCACATCAATTCCATCAATTAAAATTTCACATTTTAACACATAATCACTTGCCACATTATTTTGGACAAATTTTTGGGAAAATTATTTGGTTCCCTAGCATTACTCTAGATAGATACTCCATCCGTCCCATTTTTATTGTCCATCTATAAAAATCCACTTTTTATTCAATCATGTCAATTAAACTCATAGTTACCAAATAATTGTATTATTTTTTATAAAAGTTAACATAATTAACACATAATATACCTTATTAATTAAATGTGGACAATTATTTTGAGACAAAGGAAATAGGAAACAGTGGACAAAAAAAGTGGGATGGATGGAGTAGATTATTTGAGTAATTAAATCAATCCAAGTATATTATTAGATAATTGTAGTGCAAAGTATATTAACTGTAGGAAAAAAAAGAAACAATTGACGATAAGAACAACCACCATGAAAAATTGACAATCGTAGAAAGGAAATAATTTGTGGCTTGTCATGATGGAAAGTAAATATAATATCGGGTCAAATGTTTTAGAATATGGATCATATCATATAACTGGATAGGTCATATAAACGGATCCCGAACCTAATGTAAATTCATTAATGGATCCCACACCTAAGCATTTACTATTATAATGGGTCATGGATATCTATCAAACCTGAATATGGATCCCGAAGCTGAGGAAAGGATTATCCAGCAATTTATAATATATAGATAAAGAGGTTGTCACTTTAGAGAGTACTAGTTTATAGGGGAGAGCACGGTTCGGTTCGGTTCGGTTTTACCCCGAAACCGAACCCGAAACCGCATGCCTTCGGTTTTTAAAATTGAAAACCGCAACCGCAACCGAACCGTCGGTTTCGGTTTCGGTTTTAAAAAGCTCGGTTCGGTTGTTAACGGTTCGGTTTCGGTTATAAAATCGAACGAAAAAATCATAAATATATTACAAGACTTTAAATTTATAAATTACAACGTTCTCGATTTTTAAACAAAGTAACTGAGTTTTTGAATGATTACACTATGTGTATATGTTAGTGGTAATGTTATATGACAGTATCATATGACATTAGTAAGCTAATAAGTTATACAGGGCTCAAAATATATTTTAAAAAAATTTATACATGCATGTGTGATAATGTGCAATGTATATGAGTAAATGACAAAATGTACTCTCAGTTGCTAATACAAAAGCAAATTAGAACTTTCTCATGTAATATGTAAATTGATTGCAATATAATCTTAGTTTTAATACAATTTACATGATAGTAGAAACCAATATATATATAGTTTACGAAAATGAGAAGTTACCAGCCGGAGCAGTCGAAAGTTTTATAAATTTATATAAATTATATATTTATTTTAATAATCGGTTCGGTTCGGTTTTAGTCGGTTCGGTTTTAACCTAAAACCGGAACCGAAACCGAAAATTTCGGTTTTTAAAAATCAAAAACCGCAACCGTCGGTTCAGCTTCGGTTTCGGTTTTTTCGGTTCGGTTTTGGTCGGTTTCGGTTCGGTTTCGGTTTCATTTCGGTTTTTTGCTCACCCCTACTAGTTTATAATCCATGTGATGCACGGGCTTATTTTAAATACTAGTTTTATACCGTGCGATGCACGGATAAATTTATTAAAATTTTATAGTACAATTTTGATTACAATTTTCTTTCTTGTAAAATTAGTTTTATAGCATTTGAATAGTCTGTTTTTAATTTTATTTTTAATGATAATAATACATATGTTTTTTTTGTCAAAGATAATAATACATATGTTAAATGGTTTGTTGTATACATATGGTTTGTGGTATACATTTGTTTTTTTTCCTTGTAAATGGTTTTTCTATAATTTATATTTCAAAATTTAGGCTAATATATTTTTTAGTATTTCATAATTATTTTTGATTTTTTTTATATTATTAGATTACATATGATATACTTGAAACATATAGGTACTATATTCGTGTAACAATTTATATATTTTTATCTTTTTGATTATTTAATTTAATGGTTATCTTAAAAAATTTAGATTTTTTGTTATAGTGTTTTTATAATTCTTAAAGGCATTTTTTTAACTTTTTTGAAAATATGTGTGGTATTAAATTTTTTTGTTTGTTTAAACATTGATTATTTTTTCATGTTAATTTCATATTTTTGCCTTGTGTGGTTTTTATTATATTTTTATGTTGTATTATATTTAGATATTAATATAAATTTATTTTGTAGGTGTTTGAATTGCTTTCTAATTTAAAATATGTTCATTTATTGATTTGTGTTCACTTTTTTTAGTTTAAATTTATTCTTTGCAAAGTAAGAATTTGTTTTTTTTATTGATTTTTGCTCATATTTTTTTACTTTAAATTTTAGAAACATAGTTGTTGTCAAACCTAAAAATAGAATCTTCAATGAATTTATTAAAATAATTTTTTCTTAGATATTTAAATTTAGATATTTTCTTATGAATTAGCGTCTATTTTGTAAATTATATTTTGTTGAATTTGGTGTCATTTCCAATTATAACATGTTTTTTTTATTACTTTTTTAATATCTTGTTTTATCATATATTTTCCTTAAAAAATTTTGTTTTGTAATTAAATTTAAATTTTTGTTTTTTAAAAAATTATTTTTTGAATTGAAATTCTGATGGTATGCTTTGTATACTTGCTTATTATATATAAAAAATGAATTTGCGATTTATTTTTCATTATGATTTTTTTCTATTTTATCCTTATTTGTTAATTGTGTGTAAGTTTTGTGCTACTACAACTCTTTTTTCTATAATAATAATAATAATTTATTAAGTTGATGATGAATATTTTATTACTTTTATTAATTTTCTTTAAATTTTATTGTGGATGAAATTTAATATTTTTGTAAAATCAAATTATTAAATTATTATAAATTTTTGTGGTTATTATATTTAGATTCTCTATAAATTATTTTATTTTGGATTTTCGGATTATTTTTTAATCTTTAAAATTTTAATTTATTGATTTGTGTTGACTTTTGTTAACGTAAATTTTAAAAACATGTTTGTTGTAAAATCTAAAAGTAAATTTTTTTTGAAATTAGGTTTTCTTGAAACTCTTTTTTGTGGTAAGTTTTTTTTTTAAAATTATATTTTAACTTTAATCTAAAATATCTTTATATTAATTTTAGTTAACAATAATTTTCTCAACTTTAATTTTTTCTGTTTTATCATGTGTTATTTTAGTGCATTCTTTTTGGATTTGCTTGTTTGTTAAATTAAAAATATCATTAATTAGTTACTTTGTAGCATACTCATTTATAACTTCTAAGGCCCATTTTCTAATGAAATTAACTATTAACCCTGACGATCAGACGAACATCTAAACCTCCTTAAGCTAATTATATATAGGATATAATGATATAATATTTTCTTATAATATATTATATTAAATTGTTATCTTATTTTCCAGTTTAATAGTTATTTTAATTTTAACTTAATATATATTAATCAAAAAACATGTATTGCTTATAATTAATAATATAAATTCTTAATTTTAATTTGTTTCTAAAGGGATTCGAATCTTGGATATTAATTAAATTAACACAAATATTGAATATTCCTAACGATTTACTAAAAATCTAAAGGTTAATATTGTTTGTATGTTATAATTTAGTACAGATTTATAGTATAAATTAATTCAGAGGCATTCTAGTTTGCTTATTATAGTTTAGTATAGATTGATTAATTTAGAGGGTTCTACTATATAATTTGTTGATTTAACCTATATAGTATTGTTAGCATGACTGTGGTGTTGTTGTAAGATGCATGCTGTCGCCCGTAAAAATATGTGTGCAAGTATGGAACTTGTTGCAGAGTTGTAACTTGTGAGTACGTTGGCGAGATCCTTGTTTGATGAAGATCGATGCTATGATCTGAAAATCGAACAAATTAAGAATCTTTCAGTAGTAGCCATATTACACCATATACTAACATGACGACTACTACTTCATTAGTATAACTAACACCCTTGTTTGTCTGTTCTTTTCAGCTTACTTCTATTCCAGAATGGTTCAATATTTGGCCAGTTCTGTGCATTGAGTCAACAACTGTTCCGGTCTGATGAAGGGTTGCTTTTAATGTGTAGACCACTTTGTAAAAGCTTGCGTAATTTTCTGTAGCATGTTATATTGAGGAAGACAGACTTGAGGAGAGTGAAAAAGAACTAATCTAGAGGAATATACACCGTCGCCGGTCAAAAAATTCATGAGATTGAAAAAAGTGGCCGTACATTTACATTATCAGTATGACTCTGTCTACATGTGTAGAAGTCTGAACAATTCTAATAGCAAGAAGCTAACTTACATTTTGTTGGTGTGGATATTATTTAATTGGAAGTACGAAATAAGATGACCAATATTAAGGCTAACCAGGCCCTAATCATAAGTGGGTGTCACCCCATGTCGATTTGATAAGCACGAGCTGTTATGCCCAAAATTTACACAAGGAAATGTTGACTTGGTCAAATGAAATCTGTAAGGAATTGTTCTCCCACTGGGATTGTGACATAAAATTTACAACTAGATATAATTGTACTATGTTGTTGCGATAACTAGTTATAGTTGCCGCAACAACTAGTCATGTTTGCTCTTGAACGAAATGATCGATGACGAAATGAAGGTGTTATGCCAAAAATGTACACAAAAGGGAAAATGTGAGTCTACGAAATGTAACTAGTCACGTTGTCGCGGCAACGAAGTGCTTGTCTCGCCAACTAGGCTATCTTGCGGCGGCAATGCTTACAAAACGTACATAGAAGACAAAATGAAGATTCTTATACATTTGAAGGCCTGATTCTGTATTCCAATAGGTTCTCCTTATTGGGGGATCAAAGGTGATTAAGCTTGTCAATACGCTCTAGAGATCTAATCCTGTATTCTAACAAGTTGTCCTTGTCGGGGGATTACAAGATGCTCCGCGTGACATAATTTTGTAGAACTTGCTCTGTAGTCTGGTGGGTTAGCCTCATCGGGGGGTAGGATCCGTTCATGCATTTGAAGTAAATCGTGACTGTCCCTGCAACTAATGTACGAGGAAAGAACTGGTAGCGGTTGATGTTAGCTCCGATAGTTAGGGCAAAGAGACCTATTTCTAAAGGACTTAGGTTTCTTGCTCTCCAAGAACTACGTGGGCTTGATCCTCTATAAATATAGAGGAACGTAGGCACATTGAGGGGGATGGGAAGCAAAGAGCTCTTCGATCCACCACCAAAAAATCCTCTCAATCGCAGCCCCCAATTCATCACAACCACCACACTCCGGTGACTTTTCCGGCGAAGAACCACCGTCACAGATCTTGAATCCGGCAAACAACCTCAAATTTTGTTATCACAAATTCCTCCATTAACAAATTGGCTCTAGAAGGAGGGGGGTTTCAAGATCTACATCTAGGAGGAAGGATGTTTCATCATGATGGGGTTCTAGCCCAGCAACAAGATGTTCTGGGCATGGTTTTACATTAGCAGTAAGGGTTTTTTATGGTGACCTGAGATATGCGAGATCCTAAAAACATGGAGGAAGAAGATTGTATAAATGAAAATTCCTAAAGTTTAGGATTGCATCTTCAAGGTCGACGTAGCACCTGCAACCACCTCTGACTCGTAGCGTTTACAACCACATCTGACTAGTTGGCGCGCCAACACCCTTTAAGCGTGCCTTTAGGATGTATTCATCTTCAACAAGTTGGCGCTCCAACATGATCTAGTCATGTTGGAGCACACCAGGTAAATAACTAACATTCTTGTTATTTGTCATTGTTATTTGGCCTTTTGTAGGAAGGATGCTCGGAGAATAAATAGTATAAGGATTCTTAGGATACATAAGAGATGGAATTTTCATATGCGACCTTTCCAACTAGGCTACATTTGCATCTCATGACAATTTTAAATTGGGTTTGTACTATAGTACATTTCCAACTCCAGAGTTGAATTTGCTCTTTATGCACAAAGTGCGTTCTACACTGCATTCAACGCATTCTGTACTTAGTGAATTTTGCATTCAGTGTATTCTTCATATACTTTTGAGATGAGGAGAAGAATATTATTCTAGAGATGACTCAAGGGAGGAGAACCTGTCGTCCAATCCACTTTCATCATCACTTGACACGCCAACGGAGCTTGCCGTGCCAGAGTGTATTTTTGCACCTATAGTGCATTTTATAGTGCATTTTGCACTTAGTTTGTTGTTTTTGTTGATGTTGTTGTTGTCGTCGTTCGTTTCATTCGTTTCGTCCGTTGTTGTTGTTGTTGTCGCTCGTGTCGTTTGTTTCGTTCGTTGTTGTTGTTGTTCATTTCGTTCATTTCATTCGTTCCGTTCGTTTCGTTGTTGTTATTGTTATCATTCGTTTCGTTCATTGTTGTTGTTGTTGTTGTTCGTTTCGTTCATTTCATTCGTTTCGTTCGTTTCATTGTTGTTGTTGTTGTTCATTTCATTCATTTCGTTCGTTATTGTTGTTGTTCGTTTCGTTCGTTTGTTCGTTCATTTCGTTCGGTTGTTGTTGTTCTGTTGTTCTTGTTGTTTGTTTTGTTCGTTTTGGTCGCTTTGATCATTTTGGTGATTTTGGTCATTTTGGTCTTTTTCATCGTTTTGGTCATTTTCGTCATTTTGGTCGCTTTGGTCATTTTGGTGATTTTGGTCGTTTTGGTCTTTTTGGTCTTTTTGGACGTTTTGGTCGTTTTGGTCGTTTATCAAGGCATTTCACTCAATAAAGGCACTCTAATAGGATGGTGGATATATTTCATCTAGCAAGTTGTCAAGGATAAGTTTAATGATCTTTAGGGAGTTCAACTTCAAGCTATTATTTGGTTCTTACGGAATGGTTGCTTAAACTTTGAACTTATAAATTGTTCTTTCTTCACTATCAAGTGTTTCAATCATAACATCACCCCAGTGGCTTTAACTGCACCGGATCTCCAACTAGTTATCATAACTCAGGCATTAGAAGACCGACCCCTCCTGTTGTGAGTGGGTTGCAAGTGGCAAGTCAGTCGACCAACATCCAGAATATTACATTTGTCAGGAATGTCAATGTGATAACCTCAAGAAGTTGCTTGTTCATTTGGAAGGGGCTACTATGTTGGTAATTCAAGTTTCTTCACATTTCCCTGTCGAGGTGAGAGATGCTCTTAAACAAGAGGGGTTTTGACCAACCTTTGTTAAAATGTATAGATGGTGACGAATGTGACTATATCATGAGAGAAGTGCATGAAGGAATATGTGGCAATCACTTAGAGGTTGTACATATACAATCTCGAACTTGTAATCTCACATCAATTTTGTTCCATGGAAGTTCCATAAGGCAAGAGTTGATTTTTGGATGAAGTCAACTAGGGTACCGAGTGTGCTAAGTCATCTTTGCTTGCTAAGTCACCTACGTGATGATTCATCTTTGTCATTGAGTCACCTTTGTCATTCGGTTACTTAATTTATGATATGTAAGATATGGAACGTTTGCAACCTGGTTAGGTTTATACTTTATAACATTTGCAACTTAGAGTTGCGTTTGCATCTAATGACGTTTGTAACTTAGAGTTGCATTTGCACTAGATGACGTTTCCAACTTAGAGTTACATTTGTGCCTAATGATGTTTGCAACTTAGAGTTGCATTTGTGCCTAATGACGTTTGCAACTTAGAGTTGCATTTGCACTATATGACGTTTCCAACTTAGAGTTGCGTTGGTGCCTAATGATGTTTGCAACTTAGAGTTGCGTTTGCACTGAATGACGTTTTTAACTTAGAGTTGTGTTTGCATCTGATGACCTTTCCAACTTAGAGTTGGGTTTGTATCTGATAACGTTTGCAACGTAAGTTGGATTTGTACCTGATGATGATTACAACCTGAGTTGGGTTTGTACCCGATAACGTTTGCTAAATAATTTGGGTTTGCACTTGATGACATTTCCAACCAAGCTGTGTTTGCTCAAGACATTTTCAACTACGTTGGCTTTGCTCAGGTAGTTTTCAACTAAGTTGGGGGTGTTCGGGACAATGTTCAGCTAGGTCAAATTTGACTCTTATTCCACAAATGATGTTTCATGGGTTCAAATATGACTCTCATTTCCTACAAGTTGAGCCACCAATATTGCCAAGAATCCTCTTGGAGCATTCTAACTGAGTTGGCACGCCAACTACACTTGAGGCACACCTAAAGGTAGAACCTAATGTGTTCATCTTTTCTTGTTATGATTTAGATTTTTGCAGGAATTGTAGTGAAGAAGTATTTAGGAGGATGCCAGAAACTATCTCAGAACACTTTTTCAACTAAGTTGTCGCGCCAACATAGTTGGAGCGCCAACCAAATTTGGAACGGCCGACTCTTCAAGATATTTGAAGGAAAGTCACATTTGCATGCCAAGTCATCCTTGCTCGATTAAGTCGTCTTTGCTTGCTACGTTATATGAAGGCCTCCAAGGGTTTTGCTTGGATAGAAGACCTCCAAGACTTTGTTCGGATGAAGGCCTCCAATGGTTTACTTGGATCGAAGGCCTCCAGGGGTTTTCCTGGATAATTTGTGACAAAGTCACTTTTGAATTTATTCCTCTTCGTGAGATGCCCCTATACGGGATGATAATATGAACTACTTCTATACTCGGGGGTAGAATTTGTACACCTCCTAAATGCTATATACCCATTGAGCTAAAATCCATGGGACAGGTGGTATACCTGAATTGATATATGTGAATTGTTCGAAAGAACCATCAGTTGTGAGATGAGTAGTACAGGGTTACGACCACCTACTTAGAGAAAATGAGAAACGTTATCAGTATTGCTGGGCGTAAGCCACCTACTTGTTTGAAAGATATTATCTATAGAGAATTCCACGTGATGCTCCTACGTATTTACATAATCTATTCTTAGTCTCCGGGGGTAGTATATTTACACCTCACTAGACTAGATCAATTATTATTTGCAGGTGATGATTGAAAGATGTAGTTGGAAAATATGGCCAAGCTACAATGCCAACTATTATTTACAGGGATTTCTTTACTCAACTACGTTGCCGCGCCAACTGTTGTTGTCGCGCCAACTATCAATCAAATGGTGCATAGCAGAATAAGAAATGTTTACAACTTGCATAGTCACATGACTTGCATATTACTGTTCAAAAGCAGATATAAAGGAAGTCAAACTTCAACTTCGTCAACATTGTCATCTTTCTTGCTTGAATTTTCTGTAAGCTGGGCATTCTTAGTCTGTTGCCGCACCAACTCCGTTGCGTCGGCAGCCACAATCTTTTCAAGATTGACTCTCTTCTGAGCAATGGATTCAGCTTATTTTTTCTTCAAAAAATCTACCATGAATCCAACCATGCATTTTCCTAATTTGATGCTCTAGTTGTATTCAGCCATCCATCTAGAACTCTTCCACCTTCAATGTGAGGTTGGTGGCATCTTCTTCAAAGGAAGCAAAAAAAGTGTACTTATCCTTCACTAACTGCTATTGGAATGCCAAGTCTACTCTCATAGTGGAGAAAGTGAAATTAGTTGCATTTGTTGTTGTTAAATATAATTGATATGGTTAATATAAGTGTTTAAGTTTTACAGGGAAAAACAGAGTTTAACTTGAAACAAGAAGCAGTCAGAGTTTAGTTAAACTCTGACAGTTGGAAGCTGAACAGAGTTTGCTATACGCTGACAATGGAAGCTCGATAGAGTTTGTTAAACTCTGTCTGGAGGCAGCGTCTACTGGTCAACAGTGTTTGAAGATTTATTATGGAAGCAATATCTTTGAAGATAGGATAGCTGTCAAAGAGATTGAGTTGACTAAGGAGACGTGTAGCAATCGTAATTGATAACAATTGTATAGCTGATTTATAGGCGAATCAATTATCGATTGTATGTAGCTGTATATCTTATAAATACAGTTAGGTTAACCCTAGAAGGGTATCGATCGTGTAATACAATATTTTTCATTGTAACCTAAGCAGCTCTCTGTGATATTTTATATCACTGAGAGAGAAGTTAATTACAAACAGTTTTAAAAGCTTTTAAAGAACTTATTGTTATTCTCTCATACTTAGTTGATTATAAGTGTGTATTCGGCCTAACAATTGGTATCAGAGCTTAATATGTTAATTCAATACAGTTTAAGATCCACACACACACAACTATAATCAATGGCAGAAATTCCTCCTCCAACATCAGGCTCTAGTGCTGAAAAGGCTCAACCTGCAACTATGAGTCGATATGAAACAATCAGGGTTCCTATTCTTAAGTCAGCAGAATACTCAACCTGGAAGGTGAAAATGGCTATGTTTCTGGAGGCTACAGATCCAGAATATCTTGACAGAATTTATGAAGGCCCTCATAAGCCTACAAAATTATCTGTTGTTGCTGCTGTACAGGAAGCTAAATCTATAACAAAGGAGAAGAAAGATTTGACTTCTGAGGATATTTCATCCATTGGTAAGGATGCAAAGGTTAGACATCTACTTCATAGTTCATTGGATAATGTTATGTCTAACAAAGTGATCAATTGTAAAACTGCAAAAGAGATCTGGGAAGCTCTAGAGGTTAGATGTCAGGGAACTGCTGCAATCAAGAAAAATAGAAGGAACATACTCACATAGGAGTATGAACACTTTGAGGCTAAATCTGAAGAATCAATGACAGAAACCTTTGACAGATTCTGTAAGCTACTCAATGATCTGTCACTGGTTAATAAAGAATATGATCTAGAAGATTCAAATCTCAAGTTTCTTCTTTCTCTACCTGAAAAGTGGGATGTTAAGACAACCACTATTAGAGACAACTATGATCTTGCTGATACTGATATTGATGAGATCTATGGGTTGCTCAAGACTCATGAACTAGAAATGGAACAGAGAAGCAGAAGATCAGGCAGAAAGTCAAAATCTGTTGCTCTAAGAGTTGAAGAAAGACCCTCAAAGAAGGAAGCATCAAGGAAGAAGGCAAAAGGAAAAGCTTTGGTCATTCATTCTGAAAGTGAGTCATCAAACTCTGATGTTGACTCAAATGCAGATGAATCATCTGATTCTGAAGATGATGAGGAAATGATGGAAATGGCTGCTTTGATGGTAAAGACTTTCAAGAAGATGGGATTCAAGAACTTCAAGAAAGGAAAGAGATTCTCCAAGAATGATTCAAAGTTTGACAGGAAGAATTTCAGAAAATCTGAGAGAAAGGATACCAAATCTGGGAAAAGAGACAAGTCTGAAATTCAATACTACAAGTGTAAGGAGATGGGTCACTATGCTCCTGAGTGCAAGAAGGGTAAAACTGAAAAGGCACTCTTCACTAAAGGCAGAGATTGGGCAGACACCTCTGACTTAGATGAGGATGTGAACTATGCTCTCATGGCTACTACTGTTGATGAAGCTGAAGATTCTGAAAACAAGGTACCTCTAACTACCTATGCTTATAATACTGATGATATAACTGAATTAAGAATATATCTTAAGGCTTTGCATATCAGTTATAGGGATCAGACTTTAGAGAATGAGAGAATCAAAACTGAGAATTCTGAACTCAAGGAGAGAAATAAGGTTGTAGAAGAGAAACTTGCTAACATGCAGCAAGTTCAAAAGGAGAGAGATGATGCTGTCTATCTTGAATAAGAGTTGTTAAGTAAGTATAAACAACTAGAATCTGAGTTGGAAAAGGCAAATCACATTATTAAAACTTGGACTCACTCAGGAAAAGACACTCAAGAAGTTTTTCAATCTGATACTGTAGGTCTAGGTTACTCTGAGGAAGTAAAACTTAGGTTTCAGAATACAGTCAAGATTAGACCACCTCTTCCACCTAAGAAGTTTGGAACATTTGTTAATGGAATAAGTGAACCTAGGTTTGAAGGTGGAAAAGAAGCTGTTAAGAAAGAACCAGTAAAAACTAGTGTTAAACAAGTTAATATTGGTTTAATGACAGATAAACGACTTAAGCATAAGCTTAAGGAGTTAAAATCTGTTAAGAAACATAAAATGTCTAGAAAGAACAGAACTGGTAAAGTAGGCATTACTCAAGGCAATTATCCAATGCTTGCTACTTTAGCTCCAAGAAAGACATGTCATAACTGTGGTAGCACTAACCATCTTGCTAGTTTTTGCAGGAAGAACAAAGACATTAATTCTTTACCTTCCAAGTCTGAAGTAAAGAAAGATAATGTTAGAACTAGGCCACAGACTTTATGCAAACACTGTGGAAGCACTTGGAATTCTATTTATACTTGCAGAAATTATCATGCTATTTATCATAATTACTATGAACTGAAACCTAATCTGAAATAGGTTAGAGTTAAGTCTGCAAGTGTAAACTCTGATAAAGTTAGCTTAAACTCTGGTAGTGAAAATTCCGCTGCTAAAGCTAACAAAATTAAGAAATCCAAAGGATCCAAGCAAGTCTGGATCCTTAAAACTAATCCTCAGTAATTGTTTGTGATTGCAGGGCATCAGGGAAAGTATCCTAGTCGTGGACAGTGGATGTTCAGGACACATGACTGGAAATAAAGCCCTGCTATCAGAGTATGTGGAGAAGGCTGGCCCAAAAGTTTCTTATGGAGATGGCAACATAGGACATACTCTGGGATATGGCAATATTAATCTTGGAAGTGTCATCATCACAAATGTAGCTCTGGTTCTAGGACTCAAGCATGATCTGCTATCTGTGAGTCAAATCTATGATAGAGGTTTTCATGTAGATTTTCAACCTGAATACTGTGAGGTTATCAGCAAAACCACAGGGAAAGTTGTTTTAGTTGGACAAAGGTGCAACAATATCTATGAAGCAAGCTTGTTGACAAACTCTGATGGAAAAACAATGTGCCTGTCAACAAGAATGTCCAATGAAGAGAGTTGGAAGTGGCATAAGAAACTCTCTCATTTGAATCTGAACAACATCAATGAGCTGATAAGAAAGGATCTTGTTAGAGGACTTCCAAAGTCTTTGTTAAATGTTGATGGTCTGTGTGATTCATGTCAAAAGGCCAAACAGAGGAAGACCTCTTTCAGGAGCAAGTCTGAATCTTCAATTGTTGATCCATATCATCTGTTACATGTTGATCTTTTTGGACCAGTAAATGTCTTGTTAATTGGAAGGAAGAAATATGCTCTAGTCATTGTTGATGAATATACCAGATACAATTGGGTGTATTTTCTAGCAAAGAAGGATGAAACTGCATTAACTCTGATGGAGCATGTAAAGCTACTGGACAAAGGATCAAAACACAAAGTCAAAATAATCAGAAGTGATAATGGAACTGAATTTAGAAATGTAACAGTGGAAGAATTCTGCAAGAACAGAGGTTTGAAGCAAGAGTTTTCTGCACCTGGTACACCACAGCAAAATGGTGTAGTTGAGCGGAAGAACAGAACCTTGATAGAAGCTGCCAGAACTATGCTTGATGAAGCAAAATTGCCAACCTATTTCTGGGCAGAAGCAGTTCAAACTGCTTGTTTTACTCAAAATGCAACACTGATCAACAAGCATGGAAAAACACCATATGAGATGGTGAGGAAAAAGAAGTCAAACCTGAAATATTTTCATATTTTTGGGTGCAAATTCTTTGTGTTGAAAAATCATCCTGAATAGTTGACCAAATTTGAGTTGAAAGTAGATGAAGGAATTTTTGTTGGCTATCTAGTGTCAACCAAGGCATTCAGAGTTTATAATCTGAGAACAAAGGTGATTATGGAATCAATTCATGTGTCATTTGATGACAAGAAAATCACTGGACTTGAAGATGTTGATGAACATGATCAGTTGCATTTCGAAAATGAAGATCTAATCTCTGATGAAATAAACTCTGATGACACTAATCCAACAAACTCTGTTGATGCAAACTCTGAACCTCTACTGGTACACACAGAGGAAATAGTACAGTCAGAACAAAGAGGAGAACCAGTTGAGGGGGAGCATGATCATAGTGATGACTCAAATTCTGATAGTGAGTCAACTGAAAATTCTGGATCAAACTCAAACTCTGATGACTCAAACTCTGAAAGTCCAAATTCTGACAGTTCAAACTCTAAGCGATCAAATTCAGGGGGAGCCTCAGAGAATGAAGAAAGGCATCAAGATAATCAGGAGAACATTGATCAAGGGGGAGGATCAACTGTTGACAGAAGTCATTTACCTATAGCTAGGAAATGGACAAAATCACATACACCTGATTTAATAATTGGAGATCCAGATGCAAAAGTTAGGACAAGAAGTGCTACAACAAATGAATGTCTGTTCCATGCATTTCTGTCCAAATCTGAACCAAAGAAAGTGGAAGAAGCTCTTCAAGATGCTGACTGGATAACAGCAATGCAGGAGGAGTTAAATGAATTTGAGAGAAATGAAGTATGGACCCTTGTACCTAGACCAAAGAATAGATCTGTTGTTGGTACTAGATGGGTTTTCAGAAACAAAACTGACAGTGATGGGGTTGTTACAAGAAACAAGGCCATACTTGTGGCCAAAGGCTATTCACAGCAAGAAGGCATAGACTATGATGAAACTTTTGCTCCAGTTGCAAGGTTGGAGGCTATAAGAATCTTTCTAGCATATGCTTCTCACAAGAAATTCAAGGTTTTTCAGATGGATGTGAAAAGTGCTTTTCTGAATGAAAAACTTGAAGAAGAAGTGTTTGTTGAACAACCACCAGGATTTGTAGATCCCAAGTATCCAGATTATGTCTACAGGCTTGACAAGGCACTCTATGGACTTAAGCAGGCACCAAGAGCATGGTATGAAACTCTGGCTCAATTTCTTTTAGAAAGTGGGTTCAACAGAGGTACAATTGATAAAAGCTTGTTCTATTTCAATCTTGGTAGTGATCTGTTACTAGTTCAAATATATGTAGATGACATAATCTTTGGATCTACTAATGATAAACTCTGTAAGAAGTTTTCCAAGCTCATGCAGTCCAGGTATCAAATGAGCATGATGGGAGAGCTCGGTTATTTTCTAGGGCTACAGGTGAAGCAAACTGATGATGGAATTTTTATCAATCAAGCAAAATATACCAGAAATCTTCTCAAGAAATTTGGCATGCTTGACTGCTCATCTGCAACAACTCCCATGGCAACAGCAACAAAGTTGGATAGAGACACAGGTTCACCAGTGGATATGACAAACTATAGAGGAATGATTGGGTCTCTTCTTTATCTAACAGCTAGCAGACCTGACATCATGTATACAACATGTCTTTGTGCAAGATTTCAGGTAGATCCAAGAGAACCACATCTAACAGCTGTGAAGAGAATTTTCAAATATCTTAAGGGAACCATAACATTAGGTTTATGGTATCCAAGAGAATCAGACTTCAAGCTTCTTGGTTACTCTGATGCAGATTTTGCAAGCTGTAAGATAGACAGAAAAAGTACTAGTGGAAGTTATCAATTTCTTGGTGATAGACTTGTTTCTTGGTACAGCAAGAAACAGAAATCAATCTCTACATCTACAGCTGAAGCAGAGTATATTGCTGCTGGTAGCTGTTGTGCACAGATTCTGTGGATGAAGAATCAATTACTGGATTATGGATTGAGGTACAGTAAAATACCTATTTACTGTGATAATAAAAGTGCTATTGCTATGACAGGTAATCCAGTACAACATTCAATGACCAAGCACATCAGCATAAGGTATCATTTTATCAGAGAACATGTAGAGGAAGGGAATATTGAGCTTCATTTTGTGTCTACAGAACAACGGCTTGCAGATATTTTCACCAAGCCATTGAGTGAAGCTGTATTTACAAGGCTGATACATGAACTAGGAATGGTCTCTAGCTTTGACTAGAGATATTGGTTAGACTCAAAACTCTACTTATGTACTGTGTTGCTCATATTTCTGTGGTATGTTAAACTCTTATATGCAAACTTTGCTCAATGACTGTTAAACTCTATTAGCATGCTCTTTAAGTCATACACTGTTGACTGTTGAATAAACTCTGAGAAACTCTAATAATGTTTCTTTCTGAGCATAAACACCGATGAAGATACATGTATGAAACATTATTCTCGGTAATTAGTCATGAATCCTTCTAAGTTATCTGTGATCTAATCTTAAACTGTGCAGAAAGTTAAGACAGCATGATACTGTTATATATTTATAGCATCTCTTAGTTTATTTATCCTAAACTCTGAGTCTGTAAATACTGTGTGCGTTGCCTCTCATAAATAATTTCTGATGTTGATGAGCTCTAAACTCTGTTAGTTATACACTGTTAAATTAGATTCTGTTATTAGAATACCCCAAATCTAATATATATAGACTGTTAAAACTCCTTTGAGATCATGTTTGTAACTAGGACTGTGACGCCCCCAAATCTGAGGTCAAAGATTCAGGTCGTCACATCATCATCCAACCACATCATACCTGTATTAACTTTACAACTCAACAATACATACGTCCAGACCTCAATCTTACGCACAAACAAGTTAGAGCCTCAGAAACGATAATCAAAAGTAACACTAAATATTACAATTCATCTGTACAATCCAGAGTCTTACGCACTTCCACTTATACAACTATACTTGAAGACAAGTCTTACTATTACAGTTGAAAACCTATCAGACTTACTCTGTAGTATTTATCAGGAACTAAATCATCTCCGGGGTAATTCTTCTACTCCTCTTCTGCTGGTGCGGAGTTAATCGGCCAAATTCTTCTCTTGCTGAAAAGTTTTTATAAATCAAGAATGAGCTACATAATGCTCAGCAAGTTCACCATTTTGTAAAATAATAATGTGGTTTATTTCGAAAACATTCCCAACTATATGGGTATATATCTCAGATTTCAAAACATAATTGGACAATGTATATGTCCGAGTTTGAATAAAACATCTATACTCACTAAGGAGCTTTAAGAATAACATATGAACCCTTTATAAGGTTCCCATTTCAATATATCTCAAGTTTGAAAATATATACATATGAGTATATCATTTTCGGCAAAACACTCTACGATTAACATACTGTACAGGGAATACATCATTGCAAACCTCTTTCCTTCCATTAGCTTAGAAGGTTTCCCATACAAAAACATTTAATACTATGAAACAATTGCAAGAGTGCACTAACACGTGCCAATCTTTATAGAAAATCTTGCAGTTCTAGATACTGCACGATGTCAATATTTTTCTTATCAAAAACCACACTATCGGCAACTTGGCACTTAGGCCCAAGAAACAGTGTTTGAGTATTTTTCCAAAGTGGAGGATGGGACTGGAAGCAAACATAAAAACCTGACAAGGATTGACGATGATCAGTCGCCACATCCATGTCCAATAATCCGCGGGTCTTCTCTACCGGTAGAAGGATAGAAACTACATCCGTAACTATCCCCGGGTGAAAACTACATCCGTAATCACCCTCGATGGAAACTACATCCGTAATCATCCTTCGGCAACACCTGGGCCGGAATAATAATTGATGGACCGCCTGGCTCACGGTCGCTTACACATCCCGGGAATCGTTCGTCAACGGTTCCCACACCTGCGAGAGTCCCTTTTTCTTTTTCTTTTAAAACTTGATTTTGATTGAAAACTGAGTAATTGAGGTCCGACATCAGTCGACCGATGATTCTTGAAATCATACAAGGAGCAAACCTGACCGGGGGTTTTCGAAAATGTTTTGAGTTCGAAAGAGTTCGAGTTTGAAAGTGCTAAAGGTATCTTGGATTAGCTTTGTCTTTAAAATAATGAACAATAATTAATAAATGATATTTTAAGATTTAATATTAATAATTAATAAAATAATTATTTAATTAAATAAGCTTTTAATCCAAGATAGGTATTTTGAGTATTTACGAAGATATAAAAATAATTACTTGAGTATACGATACTCCCTGAATGACCCTTCGGGTTTTCGCAATTTAATTACGATATAATAATATACCGCTCCCCGGTCAATAGTATATACGGACCGCTACGACCTCTATTGCTAGAGTCGTTGTCCGAAGAAAACATTTCATTCTAAGTTCAAGGGGTGCAAACATATATGTACTTATACATCTCAATTTCATCGATACTTCGATAAACATAAACATTTGATATGATTGAAAACTACAAACACAACAGTGAAAGTCCTAGTATATGTAAGTTTTGAAAAGTAAACTTGCCTTGGTGAGGTTGGGGTGGTCGAGCGTGCGGAGTGGAATGATCTATACATAAGCAATAACCGTTCGTTAGTACCTTAATCAATATCTCTTTAATTGCGGGGTTTTAGGGGGTACAAAATTAACTTAATGACTTCGTCTTATGACACTCTAGTCCCACTATAGGTTCATGTCATCACTCGATTACGCTCGTCACTTATTCGACTTAATTTGGTTACCATATCCGAATAATATCCATTACCCCTAAAATTACACTCCACTTACGACTTTTTCCCTTGCGCGAATTTTACTCTAGCATTTTTATAAAATTGAAAAATATATATTTTAATCCAAATCTTTTTGGGTAGCCTTCACCACTGCATTTTCTAGCTTCTCTAATTTTTCCATGATCCTACAAAAATTTTTAGGGGTTTAAACAAGGTTCACAAGGGGACCATTTAGTGCAGCCCGGAATCCAGAAACACATTTCACTTCTCAGGCCATAACTCAAAATCTATACATCACCTAGTCATGAACCTTATATTTCTGGAAACTAAATCCAAATACCTTTCCAACAATATATACTAGGACCTCAGGGGACAAGATTTGGGGGTTCAAAACCCTCTTACAAGACAGTTCAAGTTTCTGGAAAAATCTCAGCATGCTTATATCACTAAACCAACCAAGAATCTTACATCCATATCACAACCAACATCTAAATCACCAAGATCATACTTTATAACATACATGGAGATACATACACTAACCACAAGCTTGAAAATCACAACCACAACACTTAAACTCAAGATCTACATCATCCATAACTTATATGTCCAAGATTCACACTAGCATACATGGATCTAACATTAAACACCATAAATAATTCATGGCCAAGAGGGGTTAGAGTTTTATACCTTCTTGATGTCCTTACAATCTCAAACAAGCTTGGTTAACCTTGGGGAAGCCTTACTCTATGCTCACCATCTTCAATCTCACCAAAGAAATCAAGAACATGGAAGTGGGTTTCCTGACTTGAAAAACACGCCCCAAAGATCAGCCAAAACGAAGCCCTTTCAGTCGTTTCCTGGTCGAGGCTCCTGAATGAAAGTTGTAGAGCATCCTAACATCTTTCTAACCATATAAAGAACAAAAAATTTCATTCAGTAATGAAGGCTCTAGGCCCGTTTTACGGAGAGGTGTTCTGCTGGGCAGAATGGTTTTGTTCTTGGTTTTATGTTCTAATAATGCCATACACTTGATATATATATCTATTTTTGGTTGGATGCATCTCATCCTTGCTAGGTGGCAACCTCTCATTGGCTCCTCTAGATTTCTTATCCACTTAAATTGCAACCAAGCCCTTTGCTAATTGTAACCAAGTCCTTGTCTCTTGTTTCTTGCACTTAAGTCCTTTTGTTTTGTTTTCTTTTCCACCGCCTTGATTTCCTTGTCGTTTCTTGAATAAAATAAATACGTTACAACTTATATGTTGCATATTATTGCTCTAATATAGCACAATACCTCGAACGAATATTAATTCCAACATCCCTTGTTTATTTCTCTTTATCTCAGAAAACGTTCTCCCGATTTCTCAAACATTCTCTTTTCTCAATTCTAGGAGTTTATTCTCAATCCCTTTTCCCTCTCATAATATATCCTTCCTTGGACTCTTAATATACCATATCCTTAATCCATGATTCGTTCGCTCAATCGCTTAATCTCATTGTAAAGTTTCAGCGGTTTCTAGAACGTTTGTTTCACTTCCTCAGTGGTTTTCGTTCCAAATTCTCAAATCACTTAAAATAAAATTCCAAAATATTAACTCCTCAATTCCTCAAATTAAATATCTCATATCTTGATATTACATACACTTATTTACTCCGTAGATTACTAGTATAACTTCGGAATATCCACACTACGTCTCGTACATAGGTGGCATGAAAAATTTTCTTAATCCTCAAAATCACTATTCATCCACCAAATCACTATTCATTGATGCACTTCATCATAATAGGAAAAGTTTTAATTCTACCGAAATTTTGGGTTCTTACAGTCTCCCCTCCTTAAAAGGATTCCGTCCCGGAATCAGTTTAGGAATCACTGGGGTTACTCCTTCTTTGTTTCACTCTTTCAACTTCTAGGTGGATTCTTCCATAGCTTGATTTTCTCACAATTCCTTATTAGTTTGAAAACCTTGTTCCTCAGCACTTGTTCTTCTCTATCCATGATTTCCACGGGTTGCTCCACAAAGGTCAAGTCTGGTTGTAGGTCCACTTGGTCGTACTCTATCACATGCCGAAAGTCCGGGTGGTAGGGTCGTAGCATGGTCACTTGAAACGCATTATGCACTTGCTGCAAGCTCAGGGGCAAGGCTAGTTCATAGGCTAACTTTCCAACACGCCTCAAAATCTCAAAAGGTCCTATAAACCTCAGACTTAGCTTCCCTTTCTTTCCAAATCTCATCAATCCTTTTCGAAGGGATACCCTTAGCATCACGAAGTCTCCCACCTCATACTCCTTCGATGTCTCATAAAATTTGACCATACGAAATAATGGGTTTCGTAAAAAAAACTAATGACTTTTACATACACTCGTCTGTACCGTAAGGATGTAATATGAATTCGAAATCTTCATTTAATAATTCGTACATCTCGTGATCGCAAAGATTTCTCATCCACCCATAAAATTACTTTTCGACCAGGTTTCGAATATTCACGAAAATTAGGGTTAATGCAGCCTTCTCTCCTTAAAAGGATTCTATCTTAAGAACCTAAAGATAATAGTTGTGGATACAATTCCAACCTTACCCTTTCCAACTCTCAGGTTGACACTTCAACCCTCTTGTTCTCTCCCTTGGTCTCACCAATGCTTTAATGTTGTTTCTCAACGCATGCTCTCTTCGACCTGTATTCCTTATCGGTTGTACTATGAATGAAAATTTCTATCCCACTACTTATACGATCCTCTTCTACATTGTTCATAGTATCCGTGTTGAGTCCTTGTATCGTTGGCCCGTGAATACTTTGTGGTCGCGTTTTATAATCTGAGACAACGTCAATACGCATGGTGTTCCTCACATTCCTTGGCTTGATCAGCACGCATGTGTTGCCTCCCGTCAGCCGTTACCACTTGCTATGGATACTGTATAGTCTTCGATATATGTCGAACCAGTTCAGCTACTATATCCCTCGTTTATTGACTTCTTCGTAGCGCAAGAAAAGCGAAACTTCTTCTTTCACAGTACGCTTTACAAGAGACGTCCTTACGTTCGCAGGGTGATGATCGTGATAACAACATTCATTTCATGGATAAGTTTTTATTCTCAATTTCCCCGTGAGATCTAAGGCACGACACTAAATACAAATTCGATCGTCTGGATAATTCTTCTTCCCTGTCCGTCAACCACAGATCAAATTAGTACATACGCTCAATCTCTTTGTTAAATATACCTGAAAGCACCTTTAATATTCGAAGTTTAACCTTAAGTCTTTATCTGACGTAATCGCTGCAGAAATTTTATATTGCACCACCATCTCTTCCGTATAATATTCGATAATCTTCTCAATGGAAAGTCTCTCGTAGGTAAATCACTTGGTCCAACAATTATAACTCAACTAGGGCCATCTCTTGGCTCGGTCTTTGGCGACCTACTTATAAAATTCATTATAATTCTGTTCACGTTCAATATTTTCTACAGGCGGAATTAATCCACTAGATCTCTATCATTCTGCTTTTGGCATGTCGCGTTTGTACTTAATAGTTTGCCAATACCATTCTTCATATCCGTTTGCCAAACATTCTCTTAATTCTCTATACCTCTTTGTCCTTCCCCATAATTTATTTATTTTCCTCTAACATTATTCTTTATTGTATATACTCTATTTTCTTGGTCAATACTGACTGAATTCCAATTTCGAATAATACCTTCTATAGGTATCGGCCACCACACTGGCCTTCCCTAGGTAATAACAAATTTCTCCATTATACTCTCTGCTCCCTTTCGTCACCTTCTCTTTCTTATGTTTAGTTCTAATATGAAGATATACTTATGGCACTTGTGGAGAAATTTTCACACTTTTCTCATAAGGTTAACGTCTCAGTTTTATGCGTGAACGCCATCATGACTAATCCCAGACTCACGGTTAGTATATCCTATCCCGTAACCTTTATGTTGTTTAGAAGTATAGGCTATCATCCCCTTTCTACTGCATCAGCACACCTCTTAAACTCTTGAAAGACGCATCATCGTGACTCTCAAAGTCCTCTTTTTATCATCAAGTATAGCTAACAACGAGGTTGTTGCTAATATCTCATTTCATCCCAAAACTTTGTTCATTAATCCATAAAGGCTTCTGACTCATTAGTCCATTCAAACGATACTACCACAATTTTATAACGTTTATATTAGTGTGAAATGCCAACTTTGGCACAGTACAGAGGTCGATCTTGAGTTGGTGAAACCTTCTCTTCAACCTTATCCTTGAAAAACAACTACTCATTTTAACTAGTCAACAATTCCTCCATTTCCGGTAAGGGTATCAGTTCTCGATGGTATATACAAGATGTCATACGCTCGTCCTTCTTCATAACTGGTGCCAATCAGCCTGAGGCCTGCATGCGGCTGCGATTCCCAATAAACTTGATTAGGTGGTAATCTCGAAGGATCATTGGCATATCTCCATGCATCCATTTGCTATTAGGGGCCTGTTAAACTATATGTCTCTCTATGTGCATCAATCCCTTTAAGCTAAGTAAAGCTTCACATTCTTGCCACGATATTTCTTCCTTTCTCGTCCATCTCACTTCCATGTCAGTTTCCTCCAAGGATATGTTTTACATCGCAATCGATTTGCATTTCCTGGATCAGGAAAAGGCTTGGTAACTCCAGAATTCATTAATATAACATCCTGAAAACGGTTGGTAGAAGCGTACTCCCAACCACCTCATCATTTCTTATAACTTTCCCCACACTAATATTAAAGGTCTTGTGGTATGCCCCGACATGTTATTTCTACTTTAATAATTACTCGGCATAACGCTCTGGCTGCACAATTACAACATTTGGTTTTTGATCTCATATTGGTGTAACGGTTCATAATTGTACCTCCCGTTCACCTTAGAGTAATCACTTTGAAAGGAATGGTTTCAAAATAACAAGGTCCAAAAGATAATTTCAATAAGAATTCCACATTTGATGTTCCAAGAATGTTGATGGTTCCAAATACTAGGAGTCTCGATTTTTGGAGATGTAAGGATGGACAGAAAGAATACAACAAGGTTTATTCCTTCCCGTCCTGATAATTCTGTAATATGATACCATAGAGAATGTTGCACAAGGCAATGATTGTTGGATACAAAAGTCATAAAGACGGTCTTTATACAATTCTTACATCGGGTGGATACTTTTCCTCCTGTATAATAAGAGGAAATCTAAAGTCGCATTGATGAAGGTCAGCTAATAGAAAGCAATTCTACTCCATGACAATTAAAGAATGAAGTAGTTTATCATTCAAGTAATCAGTGGTTTCAAATGAATTCTCATTGTGTGAATGAAAGAATAAAACATTCAAGTGATATAGAGTCTGATACAAAGATGGGTAGAATTCGAGTTGAGTGGGCGACCTCATTAGGTCTCAATCAAGTTATTCGTCAAAACTTTCGTCATCATACTTTACCACATTCAAAATGCATTGCAGAATGAATTAATTTGGGAGTTGGACCAGTGAAACAATAACTAGTCCTTTTCAAGAAACACTAGCAACTAGCTAGACAAAATTTGCTAGTCCACCTGTTTGAGACATCACCACCAGCTAGGACAATTAGTTAGGTGTTCTTCACAACATTTACAATTTTGAGTAGTTAGAACAATCAACTAGTCATTCATATTGACATAACGACTAGCCAGTTTCACTTGGATAGAACGGAATTTCAACATCGTAGCCACTGAAGAAACTTTAGGCTTGTCGGACAACAAATGAAAATAAGAAGTTATGAAGTTTGAAAAAGAAAACTATAAAATCTGAAGAGAATGTTCTAGGTATCGGAACAATCGATAACCTCTCATCAAATATTACTTATCAGTGAAACGGTCCACCCAAGGGTGCCTCCGTACACATGCTTTATCAGATCCGACAATAGAATTAAATTCGGAATACCACTATCAAAATGATATCCTTACTATGATTTCAATGTACGATGTACAATCTCATCTTGAATAGAAGAAAAGAATTCATGAGGGACGTCTGGACATTAGATCATCCATGTCCTCAGTAATTTGTTGAATATTTATGAGCTCAACTGAAGAGTGCAAGTATGAAAGAAGCAATCAAATATCGATATTCGTTAAGTAGTATTCGTCGATTAGTTAAGGAAATATTTGTTGAACATTCCTTGGATAATTGAAAGAAAGTGTAAATAGTCCTGAGCAGAAATAATTATAAACTTCAAATAGAATGCTCGGGGATCAATTAAGATACTTTGGATGAGTCCCGGTTTCGAGAAAGTATATCACTGGTTGTTATTCCACAAGTTTGAAGTAGAAAGCTAGGAGGGTTACCTTATATAAACTAATCGAGGTAACATGGTTAGTAAACAGTTTAAAATGAAGTAGTGCACCAGCCGGTAGTTACCAAAATAAGTTAATAATCATTCGTGCATCTCATTATCACCACTATGAGGGTAACTCCATCTCTTCGTCTTCGTAATACAAGACACCAACTAGTGCGTCTCTCAATCATCATCTTAAAGTCATTTATCGAGTTAGGGTTTCACAAATATATCTGTCATTTCCGTGCTTTATCTTGAAGACCAAGCTTCACATCATTCCGGGGACACCTGCTAAGTCCATAGGGTCCTACTTCATGCCTTCCGACATGAATCACAAGTGGCCAGTTCCCCCTGGGAACAGATCAAAGAGATCTCTCAGGGATCTCAGTGCAGTCCATAGGTTCAGTGGCGGGTGTGTGTATGTGAACATATACCAAAAATATTGAGGTCTACAATACATATATACGTAGTCCCTGATAACATCTCTATCAAAGGATCCCACTCTAGACCCGCTGGTCTTTTCTTTTGGTAGACTCTGAGATCACTGTATCGCTCGTTGCAACCATATTCAACTTCTCTTGAGTCTCTTTGTTAATCCTACTTGTTTGTTCTCTAAGTTGAACTACCATGTTCTAGCGTCCGAATCATGCGTGGAATTATCTAGCACGCTCGTCTTATGATAACACTCTCGTATAACACATGTAAAATTTGCCATCAAGGGTAATGGAATCCACAACGACATAGTGACCAACCTTCAGGTAAACCCGTTACTTATCGAAAATCGGATCTTATAGACAAAGTAAAAGACTTTCATTAATCCAAGTACTAAGTACCCTTAATTATGTAGGGAAGTCCAACTTCTTGATTCTTAAAATGCCGCCTCCTAAACTGTGGAGGAATATGGGCCACAAAATTTATGCCAGCCTAGTCATCCGATCATATTGGCAATATCGCCTCTACCTCAGCTGCTCTCGAGATTTCGCTCTGCTTCCTATATCATTACCTATGATAGGTCATGTACGACTCTCAAACCTCTATTCATCATTCTGAAGGTCTCTAGGGATTCTATCGACCCTAGTATAATACCTTCAGTAACACTCCAGTCCATTCTACTTACCGGTACCTCTTCCGGTAGTCCAATCATAAGTTTACTACGATCTCTTATGTCATTCTCCTACTTAGACTTAACTCTCAACACTCTCGTTTTTGAGTACTGTAACTTATCGCTTTGATACCATTTCTGTGACGCCCCCAAATCTGAGGTCAAAGATTCAGGTCGTCACATCATCATCCAACCACATCATACCTGTATTAACTTTACAACTCAACAATACATACGTCCGGACCTTAATCTTACGCACAAACAAGTTAGAGCCTCAGAAACGATAATTAAAAGTAACACTAAATATTACAATTCATCTGTACAATCCAGAGTCTTACGCACTTCCACTTATACAACTATACTTGAAGACAAGTCTTACTATTACAGTTGAAAACCTATCAGACTTACTCTGTAGTATTTATCAGGAACTAAATCATCTCCGGGGTAATTCTTCTACTCCTCTTCTGCTGGTGCGGAGTTAATCGGCCAAATTCTTCTCTTGCTGAAAAGTTTTTATAAATCAAGAATGAGCTACATAATGCTCAGCAAGTTCACCATTTTGTAAAATAATAATGTGGTTTATTTCGAAAACATTCCCAACTATATGGGTATATATCTCAGATTTCAAAACATAATTGGACAATGTATATGTCCGAGTTTGAATAAAACATCTATACTCACTAAGGAGCTTTAAGAATAACATATGAACCCTTTATAAGGTTCCCATTTCAATATATCTCAAGTTTGAAAATATATACATATGAGTATATCATTTTCGGCAAAACACTCTACGATTAACATACTGTACAGGGAATACATCATTGCAAACCTCTTTCCTTCCATTAGCTTAGAAGGTTTCCCATACAAAAACATTTAATACTATGAAACAATTGCAAGAGTGCACTAACACGTGCCAATCTTTATAGAAAATCTTGCAGTTCTAGATACTGCACGATGTCAATATTTTTCTTATCAAAAACCACACTATCGGCAACTTGGCACTTAGGCCCAAGAAACAGTGTTTGAGTATTTTTCCAAAGTGGAGGATGGGACTGGAAGCAAACATAAAAACCTGACAAGGATTGACGATGATCAGTCGCCACATCCATGTCCAATAATCCGCGGGTCTTCTCTACTGGTAGAAGGATAGAAACTACATCCGTAACTATCCCCGGGTGAAAACTACATCCGTAATCACCCTCGATGGAAACTACATCCGTAATCATCCTTCGGCAACACCTGGGCCGGAATAATAATTGATGGACCGCCTGGCTCACGGTCGCTTACACATCCCGGGAATCGTTCGTCAACGGTTCCCACACCTGCGAGAGTCCCTTTTTCTTTTTCTTTTAAAACTTGATTTTGATTGAAAACTGAGTAATTGAGGTCCGACATCAGTCGACCGATGATTCTTGAAATCATACAAGGAGCAAACCTGACCGGGGGTTTTCGAAAATGTTTTGAGTTCGAAAGAGTTCGAGTTTGAAAGTGCTAAAGGTATCTTGGATTAGCTTTGTCTTTAAAATAATGAACAATAATTAATAAATGATATTTTAAGATTTAATATTAATAATTAATAAAATAATTATTTAATTAAATAAGCTTTTAATCAAAGATAGGTATTTTGAGTATTTACGAAGATATAAAAATAATTACTTGAGTATACAATACTCCCCGAATGACCCTTTGGGTTTTCGCAATTTAATTACGATATAATAATATACCGCTCCCCGGTCAATATTATATACGGACCGCTACGACCTCTATTGCTAGAGTCGTTGTCCGAAGAAAACATTTCATTCTAAGTTCAAGGGGTGCAAACATATATGTACTTATACATCTCAATTTCATCGATACTTCGATAAACATAAACATTTGATATGATTGAAAACTACAAACACAACAGTGAAAGTCCTTGTATATGTAAGTTTTAAAAAGTAAAGGTCGAGCGTGCGGAGTGGAATGATCTATACATAAGCAATAACCGTTCGTTAGTACCTTAATCAATATCTCTTTAATTGCGGGGTTTTAGGGGGTACAAAATTAACTTAATGACTTCGTCTTATGACACTCTAGTCCCACTATAGGTTCATGTCATCACTCGATTACGCTCGTCACTTATTCGACTTAATTTGGTTACCATATCCGAATCATATCCATTACCCCTAAAATTACACTCCACTTACGACTTTTTCCCTTGCGCGAATTTTACTCTAGCATTTTTATAAAATTGAAAAATATATATTTTAATCCAAATCTTTTTGGGTAGCCTTCACCACTGCATTTGCTAGCTTCTCTAATTTTTCCATGATCCTACAAAAATTTTTAGGGGTTTAAACAAGGTTCACAAGGGGACCATTTAGTGCAGCCCGGAATCCAGAAACACATTTCACTTCTCAGGCCATAACTCAAAATCTATACATCACCTAGTCATGAACCTTATATTTCTGGAAACTAAATTCAAATACCTTTCCAACAATATATATTAGGACCTCAGGGGACACGATTTGGGGGTTCAAAACCCTCTTACAAGACAGTTCAAGTTCCTGGAAAAATCTTACATCCATATCACAACCAACATCTAAATCACCAAGATCATACTTTATAACATACATGGAGATACATACACTAACCAACCAAGCTTGAAAATCACAACCACAACACTTAAACTCAAGATCTACATCATCCATAACTTATATGTCCAAGATTCACACTAACATCCATGGATCTAACATTAAACACCATAAATAATTCATGGCCAAGAAGGGTTAGAGTTTTATACCTTCTTGATGTTCTTACAATCTCAAACAAACTTGGTTAACCTTGGGGAAGCCTTACTCTATGCTCACCATCTTCAATCTCACCAAAGAAATCAAGAACATGGAAGTGGGTTTCCTGACTGGAAAAACACGCCCCAAAGATCAGCCAAAACGAAGCCCTTGCAGTCGTTTCCTGGTCGAGGCTCCTGAATGAAAGTTGTAGAGAGTCTTAACAGCTTTCTAACCATAAAAAGAACAAAAAATTTCATTGAGTAATGAAGGCTCTAGGCCCGTTTTACTGAGAGGTGTTCTGCTGGGCAGAATGGTTTTGTTCTTGGTTTTATGTTCTAATAATGCCATACACTTGATATATATCTATTTTTGGTTTGATGCATCTCATCCTTGCTAGGTGGCAACCTCTCATTGGCTCCTCTAGATTTCTTATCCACTTAAATTGCAACCAAGCCCTTTGCTAATTGCAACCAAGTCCTTGTCTCTTGTTTCTTGCACTTAAGTCCTTTTGTTTTGTTTTCTTTTCCACCGCCTTGATTTCCTTGTCGTTTCTTGAATAAAATAAATACGTTACAACTTATACGTTGCATATTATTGCTCTAATATAGCACAATACCTCGAACGAATATTAATTCCAACATCCCTTGTTTATTTCTCTTTATCTCAGAAAACGTTCTCCCGATTTCTCAAGCATTCTCTTTTCTCAATTCTAGGAGTTTATTCTCAATCCCTTTTCCCTCTCATAATATATCCTTCCTTGGACTCTTAATATACCATATCCTTAATCCATGATTCGTTCGCTCAATCGCTTAATCTCATTGTAAAGTTTCAGCGGTTTCTAGAACGTTTGTTTCACTTCCTCAGTGGTTTTCGTTCCAAATTCTCAAATCACTTATAATAAAATTCCAAAATATTAACTCCTCAATTCCTCAAATTAAATATCTCATTTCTTGATATTACTGATATATAATTCACTGATCGGTCAAATATTACACGAAAATAGAATTTGGAATTTCTGAATTCCGATCGCATTTACATACACTTATTTACTCCGTAGATTACTAGTATAACTTCAGAATATCCACACTACGTCTCGTACATAGGTGGCATGAAAAATTTTCTTAATCCTCAAAATTACTATTCATCCACCAAATCACTATTCATTGATGCACTTCATCATAATAGGAAAAGTTTTAATTCTACCGAAATTTTGGGTTCTTACAAGGACGACCCAGGAACTTACTGGTATATAGTAAGGGCTGAAATTCTCTAATTTTTGGTGACTAGTCGAAAGCTAGGAAGATCCAAGAACTTATCAAATTGATAGGCGCTAAAATTATATGATTTTTGGTGACTAGTTTCAACCTCTGATTACTGGAGAAAAACAAAAAAAAATAAAAAAAAAATTTGGGGGTTATAGATTAATTAAATATTACTGTATATAAACTGTTTACTACAGAGTTTAGCATTCATCATACATTCAGTATTTACTATGAGAGTCTGTGCATCCAGTGCTTACTGATTTACTTTATGGATTTTATGAAATACTAGATGCTCTAAATACTGATTTAGTAAACTCTGCTCTTCACACACTCGTATTCACAACTGTACAGTGTTTGAAAGGATAACAATAATTTAGTTGGAGAATTGATAAACACTGTTGGATTTTGTTGAGTACTCTAAGGTAATATTTTATTTCAGACAAAGCATATACTTGGAGTACACAAAGAGTTTTTGAAATCTGCATGCAATACGTGCCAGTTGTTTAATGGTGTCTGACAGTTAAAGCTTATTGGAAATAGGAGAGAGAACAGCAGTAATAATAGGCATTATTACTGCGCGTGTAAATAACTGTTCCACTGTTTATGTGACACGTGTCCCACTCACACACTTAACAAGAAATTGGTTGCATGTTTAATGTCTAAAACGATTGGGTTTTAATTTTCAATTACAGATCTAATCAAAATCATTTCATTATTCACTTTTTCACCTTTACATCCACGAACACACAACATTTCACACAATTTCTCTGTTACTTTCACTTAAGCATTTTCACAAACACTTTTCCACACACTCTCTTTTCTAACAATCTGTTCTAATGGCAACCAAGAATTTTGTGGCTCAGGGATTAACTTTTGTTACTAATAACTAAGCCGCCATTCTAAACACTAATAAAGCTCCATAATCATTTCATTTGATTCAGAACTTCTTAAGAGATTCTGAAATTGGACAAGCTCTTGTTCAACCAGAAAAATTCTCTGCCACACAAATCTCTACTTTCTGGAGAAACTCTGTTTATGATGATGGTGGAGAGAATGGGACTCCATCTATTGTGTTTACTCATGAAGATCAATAGTTTGTAATCACTCCTGCAACCGTTAGAGATGTTTTGGATTTTGATACTCACACCTCATACTCTGTGGCTGTTGAGAGTAAATTAAAAGAAATGTTACAGCAACTGAGATTTTCTGCTCCATTGGATAAGCTTGGGAATGTCAAAAGGCCAGGGCTCAGGAAGGAGTGGAGCTTTTTCTTTGACTGCATCACTCGGGCATTTGGAAAGAAGGTCACCAACTGGGATGCAATTCCTGGTGAAAGTCTTCAAATCGGGTATTCTCTTCTTAATGGGAGTAACTTTGATTTTGGTCGTTTAGTTCTTATGAATTTAGGTGAAAAACTAGCAGAGTCTAATACAACTGTTTATTTCTCACGTTTCTGTCAATGTTTATTCTCTGCTTGTTTGCCTAACATGGTAATTTCTGATGAGGATGTTATACAACCCTTTCAATGCCATAAGAGAATGTTTTCTGATTTAACAAATAAAGATGCTAACAAAGAGCAAGTTCCAGAGTTTATCTATCCACTTGCCCTCAGAAACTTTCTTAACCAACCACAAGAACCACAAGCACCATAACCTGAACCAATCGTTGAACCTCCACAGTCACCTCCTCAACCCACAAACACTAAACCTCACATAACCATAAACACTGAACCAATCTCTAAACCTACATCTCCACCAACCATTACTACTCCTTCACAACCACAATCTTCATCACAACCTCAACCACAATCCAACCCAAGGAAATCAAAGAAGATCAGGGCTATAAGGCCACCAAGAAAGCACAGGGTTGCTGAAGCTTCTAAGCCAAAGAGGGCTAGAAAGGAAAGGGCTAACAAACCTAAATCTCCATCCATACTAGATGATTCTATCTCAGAAACAGAGAGAACAGAAGTGAATCCTCCAGTTAAGAGAAGAAGACTAATTCTTGAAGAATCTGATGAAGAATTTAATTTTGAAGCTCCAGAGGATATTTCTAAGGAAATACCTGCTGTTGAGAGAGACAGAGATAGTAATGCTGATGCTGCAATGGATGAAATTCTTGAGCCATTGTTCCCATTCTCTGAGAACATGGACATTCCAATCTCTTCACCTGTTGTTTTCTCTGAAGCAACTGATGCAGTAAATCAAACCACTGTGGTACATGAAGAAACAGTGGCTTCTCACACTGAGTTAATCTCTGATGCTCATCAATCTGTTGAACAGGGAGAAGAAATTGATCAACCACCCATGAAGACAATCTCTGAGCCTATTGTACAACCTGCAGAGGATGTTGTAAAGCCTGTTGCAGAGAATGTTGAACATACTGCAGACACTGTTGCAGAAACTGTTGATGAATCTCTTTCAATTCCTGAATCAATTGTTCATGTTGAAGCTGAAATTGAAGTTGAAACTGAAGGGAGTACTGAGTCAAGCTCTTCTCAGAGTTTACCAGTACAAACTGATGCTAAAGTTAAAGATTTTGCTGGACCTTCAAATCAGGCAGATGCTGAAGAAGAACATTTTGAACAATTTTCAAATGATTGGTACAAAGAAACTTGCATCTTTCTTGCTGCTAGAGCAGCTGAATTTGTCAAGAGAACATCAAGAACAATCACAAATCCAGAGATTCTATCTTGTCTCAAGGCTACTGTTGTCCAAGTGAAGACTCTTAATTCTAGATTTGATCATTGTCAAAAGGCTATTTCTGATGTTCGAGGTGAAGTTGTTAGAGGAGATGATATGCTTAAACTTGATAGCAAGAACAAATTTCAATATCTTTCTCAGAATCAGGAAACTTTGTCTCACAGGCTGAGCAAAGTTGAAGAAAATCAAAATGCCATGTCTTTAAAGATTGATTCTATTGCTACCTCTCTGGAGTTAATCACATCTATTCTCATGTCTGATGATGTCAAAAAGGGGGAGAGAGTTGCTAAAGACAAATGCAAGCAATCTCAAACTCTGATCAGAAAGGATAATGCTGGAGATGGAGGAGCAAGTAATAAAGGCAGGGGCAAAACTGAAGAACTTCAAACTCTGAAATCTAGCAAGTCTTCTAAATCACAGTTTGCTGGGATAAACACTGATACTCAAGGTACTTCAAATACCAAGAGTTTGGTATTATCTTCTAATCCACAGACTGATGAGGAGTTGGCTGCTAAGTTGTTTATTGAAGAAAATGAAGAAGGAGCTACTATCGAAGATATTAAAGCTGAAGAAAAGAGTTTACAAGAACAACATCTCAAAGCTTTAATGTAATAACCCGGATTTTCAGATAATGATTTTGTTATTATTTTAAAGAATAATAATGATTTTCCTAATATTGAGGAGGAATTTTTTTTGTTATTTATTTGTGGCTTATTATTCCAGTTCAAGGAATTTCAAAGTGGATTGTTTAATTATTTTCGGTTTAATGGAACCGGATCCCAGTTAAATTTTATTGATCGAGTGTATATCTCGAGTCAATAATTTAATTGAGGCAATGTTTAAATTTTGAGTGTGGAATTATTCAGTAAAGATTTTTGTTTTAAATTACTGAATAATTTGGTGATTTTAAAATCCTTGGAAAAATATGTCTTTTAATTATTTAAGGATTTACAGAAAATACTCGATTAATATATAAAAATCGAGAATTTGAGATTTTGTTAAAGCAATAATATTTGTGGTATTTTATAAAACCCTATAAAATTGTGATTTATGAATCACAATTATTATTTTTATGAATTGCTTTAATAAATTATTAATACTTGCAAAATGCATATTAAATTGGAAAAATTAGATTTATTTCTAATTCTTTTTCCACAGATTAAAACACACGCAGTCAACACACTCAGAGACATACACGAATACACACACAATACACAAAGTAAAACGCGCACAAACACACTCAGAACTTGCGCGGATCTAGTTTGGGGGGGGGGGATTCGGAGAAATCAAGAAAAAGAGGGGAAGATAGAAGAGATTATGGGGTTAGAATTTGGGGGAAATCAGATTTATACATATATATATATACAATTCGATTGTGTGTGTGTTTGTGTGTGCATAAACCGTTGTGTGTGTGTGTGTACAGGGGATAGAGAGAGCCGCGGATGTGGTGATGTTTCGGATAGAGAGAGAGAGAGAGAGAGAGAGAGAGAGAGAGAGAGAGAGAGAGAGAGAGAGAGAGAGAGAGAGAGAGAGAGAGAGAGAGAGAGAGAGAGAGAGAGAGAGAGAGAGAGATGGGAGAGAGATGGAGTGAGAGATATGAAGAATTTCTTATGGGCTTAAGCATCGGAAATGGTATATTTTCTATTCATTTATTTATTTAATTTCCGTATTTTAGTGGTAAATTTTTAATATTGTTTAATTGTTAGAAGTTAATTAGTTTTAAATTATGAGTTAAAGATATTAATTGTTGTAATTAATTTAGAGAAGAATTGCAATAGTACGGGTTAATTGTGGTAATTTAGTTAGTTAATTATGAATCATGTGTTAGCTTCATAATAAGATTAATATATAATTATAAAGAATGTTTTACTTCCATGATTTATTTCGAAAGTTTATAGTAATTTATAATTGTTGGAATCCGAAATATATGCGAGTTTAATAATTGATGAACTTAATTATGAGCTCGATTAAATGTTTGAATTAGTAAATGTTAATTAGTTAAGTGTTGTAATTTAATTAAATTCAAATTGTGAGTTTAATGTGTTAATGGTTGTTGATGGGTCAATGTGGTAATTATGAATATTATCCGAATTCTATATTTAATTTGAAGGGCATAGTAATGATTAATTGTTATTGGTTAAGTGCTAGTAGTAATTTATAATTTTGGGAACTTGAATAATATTCAAGTTTAATAATGGATGGTTTAATTGTGGATTCGATAATCTGTTGGGTTTAACGATAGTCAAATGTGGTTGTTAAGTGTTAAGTAAGAATTGTTACGTGTTAGTTGGAATTGTTGAAGGTTATATGAGTTGACTAAATGGTAAATGTTTATGTGCTAAATGATTATTGGTATATATATACATGCATGCTAAATGTCTATATGCTAATTGCTTGGTATCGGTTTATAAGCTACTAAAGGATGGTGTTGATGGAAAATGTAAGGGCTGAGATCCCGAGATTGACTTGTTTTACAAAAGACTACTTGAAAGTGTCTTTATAATAAAAATGAAATTATTCCTTGATCGTTTAGTTTTCAAATGTTTTATATATTAAGGACAAGTTGTTATTTCCTTTTCTTTATGTGTTTAACTGCGAGGAGTCGTAAAGAGATCATAAGTTCTAAATGTCAATATTTAAGGACTTGTGTAATTCTCTTCGACTAGTTCCTCGGGCTTACGAATATCAATGATTGATTATCACCAGTATAATTAATATGCTCGAGTGATATGATCATTGATATAGCGTAAGTAATAGTTAGTGCTAGGGGTTGTTCCCTAGGGCTTACGAACATCAATAATTGATTGTCACGTATATCATTAAAATGCGTGAGTAATATGACTATTGATGTAGCGTAAGTAGTAGTTAATGTTACTGTAAATTATTATGTGCTATGTGCCGCATGTCTGGGCGGGTACTTTTCTTACTTGTTTACTTTTATGTTGCTGCAAGTTGAGGCAACTTTATTTTTTTTTTGCAAAAACAGGGTTAAATTGTTTATGATTGATATTGAGGAGCTGTGCCCATAGTCCGATAAACGAATACTTCATGCCGAAATTTTCTGAAAATCCCCTGCGATTAATTATATTTAATTTATTAAATTTCCGTGGTCTAGAGGCATGAAGTGGATGTTAACTGTTTATGTGTATATGTGTTAAGTGGTTGATTTGAGGATTAATTGTTGTCTCGAGGATTTATGTGCTAAGTTAAGTATTAAAAATGGTATTGAGGATCAATGATGCTTTGAGGATTAATCATATATTAAATTGGTTTAAGTCTATTAAATGGATATAAATGTGTTATGTGCATTAAGTGGTATTAGAGTAGTCAACTATAGGAAGGACATCTATAGTTTGACTTTAGGTGACTTAGTGATAATTCTGCGATGTGTCTACTCAAGATACGAGGCTGGACTGACACGTACGCGTAACCATTGCAGTATCGTAAAGAGTGATCAGGTTGAAGCGGTGTATATCAAATAGGAAAGATCGGGACATCATATGAGGTTCATGGAAATTGTTTGGATGAAATGCTGGGAAAATGTTGCGTTTTTCTGCTTTATGCTAAGGACCAGAGGCAAGTTATTATGCATACTCTATCATTCAGAGTGTTTACATTTTGAAAAATATATGATGTTTATGAATCCAATTTAAATTCATGTTGCAAGTTTCTAAACTTGTACTTCTTTATCAAAATTAGATTTGAGTTGTTGGACTCTTTTGTTGTTATTAGTTACGTTATTATTCTGGAGTGTGAATTTCCAGATTTGCTGATTTTTAGAGGTTGTCGATTGTTCTGACACCTGAGACGTTAGATATAGGATTGGACTGTTAGTTTTTTTAAAATGTGGACCGTAAGGGTCGGACCAGATTCGTGGTCAGAATTATTAAGGCCAATGTGTGTCGTGGATCCATTAAGGACATTGCTGTGTGCGTTTGTCCGGGGTTAGTGCGTGACTGATCAGCAGCCTAACCTAATTGTTTTATAAAAAATTATATAATAGTCCAATTCTATTCTAGTCACTGCATTGATATTACTTGAACTTTGATTACCTTTGAGTTCTTCTTTCTAGTTATCATGGAAATGGATTTTACATATCAGTTCTGCCATTGTTGCAATCATTTAATTATACGAATATATACTTGCTGAGCAATTCTTTCGCTCATACTTGCTTGTTTTAAATATTAACCTTTCAGAGGAAGGTAGACAGATGAGGCTTACCTGCACAGCTTGGAAGAAGCAGGCAACATGACTTGTGAAGATGATTTGATCCCGAAATTTTATAGCTGGAGTAATTTGTATGTTTGTATATTGAAGTATTGTAAGTAATACTTTATGTATATAATATTAGTTGCTAGTATACTTCTCATAGAAGATTATACTAGTATAAGTTGTAAGATAAGGTGATGTAATTAGATGGATAGTGAGAATGTAATATTTAATTCTCGTTTCTAGCCCTATAGCCTAGAAGGTGCTGGTGGTTTGAAAGTTAAAATGATGTAATTCATTTATTAAATGATTTTATATGGATTAAAATTGTTAAAAAAATTTGGTTGTTAATTGAAATAAGTGGATTAGTGTGATTAATCAAATGTGTGAAATTGAGGGTGTTACATTTAAAGTCTGGAAAGTTTAAGAAGAAAGAAAAAGCTCCTAGGCCTGTTTTTAAAGGCATTGTGATCAAGGAAAATGTTGATGCTGATCATAGATCACATTCATCTAAGAAATCAACAGAAGCTAAAGCTAAACTCAAGATGAAAAGCATTGCTATGGAAGGAGAAGATTTGAAGAAGAAAGATACAACCTCTGTTTCTACACAAGTTGTACAGAAGAAAGAAAACACAACCTCTGTTGCTACACAAGTTGTGTCTAGACCTCTATCCTCTCAATTGAAATCAGTTTTTGGTAAAGGAACACTTCATGATCCAAATCTTGTATCTGGAGCTCCTATGGATTTTTCTGATGGAAGAGCCTTGTCTGGTAAGGTTGGAAATAATAAAGCTGGTTTAGGCTCACACAAAGATAGAAGGCAATATACTGGTCCCAGAGATCCTTCTTCACTCGCTGTTCCAGGTCGTGGTGTTACTCAAGAGAGTTTGGACAGACTGGAATCAGTATAGTTAGTTCATCAAAAGAGTTTAAAGAAAGATTTTCTCTTATACTTTATGGCTGGTGGGACAGTATTTAAAATTTGTGAGAATGATATTGGCTTGATATATTGGGAAGAACTAGAACATGTTCTGTATCTTTTCAAGGTGAATAGTCAAAGGACTCAATCAGTTGCAAATGTGCTCAGACAGAAAATGCTCCAGAATTTGGCAATCAGAGGGATGAAGTGCAATAACAGATATGTTCCTAAGTACAGAGACTAGAATGGAGATCTCATTGAAATGAAGAAGGGTACTACAAAGTTCAAGACTGATTTGGGAATCACAGTACTTGACTTCAATTCACAGTCAGAGGAAGTGAAATTTATCAGACTGGGAAATAAGATGAGGAGGAACAAAATCTATGATCTAAGATCTGCTATCTATCAAACTGATGAGAGTGATCCTCAGCTGAGAGAGATCAAGGAAGCTATGAAGATTGAGCTTGAGAATGCAGAGAGAAGATTGCTTATAGATTATCTTAGAACAACACCAGATCTTGAGGAGATTAGAGATTAAAGTCTGTAAGAATTTTTCTTGTTTTCTGTAAATTTTTGTTAAGTCAAGTTTAAACTCTGCTTATTTGAATAAACACTGTGTTTGTATGAAATTGTTTTGACATCATCAATTATTGTTAACTTGTGCATTTTTATTAATGAACAAGTTGGGGGAGATTGTTAAATATAATTGATATGGTTAATATCAGTGTTTAAGTTTTACAGGGAAAAACAGAGTTTAACTTGAAACAGGAAGCAGTCAGAGTTTAGTTAAACTCTGACAGTTGGAAGCTGAACAGAGTTTGCTATACGCTGACAATGGAAGCTCGACAGAGTTTGTTAAACTCTGTCTGGAGGCAGCGTCTACTGGTCAACAGTGTTTGAAGATTTATTATGGAAGCAATATCTTTGAAGATAGGATAGCTGTCAAAGAGATTGAGTTGACTAAGGAGACGTGTAGCAATCGTAATTGATAACAATTGTATAGCTGATTTATAGGCGAATCAATTATCGATTGTATGTAGCTGTATATCTTATAAATATAGTTAGGTTAACCCTAGAAGGGTATCGATCGTGTAATACAATATTTTTCATTGTAACCTAAGCAGCTCTCTGTGATATTTTATATCACTGAGAGAGAAGTTAATTACAAACAGTTTTAAAAGCTTTTAAAGAACTTATTGTTATTCTCTCATACTTAGTTGATTATAAGTGTGTATTCGGCCTAACAGTTGTCCAAGTCAAATTTATCACTGTGTTGCACATGTTGCCGAGCCAACAACATTGTTGTCGAGCCAACAATATTGTTGCCGAGCCAACAACATATTGCCGAGCCAACAACATTGTTGCCGAGCCAACAACATGTTGCCGAGCCAACAACATTGTTGCCGCTCCAGATAAGAAAGAAATGATTGTTAGAGGCTTACATTGGGTTAAATACCCTAGATCATGAATGACCTACAACTGTTCTTTCGTTACTGTTGCGATTGCATAAATATCCTCTGTGAATTATACTTTGATCAAGAGTTCAAATTTTAAATTCCTTAATTTTTGTTATTCTGCAAAAGTCGAGTTTGATGTTGAACCGCAAGTGCTGTTGAGCCAAACAAAGTGGTTGCCGAGCCAAACAAAGTGGTTACTGCGCCTACAATGTGTTTGTAACGCCAACTATGAAGCTTCTATAAATTTTTTGCTTATGCTTAAAAGCCCCTTTGCATTTTTCAAATACAATAGAGGCTTGGGGGGTAGTTATGCCCAAAATTTACACAAGGAAATGTTGACTTGGTCAAATGAAATCTGTAAGAAATTGTTCTCCCACTGGGATTGTGACATAAAATTTACAACTAGATATGATTGTACTATGTTATTGCGGCAACTAGTTATAGTTGTCACGGCAACTAGTCATGTTTGCTCATGAACGAAATGATCGATGACGAAATGACGATGTTATGCCAAAAATATACACAAAAGGGAAAATGTGAGTCTACGAAATGTAACTAGTCACGTTGTCGCGGCAACGAAGTGTTTGTCGCGCCAACTAGGCTATCTTGCGGCGGCAATGTTTACAAAACGTACATTGAAGACAAAATGAAGATTCTTATACATTGATTCTGTATTCCAATAGGTTGTCCTTATTGGGGAATCAAAGGTGATTAATCTTGTCAATACGCTCTAGAGATCTAATCCTGTATTCTAACAAGTTGTCCTTGTTGGGGGATTACAAGATGCTCCGCGTGACATAATTTTGTTGAACTTGCCCTATAGTCTGGTGGGTTAGCCTCATCGGGGGGTAAGGATCCGTTCATGCATTTGAAGTAAGTCATGACTGTCCCTGCAACTAATGTACGAAGAAAGAGGTGGTAGCGGTTGATGTTAGCTCCGATAGTTAGGGCTAATGTTGTATCCGTGAAGTCCTTGGTCTTAGTTGAGCCTTAGGGTCATTGGGCTAGGGTTCATCGCATGGGCTCTTCCAAATGGGCTTCGTGAATGGTTGGTTCGACAACCTATCGTAGTGGGCCTTTTGGGCCTACAAGCAAAGAGACCTATTTCTAATGGACTTAGGTTTCTTGCTCTCCAAGAACTACGTGGGCTTGATCCTCTATAAATATAGAGGTACGTAGGCACATTGAGGGGGATGGGAAGCAAAGAGCTCTTCGAGCCACCACCAAAAAATCCTCTCAATCGCAGCTCCCAATTCATCACAACCACCACACTCCGGTGACTTTTCCGGCGAAGAACTACCGTCACAGATCTTGAATCCGGCAAACAACCTCAAATTTTGTTATCAAAAATTCCTCCGTTAACACGAGCCAATTCGAGCGAACATCCACGTAGAACTTGCAAACCCATAAAGGGTACCACAACCCTCTCACAACATAATATTGTTCAAGATAAGAATTGATCCCACAATCTTTTGAATAAACGAGATGGATACTTACTGTTGGATCAAAGATCACGGTTCAATTCTCATATTTTCAAGAGGCCGGTGAGATGATTATGTTAAGAGCAAGCTGTATAAAATTTTATGAATTTAAAATTTTCTTTCCTAGTGAATAATGAGAATAATTCGTTTAACCATTGCATTTTTTAAGAAAACTTAAAAGAATTTCGAAATAAATTGTTTTGTCAACACTAACCGGACGCTTTTGATACAAGAGTATCCATTTCGGTCTTTGGCAGTAGCAATGTGAAACCGAGAGCATCTTCAATAGTGGTTACCAAGAAGTTGCCAACGTTGATGGCAACTTTTTTCTAAAAGTTACCAAGAATGATGTGTATGGGTGAGAAAATAAAAAATTAATATATTTGATGATTTGTCAATGATTAGCAACATTTGTAACAATCTCTACTGGAGATGTTCTTATGAAATGGTATATTTTTTGAGGTTTTACGGAAAAACAAAAACATTTCAGCTCTCATGTCATCGAAGTGTTTAAACTTTAATGACAGTTGCTCTGAATTCCTTGAGCCCAACTCTGTTCCATTGACTCTTGGAATTGTTCCAAACAAAAACTGTTACTCGGTCGGCCCAATTCTGTTCAGTCAAAAACTTTTAGCAACAATAATCACAACCTTCGAATACACACTCGTCAATCGCCATCCGACATTTTTTGTAAACTCTGTTTTGAAACGGGTTCAGTGTTATGCACACGGCGTAACTTATAATATTCTTTTTAGTTAGAAATATATTCATTTTATTTATAATTTAAATTATACTTAATTTAAATTATAAATAAATTAGTTAATATTTTAATCTTGGTGATATGATAATATTGATTTAGGTATGTTAACATTTAATTTTATATGTATGTTGTGATTTTTTAATAAACTTACCATAAAATTAAATACTCTTACCATAAATATGGTATTTTATTGTAAGTTTAATTATTAAATAGATCAAATTATGGATTTGGATATTATCCAAAAATAAATATGGATGTCCAAGTTAAAAATGAATTATTCAATTATTTAAATTAAAGTTATAAATTTCATCCGAACCTAAATATTAATATCGAAATCAAAAAATTAATTATTCAAAATTTATAAGTACTAGCTTATATCCCGTGCAAAGGACGAGTTACTTTTAAATACTTTTAAAATTATATGATTAAATAAAATAGAGTATAATTATTTATTATGGATATAATTTAACTTTGAAATTAATTAATATTAGTAATAATAATAGTTATTTAAAAATGATATGTATTGATCAGAACTAATAATATAAAATCTTAATGTAAATTTGTTGTTGACGGGATTCGAACCTTGGATCTTTAAAAAATGGATTTAAATATAGAATATTCCTTATTATTAGATCTAACGGCTATTATATATTTACTAAATATTCTTTTAGATGGTTGAACCAAGTTAAGCCAAACAACCAAATTATACCCTATTTACTTATTATATAATAGTATAGATATGAAGTTATGCACATATGTTTTCTTATTTATGTTAACAAATCTATTTATATCACATACAGTATCATATATTTTTATTCTAAATTAAATATATCTTTTTTTTTTTTTGCTATTCTCCTCCTTGTGCCTAGGTTAATGAGTGTTCCCATTTTCTTAAATGTATAATAGATGATTTTTATAAACATTTTTTGAATCAGTTATTATTTTAAAATTTATTATATTTGTTAAATATTTTTTTGAAAATATAACTTTTTTTAGATATTAATTTTAGTTCTACAATTTAAATATCTTGAAGTTTGTGTTAAAAATCAAAGTGACAACTCTTTTTTTATTTATTATTAAATCAAATATTAAAAATATAATAATTTATAATGTAATAAAATATTAAAATTTTGGTAGTCAATGAAGACCCTATCTACCCACAAATTAAAGATGGGGAATCAAAATACCCACCGCCAGTTGGAGCGGCCCTAAATACCCACGGGACACGTTACTACCAGTGCCGTATCTTCTGTCACGCTTCTTGGGAAGGAGTATTTAGTGAGACACGCTTCTGGAAACGGAGTATTGTTGAAACACGCCTCTAACAAAGGAGAATTCCACTGAAGATACGCCACTTACAGAAGCGCATCTTAGGATACGCAACTGGAAGTGGCGCATCCCTCTTCTCCTTTGTTTGCAGGGAGTCGCGAGAGAAGATATCGCCGGCGACTTGTCTCCTTCTCTTTATTCACCCACTCCTATAGTTTTCGAGTCACGAGCTATACACCAATCGAACCACCTTCATCTTATCTACAATCCTATACTGGTTTCATACCATTTCATTTGCCGGATTTTGTAACAGCCCCAAATCCGGGGTCTGGGATTTAGAGTAGCCACGATCCATTTACTCCTTGTCTTACTTGTATTACTCATACTGTACATATTTCAATGGCTTATGACCCCCACAGTATATATCTCTCACACACATACACACACAGGTTAGAGTCTCAGAAACGATACTATACAATAATTGCGGAATAAACTACTTTTATTACAATACCCAATTGTCTTACAAAATCTGATGTTGAAACAATATATAGGAAATGGTACAATTCCAACTCTGACTTCTGATGATTACAATCTTCTCCTACCATTCATATCTATACATAATTTAAATGCAGCCAGCTGCAGCCTGATCCGACTGGTTCGTACTACTCTTCGGGAACACTGGTGCCCATGACATCCTGCTTCACTGCTCTATAATATATATAAAACAATAGCAAGAGTGAGCAAATAGCTCAGCAAGGTAATGAAAACATGGCATAACTCTGCCTATGACTTAACCCAGACTTAAGCGGGTATAAGACAATAATTGTCAAAATATCTCTTTACCGAAAGTATTTCCTTATCGGAATATATTCCAAAAATAGTACTATTGTAGTACTTCAAGTATCATTTTCATAATATCTCTGTAAACTTTGGATATTCATACTATGAACAAAGTTCTAGTATAATATATAAGATGAAGTTACAAGGTAATTCAATATAACCTTTCTGTAAAATAACTGCTATATAAAATATAAGCAGAATATCCACATATAACTTAAAAGATGAAGTTATAAGGTGATTCAATATCAACAACCTCCTTTTCACAACTCATGTTATGTAAGGTATCAGCAGAGTCATAAAATATAAGATGAAGATGAAGTAACAAGGTAACTCAAAATATAATTGTTCTGTGGAAATATCTGCTATGTCAAAGATAAGCAAGATATTAACAATTTTCATAATAGAGGAACTTGCAGGAAGAATATTGCAATTCCAGTTCAAACACTTTTCAACCCTGCCAACAATGATAATGTTGTAGATAATTTCCCAATTTGGAAGATGAACTAATACTGGAGTATTCACCGCGCCCGCTATTCCATCTACGATGATCAGTCGTAGCATGTATAGCTCAAATTGAGTTTTACTACCGGTAGAAGGAAGAACTGACGGATTTACTTGTCTACCGCCCTGCTAGATCTCCCCGGCCAACGGTTGGGCCAATGGGATGGACCGGCGCTACTCGGCCTCTTACACGACTCCTAGTTCGAATAACATCCATGACTCTGGAACGTAAAGATCCTCCCCCTTTCCCCAAGTATAATACTTGTTGATAAGACTCCACAAAGTAGTCGTATCTAGTTGGAAAGGAAAGTTCACCAATAATTTTCAAGCTGATGCTTGTTAATGGATATAAGCTTGTTCCATCAATCTTACCCCTCGAGTGTTGAGGAGGTAACCAAAAAGACTTATATTAATATTTGAAAAGAATCAAGATGTGAGTCAAAAGGTAGTTTAACAAGTATATGACCGGGCAGTCAAATAAATAACAGCTCTCAGGTGAGGTCCCCTTATATGTTTTTTTGGAAGTTTGAGCGAGTATTTAAATCTTCTTATAAGATAGATTTAAATGAAAATATAGTTTTGGGAACCTCCCCTTGATAGAATAGTCATAAAAGACTCCGAAATATTTTACATAATATCTGAAGGTGAAAGATAATCTTTAAATAATATAAGTCATTATAAAATGAATTTAGAAGAATTTAAATAAATATTCCAAGAATATTTATTAAATCAATAATAAGTCATGAATATTAATAAATCATAATATTGCTCGTAAGTAATCCTCGAATGAATATATAGGAATGTTTACTAAATAGATCTCTTCTTAAATGAATATTTAAAAATAATATTCATTTAATAAATAATATTCTAAATGAATATCCAAATAATATTCTTTTAGTAATCAAAACTGTAAAGGAATATTCGAAATAATATTCTCTAAGTAAGTAGAACTTCAAATGAATATTTAAAAATAATATTCATCAAGTACATAAAATCTTAAATGAATATTTTGAAGTAATATCCATTTAATAAATAAAAATTCCAATGAATATCAAAGTAATTATTCATTAAATGACCAAACTCTAAATGAATATTCGAAACTAATATTCATTTAAATAATTAAAGCTCAAATGAATATTAAAATAATATTCAGTAAATAAATAAACTCGAATGAATATTCAAAATAATATTCATATAGTATTTCTCGATTGAGATAATGCTCAAATAACATTCCTCGAATAATTTCCAAGTAATTTAATACTTTATGGAAATATAAATAATGCTCATGAATAACAATCCTCAAAATGAATACTAATCTGCCGTTGGAATCCGTCCGGGTTTCCACGACTATCTCTATATCTCAAAATATCGACTCCCGGTCTATATTTAAAGAATGAATATCATATGCCCTTCACTAAGGGTCTTAACAAAATAATCTGGCTTATGACTGATACTTCATATCTAGTCTATAAGCCAACATCAATTCAGGGAACAAGTATTATAGTATAACTTGAAAGTAGGCATGCATGGTATGGCATATGTATAACAACAATCACATATATTATCACAACAACAATTCCAAGGTATTGGAAACTTGCCTGATGCTCGAGAAGTGGTAGGGGCTCGTGACAATGTCAAACAATCTAGACAAAGTCAAAAGAAAACGTACGATTAATCCCCTAGATGATTCACTTATAATTCAATGCTTAAACGCGTAAGCAATACACAACGAAGGCGTTACTAGCTCGCTTTAGGCTCGTACGATGTCCATGTCAATCGACAAATACTTAAGTCGAAGATTTGTTTTAGAATTCGGATCTCATTCGCCCGTTTCACTAAGCGGTTTACAAAGTTATAATCGAGTGCTCCTTTAAGGGGTTCCTTCGCACTTAACCTTGATTCAAATATTTTTATAAAATTTAAAAATAATCTTTTTGACACGAGGTCTTCTCTCATATATTCATTATGACCTCTAGTATTTAATTACCAAGATTTGCAACCGAATTTATCACTTTAAAGGGCTTCAATTGAAGTTACGAATTCATACGTACGTTTACGAACTGCTTTTACAGATTTTACCATAACGCCTAAGCCGTAAGTCAAAATGCTACGATTCTTGCGCCAAAACGATCTATGACTCGAGATCTTCGAATACATGTCATATACTCAATAAGTTCAGAAGGTTACATCTACTGTTATGAATGGTTTTTAAGGGTCAAAGAAATTTCGCCATTACGACAGCTATAACTCGGATATTTCCAAAATTAAAATCCTCCAAATAATCATCCAATCCACCACCAACACTCATGGACACTATTCATTGTCTCCCTCACTATCTAAACAGGTCTTGGAGCTGTGCAACATATTTTAACATCTAACAAAACTCTTACATAGCTCTAGTGCTCTAAACATGCATATAACTCAAAAACTCATCCAAAAATCCATTAAAACTCATGATTCAACAAAGGGGTTTCAAAGATTATACCTTGGTTTGAAGTTCAAGGATGATAATAAGGCCTCACAACTCTTGATCATTGCTTAGAACATTATTTGGAAGCCATAGAATCAAGAAAGCAAAACATGAAAATCAAAAGTTACTATTCATCATCAATCTTGTAAAAATCATATAAAATCAAAAACTAAGAGTTTGGTTCTAAAATTTTTACCACACCTTCTACTCTTCAAGGGCTTTCTTTTGAGCTATAGAACACAAGAATCCAACAATGGGAGCTAGGGTTTTGAGCCCCATCTTGCTACTGTTCAGAACCTGGACAGTTTTGGTCCTCCAACTTTAAGCATGGATTTGACTAGGCTATACTACTTGGATTTCCATGAAATTTGGAACGAATCTTGCCCATGGAGTGGAGAAGCTATGGTTAAAATTTGGTGATTTTATCATGGATAGAAATGGAGATATGAATTTTTCTTTAACCTTGATTTCTGCTGGACAGTTTGTAGAAAATGGAGAGTGTTCTTGGTTTTCTCTTTTTCTCTCCACTTTAGATCTACTTTTGTGATATTTTATGATATGTATTGCTGTGTATAAATCTTGGTAACCACTCTTTGATAAGCTTCTTCAATACTCTTCTAATAAAGTAGCTTTAACAAATAGCTAAAACACCATCCAAGTTGTAGTTGTCTTGAACCTAGCTCATTCTAGTTTTTTTTCTTTTCTTCACACCAATCTTGACTTGTCTAACCACTTTATGAACATAATATCTTGATATTATCAGTTGGGTGGCTGAGTTTGATCCTCTTGGGGCTTGTGCAAGGAGTCTTGGAGAAGCTTGGTAGATATTTGTTTTGTTTCTTGTTTGATTTAAGTGATTTAAATCACTTAACTCCTAAATTGTTTTGATTTAATCATTGATTATATAATTTAATCCACTTGATATAATTCTCTTGATGATCATATAGGATATTTAATCTTGTCACAATCTTGATCCTTAATCCCTGATTCGTTCGCTTAATTGCTTAATCTCGTTATAACGTTTTAGTGATTTCTAGAACGCTTGTTTCACTGTCTCAGTGGTTTTCGTTCTAATTTCTAAAATCAAATATAATAAAATTCCAAAATATTAACTCTTCAATTTCTCAAATTGAATATCTCATTTCTCGAATATAATAATATATAATTCACTGCTCGGTCAAATATTACACCAAAAATTAAAATAGGAATTTCTGAATTCCGATCGTCTCTGCATTCACTTATTTCCTCCGCGTATTACTAATATGACTTCGAAACATCCATATCACATCCCGTACATAGGGTGGCGTGAAAAGTTTTCCAACTTACAAAATCACTATTCATCCACCGAATTACTATGCACGTACAGGAAACACTATGCACGTATGGGAAACACTATGCACGTATGGGAAACACTATGCACGTACGGGAAACACTATGCACGTATGGGAAACACTATGCACGTACTCATTTCCCTTCAAGGATCCATTAGCTCCTTCCTGGACGGTAGATTATTCTTATCTAGGTCCTCAACCATCGAATTACTCTATTCTGACAATATACCAATGCATCAGGATCATTGTCCAAAGCAATATCCATTCATTACAATCATTGTTCTTTGAAACCACCATTCATTAGTGCTCTTTAACCACAATAAGAAAAGTTTTAATTCTACCCAAAATTTGGGTTATTACAGTCTCCCCTCCTTAAAAGGATTCCGTCCTCGGAATCAGTTTAGGAATAACTGGGGTTACTTCTATCCCATTGCACTTTCTATTTCTCAGGTGGATTCTTCCACTTCTTGATTTTCTTCAAATCTCTCACTAGCTTGACAACCTTATCTCTTAGCGCTTGCTCTTTTCTATTCATAATTTCCACAGGTTGTCCTTCGTAGTTCAGATTCGGTTATGTATATCTATCTGCTCGTACTCTGTCATATGTCGGGCATCTATGTATACTGATGAGGCACATACGCAAGAACCATATTATGACCATTTTACCGATTTGGGTGAGGCTGGCTCATAGGCCACCTTCCTGACGCGTTTAAACTCTCAGATGGCCCAATAAATCTTGGGCTAAACTTCTTTTCATTCTAACCTTGTTAATTCCTTCCACGAGGATACCTTTTCTCATTACAAATCTCGAACCTCATATTCTCTATCTTGTTTGCACGAAAATACATCAACAAAAACTTGCTTGTCATAACCCTCTATTAATTCTATCTATTTCCCAATTCCATTGTATCTTGTCGACGGGGTACTCCGTATTGAAACTAGTTCGAGTATTCTAGCAATCGATTCGAGTAACTCTTGATGTCTAGTAACGAGATCGTCGGCCATCACTGTTTTGGCCTCGCTATCTCATTGTTATCTACTATCACCCCCAGTGTTCCAACCTCATCTTTAATCATCTCACAGAATGACAATCTACCTTCTGTGTTCATTCAGTCATTCTCTATTATCTCATCTCTTCTCCTTTCTGAAAGAAAGGCGAATCTCTTGGGGAATTTGTTTGCGGGGAATGTTGTCTGGTTCGAGGACTCTTAATCCTTTTATCATAATCATAATCATAATCTTCATATACACACAAGCACACATATTTTCAGATCTGATAGGTCTGAAAGTCGATCATGTTTGATCCTTTTTGATTTCGCACCTTTCCCTCATATATACGATGTTTCAATGTACTTAGGGCGAAAACTATCTCAGATAACTCACAGCCAATTCATTAAATTCCAAAAAAGTAGTGGGTGCAATAGTCAACCCAAAATGACATCACTTACAATTTCATAGTGTCTATACCTAGTGCAATTCACAATCTTGGGTATATCCTCGATTTTTAACTTCCAACCGGTGATGTCCCATTTCCTAATAAGTTTGGAAAATACACAGCGTCCCTGGGCTGCTCAAACAATCTTCTACAACAGTACCTATACTCAATGATGACTCATTCAACTCTCGAGGTTCGATGAACAATCTTGTGCTAACATATTTCTTTCTTACAGCACACCGGTTCTTCACGGTGGCACACTGAGTCTTATCGCACTCTTATTCAACAATCCTCGCATCTGAGTTACTAATTCTTTTATTTCTACTGGGCTAACGGGAGATGCAGCACTAGGCTCTGAATACTAGATATTCATTATTATGTCATCCAAATCGATATCTGGTAGCTTATTAGAACCTTGTACAACCTCCCAAAATCCATATAATTATACTTGGTGTCTCTTTCCTCGGGGTCAACCATATGAGCTAATCAAGCCTCATATCTCTGGCGTCATAATCTCTTAGTCTGAACTAGATTCCAAAATCTCTGACTCCGTCTTTATCCTTAAATTATTTCCCTCATAATCAATTTGGCTCCATTGGGTATCAACTAATCCATCATTATTATAATATCAATTTCTCCCTAATTCGAAAGGAATCAATTCTCTCGATCGAGTGGTACTCTGGGTAGGTTCTCTGGAATACATTCCCAAACTCTTCAATCACTGGGATTTATCGTTGGCTAGGTGTTTTTCTCTTGGTATCAACCACAGAAGCTAGATAAGCCATACATCCATCCCATAGTAACTTGTTGGCTCGCATTATCGCAAGGACTTCGTAATTTGCTTCTGTCCTTAAAGGACCACTCCCCTTTCAGGGCAATCATAAATTTCACTCCAACATCGCCACGCGATTCTGGATTCGTTGTTTTAGCTTTAGTCGAAACCTACGGGCTCATTTCTCTTTCATATCCCATAACTTGGCCTCATACTCTGCCATAGTCATGGTTTCTTATTTCAACACTAGAACTTTTATTTCCATCTGGATCTTTATATATTTCAGAAAACATTTCTCTAAAAGCAATAATCTGAATCTCTCCCAAGTCACAACACCTTTTACCTCTAGGTTTGTCTTACCATTCTTACCAGTGATTCGCCTCTCCCTTCAGGAGATAGGCGGTGACCATCGTTTTCAGCTTTTCTTCAATACTTAGTATCACAATTGATTTCTTCATCTCTTTAAGCCAAGCTCTGACCTCCAATGGGTCAGTGGTTCCATGAAATTATGTGGGTTCTAACCGACTCCACTACCATTGGGGTTTCACAACACATTGCCAATCCTCTCACATATATCGAGTGACCAACTTTCCACTATCATAATATCCTTGAGAGAGAACATAAACTAATTCATCGTCATGTCACCCATATTCTATTTGTCTTAGGGATCCGCTCTTGCCATAGCCTATTTTGTTGCGAATCTAATTCCTATCAGCGAATTTTGACTTATTTGACCTGGTTAGCATCCCCTTTGAAATTTAATAAAGATAACAAGAATCACGGAGCTTTAAAAGGATAGCCCTCATATCAAAGAAACATCACACATTGGTGATCATAAGGTTAGGAGTTTTAAGGTAACCTTATTTGAAATGAAAGACTTTACCGAGAGATCAATATGATCATAAGAACTCAATGTTGCGTGTCTTAATTAAGACATTACTAAAGGTAATTAGCCTTCTTGTATTTCACAACTCACAAGTGATGGCGTTCCATCAGACTTCTATCACACAGACAGATGGTCCTTGTGGCCCCTATAATTATAGGGTTGTTCATCTCAGTGGAAATTGATAAGTACAAAGGAAATTCCAAGTCAAGTTAATAATTATCATCATTTGACAAGTAAATTCTCAAATGGACACCTTGGATCTAAAGTAAACAGGTTCCAAGGTGCGATTTCCAAAGGAAAGATAGCCAGTAAGATACTGGTATTCAACAAGCAAGTGGTGATGTATCACCATAGGATTATTCACCATTAGATGTGAAAGCTTGAATAACATCGTTTGACAGGGCGTTGAAAACCCGAAAGTAGGTATCGTGACAGCCTCTGGTAGAATTGGAACTAAATGTGAATTAACACAAGTGTTATAAAATAACTTCGAAGAAGGACTATTCCCTTTTATCAAAATTCTCTCTTGGAGAGATGTCACGATAGATTAAGAATAATCAACATAATTTGCAATTGGGGAGGGTACTTGCCAGGGTCTCTACTGATGCCTTATATGCTGGCTCCTCGGATAATCGTTTGATTCTAAACTTTTCTTATCCATACACCCTAAGGTGCTCGATACTTACGTCATTGTCGACTCATAATAGTCGCTAAGGTTCAACCATTGACATTTGCAATCGTAGGAAATTCTATTCAGCTCAGCGAGGGCCTGTCAGGCAAGCGCTCTATTCTTATAGGATGACTTCGATACCGGTGTCGCCTATAGTAACGACGAATTCCACATGTCAAGTCAACGATACTCCAGAACATCGTTAGAAGCCACATGCTTAAATCCAGCCACTTGTACAGCTGCCCTTAGGCAGAATATTCTTCTTCTCGCATCGATCATGCGTGCTACATAAGCTTATCCTTCACAACATCACAACCTTTTCATTTAAGTCAATCCCCGACTCTCTTAGTCCATCTTGTCTCTTAAAATATCTCTTATCTTAGCGCATTCAGGTTACAATAACACTTTGCGTAGTACGTACATACATAATCTTTCTCGAGGCAATAGAATGCCTCAGCACTGTAGTAAACATCGTCCTTGGTGGAATCGCTGATCGTGGGGAATTAAATGCCATTGATAAGGCAATGCCTTTACGGGTTAGGGTAACTAGGTACCCTTAATCATATACGAAGGTCGAACGTCTCAGTTCTCACGTATTCTGCCTCTTAAGGGCACTGCAACAAACTATGAGTAACAGGTCTCGTTCTGGTCGAATCAATCCACCGGTATTGGCTATACTGCCTCCACCTCCTCTACTTTTGGGGCTCTACCCCATTCTCTTCGTCATACCTCTTGATGAATCATAATTGACTCCCAATTCTTATTTCGTCACTTTTTTGATCTTTGAGGATTCATCTGGTCCTATCATAAGACCTCAAGTAACATACTACATCTTTATCAATCGACACGTTCTCTATAAGTTTTTTTCCTTGACCCATCCTAGGGTCTTCTCTAGATCCTCCTATGGATATCCCTTTTTATTGGGTCTCCATCCATCTCAATGAGCGCATCATCAAATGCCTACTCGAAGGCCTCGGGATCTGGTACCTCAGACTCCCATCCATCTATAAATCATACAAATCAGGGTTTCTAACCATAACGTCCTAAGTATGGTTTCTCAAAAGAAGTCCCCTCTCGGGCTTCATCTCCAACAGTCAGGGTAATGTCCCTATGAACTCTACTTGAGCTCTAGGTATTCTCATTATCCTTAAGGGTATTGTAAGACTCGATCTCCTATCGTTTCTGAGGACTGTAACCTAACGCTCTGATACCATTTTTGTAACAGCCCCAAATCCGGGGTCTGGGATTTAGAGTAGTCACGATCCATTTACTCCTTGTCTTACTTGTATTACTCATACTGTACATATTTCAATGACTTATGACCCCCACAGTATATATCTCTCACACACATACACACACAGGTTAGAGTCTCAGAAACGATACTATACAATAATTGCGGAATAAACTACTTTTATTACAATACCCAATTGTCTTACAAAATCTGATGTTGAAACAATATATAGGAAATGGTACAATTCCAACTCTGACTTCTGATGATTACAATCTTCTCCTACCATTCATATCTATACATAATTTAAATGTAGCCAGCTGCAGCCTGATCCGACTGGTTCGTACTACTCTTCGGGAACACTGGTGCCCATGACATCCTGCTTCACTGCTCTATAATATATATAAAACAATAGCAAGAGTGAGCAAATAGCTCAGCAAGGTAATGAAAACATGGCATAACTCTGCCTATGACTTAACCCAGACTAAGGCGGGTATAAGACAATAATTGTCAAAATATCTCTTTACCGAAAGTATTTCCTTATCGGAATATATTCCAAAAATAGTACTATTGTAGTACTTCAAGTATCATTTTCATAATATCTCTGTAAACTTTGGATATTCATACTATGAACAAAGTTCTAGTATAATATATAAGATGAAGTTACAAGGTAATTCAATATAACCTTTCTGTAAAATAACTGCTATATAAAATATAAGCAGAATATCCACATATAACTTAAAAGATGAAGTTATAAGGTGATTCAATATCAACAACCTCCTTTTCACAACTCATGTTATGTAAGGTATCAGCAGAGTCATAAAATATAAGATGAAGATGAAGTTACAAGGTAACTCAAAATATAATTGTTCTGTGAAAATATCTGCTATGTCAAAGATAAGCAAGATATTAACAATTTTCATAATAGAGGAACTTGCAGGAAGAATATTGCAATTCCAGTTCAAACACTTTTCAACCCTGCCAACAATGATAATGTTGCAGATAATTTCCCAATTTGGAAGATGAACTAATACTGGAGTATTCACCGCGCCCGCTATTCCATCTACGATGATCAGTCGTAGCATGTATAGCTCAAATTGAGTTTTACTACCGGTAGAAGGAAGAACTGACGGATTTACTTGTCTACCGCCCTGCTAGATCTCCCCGGCCAACGGTTGGGCCAATGGGATGGACCGGCGCTACTCGGCCTCTTACACGACTCCTAGTTCGAATAACATCCATGACTCTGGAACGTAAAGATCCTCCCCCTTTCCCCAAGTATAATACTTGTTGATAAGACTCCACAAAGTAGTCGTATCTAGTTGGAAAGGAAAGTTCACCAATATTTCCCAAGCTGATGCTTGTTAATGGATATAAGCTTGTTCCATCAATCTTACCCCTCGAGTGTTGAGGAGGTAACCAAAAAGACTTATATTAATATCTGAAAAGAATCAAGATGTGAGTCAAAAGGTAGTTTAACAAGTATATGACCGGGCAGTCAAATAAATAACAGCTCTCAGGTGAGGTCCCCTTATATGTTTTTTTGGAAGTTTGAGCGAGTATTTAAATCTTCTTATAAGATAGATTTAAATGAAAATATAGTTTTGGGAACCTCCCCTTGATAGAATAGTCATAAAAGACTCCGAAATATTTTACATAATATCTGAAGGTGAAAGATAATCTTTAAATAATATAAGTCATTATAAAATGAATTTAGAAGAATTTAAATAAATATTCCAAGAATATTTATTAAATCAATAATAAGTCATGAATATTAATAAATCATAATATTGCTCGTAAGTAATCCTCGAATGAATATATAGGAATATTTACTAAATAGATCTCTTCTTAAATGAATATTTAAAAATAATATTCATTTAATAAATAATATTCTAAATGAATATCCAAATAATATTCTTTTAGTAATCAAAACTGTAAAGGAATATTCGAAATAATATTCTCTAAGTAAGTAGTTATTCAAATGAATATTTAAAAATAATATTCATCAAGTACATAAAATCTTAAATGAATATTTTGAAGTAATATCCATTTAATAAATAAAAATTCCAATGAATATCAAAGTAATTATTCATTAAATGACCAAACTCTAAATGAATATTCGAAACTAATATTCATTTAAATAATTAAAGCTCAAATGAATATTAAAATAATATTCAGTAAATAAATAAACTCGAATGAATATTCAAAATAATATTCATATAGTATTTCTCGATTGAGATAATGCTCAAATAACATTCCTCGAATAATTTCCAAGTAATTTAATACTTTATGGAAATATAAATAATGCTCATGAATAACAATCCTCAAAATGAATACTAATCTGCCGTTGGAATCCGTCCGGGTTTCCACGACTATCTCTATATCTCAAAATATCGACTCCCGGTCTATATTTAAAGAATGAATATCATATGCCCTTCACTAAGGGTCTTAACAAAATAATCTGGCTTATAACTGATACTTCATATCTAGTCTATAAGCCAACATCAATTCAGGGAACAAGTATTATAGTATAACTTGAAAGTAGGCATGCATGGTATGACATATGTATAACAACAATCATATATATTATCACAACAACAATTCCAAGGTATTGGAAACTTGCTGATGCTCGAGAAGTGGTAGGGGCTCGTGACAATGTCAAACAATCTAGACAAAGTCAAAAGAAAACGTACGATTAATCCCCTAGATGATTCACTTATAATTCAATGCTTAAACGCGTAAGCAATACACAACGAAGGCGTTACTAGCTCGCTTTAGGCTCGTACGATGTCCATGTCAATCGACAAATACTTAAGTCGAAGATTTGTTTTAGAATTCGGATCTCATTCGCCCGTTTCACTAAGCGGTTTACAAAGTTATAATCGAGTGCTCCTTTAAGGGGTTCCTTCGCACTTAACCTTGATTCAAATATTTTTATAAAATTTAAAAATAATCTTTTTGACACGAGGTCTTCTCTCTTATATTCATTATGACCTCTAGTATTTAATTACCAAGATTTGCAACCGAATTTATCACTTTAAAGGGCTTCAATTGAAGTTACGAATTCATACGTACGTTTACGAACTGCTTTTACAGATTTTACCATAACGCCTAAGCCGTAAGTCAAAATGCTACGATTCTTGCGCCAAAACGATCTATGACTCGAGATCTTCGAATACATGTCATATACTCAATAAGTTCAGAAGGTTACATCTACTGTTATGAATGGTTTTTAAGGGTCAAAGAAATTTCGCCATTACGACAGCTATAACTCGGATATTTCCAAAATTAAAATCCTCTAAATAATCATCCAATCCACCACCAACACTCATGGACACTATTCATTGTCTCCCTCACTATCTAAACAGGTCTTGGAGCTGTGCAACATATTTTAACATCTAACAAAACTCTTACATAGCTCTAGTGCTCTAAACATGCATATAACTCAAAAACTCATCCAAAAATCCATTAAAACTCATGATTCAACAAAGGGGTTTCAAAGATTATACCTTGGTTTGAAGTTCAAGGATGATAATAAGGCCTCACAACTCTTGATCATTGCTTAGAACATTATTTGGAAGCCATAGAATCAAGAAAGCAAAACATGAAAATCAAAAGTTACTATTCATCATCAATCTTGTAAAAATCATATAAAATCAAAAACTAAGAGTTTGGTTCTAAAATTTTTACCACACCTTCTACTCTTCAAGGGCTTTCTTTTGAGCTATAGAACACAAGAATCCAACAATGGGAGCTAGGGTTTTGAGCCCCATCTTGCTACTGTTCAGAACCTGGACAGTTTTGGTCCTCCAACTTTAAGCATGGATTTGACTAGGCTATACTACTTGGATTTCCATGAAATTTGGAACGAATCTTGCCCATGGAGTGGAGAAGCTATGGTTAAAATTTGGTGATTTTATCATGGATAGAAATGGAGATATGAATTTTTCTTTAACCTTGGTTTCTGCTGGACAGTTTGTAGAAAATGGAGAGTGTTCTTGGTTTTCTCTTTTTCTCTCCACTTTAGATCTACTTTTGTGATATTTTATGATATGTATTGCTGTGTATAAAGCTTGGTAACCACTCTTTGATAAGCTTCTTCAATACTCTTCTAATAAAGTAGCTTTAACAAATAGCTAAAACACCATCCAAGTTGTAGTTGTCTTGAACCTAGCTCATTCTAGTTTCTTTTCTTTTCTTCACACCAATCTTGACTTGTCTAACCACTTTATGAACATAATATCTTGATATTATCAGTTGGGTGGCTGAGTTTGATCCTCTTGGGGCTTGTGCAAGGAGTCTTGGAGAAGCTTGGTAGATATTTGTTTTGTTTCTTGTTTGATTTAAGTAATTTAAATCACTTAACTCCTAAATTGTTTTGATTTAATCATTGATTAAATAATTTAATCCACTTGATATAATTCTCTTGATGATCATATAGGATATTTAATCTTGTCACAATCTTGATCCTTAATCCCTGATTCGTTCGCTTAATTGCTTAATCTCGTTATAACGTTTTAGTGATTTCTAGAACGCTTGTTTCACTGTCTCAGTGGTTTTCGTTCTAATTTCTAAAATCAAATATAATAAAATTCCAAAATATTAACTCTTCAATTTCTCAAATTGAATATCTCATTTCTCGAATATAATAATATATAATTCACTGCTCGGTCAAATATTACACCAAAAATTAAAATAGGAATTTCTGAATTCCGATCGTCTCTGCATTCACTTATTTCCTCCGCGTATTACTAATATGACTTCGAAACATCCATATCACATCCCGTACATAGGGTGGCGTGAAAAGTTTTCCAACTTACAAAATCACTATTCATCCACCGAATTACTATGCACGTACAGGAAACACTATGCACGTATGGGAAATACTATGCACGTATGGGAAACACTATGCACGTACGGGAAATACTATGCACGTATGGAAAACACTATGCACGTACTCATTTCCCTTCAAGGATCCATTAGCTCCTTCCTGGACGGTAGATTATTCTTATCTAGGTCCTCAACCATCGAATTACTCTATTCTGACAATATACCAATGCATCAGGATCATTGTCCAAAGCAATATCCATTCATTACAATCATTGTTCTTTGAAACCACCATTCATTAGTGCTCTTTAACCACAATAAGAAAAGTTTTAATTCTACCCAAAATTTGGGTTATTACAGATTTCGAGATCTCGCGACTTATATTCAAAATCGCGATTCCGACGACCTTTTTTCTCTCCCCCCTTTCACTCCCCTTCCGTGTTTGTTCAATCACGTTATACACACCAATCGATTCATCTCTTCACCCTCTACACATCCATACCAGTTTCATAGCATTTGATTCGATAGATTTAAAACACCTAAAATCAATTTGTCACCGGCGAGGAGCTGCAGCCGCGTGATTCAGACTTGCTACAGTATGAGGGATACGTCGTTTCCAGTGGCGTATCCCATGGGTAGATAGGGCCAGTTGTCCCGCAGATGAGCAATTTGAATCATGAATACCTCATTTTGAGACATTTTGGTCATTATCTCATCTTTAATCACCCACTCTCGATACAATTTTAACATATTAAAATAATTAAAAATATTAATTTAGTTTACTTACATTTGTGAACACTCATTAATCTAGGCACAGAAGAGTATGAGATGACAAAGTGAACTTTTTGCATAGCAAAGTGTAAAATAACATATATTTTTTATCATTAAAATTAAAGTAAAATAGATAATTTATTCTTAATATAAGATGTTTCACAATTAGAATTTTAATAGATATTAGTGAAGTAATAAAGGTTTATAAAAATATTACATGAATTTAATTTTAATTAAAAATTTTAAAATCAACCTAAAATTTTGTAGAAATGCTGCGTAATCTCCCGAATTTGGAAACTTTTTAGAAATACTTTCTATATATTCATAATTTTTGGCATACTTAATTTAAGATTTTTAAAATTATAATCTTTACAATCTATTCTAAATCTCAAAGATTTTGGTGCATTCCGTTGATGATTTTATATCATTTATTTGCATCTCATAATCGGAAATATTTAATTTGAATTTTGAAAAAAATTAATAAAATTTTAGATATATTCAAAAAAAAATATTTTAAAATGTCTTCAAAATTTATTAAAAACAAAATTTTAAATTATGATGATATTCCATATATTTTTTCTAAATTTTCTGTTAATCTAAATATAAATGATTTTTCAAAATGCAGGTATATATATTGAATATAGATTACTAATAATTTATTAAAATTAGTAATATTTCAAATTTTCTAAATTCGTTGATTTTGTTGGATTCTACCATATAATTTAAATTTTTTTATGAAATTTGATCAAAATGTTATTGCTTTTTGGCTTCCTTTACATCTAGGTACAATATCTTAAATCAATTACAATATAATTCATAGGTTATTAATAATTATTTAAATTTTCTAAAATCTAAATAAAATGTTAGATACACTTAAATATATAAAAAGTCATCATTCTATTCAATTTAAGAGAGATTTCAAATTTTTAATATATTCAAATATTCAAACTTATAATAAATTTTTCAAACAAAGTAAATAGGCTCCAATTTCAAAATCATTTTTAAAATTCTAAATAAATATACCAAAATTTTAAAAAGCAGTCAACAACTTAATTGAATATTAATAATATGTAAAGTATTTTATAATTTAGCATACTAATTTGTTCACTTGCTATACTTCATTACGTTCCTGTTTTTAAATTAATTAATTTAAAAATTGTTAGATTCAGTAGGTTTATCATTTTTTTTAATAATTCCTGTTTTTGTCATGTGTCTAATATAATCATTTTGATTTTTAATATTATTTGTTATTGAAATCTAATACTTAAAGTTGATATTTGAATCATCAGTGATAACAAATTATTATGAAATACTTTTTTGTTAATTTTTAAATGTGTAAATTCACTTTGTCAAAAAAATTGTGTAAATTCACACACAATTTGATGTACACCGTGAACACTCCTAATTAGATTTTTATGAATAAATAATTTGAGAATCTGACACTTTGTAATTCTATCACGATACTACTACAATTTTTAGTATGCATTGCTTCTATTAAGCGCTGTCACGCTGAGTTTAAAATATGGTGAATTTATTCTTAACTTGTTGATTAATATTAATAAATGTTTGAAGTTCCGGAGTATCGAACCAGGTCAACAAACATGACGGCGAATTAAATTACCGTACAATTTCATTTAAAATTTTAAAAGCCAACATATCTGCCCCACAAAAATTAGACCACCTACACGGCTACACCTTTTATTCAGCTGACTCGTAATTGAAAAGGTCAAATACTACCCAATTAACTCTAGATTGTTCTTCTTGCCGAAAATCATCCGAAATGTAACATGCATGTTTGATTGCATCCCAAGCTTTCCGAGATTTCACTTATAAACACCTTTAGTCAAGAAAATCAAATCTTTATACTCTTCTTAGTCCTCGATCTTCTTTTAATAACATTATCAGAGCAAATACTAACAATTTACATGCATTATAAACTAATTGCATGAAATTATACGGTACACACATATACATGTTTAAAAATTCAAAAACTGACTCCAAGTAATAATTAAGTAAATTAATAGCAAGGAATTTACGTGTTTGAAGGATTAAAATCTGAGTATTTATTATAACACATAGAGAGTCAAGAAATTCAAACATATGTACTCTGTGTCCTTGCCTCTCTCTTACACTATTGTCAAAACGAACACCAAGTATTTCTAGGGTCCGATCTGATCAATCTCTTTAGTAAAACCGTTGAATTCAATTCTTTCCTTGAAATTTATACTCCCATTACGAATCAAGTGCCTACATTTAATATAATGTATCTGTAAATGTGTGTGTGTGTATTTGTTTCTTAAACCTATAAATAAGATTAAAGTACCATAAACGAAGTACATTTTAACTTTAAACATACCAAAACCAGAAAGAAATTAAACACAAGCTATATACTAACAAGTACCCAACTTTAGGATTTTAAAAACTTAACTTATTGTAGGAGCCATGCAATATTATTCATCATCATCATCAACCTCTAAGAACATTTGCAACCGAATTCTGCACCACCGTAAACAACTCCGGCCAATCAAAGATGGACCATTATCACCATGTGACATCTTTATTAGCCACAGGGGAATCGACACGAAAGATAATGTGGCTGGATTACTATACGATCATCTTTTGAGGCTCAATTTTCGACCTTTCTTGGATAGCAAGAATATGAAGCCAGGAGACAAACTGTTTGATAAAATTGATACTGCTATAAGAAATTGTAAGATTGGAATCTCTGTTTTATCGCCTCGATATTGTGATTCGCATTTTTGCTTGCATGAATTGTCTCTTATGATGGAGTCAAGGAAGAAATTCATACCAATCTTTGTTGATGTAAAGCCATCTGAGCTTCATGTCAAGGATAATGGTTGTTGCACAGCTGAAAATCTGAAAAGATTTTCTTGGGCTCTTCAGGAGGCAAAGTATACTGTTGGCTTAACTTTCAATACATCTAAAGGGTAAGTGCATAAAACATTTTAATCTCTCTATTTAGGTGCTTATTCTACATATTTAAGATTTAGTTATAGGGTTCGTTTCATTCTTTAAAAAGTTTTTTTGAACAGTGTTCTAAATCAAAATGTATAATTTTTTTTCATGAATTTTATTACCAATTTTATGATTATACTGGATTTTGGGGTAACGGTCCCCCCTCCGTCCCTTCCTCGGTCCCAGTTCGAAAGCCATGCATATTGTCTAATGCATTTGTTAAATTTGGATGATGCAGTAATTGGCCTGAGTTTCTCATGGATGCTTCTGATGCGGTGATGAAGAATTTGCTCGAAGTGAAAGAATGATAATGATTTTTACGACGTTAAGTTGTTTACTGACTTGCTAAATTGCAAAGTGAATCACAAATTTATCGATTCTTTCATTTTTACATTTTCTAATTAATCTGCTTGTTCTTTCTTTCTTTTTCTTAACTATCACTTGTATTTCTTTAATTTATTTAGTGACGCAAGTCTCGCAATTAATAAGAGATTTTACTCAGCTTAGATAGAATGGAGAATTTAATTAGATGTTTTTGTATTAATTTTGTTGTATACTTGTAAATGTCTGGTTAATATAAGATCTTCATCACAACAAATAAAATTATTAACGATTAACTCAAATATAACCATCATGAGTTGATCGATTTTAATTTTTGTTTTCAACGGATCATCATCAACCATTCAACCAATATGATTGGTTGCACATATGTAGGATTAAAACCGATCCGTAACAACCAAAATCAACTAACATATTGGTCGGAAATACAATCAAAATCAACTGATCTTCAATTTGATTGATTATGATTTTAATAGGTACCATCTCATGTTCAACAGCAAGTCACATTACTTCCAAAACCGATAGAATGTGAATGGCGAAAGATCGATTGGAAATGCATACTTTTAAAATCAACCGGACTCAGTTGGAAGGTCAATTGAAAATACATGCATGCTACCATTTTCAATTGACAGCTACCATTTACGATCATTTTTTCCGGTCGTTCATGACCGGCCCCTTTCTCTTCGGGTAGTAGTGACTAGTGCTTGTATTAATACAATTTTTACGATTAAACAAATCATGTACAGAACTTTGAAACATAAAGTATGCAGTCTAACCTCCGGTGGATATAACATATATGAGGGATGTACGCGATCCGATCGGTTTTGGATTAAAATTTGAACCAAACCACATACTTGGTTTGTGATTCAATCACCTATTACAAATATCTAAATAAATTTATAGTAATATATTTAAATTAATTATTACAAATATTAAATTCAAATTATCAATTTTAAGATATAATTAAATATCCATAAGTTAAGAATAAGTGATCAAATACAAACATAACCACAAGATATTTAAACAATATTTTGTCCACTTCTAGTAATGCACAAGTAGTGTACAAGTTTAAAGATAAAAATGGGGTACAAGAATCATAAAAATTAATATAATTTAGCCACTAAAATTTTGTTAGATGAAATAAATGGAGCACTATCAATCTTATAATAATATTATATATATATATATATATATATAGTCCTACTCTACTACAAATTAAAATTAACTACAAACTACAAACTAAACACTAATTCAATATTTCATGCTAATCTAATGATCAAACTAGGAGTACCCCAATACAAAAAGTGTTTAAAATAATTGGCTCCATTCAGCAAAAAAAATAAAAAAAATAAAAAAATTTCACTGTTCACGTGATGACGTGGCAGTGGATTTCACTGGTTAACGCACCTTCTTGTACGGCGCTTGGCGCCTTTATCATTCTAAAGTTGTAAGGAATGGCAATCAATGGTAAAGGCAATAGACGATTGACGGGTGTGTCGAGGGCCTGCGGCCCTCATGACTACCTAACTCATCCGTTTACTGTCTTAAATGCTTCGCATTTCCACGGCAAGTTTTTTTTTTTTTTTTTTTTTTTGTGGATAGAGCCAATTATTTTAAGCATTTTTTGTGAAGGTACCCTTGGCGGGAACCTTAGAATAAATGAAATATAATTAATCTAGTGTTAGTTTGTAGTTTGTATTTAAGGATTTGTTTGTATTTGAGCAAAAGCCTATATATATATATATATATAATAACATATGTATGTGTCAAACTTATTAACTTTTATCATTCATTATGTATTATATAAAAATATAAATTATTATATGTATATTGTGGTTTGCGATTATGATTTGGATTTTGAGAGTTTTGAACATAAAACTTAGCAATCAAATCGCAAATAAGTAATTATTAAAATTTACATGGACAACCAATTCATATTCCATAATTATCTGTAAAATGTGATTCGTAATGATACGATTGAGCGCCTATATGCACGAAGGATATATCTTCATCCTTCGCAAGATTTGGGTATTTGAGCAAAGAGAAATGTGCGTGAGCGGTGAGTATATATAAAATTTTATAAATTGACTTTACCAAAGAATATATAAGAAATTTTGAGCAGAAGGAAGATGATCCCGGGATTTTTTAACTGAGGTAGGTAAGCAGTTACATACTCAAATTTACCAAATCACATATCGAAATTAGTACTATGCATGCATAAACAACAACCTAGCAATTCACTACTGTAGAAAGAGATTAATAAATAACTTCATATTAAAGGAGCATTATCAATTATCCTAAAGTTAAGCCAACAGTAAACTTGAACAAGAGAACAAGGGAACATTATCACTAACTTCATATTTTTATGAAGTTAATCATATTAATTAATCTTCATATACTAACCATTGTCATGCTTAATCTTCATATTCTATAATTAATCACAATGGAGGAAGAAGATAAAAAACTAAACAAAGGAACATTATTACTAATTTCATGTCCTCATTAACCAGTTAATAGAGAATATATGTTTTCTGCTGTTTTGCTAGCTGTATATACAGACCTGAGCAAGATATTGTTAAACACTACCATTTGGAATCGATGATTTGAACTTGACACGCTATTTGATTCCTGATGATTAAGAATATTTACACGGAATCCCTGTGGATCCCCCTCCCTAATAACCATTACTTGGAGAGTAAGCTATAATCTATTTACAAATTTTGGACTTCAAGGTCCACTAAAGAAATGAATACATTTGGAACTAGTTACAAACTATGCCTAATTGGTCTTAAATACCAATTATATTTGTACAAACTAATCTAACTAATTCTCGTGGCCCAACAATTCCCTATGACAATATTGTTAAGGTATCTATTACAATGTTAAGTTATAATCAACTCTATAAAATCTCAACCTGTAGAACGGAACCTGATATATTTTAAGTTATAAAATCATTTGTTCTCAAAATTTATCGAAAAATGTATCCATTTTTCCTACTTTTATTACCAACCTAAAAGCCTAATATCAAATGATTGATTATTACTTGAAAGTATTGTTTGATCTTTTTAATTATATATTCTAATTGTGTTCAATGTATAATGTAGTCGTAAAAATGGTCCTCATCTGAATTATTAATGGTTATCATACTTGACAGTTACAAAACATTGGTAAAATATTTATTTACTAATACACATTCGTATCTACAAATAACATACATTTTACAAATTCGTAAGTATATGTACTTTTCTTAAAATACATATGTTTAGAAGTATATATAGGCTTAATGACCTTTTAACCCTCAAAGTTTCCACCAAAATACCCATCAGCCCTTACTGTTTCAAAACGTTCCTTTTGACCCTCCAAGTATCCGTAAAGGTCCAATTAGCCCTTATACCGGATAGGAAATGGTGAGTTTGGGTGACTTTTGGTTCGTTTTAATCGGTTTCTAGCCGGCATTTTGCTGTATTGTTGTTGTGTCGATTAAAACGAACCAAAAATCACCCAAACTCACCATTTCCTATACCGGTATAAGGGCTAATTGGACCTTTACGGATACTTGGAGGGTCAAAAGGAACGTTTTGAAACAGTGAGGGCTGATGGGTATTTTGGTGGAAACTTTGAGGGCTAAAAGGCCATTAAGCCGTATATATAACCATATGATAAGCATCTCCAAGGATGCACTTTTTCCTTAAACCCTAAAATAAGGATTATTGATAATATAGAAAATCAAAATGATATTTCACTCCAATGATAATCCCTATATAGATACCCTATATTTTAAAAGTTTAATTTTTAATATTTAGAAGTTTGAAATTTAAATAAACCAACCATGGGGAGGGGAGCAGATGACGTGGAGAAAGATAGGGGCTAATATTTGGATCCTCACATGTAGGGATCTATTTTCTCTCCCCTAAGATATATTGGGAAGGGCAGAAGTGGTTGGAGAGTGTTTTTTGAAAAAAAATCCCTAAAATTGGTAAGGGGTGTGCATCCTTGGAGATGCTAAGAGCCTCTTCCTGGGATGCTTGGTCTCCTTTGATGGCCTGGAAGACCCTGTCCCAAACACAGGCGCAGGTGCGCGTATGAGGCCTTGTTTGACACTGCAGTTGGAATCAGTCGCAGCCTCAACATTGCCACGTTCAAAGGACATTACCACTGGGAAGGGGTCTGACTGGCCTATGGTTGCGGAATGAAAAAACATTAGATGATGGGACATCAGTTGTTCAGGTGGAGGGAAAACTGAAACAGTCGTGGCTAATCTGGGAAAAAACGAAAACAGAGGTCCCACCGAGACTTGAACTCGGGTTATTGGATTCAGAGTCCAATGTCCTGACCACTAGACCATGGGACCACTTTGTCCCTGGTTATTTATGCAATCAATACAAGTATATATAAGGCAAAGTTACAAATCAAAATAATTGCCTCTTTGCATAAATCATTTGAGACTGAATCAACTAAATGCACTTAGACATTTTGTAGTAACATTTCGAATATAATGCTCCTAGAGAATGTAACACACATTGCAATATGTGTGGCGATTAAATTAGTAGAAATGAGGGGGGGAAGGGAGAAAGTCATTAATCAAAAAGGAAAAGGGACGTACTCACTTATCCTGTTCCAGAAGATGTGAGGGGTATAATGTATGTAATGACATCTTTACTCAAGAGAGTAAAGAAACCGTTTCTATAAAATGACTCCTGACATGTCGAATATGAGAGTCAAAATCATGATCTCTTGATCATGGATTGGGCACCTTAATCATGTATGGAAAACAAAACCGTCATTTTTTTATGGGAAGGAAGAGAACATAAATTAATTTATTTAGATTACATAATTAAGCATTGCATCTGATTGAACTCATTAAGTTACTATTTGTTTACATAATTAAGTATGGCATCTGATTGAACTCGAAATAATGCTTCACCCTGCTAGTAATTAAAGGGGAGCTGTACACATTCAAACAATGCTTAATGAATTGCAGCTCGAAAAATGAACATCTCATCTTTCGTCGAAACATTATTGTGATTGTGGGACTCAACATATTCAACTTCGTGATGAGATATTCAACTTACCAGTCGGTGGCAATTGATACCGACGTGAGTGCAGTTTCACTCAACTCTTCAAGAATACATATAACGGGGCGATCTTTAACATGAGATCTCTGTACTTGTGAATCACATTGAAACTTTGGATGGCTACCTTTCGGAATGTAAGAACCCCTACCTGAAATTAAGATGGCCTATCAGCACATCACCGAATATCCTATCAGACACATCTACAAAAGAACTACATGCAGTGCCCTGTGTTGCATATGGTTCAATGTTTTCAGTCTTAATGTTAGATGCTTGTTTCTTGCTAGCCTATTGATCATCAATGGCAGGAAAGTTTCTGCCTGCAGCACTATTTAAAGTCATACCATGTCAATACTTACTTTTTTTATCCTTGACGCAAATAGCTTGCTCGCTGGGACACTGTATTCGGTGTCATTTGAGGCAAACAATGTGCTGAATTTGTCTTTCCAACTGTTTGCCCGAAATCTGCATTATTATATAAAATTCCAAAATTTGGAAAGATGTACTCTGTGCCAATTTTATTGTCATTCATTCCACTGATAGCAGAGTTCAACGTCTCTGAAGCTGCTGAAAGTATGCTACTAGTTTCTAAAGGAAACTCAAAATTCCCTGCATCTCCAAAGATTTACGGTGAGTTTGAAGAATCGCATATGCATCATTTACAGCCATCCTCTCAGTATTATTTGCAATATACTGATGACCAAATTCTTCACTGGAATACTGAGTTGAGGATCCAAACTATGTATTATCCGAACCAATAGAATCCTGATTATATAAATCCATGGCATCAGGATTTCTCATGACAGGAAATTTAACGCCAACAAATTCGTAATCAAAAAATTCAGTATATGATGCATTTTGCAAGGATAATGCAGCAATAGCAAATGCCTGTTCCTCCATATGTGGTGCAGTGGTGCTCCTAGAAATCGACTGCCATACCACCGCATGAACCTTGAGTAATATGGGATTCTCTGTAGACAAGTTGCACGGCAAACCAGACACATCACAAAACGTCACTTTATCCACAAGATTAATACTGAGAAGATCTGAATAGGACATTCTCAAGATGTGTATTAAAAGCCATACTTAAATCATAATTAGCATGCCTTTGGAAACAGAATCCATTTTGAAACACCCAAAGTAGACACAGATTCATATATAGTATAGTATTTTTCTTTAATTAATTTAAAGTTCCATTAACCAGTCATGTTCTTTCCTAAGTTGAGCTACCATGCCAATTTACCCTATATATAAAAACTACTAAAGAAACTCTGATTAGTTCTGAATGGAGCACTTGGGGCAATATGTTGTGCAGTAGTGAAATTATTTCACATCCAACGCAACAGAGAAAGAAATCCAAAGATGCACATTAACAAAGACAAGAGAAATGAACAATACGTACTTCCTATATACCAAAGTAGATGAACTCTATTAAACAAGGAGGGGAAATTCAATATTGATTCATATTCATTATTCGCATATCTTGATCTTAATCATTTTTGTTAGTATTGTAAACAAAAACAATGTTTAAGGTATTAGTAGCAGCAATTTTTGTTTGATAAGCCTTCAATATTTTGTAGTGGAATGGAGGCAAAACCATATATATTCATTGTGCTAGTTATATGCATTACATAATGTAGTCGGCAACCTTAACTTCCCAGTTATGCATCGACTCTGATAATCCATTGTAATGAACATAAGCTACTCTGTGACTGACTAAAAATCTTATGCATGGGAAATATGACATAAACTGATCTATCAGCAAAACGGCTTTCCCGGAATTATAAATACCTCTCTGTACCTCAACAGCTTCTATCAGCATTGTTCACATCACTCTCTCCCCACGCCATTACTCCCGTACAATTTGCATTGAAACTTGTTCTTAGCGCCAATGCATAATGCAGATGCGTAAACACACACAAAAATAATAATTACACCATACCAAACACTAGCCTAAGAGCATCTCCAATGGGTTGGCTAAAATAATATAAAATAATGGTTGGTTAAAATTTGTTAAATCTGTAAGGTGTTGTGCTCCAATGGGGGTTGGCTATAATGGTTGGCTATATTTTGAAATAGTATATTATAATTTCAAACAATACCTTTTCAATAAAAATTAAATTTTAATAATTATATTGTTACTAATTGAACTTAAATTATGGTCATATATTTTAGAAATTTAAATTAAAAAATTTATTAAATTTTAATATATTAATTTTAATGGTAATTGATTTTATTATTTTAAATTAAAAAATTATCAGTACACGAAAAGATAATGAAAGTGACAACTCTATAACTTTTTTTTTTAAATTTGACAAGACCACACGTTTTTACTCATTTCTAAAATTTTGCAGCATGAGCAGCTTTACTTTTTTGAACAGTTGATGTGAAAATATACTGGAAAGATTCAGCAAAGCAAAAGGACAACAACAAGTGCATTATTTTGATTTCTCAGATTCGCACTTTATCTAAACTTCCCTTCTATAAATAGATAACAAAATTGAGAACTGAATGAAACACAAACTTGAGACATTTCAATATACTTTATTACTCAATTATAATGGACAACACCACACAAATGATTCTTGATATCATGCAAGCAGAAGAAGAAGAGCATGAGGCAAGAATGAGACTGGCTGCTTTACACCTTCATCATCGACGTCAAAGAGCAAGTTCTATTTCAAATCATGGTGGTTCTGTAGTTAATCACCGTGTGATTAATCGCAACAGAGAAGAAGGTCATAATAGATTGTATCATGATTATTTTTCTGATACACCTACATACACACATACACAGAAACACAGTTTCGTCGAAGATTTCGAATGCGCAGATCATTGTTCTTACGAATCGAGGAAGCAGTTGCAACTCATGATTACTACTTTACTCAACGAACTGATGCTTTGGGAGTTCGTGGATTATCATCACTTCAAAAAATTACAGCTGCAATTAGGATGCTTGCATATGGAACGGTAGCTGATGCTGTTTATGATTACGTACGTATTGGAGAGAGCACAGCAATAGAGAGTCTTAAAAGATTTGTTAAAGCAATCGTCGAAGTATTTGGAGCAGAATATTTAAGGCGACCAAATAGTGAAGATGTGTCTAGATTATTGGCAGAGAATGAACGAGGATTTCCTAAAATGATGACTGTACACCTCTTTATCTAAAGAGCATGGTGTTTACTGTTTCTTAATTTATTCTATTGCAGTTTGTAACAAACGTCTCTGATTTTTGTCCTGGAACTTTACAGGGACCATGAAATCCTTTCAGATATTTGGACACCTAAAAGAGACAATATTATCTTTCCTAATGTTGAAGGAAAAATGCAAACCACTTCAGGGTTACTTTCTAGCAAAGAGAAACTGATAAAAAGTAGGGGTATGGGGAATTTTACAGTGGAAAGTCCTTTAAAGAAGAGATTTAACCACACTGGGATATATCGTGGTCATTCAACCTATGCTACAATTACTGGGGAAAAGGTATTTAGGCGTGCCAATGTAGACAAAAGCAACTTATCCACATCACAGAGAACAATGTACTTACCCAGTTCTAGCAAAAGAAAGATATCTGATTATCCAGTTCTAGCAAAAGAAAGCAACTTGTATATGAGATGTGATTATTGTCGAAACTGAACAAGTGTTCGCAAGAATCAGCTTATATCACAACTACATTCTTTAACCATCTCTAATATGGTTACAACTACATTCTTTGTTCATCACAGCTAGTGTCGAAATTATAGTACTAATATTTGCAAGAGATATCTAATCTGAAATAGAACACAATCTAAACACTATGATACAAACTCAATTGACATTATTATATTCCTTCAGTACTTGCACAGCAAAAAAGATTTATTCCTTCTTTGAGACAATTAATCAAACAATTGCGTTACCTCATAAATCAATTCCGTACACACAAAAACACCTTGCTATAATTTAATTTCCCAAGTTTCTCACAAATCAAAAGCCCCTGATTTATACACTAGTCACATTAATAGACCTAATTTGAAACAAAAATTAAAAAAATTAATTAGAGAAGAAACCATACTTGCGCTTACAAAACTAGCGGGAGTGAAGAAGAATGTAACAAATGGAGAGCGGGAGCGGGAGGAGAAGAGCGGGAGATGAGGTGTGCAGTACTACAGGTCTGTATGGCTTCAGCATATATAGCCACCCAAATGGCGTTGGATATATTTATACATAACGGTTTTTGTGGGTTGGAGAGCTGTAAAACAGAGAGAATGGCTATCCCAGTTGCCAGCTAGACTATTTTAGACAAGGGGTCTCCCGGTTGGAGATGCTCTAACATTTGAATTTGATGTATGTTTGTTGTTGGACCGACGTCTTCGCTTTCTGGAATAAAGTAAAGAAGATGAGGTCCCAGCAAAAAGAAAAAGATAAAGGGAGATTTGTTTTGTTGACAATATCGAATTTGGTTTCGGTTAGTTTGAACGTGATTTGAAATTGAGAAATCTTTTCATTTTTAAAATTAATGTAATCCAGTTGGCAAAAAAATTAAAAAAAAAAATTAATGTAATCCAAGCTCATTTGCTATTTGTTAATACACAACAGCTTATTTCACCAATCATTTACTGAGCTGACAGCTATCAGCTCAGTAAATGATTGGTGAAATACTGTTGTGTATTAATCAATATATTAATTTTGATGATCGAAAGTAAAAACATAGTAATCAACCATTAAAATGATTAAGAACATTCAAAAGATGTTCATTGAAGAAGATGACAATGTATATACAGAAAACATGTAACTACATCTAAATGCTCATTTTGTTAAAACTAACTCTGCTCCTACTCTCTCCCTAGACTTATATACAAGACGAGTTAGTTATCCTACGTGGCATTCTAATAGTGTGATTAAATAATCTGCCAGCTGTTAGCTCAGTAAATGATTGGTGAAATAAGCTGTTGTGTATTAACCAATACCCTCACTCAAGGTGGGAGATGGTGAAGCCAGAGGAGGTGAAGGCTGAGACATTCCCAACTTGGATAACAGCTCTCGAAAATGTGGTGAAGGCAGAGCTTTAGTAAGAATGTCAGCAAGTTGATGTTGAGTAGGTAAATATGACAGTTGCAAAAGACCCTCGAGAACCTTATCACGTGTGAAATGGCAATCTAGTTCAATATGCTTGGTTCGTTCGTGGAACACCGGGTTTCTTGCAATATGTAAAGCTGACTGATTGTCACAATGAAGAGTGATGGGTTTAAGATTTGTAACACTAAGCTCTTCAAGAAGACAAACAAGCCAGGTGACCTCGGAAGCAGCAGAGGCCATGGCACGGTACTCGGCCTCAGAAGAAGAACGAGAAACGGTGGATTGTTTTTTTGATTTCCAAGAGATGGGGGAATCACCAAACAACATGATGTAACCAGTAATAGATTTCCTGGAATCAACACAAGCAGCCCAATCTGAGTCCGAGAATGCTTGAAGAGTAAGTGTATTTGAAGCCTTTAGTAAAATACCCTGTCCAATAATACCCTGTCCAATTGTATGAGCAACATTACGAATAGTGTGACATAAAGCATCATAATGAGAGACACGAGGTTGCTGCATATATTGGCTTAAGGTCTGAACAGCATATGAAAGATCAGGACGTGTATTGGTTAAGTAATTTAGTTTACCAACAAGAGATCTGTACTTATCAGGATGAGGAAATAAGGAACCTTCAATAGCTGATAACTTGAGATTTAAAGGAAGTGGAGTAACAGCAGGCTTTGAAAAATCAAAATCAAAATCCTGAAGAATGTCATGTGTAAACTTCTTTTGACTAAGAATGATACCATCAGTGACATACCCAACTTCAATCCCCAAGAAATAATGAAGGATACCCAGATCTTTGATACTAAAAACACGATGTAAATGTGATTTTAATCCCTCAATTTCTGAAGAATTGTCACCAATAACGATAATATCGTCCACATAGACAGCAACTATGGTAATTGAAGTAGACGATCGTTTAATAAAAAGACTATAATCATTCTTGGACTGAACATATCCAAGAGATAACAACTCACTGACCAACTTTTCAAACCATTTCCTGGAGGCCTGTTTGAGGCCATATAAAGATTTGCGAAGACGACATACCTGATTAGGCTTATGAAGAATACCAGGAGGGACTTTCATGTATACTTCTTCGCTTAGATCACCATGTAAAAAGGCGTTATTAACGTCTAGTTGAAATAAAGTCCACTTAAGATTAGCAGCTAAAACAATTAGACAACGTACAAGACTCATTTTAATGACTGGAGAAAACGTTTCATCGTAATCAATACCATATTGTTGGGTGAAACCTTTAGCAACCAAGCGAGCTTTACAATGTTCAAGAGAACCATCAGCATTTAGATTGGTTTTATAAACCCATCTACACGAAATAGCTTTTTTACCAGGTGGAAGATCAATAATATCCCAGGTATGATTATCATTAAGAGCTTGAATCTCTTTATTCATTGCATCAACCCAAACAGATTGAGTAACAACTTCATTATAATTGGAAGGTTCCACTAAAGACTGATTTTGAGCTATAAATGCTTTGTGATACTCAGGCATATGTTCATATCTGACTAAATTACACCAATGTGGTTTATGTGTTAAAGTAGCCAAATTACAGTGATATGCATTGAGATAAGAAGGTGGTTTTTTAACTCGAGTAGACTGTCTGAGAACAACAGAATGGTCAGCTGATTGGTTTTGGTCAATATCAGATGTGGAAGAGGAACTAGTAATAGAATCTGTACTAGATGACTGAGTTGAATCAATACTAGATTCTGTACTGGAAGTTGTAATCTGAGATGAGTTAGAATTCAAGTCTGGATTTTGAACTGTTGGAAAAACAGTAGGAATATGATCATATTGTGAAGGATGAAGAGTAGTAGTGGTAGGAATGAAAATGGAGGAAAGATATTGGGTCTTAGAGGAGTGTTGATTAGTAATGATATGATAAGGAAAATGATGCTCGTGAAAAATTACATCACGAGATACAAGAATAGTAGAAGTAGAGATATCCAAAACTTTATAAGCTTTGTGTTGAGCTGGATAGCCAAGAAAAACGCATGGTTGAGCCCGAGAAGAAAATTTATTTCGATGTGATTTAACAGTGGAAACATAACATAAACAACCATAGACTCGAAGATTGTCTAAAGATGGTGGAGTTTTGTAAAGAATGGAAAAAGGTGTTTGATAAGCAATGCTTTTAAGGGGCATACGATTAATCAAATAAGTTGCACATAAAATGGACTCACCCCAAACATGAGTAGGTAGATTAGATTGAAAATGGAGAGCTCTGGCTGTTTCCAATAAGTGTTGATGCTTTCGTTCAACAACCCCGTTTTGCTGGGGAGTATAGATACAAGAAAACTGTTGTAAAATGCCATGAGACTAAAGAAAAGACTTTAGATTACCCTCAGTGAACTCCTTTGCATTATCTGAACGTATGCACAATACTTTGCAAGAAAATTGTTTTTCAGCATAAGTAATGAAAGAAGAGAGAACAGAAGCCACATCAGATTTGTAACGAATCAAATGTACCCAAGTATAGCGACTGTAGTCATCAATAATAGTAACAAATTGATTACATGAATTATGATTCTTGATTTTATAGGGTCCCCATACATCCACATGTAAAAGTTCAAGAATAGAAGTGGTTTTAATGCTACTACTAGAAACAGATCTACGAGTCTGTTTAGCCTTGGGACATATTTGATAAATAGAATCTACATCACTACTCGTGACAACACAAGAAGGTTGCAGTAATTTTAGTTGATGAAAAGGCAAATGACCAGTTCGAAGATGCCAAAGCTTAGAATCAACAGAAATACTGAGATTAGCAGCAGCTTGAGTCTTGAAAAAAGCATGTCCTGGAAGAAATTGTTGATGAGGAACAACATAGAGACCAGTTCGAAGTTCACCAAGAAGAAGTGGAGGGTTCCTCTGAGAAAGGTCCTGAAGATGACAGTGATTAGTAGAAAAAATGACATTAGAATTCATGTCATGACAAAGTTTATGAACTGATAATAATCTGTACTGAAAGGCAGACACATGTAGAACATTGGTTAAAGTGATGTTATCATTTAAAATCACTGTTCTAATATGTGTGACTGAAATTTGACTCCCATCTGGAATTGTAATAGAATTATTGGCTGTTGTAATTGCTTTGAATGTGGAAAAATCTGATAAGTGAGGGCTAATGTGATCAGTTGCCCCACTGTCCAAGAGCCACTCTTGAGACAGAGAGGACATTAGACACACTTTACCTGCTAATAAAGCATGTCCAGAAGTAGAAGCATCATGATTCTGACTAGAATTTGTATCAAAGGATCTCTGGTTAGACAACAATGCAATCAGCTGATCATACTGTTCATTAGAAATAGGAGAGGCTGATTGAGATTCTTCAACCTTATCAGCAAGAGAACCAGAAGCAACATTATTTTGAGAAAACGTAGCAATTCGTTTCTCTTTATTACTTTTGAAACCAGGAGGAAATCCATGAATCCGAAAGCACCTTTCAATACTATGACCACTCATTTTACAATGAGTTCAATAATAGGTATTTCCAGCTTTTCCTGACTTCTTAGCAAAAGCATTGTTTTGAGACTTTTGAAAACTGTTATAAGATTGAAACCTGTTACCCTGTGAGTTTTGAGTTCCTAAATCAACATATTGCCTTTTGTCTGCAACAAATGCCAGAGTATCAGTTTGAGAAGCTTGTTGTGAAATGTCCTTGTGTTTTTCTTCTTCAGCAACAATTCGATAAGCTTGTGTCACATACAGAAAGGGTGACATCATCAAAATATTTGCACTCATAGCAGAAAAATTATCATTTAACTTCATCAGATTCTGAAGCACCCTTTGATCTTGCTGCATTTTCTGAATTCTCCCTGTCAAGTCACATGTACATTTGTCAAAGGTGCAGACTGGCAATGGATAAACATCATCCAAGTTGTCCCAGATAGTCTTCAATTTCGTATAAAACTCAGAAATAGCCTGCTGCCCTTGATGAAGATCTGCTAATTTGTGTTCCAATGAAGAAATTCGAGGCATCGAAGCATAACCAAACCTGTCTTCCAAATATTTCCATATCGCTCTAGCAGTCTTCAAGAACAGAACACTTCGAACAATATTTTCATCAAGATTATACAAAATCCATGAAATTACGAGATCATTACAACGTTCCCATGCTTTATACTCAGGAGAATTAGAATCATGTGTACTTATCGTACCATTCACAAAACCTAACTTGTTTTTAGCAGATAAAGTAAGCATCATGCTTCTTTTCCAGTTATTGAATCCTTCACCATTAAACTTGACTGAAACAAGTTGATTAGTAGATGAATCTGAAGGATGAATATAGTAAATGCTAGAAGGATCATGATTATTAGAAACAACTTGATTAGTTTGAGTAGTCATGATTACAACTGTAAATCTTGACTAAATTGAGCAGCGAATCAATCGATGAAATTAGATTTGTTTAACAAGAAATCGTAACACTAAAAAAAATCATCAACACTGATGTAGATTCAACAGTGAAACAGTCTGAATCACTACACAAATACTCATTATCATAGAGTACAAGCAAAATTGATTGTATATGAACAAGATATACAGATCGATTTCAATAGAACAGTATAGAAATGATCGAAAATAGAGAGATCGAGATGAAGAAACACCTGAGATTAAGCAATCAATCCTCAATCTGAAACTCTGAATCAAAGAAACAAGATCGTCGCCACCGAGACGATGAAACAGTGATGAAACAATGGTGAAATCACGTCGAACAACGATGAAACAATGGCGAAATGACGAACAGAAATCAAAACTTAAGTGATGATGCGAGAAAGATCAAGATCCCGTTCTGATACCATATTAATTTTGATTATCGAAAGTAAAAACACAGTAATCAACCATTAAAATGATTATGAACATTCAAAAGATGTTCATTGAAGAAGATGACAATGTATATACAGAAAACATGTAACTACATCTAAATGCTCATTCTGTTAAAACTAACTCTGCTCCTACTCTCTCCCTAGACTTATATACAAGACGAGTTAGTTATCCTACGTGGCATTCTAATAGTGTGATTAAATAATCTGCCAGCTGTCAGCTCAGTAAATGATTGGTGATATAAGCTGTTGTGTATTAACCAATATTTGCACTTTGATTTTGCCTTAGCACCTGAAAGTTACTTGGAGCTGGACTTCAAGTTGAGTTCCAAGTTTTGTTTGTAACAATTGAACATGTAACTGTTTCTCTATCACTATGTTATCAACTTCAAACATGTCTGACTTGATTAGGCAACAGAAATCATTAAATGATTTCAGCATGTAGTGTCCGAAGAGAAAAAGATATCTATTTATTTTTAGCAGGAGATCAAGCTGTCGCGGACAGAAAAATCAGGATGCTTTATAAGAAGCACAAAAAAGTTAGAATGTTTTGTTTAAACAGAGCTACCAGTTGTTTCTATCAAAATTCACAAACTCAAACATTAAACTTCATTATGTCTAATATTATTAAACAACAAGTTTGAATTATGTATATGTGTCCTCTGTATTGCCTATGCTAGTGATGGGATCCTAAAATTCCACTTGTAGAGTTCTGAGGAGGAAGCAATTTAGATTTTCAGATGAAAAAAACTATTTACTCAGTACTCTTTGAGCTTGAGGTAGTACTACAGATTTACAGAAATCTCATAATGCATGTAATTCCCAGTGACGGAATCAGGCTGAAACTGATTTCCACTCTAGTCCCTGACCTTCAACAAATAATTAAAATTTTGTTTTTAATCGTAACAAAATTAATGGAAAAAATCTATTAGTCATGGTTAAAATATATATGTGCTAGTTCAACCCGATTAGATTACAATCCTCATTCCGCCACCTGTAGTCTGGTGATTCTGCCGGTCAGCCCAAAATTAATAATATTACAATGTCATTTGTGATAAGGGTTAATTATCTGATTGGTCAGTGAAGTCAGTCTGAATTATCAACTTGGTCACTGAACTCAAAACGGTCTCAATCAGGTTACTGAAATCAGTCTGGATTATCAAGTTGTTCATTTTTTTTTATGGAAATTACTGTCCGCAAAATTTTGTCCGAAAAATCTCCACCAAATTTTGTGAAATTAAAGTGTGTTAATCTAGATGTTTGGGGTCTCATAAATCTGGTTTAAATTTTCATTATGAGCTCTAGATTTATATGAATCGAAAAAAAAATTCAAGAACTAGAATTGTTCTTCTTCAAAAACTGAAATAAAATTTATCAATATTGTATATATTTTAAAGAGAATAATCTCGGTAACACAAATATGGTCTCGGATTTTTTAAATGTTAAGTGAATCTGCAGTTATAAGCGTTTATGTCAATCTGCAGTCTGTTTCCGTCAAAAAATGAAGACTATTTAACAGACCGTACATTTATGTCAAGTAAGTGACCTGATTGAGACCATTTTGAGTTCAGTGACCAACTTGATAATCCAGTCTGACTTCAGTGACCAATCAAATAATTAACCCTTTGTGATAATGTATTACTACATGACTTTCTTGTGTTGGATTCATGGATTGGTACATTTTCTAGTTGTTGGGTTCCCTATCACTGGCTTTGTATGAACCACAAATTGGGAGCCCAAATGCATGACTTTTTGGCTAGCCCATTTACGTCAAATAGCTTTGTTTAGCTTGAAGATAGTTCATGATAAAGATGTTTTAATACGTGCAAACATTTTTCATTGGAGAAAAATCACTTTTAAATATGGTTATTTTCCTGTGTGCCCATGTAATGTAATACATATTGAGCATCTTTAATGGTATTGACTAAATTGGTTGGCTAAAATGATAAAAAATATTGATTATGTAAAATTTACTGAACCTGTAAGACGTTGTGTTATGATGGTATTGGCTATAATACTTAGTTATTTTTTAAAAATAGTATGTTATTATTATTTCAAGTTGTTATAAATAGAATATATTATTTTATTATAATAATAGATGAGGTGGAATTTTCTTACATATCTTAGAGATTCAATAAATATATCCAACATTATCGATTTTTATTTATGGTATTGTTAATCTAATTTTACCTAAGGATTTTAGAGGATTGGAGATGAACTGAGTTGAAATTGGTAGTGTTTTTCCTACTTTCCAATTTGTTTCTCTTCGTCTTCTTGTTCCATCCTTAACGCGAACCTTTTTTTGAAGAAAGGAAAATAAAGTTGACAATTTGATTTTTTTTAGATTGTTACCCAAAGATTTATGTAGGAAAAAAAATTAAAATTTTGGAATTTTTTTATATATATTTATCTTCAAAACTTTCTTTCCGCATTTTTTTTTGTAGAATTTTATTATTTTCACAGAAATAAATCAATTGATAACAGAGCTGTTATGTTATACTACTTCTATTTCGAAAAAAAATGATAAAATTGATGTTTTTTTTTTTGTCAAGTGATAAAATTGATGTTTGGCTGCTTTAAGAATATAGGAGTATTAATATCCAGGCACCAATTGATACCCTTTATGGTGAATAACTTAATGGCTAGAGACATAGACCATCGTATTTAAGGCCCTTGTTCATGAATAAATGCAATAGCACGAAAATTCTGGGGCATGTGGTTATGTTTTCTGGGCCATTATGTGGCCGAAACAAAAGGTCAAATTTTGTCATTTGAGAATGGCTTTTTGTCTATAATTTGCTAGGTTTTAAGAAAAGCCCTGTTTGGTTGGGTGCGACTTCTTAATTACCGATCGTCGTGAGGCCTTTCTAGCATTCCCTCCGTCCAAATTTACATGTCATTTTTGAAAAAAATATGCATATTAAGAAAAAAGTTGGTTGGATAACATTTTTCAATAAATATCCTTAATAAATGCATTGAAAAATAAGAATAGAGTTAAGTTATTTAGCAAAAAAAAGAATAGAGTTAAGTTTTAAAGAAGTCAAGCATTGAAAATACAAATATAGGGGTAATTTCGGAAAATTAGACTTAAATTTGTATAGAAAGAAGAGATATTGTATGGAAAGAAGAGGAGGACATTTAATTTGGGACAAACTTTTTTGACAAAAGGAACATGTATTTTGGGATAGAGGGAGTATTAGATTCTTTTCTAATAATTTTGTTAGTTTAAACACAAAAATTCTTAAAAACATGTTATTTTATGTTTAACTAATATTAATTATACTTTTATAATTATATAAAGTTTTTGTTTTGTTAGTTGTTTATGTTCATTTAGATAACATACCTCTATTATTTAGGAAATTTAGTTAAAAGTGAGAGTAGTTTAATAATTATCTAAAATTAATATATACTTTTGTCAAAAAGAATTAACAAATTTCATATACATGCATGGTGGGTGGAAGTTACAATTACATTTAAAAATATTATCAACTGCAATTAGGAGAAATAAATAATAAAAAATAATGTGAAATTTTAGTTAATTTGTTGAAAGAAATTGTATAGATGGAGTGAAATTTTTAGTTGTAGCACCTCAAAATTAATAGCAAGTGGCGTCTTTAATAAAAAATATTTTATTATTTTTTAAAATCTTTTCATGTTGAAATGCTTTTTAATACATCTTTTTTAGGTGAATATCATCAAGCCAAGACAAAAAAATCAAATCACGTTAATTTTTATTTTTTTGTTAAATTATTTTAAATGTTTATCTTTTTATCATGTTAATTCAAGGTAATAATTGAAAAATTATATTGTAAGTCACTAATTATTCAATATTGTTTAATTTAAAATTTTAAGTTGAATAAATACATAGAACTTTTTTGTTCTGTTTATTGAAGAAAAATTTTAGACCATGTAGTTTATAAATTCTGGATCCATTCTGATCCGCCCCTGGCTCAGAATACGTCTAGAATGGAACTTAAAACTTTGGGACAGTTCTTGATTTTCAAATTTAACACCTTTATTATGCATGCACTTACAAAATTTTTGGTTGGATTAGTCTGATAAGCAACTAATTTTTGTACCAAGTAGGTTTAATGGAGCATCTTGATAGACCAGGTGAGGTCGTTATTAGCCTGCTGGAACCGAAAGAGCAATGGCTGTGGTTCAAATTCAAAGTGGTCCAAACTTTGAACATTAAAAGAAGAGAAAAGAAGATTTAACTTTTAAGGGTAATTTGTGTGGAGATTGAACTGAAAACAATCTCGGATTTCCAACAGATTCCTAACTTATCTTTAAATATTTAATGTTTAGGAGCTTCAAATCTTTCCCTAATTTTAAAATTCTTTCTTCTCTCCCTATCTCATTTTTAATTTATTACAGCCGGTCATCCCTCATTTACTTTTACACGAACGTCGAGAAACCGTTTTTCATTATCTTCTTCAAAGATAACAATCCGATTGAAAGCTGAAATTATGTAATTCTTCAAAAATAAAACAATTAAGATATATTTGATATATAATTATTTTAAATATGCATATTGCTTATGAAGAGATAAATATTGAATAAATTGTGCGGAAATGTATAAAATCTATTCGTTATAACCCGTTAAAATTATAACAACTACTTAGTTTATCATTTTTGGAATTTGGATCTAAATTGGATCCGGTATTTCGAATCATATTTGGTTCGGATAATTTTTTTATTCGGTCTTGATCGGTTCTTGATCTTAATAGGGTCTAGTATTTTGAATGATATTCGGTGAAATTTTTGGTTCGGATCAAATTAATTTTCGAATAATTATAGGATTTTCAATTTCAATTACAAAATCAAATTCGATTCCATAAATTTCTATTCGATTATTTAGATCCAGATTCATTTTGCCAAATTTAGCTCAGTTGGTGTGTGGTTTTGTTTTCTTCCCTGGCTGCCTGACCTGTATTTTTCTTCCTTGGTTTTTAAACTCTTAAGCATTGGCTCTTTATAATTAAAAAATTTCTGATCATATAAAATTTCTCTTAAGCATTGGCTCTTCAATTATAGTTAGATGAGAAAAATTTCTGATCATATAAATTTCTCCGTGTCTTTGTTTTCTCTGCAGTGGAAGAGAACCAAGTAAATTTAAAAATTTCCTGCCCCAACAGAAGCCAAATATGATGTAAAAATGAATAAGTGGGGTCGAAAGGCCCACAGCCTAGCAACACAATTGAGCGGGTCCCAATATATTATGTTGCATGTCTCGAGAGTCCTGGAGATGCAATTATGGTTGTACTTTTGTTTGCATCAATTTCATTTCATGATTTCCATCACATTCTCTGCCAATCAGTCTCCGTCTTCTCCGTGTGCTTTGTGAACTTGCACGCATAGATAAGAGAATTTCCAACTCATCACTAAATCATTATAATAGTGATGGATATAGTGTGAAATTCATTCCAATGTAACACTATTTTAGTGATTCAAGATCACCAAATGAGTTTTGGATCACCAAATTTGGTGACAAAATTACATTTGGTGATCATTGGTCACCAAATTTGGTGATTTTCAAAATTCCAACAATACCCCTATATTTATTAACAAAACAATTTTTTTCCATCTATGTCCTACTATTTGTTCTTGTAATTTTTCCCAAATTTTTTTACAACTTATTTGTTCTTGTAATTTTTAACTTTAATTTTTTATCAATTGAAACTGCTTTACTTCTTAGCTCTTGTTAATTCTAAAATATTATTTTTTTTATTTTAAACTTTCACACAAAACCTTGAAATTTTTTTTAATCATGAATTATAAACAACACACCAAATTTAATTATAAAAATAACATCATAATGATAAATAAGAAGTTACAAGATAATAATTTTACCTAACTTATAATACATTTAATAAATAAATAAACTAAGTTTTAACCATAGCTAACCTTATGTACTGGGTTTCACAAAATCCTCCACCAGCACATCTTTTTTTAATTTCTAGCGACGGAAATTTTTCCAATATTTTACACCGCTTGAGATTAACATTATAATTTAAAATATAATAGATATTAATAATGTAAAAAGTGAACAAAGTTAGAATATTCTATTTTATTGGTGAAAGATTCTTTTTAGTGTCAAATATAGTGATCAATGGATTGAAGTGCATTTTGTAAATGGTGTAATTTTGTCACCAAAATAGTGTCCTAGGGACACTATTTTGGTATCTTTGGTTGGAAATGATCTTACGCGTTGTTATTATATTTTCATCTTTTAGCTGTTAAGCTTATAACAAGTTAACATCTCTTTAAGCTTCTATTTCTCAACTATTTTCAAACTTAACACCCCTATTCTACGTGGGCCGTTCAGGATCAAACATTTGCTATGGCAAATGATAAAACACGTATAGTAGAAATAAAAACATGTATAATATGGTTTTTTGTGTGAAAACATGGGATACCATCTCTACGTATCGCAGAAATTTCTCACTATATGATTTGTTGCAAAAAAATATTTGCTGGTGATTGACAACCCTATTTTATATAGCAAAACTCCGATAATTAGATAATCGTTTGTTTCGTACCACCACTGTTAATTTGTCAATATTCTAAATTTTGTGAAAATAAATCGACCATACCACACAAAATCCTTTAACTTCATACATTTTGAAGGCTCTCGAAAGTCAGAATCTTCGCTAATGCTTAATTCTTGAAAGCAAAAAATGAAATATCATTGCTCATCCAACTCATGGTAAAGAAAACAATCTAAATCACGTAACAGAGAAAACAAAGACACCCCGGGCAGAAAATACATGCAAATCATGGAAGTGACAACTGGCAATTATGCATAACTGTTGTTAAATCAAGTTTATCCCAATATTAGCGTCAAAGCAATCTCTATTCTCTAATGAATACCAAGTGATTGGGCTGCTGTATTGGGGCCCAGATTAATTTTGAAATACTCCCTCCGTTTCAATTTGTGTGTCTTGTTTTAACTTTGGACACTGTTTATTATAAATGATTGACTACTAATTTATGTCTAATCTATAAGACCAAATATAGTCATGAGTGATCTTGTTGGATTCGTATTTATGAGTACTTTAATACAGTGAAGTTTTTATATTTAATACTAATACGAAATTGAAGATATTAATGATTAAAAGTGTGCGTTGGCAAACGTGTCCAGAAGAAACAGGACACACAAATTGAAACGGAGGGAGTACGTGGCTAAGACGCTTCAAGGGTCCATAAAATTACTGGTCTTGCAACAATAACGGATCAAGGGGACAAATTTGTGTTTACTTTGTAAAGAATTATTCAACAACCAACCACTTAGCTTAAATAAATCAAGATTTGTGTTCTGATACAAACATGTAGCCATGTAGGTAACAATAGCATTTAGTACATGGGTCAGTTCTGAACAAAAAACATTTCTATTATAGTCTATTACTCCCTCTGTTTCTTTATAACTTTCCTATATGGACTTTAAATACTGTTCATTATAAGCGGTTGATTATTAATTTACGCATAATTTATAAGATAAAATATAGTCATGAGTGATCTTGTTGGATTCGTATTTATGAGTACTTTAATACAGTGAAGTTTTTATATTTAGTACTAATACGAAATTCAAGATATTAACCATCAAAAGTGTGCGTTGGCAAACGTGTTTTTAAAAAGAGGAAGCTTATTATGAAACGGAGGGAGTAATATAAATGCATATTTATACCAAGAAATTTAAAAAAAAATAGAAAATTAGTGGCCAAGTTAGTACAAGTGTTATAAAAATTGGTCTAGGTGGCTGATTAATCGGCACCTAGGTGCTAGGCGGTCACTAAACGTCTAAAATTTGTAAAAATCGGTCATTAGACATTTTTTTTTATTAGACGACGCCTAGGCGGTCTTACACGGGATTAGACAGTTTAATGAGTTAGACGGAAATGATCGATTAGGCGACGATTAATCGAATTTAATCGGTCAAATTTTAAAAACATATGTTGGTTTTAATATGGTATAAACATATGTATTGAAATGTACCGTACATGATTAACCTTTAAACAGTTGAATCTTGATAATGGTGGTAAGAGCATCTTCAAGAGCCTCTTCATTTTGGCTCTTAAGTGAGATTTGAGGAGAGAGAAGAAAAAAATGAGCTCCAAGAGACTCTTAGTCACTCCTAAATTAACTAAAAATGTAATCGCTCTCCTCAATTGTAAGAGCTCCTATCCACTCCTAACTAATATTTTATACTAAATTCATAAGATACATTCTCTCTCTTCCCCACTTTTCTTTTGTCTTTTTATGAATTCCATTTACTTTTAATAATATAAAATTAAATAAGGAGTGAGTATAAAGAGTATTGTTGGAGATGAATGTACATTAATTTACTAAGAATCAATATTTTATATTATATTTAAGAGTGAGTTAAGAGACTCTTGGAGATGCTCTAAATAAATCAAGTTGAATTTTGTTTTATCGAGCTCGAATTTAAATATACCTTTATTATATGGAGTCGAATATTGTTTTTAAATATTTCTTTATTAAGTCGAGTAGAACTCGATAAATTTATAGCTAGCACAAATTGTCACCTGTCTCTATGTTGGTTTACGGCTCCACATCCACATGTCTCACAGCCACAGGCCACAGCTGCTTCAAACCCTCTTTAACTCGGCAACTACTATTACCAAAATACTTAAATTGAAAACTGTAAGTGATGTTGAACAGACAAAAGCCCAAACATGGGCCCATGCAAATAAGCAGCAAAGTCCAGCTCCAATAGTATACTGTATAAAATTAAAAGTAAAACAAATGGTGACAGAATTACAAGAACTCAACTCTTTCTCTCTTCTTCCTTTCCCCCATAGCCTATCCAAATCCCAAAGCTACTATCTTTTTCAGTTTTACCCTAAATATATTGTGTGTCTATATATTTAGTTGGTGTATCTATAAGACCTGCAAAGCTGCAACACTAGACTTCTTAGCATGTCTTGAAAATAGCAAAAATCTTTTTTCAGTTTTCTTCAAGTGCATGCTTCTTTCTAACTGTCATTCTTCTTGTTCTTTGAATAAAGTTGGTTAATTTTCTTAAAGAGTTAGTAATGGGGGAAGAAGATCATGGGGGGTGGTCACCGACCGGAGCTCCGGTGAGTTTACAAAGAGATGACCATTGGAGGCATTTTGGTAACTCAGTTAATGCAGTTTCTTGTGGCTTTGTTGCTACTGCTATTTTAATTTTAATGTTTCTTGTTATGGCTATTTTTGAGAGATTTCTTAGACCCACTTCGCCGGAAATGTCGCCGTCCGGTGACCGGAGTCATCCGGATATGGTTTCCCAAATGGGGTTTAATGGAAAGCTCAGTCACCCATCACCTAAGGTGAGCTTCATTAATTCGTGCCTATAATTTTAATTTTATATGTCATTTGTGAATTTCTTAGTTTCATAATTTACCAATTAGTCAATTGCCTGCATTTGATGTTTTGATCTGTAAATTTTATTTTATTCTTTACTTTGTAAACATTTTTATAGCTGCTCAAAAGCCAATTAAAAATATTTACCATCCATGAAATTTTCCTTTTTTATACATTTAACTGCTTTAAACTAACTATGCTTAAATTGTGAAATACCATTGATTCCATTAGTAGTTTTTTGTTAAAATGTTTAGTCATGTATTTTAATCATATTAAACAATTGTTGATGCTCATCATAGAAGTACTATCTAACTCAAAATATCAAAAATTGTTATCTACAAGTTCTTAGTAAGTTCCACTTGCTTGTTTGGAGAGAAAACTACAAATCATATCTCAACTGGATGCTATCCATATATCCACAAATAGGGACAAAGGAACATAAGCTTGGATTTGGTAAATTTAAGAATTAGGCTTATACAATTAATATAATTAAACAATGTCATTGACTAAACAGTGTGTGAATATAATATAAGCATGTGCATTGTTTCCTAACCTTTAAATTATAAGATAAGCAAGGCTGTGTCTTGATTATGATACTTAATTAAATGGGCCATTGGAGATGTTGCTAGCTGGTTTGTTGGTCCCCAGTTTTAGCCCCTAAAAAACTTGAGGGAGATAATGTGTCTACATGTCTTTCTTGTACATTTGGTGTTCATCCCCACTCTTGTACATGTTAACCAGTTGGGCCATCACCAGAAATATTAATGAAGCCTCACATCATCTCATGGCCAACAATTGGTTAGGAGACAAGCCGTCGTCTTTCATTTGCTCTCAAGTCTTTTTTATTTTTGTCTTTTAATAATTAAGCATTAATGCACTCAAGGTCGAATTCAAGACAGAAAGTATAGTGAAGTTAAGAAATATCTGCAAATGTAGGGCTTGTTTAAAGTTAAGTGGTAGTAATAACTATAGTGTCGTTAGCCACACTTTGCATAGAAATGCTAGTATTTTTACACAACTTAGACTAAGCATCTATTTGCCGATATTTGTTTTACTAACATGTAGAAGCAACCAAAAGTCAATAATGTAGTTTTGCATTTTTCCAGTCAGCTGAGCACTGAAGTAAATATCATACTCTGTTCTCCATATGTAAGCTACTCGTACAAATGTCTAAATATCCGAGGACACAGGCCGGAGACACAACATGATTTTTCAATATAGAATTATATTGGATAAATTTTTGCAGCAAAGATTAACAATTAAACTAAAATTAAACATGATTTTGTAAAGTACAGTAAGTATCCTGTCCTCCTGTCCTCCTAGTCTACTGTCCGACACGGCTATGGCGGCTTGCGGCCGAAACCAAAGAGTCAAAGTTGCATAGCGCAATATGTTATAAGGTGAAATGTTAATAGGATTGATAAATAAAAATGTCCCATAAATGTGCATCAAATATCAATTGAACATAAACACATCCCTTAGTTTAGAGGATGAGCCACTAGTGGCATCATTTATGTCTGCTATAACTATTCAGGACATCCCTTAGTTTAGAGGATGAGTCAGTAGTAGCATCATTTATGTCTGCTATAACCATTCAGGTGTTTGTTCTATCCTCGTTATTTTTCCCATTGAAGTTATAATTGTAATACAGTTTGATGAAGAATGACAAGTATAGCAGTGATTAAGTGTACTTGAACTATGCCATGTGAGTTTATTAAATTTTTTGCAACTGAATTAAAAAAAAATTAGATATTTCTTTTATCAGCTGTAAAATCTGTTCTCTCTTAAAATTGCAGTGCTCAATACTTTTATTTTTGCTAAGTGCAGTGCTCAATACTTGGATATGATAAAGCTTAATTAATATACAGTCAGCTAAAAATTAGGTTCCAAAAGCATATATTTGCTGTGTTGTCTCAGTAAAAAACCTCCCTGCAACTGTGCAAGGCTGCATTTTTGAATATGTTGTGTTGTAGATTCGATGAAATCTTTTCCTTCCATGAAAAATCACTAAATTTAGGAGAGTTCTGCAATACCTTTAGGTTCTTTTCATTTGACAAGAATGAAATGAAAAATTAGGAACATAATTTATGGAGAAAGAAAGGATATATGGGAGAATAGTGAATAATTATGGACTAGAAAGAAGAGTACAAATCTCATTTCATTCTCTCCCAATTTCATTCGATCCGAGAGTACACAAACTTAGTGCTTCATAAATACACTGTAAAAGACTGTGTTTCAGTGAAGTACATGTTTGTTCTGGGAACTTCCCAGAACCCAATCATTTACAAGATGTGGTAAGCTTAATTTTAGGCAGTTTACCATGTATGAACATACGACTCTTAACATTATCACATTTGTTTTTAGAATTTGGTTTAGTAATATTTCCTAGACAGTTACAATATTGGAGGTTTTATGTGCAATTAACTTTGACTAGCTTGCTAATTGAATTAAATTATTTTGGAATGTATTTAAATCATAGCATTGGAGTATTTCTTTACTGAAAGCACAAAAGATCCTGCTAATTATTCCGCAGGATTGTTAGAATATATGCTATATTGTATGTAACAATAAGTTTCTTTTTTCAGATTCCAAGAAGGGTGACGGAGGTTTCAGTCTTGATGCCCGGAGAAGCTATTCCCACATTCATTGCACAGCTTGCTCCTGTCCCTTGCCCCCTCGAACGCGACCAATGACCTCCTCATAATCACTTATGATTTCCCAATTGTACACTAGTCTGGATGACTGGATCATTGAATCAAGTTGACCAGAGTCACGACTGCATTGATCTAGATTCATCAGTAAGTATTTTAGCATCAAGTGTAGCCTGAATCTTTATAATTTTATTCTTCATATGTACATATTTTGAAGAAGAAATATGCGATGGACTTGGACAGATGATTATTTCTTGAGTTTGCAAGTGTCATTCTACACTAAACTGGACCTTTTTTTCTCTCCAATTTTTATATAACTTCGCTACTTTTTTTTCGAAGAAGAAGAACATGAACAACATTTGTATATCAACATCTTTGCATGAAATCCTTTGTTTCCAAGAAAGATTACTCAAGTAATTTGCATATATGATGCATGCATTCTAAAAATATGATATTTATGTCCCACTTATATGAATTCCTCTAGTTTTGGGCCTGTGTTGCCTTGTGGGGACAACTGAAGACAACCTACTACACTTTCATGTAAACTCATTTTGGGTTAAGATATCTCATGACTGACTGACTTTAAATAAGTTACTTTAAATATATTACATTTTTTTTTTTATCGGAATGAGCCATAAGGATGGTATAAATTATAAAGGGAAAGGGGAAATCGAACACGTGGGTTACTCATTTCATAAGGAATGGGATCTCACCTTTCGTCACTAGATTAGGAACTTATCAGTTTAAATATTATATTTGCAAATGAAATGAGTGGCGATTATGCAAAAAAAAGAAAATAAAATCTCTGAATTGGTGGATTTAAATAATTGAGTTTAGTTTAACTTAGGGAGGGCAAAAAGGTTTAAAAATAAACTTAACAAAATAGCACGATGGCTGTTGCTATTTTAAAGCAATCAACAAGTGGCAGGACTTTTACCCAAGGGCTAATGATAATTCTAATTACTCAATGAAATTTCAAGTTTATTTATAGGGAACTAAAGGTTGAAAAAAGTGAATTAAGGGAGGAAATAAGAAGAGTTAAAGAATTAGTTCCTTTTTTAGAAGAGTATTTCTTCTTACTTCCTTCATAATAAATATTGTATAGGAAAATTATGGCTAACAAAAATACTGACAGGAAGAGATAAGCGTGAGACTAAGGCCCCATTTGTTAACAAGGGAATGAAATCTGAATGGGCTTTTACTGGACCATTGACATGTTCAGACCATTTGGGTATTTTATTTTTGATCCTGGACGAGTCAAATTAGCTGGACGAGTGGGAGAAATTAGCTGGACGAGTCGTGTAGAAATTCTTCGATGAATCGTTCGTATAATCAATCTTCCATATATATCCATCAGCCATATATATCCATCAGTCGCTTATATATATCCATCTAATGCTATCCTCGTCTCGCGCAATTTTATGGTTATCATCCGCTGCTCTTTCTTCCAATTAACAACATCGGCTGCCTTCTCTTCCAATTCACAACAGGTAATCTCTTATTAATTGATTATTAAGTTTGTCGACTATATGTATGCTTCTCTCTATCTTTTATTCAAACCCCCCAATAAAAACTTTCAAACTCTTAAACCCTTTTCAACTTTTAATATTACGCCGCCAAGTATGTAATTTTTAATATTACGCTAAATAAAATAATATGTGCCCTTCAACTTTTTTAAGTATGTTGTACAATAAATAACTTATACACCTTTTATTGCAGATAAATATTATCTTTGTGATGCAGCATACACAAATACTCGTGGTTATATGACCCCATATCGTAACACAAGATATTGGTTAGCGGATTTTCGTCGTCAGCGTGCTTTAAGTAAAGAGGAAAAATTTAACCATGCCCATGCGAAATTAAGAAATGTTATTGAGCGTGCTTATGGCGTGTTGAAAGCAAGATTTCCTATCCTGAAACAGATGGCTCCATACTCATTCTCTACGCAGCGAGATATTGTGATTGCTTGTATTGCAGTTCACAATTTCATAAGAAAGAAGAAATTAGAGGATGAACTATTTGATCGATGTGATCAAACGTCTGATTGTGATAGTGATGGAGAAGAAGTTGAGGAAGATTTTGAAGGATCAATAAATGATACACAATGGGGATCTCAAGCCACGCAATATATGAACGATCTTCGTGATCAAATTGCTATAAAACTTTAAAGAAGTTCTTGGAAATCATATAATTGTGTTTAAGATCGAATACTTTAATAATTATATCAACATTCATAATTTTTTTATTGTCTTTTATAAATATTTAAATGATTGGAAAAACATTCATTTGGCATCATTCAGATGATAAATAGATATTTTTTGTCAAACATTATTAATCATTCAGCAGGGTATAAAAGTAAATTATTATCATCCAAAAAATTTATCAAAAATTGTTAACAAACAGCATTAATCATTCAGATGTTCAGAATAACTGTTCGTCCAGATTGTTCAGAAATTTTACTGGTTCAGAAAGTATGATTCAGATTTAACAAATGGCCCCTAAATAAAAATAACTATCTGTAAAAAGAAAAGAAAAGACAACTGTAACCAAATACTAACACCTTGGATCAAATTTTAGGATGTAAACAAGCCATAACAATAATAATCTATAAAGCAAAGTTTACCAGGAACATAGCAAAGTTGTAAGCATGTATGATACATCCACAAGTAATTAGTTTTAGACTTCTAGTATCCAAGTCTACAAAACTTCAAAACATACATCGCCTGAAACAAGAAATAAAAAACTGAACAGAATAAACAACTTTCCAGCAACACTTTGCTGGCTTGCAGCAGCAACCGGAACCTGTACACAGCTGGAATAATCTACTAATTGGAGGCTTCCAACAGCTGGAACCTGAAAACAGAACGAATACATATAATAAACAATTTGCAGCAGGGAAGAAAAAGAATGCAGATTAGTAGATTACTACATCAATTTACAAAACAATGCAGATAAAACAAATAGGGCTGAGCAAACAAGTATAACAATTTCAACTCGACAAACAAGTGATACTCTTCAGGATTAAAGATAAACTCTTTCATAATATCAAATTATCAATCTTAGGCCAACCACAAACAGTAGTGCTGATCCATATTACAGTAAAACTCACCAACTAGCTTAGTAACTTATACTTTGCATAAAAGTATAAGAGTATAAGAGTCTGAGTGAGTTTTTAAGTCAAAAACAGTTCTTTAAAAAAGTTCTTATAAAAATAGAAATATTCAGTTTGGTTGGGCAGGCAGTGTAGGAAAAAACAGTAAGAAACAAAAAGGCATTATTAGAATTTGCTTAAAAGAACCACTAAGAAATAAGAAAGCAGTAATGTTTCTACAATATCATAAGAAGAAATATATTTCCTTGAGTACATTTGTTCTCAGAGTGGAAGATAAACGAAAGACCAATCTGTACCCATGTCTATCATTCTGACATGAAAAAAGTTGAAGATTCCTGCAAAAGAGGCTTTGCATCTTAAGCTTTCTTGATAAATATCATCTACCAGCTTACAAGCATGATTTTCGTGTATACAACATGTGTCTAACAATTTGGTTCACACATGTTCCTCGAGCAATAAGTAATTAAATTCAATGGTCAACTCCAATACAGCAGATAACTTATGTAATAATGTAGTTGTTCCATATACAGGACATCAAGAAGGAGAAATACATAGAACTTGAGAAACAGAGGGAATAAACTGAGTTTAAAGCACTATCTGGAATCAGTACATGAGCTATATACTTATCTCTCATTATGATTAACTATCAAAGGTTATAAATATCTAAAGAGCCTGAGACTTCTCGGGTCTCTAGCAACAACCATAAACTATTTAAAATACCATACAAGCAAAACCATTGCATAGCAATTCACATAATGAAGACAAAAGGCATATTAACATAATCTTGTATGAAAACTTTTTTTATCTTTTCATCTACACCAAGGTTATTATAAGTCGTCAAATCGAGCTCGGCACCCGGGTATCTTTTCTTAAAACAATTTGGTGTTTTAAGAAAGAAAATGGGAGAGAAAGTTGACAATATAAGATCAAAAATCATCCAACTTTCTTTCATCAATTCCGGAAAATGACACTTGTTACATACTTTAAGCCCTTCAAGTAAATACCAATTACCTGTCATTAGCAGATCCTCCAGCTCCTTTGGTGTCAACTCCTGAGCCGCAGAACAAAAATATCTGGATGCCAGCAAGAAACGTCATTAGGTGTAATAGGACTCCCAAATCAATTTTTGTGTTACTAACTGATTGACCAGAACTCCTATTGCCAAATTTTTGGGGCATGAAATTAATATGAGCAATGCGGAAGCAATAAACGGAACTAGTAGATAGGAGAGAAAAACACGGTAGTAATATTAGAACTACATTGTATTGATTGTGTTTTATTACATGAGAGCATAAGCTCTTATATAGGAAGTAAAACATGGTTGGTTGCCAACCTTGGTTGGTGGCCAACCTTGGTTGGTAGCCAACCTTGGTGGACTTGGTTATATTTAATGGTTATATTTAACACGCTTCCTCACTCGAAATCCCATCTTCGGATGAAAGACCTATCTAGGGATTGAAGAGTGGACACTAGTAGCCCTTGAGCTTAATCTGAGTGTCCAACTATACCCATTTTAGGATTGACCGATCTTGAGTTTATTGAGTCTTTTTGGATTTCGGGACTCGAACTTGCGATCACACGGTATATTTTAGGTCATATCAAAAAAATACATAAGGTGCTGATGAATGCAAGATATAGCAGTGAACTGTGTTGTCTAAAATACAACTACTTCTGCTGCTTTGACTTGTGGCAGTGAACTGTGTGTACATCTATTATATACACTACTTCTGCTGTTTCGTCGGAATAACGCCCCCTGAACTATTTAATTTGCAGCATCGTAAAAAATTAGAGAGATACCGTAATATCAACAAACACTTGAATACTGCACAATTAAATCTATAACCGGAGCAAACTCTTAAACTAAATTGACTACAACAGAATTTTCCCATAAGAAAATAACTGTCAAGTCTGGTGTTTTAACCTGGAATTTTATTAGTGAGTCTCTCCTTAGAAAGCACAACACTTGTATGTATGGTTTCTGATTTTGAATTTGTGTTTGGCTGTTCGGAAGATCAAGTCTGGACAACTTGTGTTTTCCTTGAAAAACCACAAAGCTTCAACTGAAAATCTCCTCCTCTCTACTCCCGCTTTGATACCATGTCAAAATATGAGCAATGCGGAAGTAATAAACGGAACTAGTAGAGAGGAGAGAAAAACACGGTAGTAATATTAGAACTACATTGTATTGATTGTGTTTTATTACATGAGAGCATAAGATCTTATATAGGAAGTAAAACTTGGTTGGTTGCCAACCTTGGTTGGTGGCCAACCTTGGTTGGTAGCCAACCTTGGTGGACTTGGTTATATTTAACAATATGTAGTTCATCATTGTTCAAATATCATGAGATAGAGGTCACGGAAACAGATTCTTTGTGGGTAAAAACAGTTATACATCAACAAGCATGATAGAGTAATTATTAGTAACTCATTGCTGTCCTATTCTCTCAATCCTTATCGGACCACCAATGGTTTGCATCCCAATGCAACGATAATTCCACCCGCCCCCCAATTCTCCCCCAAAATATAGAACCCGAAAGACTTCATTTGGAATGGGACAGAGGACTATTTATGACCAAGTGACCAACAAACTTAATAATACAAAAATACAAAGCTTTAGGGAGCAGATAAAGAAACTAGCTAACATATGGTAAATTGAACACTGATAAAATATGCTCTCAAGGTTATCTTTTATTCATTCATCAAATCAATACTTAAATACACAAAAACTGGCTTGGAGCACAAGACATACCAAGTAACTCCAAACACTAATAAGTAAATTCCTTATTCTTAATAGTATAAATAAAAGTAATATCTCAATATCCCAGAATACATAATAAATAAATATCTTTTAATAATAAATCTTAACATGGATGTTTGTGGTTCAGCCTGCTTTAAATACTTAGCTACATATTGAGTTCTTAGCGTGTGTTTTTGTTGATAACAGGTGTGGATGGTCAGGGGCTGCACGAAAGCCTAATCGCCCTCCGATCGTCGTGACTGAGGAAGCTGGAGCAAGGTGCCTACGTACCCTACTTATAGGGATCAAGCCATACGTAGTTCTTAGAGAATAAGATACCTAGACGGGCTAGGGTTTTAAGAGATAAGTCATGGCCCAAGCCCATTCGCTTTGGGGCTGACATGGAAACGAGTCATCAATCCTGCTCATGACCCATGGCCCACTAAAGGTTACTCATGGCTACATGATGCTAGAACTATGCGATGCTCCTAGCGAAACTGATGGAGAGCCGGTGAGGACCTCGCATGCGACCCTGCTAGGTTCAGTCATGCGATGCAGGTCCCATATATAGAGATACTCATGCGACCTTGCTAGGCTTAGCTATGAGTCTTCATTTTAAGAGAGCCCTAGACCACGCTGGACCTTAGTGCAGAGTAGTGATGGAGCGACCCCTTACCGGGAGTCATGTGCGAAGTGACCCCTTGATGGGAGCCATGTGCGAAGCGATCCCTTGCTGGGGATCGTTCTCCTCTAATGATAAGTCAAAAGAACATGTGGGATGGTCCCTGCTGGTGGGCTTTGGTAACCCAATTATCATATTTTTGGCCCATTATGGCCCACTGGGCTTATTTTAGGTCTATGCCAGATTTGGGCATAACAATAATATAGAACTGTTGTATGGCAATGGGATATGGTTGTGGAATGTGGATACAGTCATGCAAGAGAGGGTTTATTAACTTCTCGAGATAACAAAATGCCTAGCTGGAGACCGCCTTTATAAAAATAAATACACGGGACTTGTTACAGTGTCTCGTGACTCAGACCTCTCCTATGTATTGAGAAATTATGTACATCCATCGCCTATGCACTTTGGATTTTAGTCCAACCTGAACATTTATCGGAACTTGGAAGTGATCAGCTGCTAATAACTTCAAGCAGCGGTTCACAGAAATATAGTATTTTGCCAACTTCTTTATGCTTCTCGAACATAGAAGGTCATACTAGCTCCTTTGATTTCAAATTATTTGTCTTTCAGTTATTTCACGTATTACAGAAATATTATATCCTTGTCCACTTCTATATGCTTTTCAAATATAAAAGATGGTACAACTCTGATTTTGATTTTACACTTATTATATAAATATAGTATCTTACGGTCTTACCCCGTTTCTATGTGCTTCTCAAACATAGAAGATGATACTCCTCTTATTTCAAATTATTTGTACTTTCGACTTTTTCACATATTATAGGGTGCATGACAAACATATAAAATGCATGAAAAACATAACTCCACTAGAATATAATTTTACTTCTCATAGTTGCAAATTTGCTCGTGAAAATTTAACTGTGTTGATTAAGAAAAAGTTGATAAAATTAGGCAACCAACCTACATGTTCTATAGAGGACATAGTTCCTGCTTTAGAAGCAAGTGTTCTCAAATGCCTGATTTCAAAAAGGTGATCTATAATTTGTTTTTTTGTTTTGCATATGTAACCTACCTACGTACCATGCCTTCCACGATCCATCATGTAATTACTGTCAAAAATTGGTTCTAAAGCTATGCATGTTTCGATGGCAATGAGGATCAATATTTTATCAGATATATCAAACACAATGTTTGATAAAATGATTAAATGGAATAATTTTTATTCACAATCTCCATTATCCTAAAAGTTTTGACTTTGATTCGCAACCTTTATGGATGAGCTGTTATTTTTTGGAATTACAGTTTTTGCCACCGCGACACAGTTGCCTACTCCTGATACATAGCTAATTGCATCGTGGAATTATACCACACCTACTTTCTCAATCCATCTTTGTTTATTGTTTTTCTTGATTCCAGGTTAAGGATCCAGGGTTGATTCCTCGATTTAGATTTCAAATAAGACAATTATTTGGGCTTCTTGCCTTTTAAACTCCTGAGACAAGAGTTTGCTTGAACTTCTTGATCCTTGTTTAAGGTTATCTATTGGTCTTCTACCTTAGATTCTCCATCCAAGCCTTTTTGAAAATATTGAAGAGTGGCTAGTCCTTAGCCTCCATAGCCTTGCATGGCTTTGATTGCCACATGTAGCTTTATTAACTTGTCTTTTATCCCGGGTCCTTCAAGGACTTTAAACACTTATCTGGTTGTGTCGTAACCTAACTCTTGACCCTTCGGGGTTTTTATTTATGCTTTTGTTTGTTTCCATTCTTGTATTCTTTTATTTTCGGTACTTGTTCATCTTTGACTTACACACATCGGGTGCTTGGTATATAAATAAAATCACATAATCAATGAACGGAAACAAACTTGCATTCATAACTCGAAATGGGTTCAACCCTTACATAGAGTACTACTATCCTACTCGGAGCAACATGCTCTGCGATGGTTTCATCGAACCTTATTTCTACTTCTACTAGATAAATATGAAGCTAAGTCCTACTAGGATAATTTGAACCCATCGGGGTTTTGCAAGACTAGGCCTACGCCACTTGATTTTGTTTTTGATGCTCCATCAAAATAGAGCACCTACTACTCTTTCTGGTCTCCTCATTCTTATTATGAAGTTCACTTCCTGCTTGGGGTACTATCTCCTGCCCCCCGACTTCTTGGTTGCCAATGGTACATTCAACCACAAAGTCAATTAACGCCTTAGCCTTAATGGTTGTCCGAGGCTTATGTGTGATGTCCTCTGCTGGCCTTTCTTGATGTTCCTTATCACTGTGGACATCAATGTCTTCAATCGGAAGAACCTGCCCCCAGACTCCATCAGGCCTTAACGCGGCTACATAACAGCTGCTAGCCATTTTCTGGTCACCTTTTTGTTCTCCTACACCATTCCTGGTTGGAAACTTGATCTTCATGTGATATGTAGAGGCCACAGCCTTAAAAGCGTGCAGTCTAGTCCTTCCGAGGATGACATTGTAAGTAGAAGATGCTTTGATAACCAAAAAGTTCAACATCTGAGTGGCCTCTATCGGCTTCTGTCCGATGGTGATGGGCAATTGAATAGTTCCCTCAACTTTAGATTCTACTCCATTAAACCCGTATATAGGTGTGTTGGAGGGGGTCAACTGGGAGTCGTTATATCCCATCTTCACAATTGCGTCGTGAAACAAGAAGTCCATAGAAGCTCCATTGTCTATCAAGACTCGTTTTAACTCTGAATTTCCAATAATGGGCGTTATGACCAGTGGGTCATCATGGGGGAACTTCACCCCTTCAAGGTCTGAATCATCAAATCCGATTGTTACCTCGGTTTTTGCACGTTTTGGTGTTTCTCCAACAATATGCATTATTTCTCTGGCATAAGCCTTTCGGGAATTCTTTGTTGTCCAGGCCGCAGTTGGGCCTCCTGAAATCATGTTAATTACTGGCCCTCGGGGGTGTGGGTCGCGATCTCGATCATCGTCGCTCCTATCATACTCTCTTCTTTGATCACCACGATCTTCACCCTTAGTGAAGTGGCTCAGTTTCCCTCTACGGATCAAAAACTCGATGTCATCTTTGAGTTGCTTGCAATCATCAGTGTCATGCCCCACATCTCTGTGGAATCTACAATCCTGATTCTTGTTTCTCCTTGTGGGATCACCCCTGAGTGGCTTCGGCCATCGAAAATCCTTATCCTTCTCAATGTCCAACAAGATTTGACTCCTATGAGTATTCAATCTTGCATACTCAGGGAAGCTTGGTCCTTGGTTCTTCTTAGGGGCAGAGTCGGAGTCCTCGCTAGTTCGGGGATACTTGTCCCTAGCATCATAGTCCTGCTCTTGCTTTCGCTTCCTAGAGTCATTGTCATTACCAACTGTGGCCTCTTTCTTCATGCTATCCTCAGCTTTAATATACTTATCAGCCCTTCATTGGAGCTCAACCATGTTCTCAGGGGGATGCTTTGCCAACGACCTTTTAAAGAAGGGGTCAGTAGTTCCGTGCTCCAGGGCTACCATGGCCACCTTATTATCCAAGTCGGTGATATTTAGAGTCTCCTTGGTGAATCTCTTGAGGTAGTCTCTCAGATTTTCATTATTTCCTTGTACCAGATAAATAAGAGATGCAGAGCTTTTCTCATGAGTTCTTCCGCTAATGAATTGGCGGACAAAAGTGGCACTCAACTCCTTAAAGGAGCTAATCGAATTTGCAGGCAACCGGCTATACCATCTTTGAGCCATGCCCGACAGCGTTTGAGGGAACGCACTACACTTTAGGGCATCACTTGCAGGCTGCAACAGCAGTGCATTTGAAAACATCCTAACGTGATTTGCGCGATCACCTGTTCCATCAGAAGCCTTGATTGTCGGCATCTTGAACTTCCTAGAAATACGAGCATTCATCACCTCCTCAGTAAACGGGGGTGTGGGATCATCAGGATCTCTAAGAGGCATCAGATCTTTGGGGTTACCCCTGGGGGTTTCTACCCTTGTTGTTCTTCCAGTTGGGGCATCGGCCCTTTTCTGTCCCCTCGAGGACCTCTCCAAATCAATAAAGGGAATCCCTCCTGAAGTAGGAGGTGGTTGATTTTGATTCAGTCTCGTTTGCTCTGTCGCCATGTCACCCTTCAGCTTCTGGATCTCACCTTCATAAACCTTGATTCTCTCAGCGATTGTCATAGGGGGTCCATCATGGATTCGTCGAGTACGCCTGATAGGCTCCTTGCTTGGATGTCGCCTCCTTGGGGCTTGATCACGATCGTCATCCTCAGATGAAAAATCATCAGTATAAGGACCAGAGTAGTCATAATATCCTTGATGAAGGCCCAAGCCTCTAACATAAGGAGGGTGATACAGATCATGTATTTGCAGGGCATGGCCACTTGGCTCAACACCTCGAGTATTCGGAGGATAGTTAGGCAGACCATACATCGGACTGGTATTCACGGGGAGATCCGTAGTGTGGATCTGTACCCCTGAGAGTGGTGGATGACCGTTTAAAGGTGAGACCACCATTTGAAGTCGGTTAGTCTCCTGTCCTGGTTGAACGATCATTGGTAGAGTCCTCTCAGTTTGGGGATTCTTCCCTGTTGATTGAGAGATCTGAGTTTCAGTGATCGCCCATGTTGATGGGGGTAACTGTCCTTGTTCAGTAGTGATAGGTGGATCAGAAGTAGCGGGTGGATCAGAGCTGAGGGGTGTGGCCTCGGTTGTTTTTCGTGTTTGAACCATGGTTGATGTTGTCTTCCCACAAACGGTGCCAAATGTTGTGGAATAAAAACGAGGGGATGAATGTATTTAATGCTAGGGTTCGTGAGCTTCGTGCTTTAATGGTTGTTTCCGTGTTCGAGACTGATCGGTCCTCACAGAGTGCCTACGTATCTCGTTATTGAGAATCAGGCCAAGACTTAGTTCTGAGAATGAGGGGTCAGGCCCTTTATATAGGCCGAGAAGCCTAAGAATTATGGTAGGATTTGGATACTTGGTGGGCAAGCCACCGCCTTAAGGAAGGTTCTAGACTCCTTTCTTGTAAGAGTCTGTTTCCATGTTGAAGTAGGTGCCTTGGAAACTAAGTCAGACAGGAGTAATATCCTTATTTGACTCTTATTGCTGAGCTATTTATTACCCCTAATATTAATTACGAAATTAATATTAAAAATAGGGTTTGGACCTTGTTGGTGGGCCCCACGTTTGGACCATACTCGGTCTAATTAATGCCACATTAAATGTATTTTTAGGGCTTACTTTTAGCCCATATCAATTTGGTTTACTTTTAATGTTATATTACTATATAATATATAATAAAAACTATTATATATAATTATTAAATGGGGGAAAAAAAGGAACGAAGCGGGGATTTCCCCCATGAGACGGGAATGAGGATATGCAAAAATCCCCGTGGGAAGATGGGGCAGGGATGGGATAAATTTTTTTATGTGAAGCCGGTATGGGAAAGGTGACTTCCATCCCGTTGCCCTACTGAGAACCTATGGAAAAACATGGTTGTGGTTGTAGATGGCATTTTATATAATATTATATAGCATTGTAATTAATTAACGAAGTGGAAGTGGATCACAAACCGTTGTATTTGAGAAAAAAAGTGGAGTGTTTTTGTATTTATTTTGTGAAGTCAAGTGAATGCTTCAACTTGCAATAGTTCTTTGTATAAAGTTGTAATATCCTTTTGTAGTAGTTTGAGCAATAAAATGTTGGACAATTGTCATTTGCTTATAAATAAGTGTGTTCATTTAGGTTGAGCAAGGTTGGATAGTCCAAGTAGTTAAGGGTATATCTTTGTCGATTCAGGTCATGGTTCGATCATCGTTCATCCCATTTATAAGTTTATAAGCACTTTATTATATATATATATATATATATATATATATATATATATATATATATATATATATAATATGTTTAAGTATTGATAATTGTATTCCACTGCATTATTTTAAAATTGTCGGATGACAATCTCGATTTGGAGGTAACTATTCTGTATGATTCCATATTTGATGTTTTTGGTTAAATAAATATTTTTGCCTAATTAATATACACAACAAATAAGTTCAATTTTGAAAATTCTGATTCCTTACACAAATTCAAATTATATTGATATTCAATATAAAAAATTATTTTTAGAATTTAGTTTTCCATACCCAATTATTTTAAATGGTCTAAATTCTGACTAATCATCATTATATATATATATATATATATATATATTATAAAAGAGGATACGCGGGAGCTTAGGTGGTGCTCTAAGATCGTCTCAATCTGTTTTTCTAATTTTTTAGAATTTTAAACACTAATAAATATAAAAAATATCTTTTTATATATTAGAAGTAGAATAGGTGTTCGAATTTATAGATGATAAGAGTTTGAATTTATTTGGAAGTCATATAATTAGAAGTTATATTGGAAGTAGAATAGGTATTTAATTATAAGGCATATGATTAAAAATTCTATTAGAAGTAGAATAGGAGTTCGAATAAACACTAATAAATATAAAAATATCTTTTAATATATTAGAAGTAGAATATGTGTTCGAATTTATAGGAAAGACATATAATTAGAAGTTCTATTGGAAGTATAATAAGCATTTATAAGGCATATTATGATTAAAAGTTCTATTGGAAGTAGAATAGGATTTCGAATTTATAGAGAATAAGAGTTCTAATTTATAGAAACGTATAATTATAAATTATACTGGAAGTAGAATAGGTGTTTGAATATATAAAGGAGACATATAATTAAAAAATTTATTGGAAGTAGAATACAAGGACGGTGGTGACATTTTTTACAATATTCTAAAATTATAAGTATATTTTTTTTAAAAAAAAGAACTGATGTGTTAACATAATAAAAGAACATTCTCATGCGGGAACCTTAAATAAATTAAGGAATATCTATAATATAAAGAGAAAATAAGATGTTTTTTTATTTTTTAAAACTCCATATGTAATGAAGTTGGAATTTCGATCTCAAACGAAAGCGGCTCGAAACGTGTTTAACGGGAAGACGACTCACTAGAAAAGATTTTATTAGTTATTAGAATTTGATATTGATGTTATAAATTTTATTTCATTTTTAGGATTCGATTTTTATGGATAAATATGGTTTTACAAGTAATATATGTAAAAGTTAGGGTTTTGATCTTAACGAGAGATCGAGGAAAAAAGTTATTTCATTAGATAAGTGTCATCAATAATCTATTATGTATATATGTAATACACCAACACAAGATAAAATTGTGAGACTTTTTAATGCATTTGAAATGACTAATTTGTCCCCATATTTTGTATTTTTTAAAAAAATGGTTGTTAGTGGGAATCGAACTTGAGTCTATCAAGTAAATCATGCATTCTCTTACCACTCCACCACATTATCACATGTGTTTGAAAACCATACACCTAATATGTGAATGTCGTTTTACAGTAGTACATTTGTCTAACTTCAAAATATATAAAAAAATACTATGGAGCTAAATTAAACATAGGTTATATCTTTAAATTGCACATGTTTATAATAGTTGAGCACAATATCATGTGTCAGATATTTAAACGTGTAGGCATTTTAATCAATTCATCATATATATATATATATATATATATATTAATTTCAGTTTATTACCATATATACTAGCCAATTCATTTTATATACAACTTTTAATCTTTTGCATATAAACGTGCACCAACTATATTACTTGTACTTTGGGTTCTAAATGAGCCGAGTCAAATCGAATTTTAGTTTGTCCAGTTCGAGTTTTTTCTTAACAAGTCGAGCCAAACTCGATTACCTTATCGATCAATTTATGTTGTTTGAACTCAGTTTCTTAAAAAAACGAGTAGAGTTCGAGTTGTTCACGAACATTTCGACGAGTCGATTTCGAGTTTGTCAATATTTTTTTTTCATTTAACGCTTCTTTTTCACTTTTCAGTGCATTTTCATGTTTAATTTTGTGGATGATGAAGGATTATATGATTCATCGTTGATCTATGCTCTACATATTATTATATATTTTTATTATTGTATTGTAATATATTATTTATGTTAATAATATAGTAATATTTTTTTTATGTATATAGCTTATCGAGTCGAGTTTGAGTCGCGTTTAACGATTTGAGTCGAGGTCGAGTTGACCACTCATAAACTCGGATCGTCTCGAACAATTTATCGAACATAATTTTTTGTTCGAACTCGAACTCAATTTCTTATCGAGTCGAGTAGAGCTTAACAAGTAGTTTGGTTCGTTTACAACCCTACTTGTACTTATTCAGTAAATACAAATCACACGTATGCCACAAATTAAAAGATGTATTATTTACTCACCAAGTTAAATTAGAAACACACAAATTAGTAACGTATTACATAAAAATCATACTTATATTTAATAAACCTAAAACACTGTACAATATTTATCATGAATAAATAATAACTAAACAATCAAGAATGTTATAACTATATGTTGCACAAAAAAAATTCTAGAAGTTGACCCGTGCCCTGCACGGGTTATTACGCTAGTATGTAATGAAGTTAGAACTTCAGTTCCAAATAAGAACGGCTCGAAACATGTTTTAATGGGAAGACGGCTCATTAGAAAAGATTGTATTAGCTATTAGTATTTGATACTGATGTCATAAGTTTTTGTTTTTATTCTTTTTCCATTAATCTTCTTTAACTTTTTTATATTAAAATATTTTTTGTATAATTAACTTATTGAGATTCTAAAATATTATAATAAAATATGATTTTTTCCACTAATATTTTAGTGACCCTAGTTAAACAGAATGTTACTCATATTACCACACAATGCCATTTTGCAATGTCCCATGAATTTTTTTTCTTAATCATAAAAGCAAATTTATATTATTTCGAATATCTCAAATGAAAAAAATTATAATCTAAATATATAAAAGCATATGTCAGAAAATTATATTATACACAACACATTTTTATTATTTATAATTTTGTTAACAACATCTCGATTCTCTGTTTACCTCTCACTTTGATTGACAATTACTTTAATTTGGATAAAGATATTTCTCTCTAGAACTGCAAATAAAGCGTAAAAATTTACTCCTATTATTAGCAATATACTTGCATGCTCTTTCTATTCCAGTTTGAGTTATGGTCAAAGAAAGCAACACAAAAAGACTATTAAAGATGGTATCTTATGGACAACCTGGATACTACAAGTAGTCACCACATTGTAAAGCACTTCTGTTTTTTATTCTAAAACTTGTGAGCTCCTTCCTCTAGTAGCAGTGGTCGTCCCAGTAGCAATGGTCGTCCCTGCCTTTGAGTTAGCCCTGATAAAGAAGCCAACCTCAGAAACCTAAATTAACAGAATCCAAAGCATTTTCAACATCACTATCTTTAATATGTCATCTCCAAGACTCTTAATTCGTGTGGTGATACTTGCCTGAGATCATTACACGAGCTCGTACTCAAATCTTATTTCATTATATTCATCCGCTATTTCTCAAATCCTTATCTTTCTTCTGCACCTTGCCTGTGTAATCATTATAATCACTATCATGTCGAACACTTTTAACCATTATATCAAACAGTTGGCGGAGAGATTGATTTTATGTCATCTTTCTTAGCAATGTTAAAATCACTATCATCTAACACAATATAAAATAAAAGATAGAAAAATTAGGAATTAAAAAACTTAAGACTTTAAAATTTTAGAAATAAAAAACAAACTCAAAAAATAAAGAAACGATTATGTTTAAACATAGTAAGAAAATAGGAGAAGAAAATAAAACAACAATGAAAGTTATAAAAAAAATAGCATTTACAATTACCTTTAGCATTTTGTCGTTCATTCCGTCGTTCATTCTCGTCGAAGATTCATCACACCTCATCTTCTTCACAAAATCAAACAAATGTCAGTTACAACAAATTATATTAGTAAATACAAATTTACTTGCAGATAAGAATACATGAATTGAGCCCATGTAAATGTACAAAAACTACTAAATACTAAATAGGCCTCAGGAAATAGCCATCCGAGTTGGCAACAACCTCAAAATCCTTTTCAGCCTACATATACCAGACGCCAATTATAATACTCGCAGCTCCAAGCCTTGCTCAATATTTTCTAATTTCTTGCTCATGAAGATTGGATTCTCGCCGAGTACAAAACATGTAACCCTGCATCAGGAGATATTGACGTGGTCAACTGGATGGACCTAAGAAAAACCCCAGCTTTAGAATCTTGTGCACTCAAACTTCTATAATCTCGATCCCAATATTTATTGAAGTCATGCAAGTGAATGTTACAGGAATCACACATCCCATGAATGCTGTTTCACTCTTCTCCCACTTTATCCAAAGTGGTTTCTGCAAAAAAAAAAAAAATTAACCAATAACATTCATGGTATGTAGTTAGTTAGTTACTGGACGACCAATAATTGTATATTTTATTCTTGTTTAATTGATTCTTATGTTTGGAGATGAAGTTTGTTTTTTAGTTCTTTAAACCTCTTTTGTAGGCCAGCAAATCAGGATAAAGAGCATCCTCTCTTTCTATAGGCTGCACCAGAGTACTCATCATTCTTCACATGAGTTAAAAGTCTCTGGATGATCTAAGCAAGATTCAATTATATTTTTCTGCATATATTTTTCAGAAACTTAAGTTTTGGATTGGCAGAACCTAAAACAAATATTTACTGGAATCATATTCTAACTTATGATAAAATATGTTATAAACTAATTTTTTTGCTACAATTGCAGGGAATGGCAGGGAATAAGGCTTGAGACATAAAAGTTAGGAACTTTTTAAATAGCAAACCTGACAAAAGAACACCAGTAAACCTCCTTGCCTAAGATTATTGTGTTGATGAAAGTTTGTGTTTCCAAAATCCATGTAATAAGGTTTGTGTTACCTACAAAATTACAGTAAACAACAAAATAGTAACATGATAACATAATAAATTTAAAATCCCAATCCGATTAAATTGATAGTTAGTTGACTTACTAGAAAAATTAACACGGTAACACCATTTGGCCTCGCATAGTGTAAGATAACTTTGATCATTACCAACTGGATTGACATTACCTAAATGAAGTATATTACGCCATAATATTAAAACATAGAAACATACAATATGAATATGAATTCAAGGGAAAAAAAGATAGACATGATTAGGATGAAAAACGAATAAAAAGCGAAAGCAAAAATGATTAATGGAGAAGAAGAAGATTACAGGAGAAGTTACTTTTGGAATTGAATCGTGCCATGATTATCGGTGTTTATTATGCTTTAGTTTTCCTGATTTAAAGATATTGATTTACGTTGTGCTAGAGTTTCACATGTATATTAAGAGGAAACCAAACAAAATAATTGATAGATATGGTAGAAATGAAAAAAACGCAGATAAAAAAAATAAACGCACACAAATTAATGGGATATTTAAGATCTTAAATATGCAGTAGCCAATATATCATTGTATATTGTATGCAATAAAAATATCCACCACCTGAATAATTCATCTGCACACATACACAGCTGTTTCTTCAACATTGTCGGCCTTTACAATGTGAACTCTACCCTAAAAGCCATTTTTAAAAGATCCATGGCCCCTTCCACCAGCAAGGATTTGGCTTTTAACCACCAACTGCAAAATCGACAAAGTCAGTATTAGCTCTCTAAATTTCACAATTCAGAAACAAATTTTACGTAGAATGACAATAAGATATAGTAGGTATACATTGTAATAACCAGCTTGACCAAAGTAAAAAAGAAGGGAGGAAATTAAAAAAGGTGGCCAATTTGAGCATTTGAGCCTTATATAGGCATCTCACGTATTCTAATATCAGTCAAAACAAATGTCTAGCTGCTACAACAACTTAAACATACTGACTTCCAAGCCTCCAATTCAACATAAACTTTAAACATTAGAATATTCAGACCCACATAATACTCATCTTATACATATTCCCCAATTTATTCTATACAATTAACTAAACTGTGTATTTAGTCTAACCACACACACACACTTCTAAATTTAAAATAGGGAGTCTTATACAACCTCGCTTTCGTTGGGGAACATATCCTTGACAACTTTTTTGACTTTCTCGATCGAGGAAGCAGTAGTAATCCTGGGAACGTTCACTCCGAGTTTTCTCATCAATTCATGATGAAAGAAGGAAATTTACATGATGAAAAAAATAGTAAGAGATTTGGGTGCATACTTGTTTCTTTTTCGGCAACTGATTGCCAAGGATTATTAAAATCCATCATGATCTCTGCATATGATCTCTACATCTAAGGTCTGCATCTTCGTTTCTTCTTCTTGCCTGGTAATCGAAACCAAACAGATAAGAAACATATTAAACATATGCACTAACAGAACACAAACAAACATAATCAATACAAATATTTTAAAAAGCTGTGGAAAGATATAGATAAAACAAACACAAACACAAACAAACATAAACAATACAAATATTTTAAAAAGCTGTGGAAAGATATAGATAAAACAAACAAAGAGGGGGAAAGAAAGAGATGATAATAAGAGAATTTTTTTTTTGAAATTGTATGATGATATTTGAGAGATACATATAATCACACCACACCATAAGTGAGAATACGCAATGCTTTTAGAAAGCATTGCACTGAAAGCGTTAAGTTAGCTATGAAATTTTGGCCCTTTTGCAACACGACTGAATTGGTGTTGCATTAGCTGTAACTTAGTGTTGCATATTACTCTCGGTGTTGCACATCGTGCAACACTAACAGATGGTGTTGCATAAGCTATTTATAATTTTAATATATGCTAATGTGGCATGTGGGACCCACTACTGACAAGGCAATTGGGACCCACCAGTGCTGATGTGGCAGGTGTGGGGCCTACCAGTGCTGATGTGGCAGGTGTGGGGCCCACCAGTGCTGACGTGGCAGTTGAGGGACCCACCAGTACTAACGTGGCAGGTGTGGGACCCACCAGTGCTGACGTGGCATGAAATGTTGCATTTGGTAATATAGTGTTGCATTTGCAATTTAAAGTGTTGCTTTAACTACTAGTCTTACCGGAATGATGATTCTATATTTTTAAATTATTTTTTCGACGTTCCAAACTTACGGATGTTAAGATCTAACGATTTTAGTGATATGGTAATTTTTAAAAAAAATCCTAGATTTATTTGGTTTGATTTTATAATGGTCAAAGCGGTCAAAGTACGCTTTCCTTTTAACTAGTCTTGTCCCGAATGATGATTCTATTTTTTAAATTATTTTTTCGACGTTCCAAACGTACGGATTTTAAGATCTAACGATTTTAGTGACGTGGTAATTTTTAAAAAAATCCTGGATTTATTTGGTTTGATTTTATAATGGTCAAACCGGTTAAAGTAGACTTTCCTTTTAACTAGTATTGTCCCGAATGATGATTCTAGTTTTTTAAATTATTTTTTCGACGTTCTAAACGTACGGATGTTAAGATCTAACGATTTTATTGATATTTTATTTTTTTTAAAAATCCTAGATTTATTTGGTTTGATTTTATATTGGTCAAAGTAGACTTTCCTTATAACTAGTCTTGTCCCGAATGATGATTCTATTTTTTTAATTATTTTTTCTATGTTCCAAACGTACGGATGTTAAGATCTAACGATTTTAGTGATGTGGTAATTTTTTAAAAAAATCCTAGATTTATTTGGTTTGACTTTATAATGGTCAAAGTGGTTAAAGTAGACTTTCCTTTTAACTAGTCTTGTCCCGAATGATGATTCTATTTTTTTAAATTATTTTTTCGACGTTCCAAACGTACGGATGTTAAGATATAACGATTTTAGTGATGTGGTAATTTTTTAAAAAAATCCTAAATTTATTTGGTTTGAATTTATAATGGTCAAAGCGATCAAAGTAGACATTCTTTTTAACTAGTATTGTCCCGAATGATGATTCCAGTTTTTTAAATTAACTAGTATTGTGATGATTCTAGTTTTTAGCAACACTCTTGAATTCATATCACTATAAATTGCTTTCAATTTTTTTAATATAATTAACCACACTGAAATCCTTATACAGTATCCGATAAAGAAATAAGAAAGATATCTTAATATTATTGGTAAAATTTTATTTTTTCGTAGTATCTTTTTCAATAAAATTTCTATTAAATGAGAAACATTTGTAATCATATGAAATTACTAGAGTTTATTAATAAGAGTCGCGCTCCAATGATATGAGATCCAATCATATCAGTCCATTTTATAAAATAATCCTGGCAAAATAAAAATTTTGCTCGGTGTTTTTTTTTGTAATTAAACCGAACTTTAGAGGCTGTTAATAATAATTATACACCTGCCGGGTAATGGCCCTTTCTATCACAATTTAGAGTAAAATGGTCCAAAATATCACAATTTTGAAAAATGGACCTTTATATCACATAAAAACGCATCATTAAAATGCGTTTTCTGAAAACGCATTTTTAAAATACGTTTTTACTAATTTTTAGATTTGATGTAAAAAAAAATTCAAAAAGATAAAAATTAAAAACGCATCTTCAAGATGCGTGTATGGAACCAACGCATGATGCATGCGTTTTCACTCTACCAACGCATCACTCAAATGCGTTTTCTTAGAAAATTTTCCGAGCCCAATTCCTTGGCCCAACAAGGAAACAGCAGTCTTTTATTTTTTTCCCATAAACGCATGTTAACATGGGTTTTGTAATGATAGAAAGGCCCATTTTTCCAAATAATGATATTTTGAACTATTTTCATTCAAATTGTTATATAAAAGACCATTTTCCACACCTGCCCCCGCCTGTACATTTATTTTGCAACAACTTCACATTTATATTAACCAACCAGACTCATGTGTTTTGTAATGATAGAAAGGCCCATTTTTCCAAATAATGATATTTTGAACTATTTTCATTCAAATTGCACTACAAGGAAAACTGAAATATACAATGGTTATTGCCCGTTGTCTGATGCCCTGGAATAGCGTTGTCTTTCGAGCAGGTGTCTCTTACCAACATCACACAACGGTACACAAATCGTTGTCTGATATCCAGAACAACAACACACCAGGCTCCAAAAGCATTGTAGCACACCCAGAAACCACAACGGTTATGGTATAAAGCGTTGTGGAAATGGTGATATTACAACATTTTTGTTTATTATGAATGTTGTTAGATTTTAATGTGCACAACTGTTTTGGTGAATTAGAGGCACGCAAAGCCAACATTTACACAACATTCACATGTGATAGAATTCGTTGTCTTCATGTTTTTTGTACAATGTTTTGTAGCTTCAAAAGTGTTGTTAGATTCGAATGTGCACAACTCTTTTGTAGCTTCGAAAGTGTTGTTAGATTCGAATGTGTACAACATATACATGTGATACAATCGTTGCCTGAATTGTTTTTGTACAATATTTTGTAGCTTCAAAAGTGTTATTATAAACAAAATGCACAAGTGTTTTTAGGCGACCAGATGCTTGTTTTAATTTAATTTACACAATGGTTATTATGCCAGTGAGGATGTGCATGTACTAAGTTTAGTCAATGTTTTTTTGTTCATTCATGTTGTCTGAGTTAGTTTGGTACATCGGGTTCATATTGAAAGCATGTTGTCTTTTTTTGTGTCTCTCGTTGTTAGACAATAGTTTCTATGTTAAAACCTGTTGCCCACGTAGCTGAAATGTTTGGCTTAGAACATGTTAGACAATGGGTTAACTATAAGGAAAATAAGTGAGATGGCCACAACATTCATACCAACTAAAATTCATCATATATCATCCATACCAACTAAAATTTAACCATTACATAAAATGGCCACAACCATCAACACAAACTACTCCATACAAAATATTCATCATTACAACCATTCACCAAGCCATCTAATCAATGTATTTTGAGATGAACATCTCCATAAAAAACAGATGGACTTGAAGATAACGTAAGTTTAAATATAAGCGCCATACCCATATATATGTACGCTAAAATCCCAAAAGTTAACAGTTGTTCAACCTTAAATACGGAGTCACCTAACGAGCAGCAACCTACTGAACATGGTTCTTCATGAAGTACTTTGCCCACTCAATCTTCATTTCATTGAGTTCCTTTACGCCATAACCCTGCATGTTACCCTCGAAGCCACTGAAAAATAGAGCAGTGTTAGTGCATGTCACATATCTTAGATAAAAAAAATAAACAAATTGAAATTTTTACCTTTGAAGTAAACTTCAGCTCCTTGTCAAAAGATATTTCCTTCATATAGCGCATCACAAACAACCCACAATCCTTGCTCCCATGCTGGAGTGGAACACCCTAAAAATATATGTAAAAATATTACATTTACACTGCTTTAGAGAGCACAAAAAACTGACCAGAACTTATAACTCTGCCAAAAAAAAATAAAAATTACCGCCAAATTCTCCCAGGTTACTTTCTTCTTTAGATACCTCTTTCCATTTTGCTTGTACAGTTTGATGCCACTGTGACAAAATAATATGAATCAAAATTAAAGTGATTCTAAATTAAACAAATTATAGATCTGGTACTCACTTGTCAACCACTTCTATCCATTCTTCACCGGCAATTCTTCGTTTCAACGGGTCCATGTGGTATACAATTTGTGCTTCTGGATTCACGGCAGTCAGCGCCCAATGGTTCCTAGTAAATAATATATAGACTAAATTAGTTTTGACCGTTATAATATTATAAATAAACTATTAGCATTCATATAAAAATAAATGAGGCACATTGATATATTAGAGCTTAATTTCAGGAGATGCAATATCAACATTCATTTTCACAAACAATACTAAAGCTCAACAAATCAAATGAAACAAGAACTCACACATGGTTATATGGCAATAGAAAATTTTGCCCGGTTTTCGCATTATTGAATCTTAGAGAAAGCGCACGTGACCTCTCTGCTGGACTACCGCAACCAAGAGCACCTATCAAGCCGGGATCAACAAACGATACCATATCGGACATCTTATGTTTTTTCAAAGATTCCTCCAGCATACTGTACAAAAAAAATTAACAAACCTAAATCATCATTTCGTTCAAGAACTCTTGACAACGTCAATAAAACTTTTGAAAGTGATACTTATTTAACAAACAAGCAAATTACTGAGCCCGATATTTCGCCTCCAGAGCATAAAGCATGCACATTCGATAAAAAAATAGCCTGCTTAGTAGTTAACGCAAACGCTTCTTGGCTTAACTGGAAAGTCAATGTGCGACCACCAGCTAGTGCCTCTTTTGCCCAAATCCACAAGCGCTTCAAACTCGGGGGGTAATCAGGGCCCATATCAACCACAAACTCTGGTTCCAGGACACAGTCATTCAGTTTCTTAAACTTTTTTGCAACCATATTCTTGGCTTCCTGAAAAGGAAAGATTAGTAAAAGTAAACTTAGAATGTAAACCGAAGTAGTAAAATAAGTAGATCCATTAGGTAAACGAAAATAAAAACTATGCTTTAATCCTTTACATATAAGGTTATAACCTTTGGAGATCCTTGCACGGGAGCTTTGCTTGTCTCCACTCCGAGTATAAGATTTCTCGGCCAAGCAATATGTGTTCCGAAAGCTTGCTCCACAGTCGTGATTTCACCTTCAATTGGGAAGGGAATCTGAACAGTTCCTTGGATGACACGAGTAATAGACACTCGTGCATTTTCTTTTGCCAATGGTTTTCCATGAAGAACCTTACTTACTGTATCAACTGTTGCGTAAGCAACAACATTTGTCGGGGAGCCAATTGTCAATTCCCACTCCGAACAACCCTTGACAGTATTATCAGCTCCCTTAGACACATTCGGAACAGCCACCTGCCCATCATCAACCTCCACAACCTCTTGATTCTTATCTTCAACCTCCACAACCTCTTGATTCTTATCTTCAACATCATTCTTCTCACCAGGTTGGATCTTCTCTTCAGCATGCTTCTCCTCTTCAACAAAAGGTAATTTATTATCGGCCAGATCTAGCTTCTTTTTCACCCCTTCCACACCCAAATCCATACCATGCCCTCCCTTGGAACAACTTCCTTGTTGTGATCCAATATTTGGATTACCATCAGTAGTATCAATTTTGTTTCCACACAAACCAGCTTTCAGCTTTGCCATCTCTGTCTCGAATTTTGTAGACCAAAGAGCATCCCGCTCTCAAATTATTCTATCAGTCTCTTCGGCCATAAACTTTTGGATACCTTCTTGTATCTTTTCATTAATGGACTTGCCTTTCCTCTTCGGCCTAGGAAGATCGAAATAGACAGATTGCTTGACATAAGCCCCTTGGCCCCGCACTCGTCCGCGATGCTCAGGTTTATCGAGCGCCTTGGTCAAGACATCGTCAGTGCCTTCCTCGGTCAATTCCCCATCACTTACTTTTTTTTCAGGATCCCCTAAAAAATGAACATAAAATTGTAGAAGTTAGCATGTATAAATGACTGATATCGGTGCAAGTGAACAATCTTTATTGCAACAGAATTGAAAAACTTATAATTTCGTTTGCAATGTTCTTAATTTCGTCCGACATAAAATTTCCATCTTTGTCTTGTCGTGCACGGATCCAACAGTCTGATCGATCAATCTCTATATCAGGATCACCATGAGACTGCATGTATAAACATGTTTGAGGAATTAACATTAATCCATAATCATACAAATTCCAAAGAAAAATATATTGGCAATATTTGTCATGATCACTAACCATTTCTTGTTCGAGGTTAGCATAACCCTTGCGAGAAATGCAATGGGGATATATATTCAACTCCCCTCTCTTTGTCTGCTTGCCATGGATCTCCAAATATTCATTAGTTAGACGACTAGCAACAAACATGTCCCAGTACGCCTTTTCGATAAAAGAGTAATCAACTGGTGGAAACTCTAGCAACTCAGGCTGGTCACAATGTGCAAAGACATAATCGGTTCATAAACGGCTTTTGAACTCCCTCCACTTCTTACAAGCCGATTTCAACACAATCTTCTTTGCTGTTGGCGGTATATCAAATGCCATCTACATATATAAACATGTATATCGAAGTAGTTAAGTTAGAGGAAGCACATGTGTATTAACTTTATACTTGGTCATAATTTAATATGAATTCAAAATATTACCTGCACACAATCAAAAATCTTGTTTTTCCTTTCCTTCGGAACTTTCTTCCACGAATCATACCATATTGGGGCTTTAGTTCTAGCGAGAACCCCAATATAACTTTGCATCTCCTCGGATGCTGAACCATAAGGCTCTCCTTTTGAATTGAAAGACACTGTGTACTTCATGCTAAGCATCTTGCGCCTAACAATCCTATGCATTGTTACAGGTCCGCGTTTTAAAAGCTTAAGCCCTTCTTGTTTAGTAATCACCGGTTCATCTGCTCGTTTCCTCTTCTTTGATATTTTGTTCTTCAAGTTCGAAGAAATAGCCTTCTTCTTTACAGATTGAGGGGAAGAGTTCTGAGGGCATGACACTGTCTTTTTCTTCATCGATACGGTCTCCACTGCCTTGTTTTTTTTTTAATCGTTCAAAAGCTTTGTGGCAACTGGATTCGGAGCAGATTTTGTCTTTTGAGAAGATTTCTTCTCCGAAGCTAATTTTGTTTTCTTTGAAGGTGACATGGCTATTTCTGCATACCATAAATAACACAAATCAGACCATGTATAAATTCAATGTGTTCAAAAAACCCCCAAATCATAAACATATTAAAAACCCCCAAATCATAAACATATTAAAAAAACAGGGCATATCATATCAAACCAGGGCATGTCATACAAAAAAATTCAATTAACTTATACATAACTATATGCATGCATATAGCAGCTGTACACAACACAAATCAGACCATGTATAAATTCAATGTGTTCAAAAGAAAAACATGCAACCCCATAGCAGATCTTAAAAAACATTTTAAAAAAACCAATTGTTGAGACCAAATCAGGGCATATCATATCAAATAAGGGCATATCATATAAAAAAAATCAATTAACTACTACATAACTATATGCATGTATATAGTCAGTGTACACAACACAGATATTCACCAAACTAAAAGAGAGAGATGGAAGGGGGAAAGAGTGAGAGAGAGATAGTGAAGGGAGAGAGACTGTTAGAGAGAGAGACGTATATATAGAGACTTAGAGAGAGAGAGAGAGAGGGAGATAGATCTTACCAAGAGAGTACCGAGAGAGAGAGAGAGAGAGAGAGAGAGAGAGAGAGAGAGAGAGAGAGAGAGAGAGAGAGAGAGAGAGAGAGAGAGAGAGGGAATTGACAGAGAGAGGGAGTTGAGAGAGAGTATGGTGGAGTGAGATGCGTGGAGAGAGTATGGTGGAGTGAGAGAGGTGAGTGCTTTGACTTAATTGAGAAATTAGGGATTTTAATGAAATAAAAGGGGGGAAATAGGACGATGGAAGGGAAAATTGGAGTTTAAGTTTAAGGGGGGAAATGAAATTGGGTTATGTTATTAAAAATTAATGTAAAGAAAATTTATCAACGGTTAAACATGATTTTTTTTAGAAAAGAATTTGGACGATCCAACCGTACGGGAAAACATGATCAATGTTATATAGTGATTTTAGTGATGTGTACGAAAAATTAGAAAAATAAACGAATCATTTTTGTATGCAATTTTAATGGTCAACTATCAAAGTACTACTTGGTCAAACTATTATAATGTTCGGATAATATTTTTTAAAATATTTTTTGGACGATCCAACCGTACGGATGATGTTATATACCAATTTTAGTGAAGTGTACAAAAAGTTAGAAAAATAAATCATTCTTGTGAATGTTTATCGTCTAAACCCGCCAAATGTCCTACTACTTCGAACTAGTGTCGTACCGATTTAACATGATCCATTTTTTTAAATTTTTTTCCCAACGATCCAATCGTACGGATGATGTTATATAGTGATTTTAGTGATGTGTACGAAAAATTAGAAAAAAAAACGAATCATTCTTGTATGCAATTTTAATGGTCAACTATCAAAGTACTACTTGGTCAAACTATTATAATGTTTGGATAATATTTTTATAAATTTTTTTTTTGACGATCCAACCGTACGGATGATGTTATATACCAATTTTAGTGAAGTGTACAAAAAGTTAGAAAAATAAATCATTCTTGTGAGTGTTTATCATCTAAACCCGCCAAATGTCCTACTACTTCGAACTAGTGTCGTACCGATTGAACATGATCCATTTTTTAAATTTTTTTCCCAACGATCCAACCGTACGGATGATGTTATATAGTGATTTTAGTGATGTGTACGAAAAATTAGAAAAAAATGAATCATTCTTGTATGCAATTTTAATGGTCAACTATAAAAGTACTACTTGGTCAAACTATTATAATGATCGGATAATATTTATTTAAAAAAAAAATTTGACGATCCAACCGTACGGATGATGTTATGTACCAATTTTAGTGAGGTGTACAAAAAGTTAGAAAAATAAATCATTCTTGTGAGGGTTTATTACCATAAATATTAATTTTATCCAATTTTTCAAAATCAAATAAAATGCCCCAAATCAAATAAAACCAATTTATTGATGTAAATTAAATGCACCTGCATATCTTTGTCTGAACGAAGACAAAGCTAAACCTATTGTTCTAGCTGCCTTTCTCAAAATTTCCAATCCCTCCCATTTCATTCCATCCCTCCCGGCTAATTTTCAATTTCAATCCCCCTTTTTATCCCTCCCAACTCTCTGAAATTTTCAATTTTAATTCCCCCCAGTTTCAATTTCAATTCCCCTCATTTTCAATCTTCAATTTTGTGAAGACTACAAGCCATCTCTTAGGTTTATTTACAAAGGTATGAATAGATTGTTGGTGTTCTACTTAAATTTACAAAGGTATTAATTTGTGTACTTTGTTTGTTTGTTAGATTGTTGGTGTTCTACTTAAATTGTCTTTCAATTTCAATCCCCCCTTTGCTGTCTTCACTGTGCTCTGTCTTTGTTTGTGTGTTTCTTGATAAGATTAGTGCTCTGCTTATTACATCAGCATGGTGGAGAACTTCTTCTATCTGTAATATTAATAAAAAAAACAAGAGAAAGAGGGTGTGAATTTAATTAAAAGGGGAGAGTTGAAGATAGCATCATCAAAGGGGAGAGTTGTTACAATACTATACTATGGCTCGATAATTCAAAGGATCAAATTAGTACAGAATATGATAATATGTGACTATTGAATTCATGTAAACACTAATGGCTCGATAAGATTACTTTTGCAGTTGAAAAATTATCATCTATTTAACTTTCGACTTCTCAAGTTATGAATAGATGATTTTTCCCCAGCAAAAATAATCATTCAACGGATATACAAGTATGATGTTACCATTTCTGACCTTTTGCAGTTTATGTTACCATTTGTGACAGTATATACATTCCATATGATGTTAAAATCTACTGTCAATTAATTCATATTGTAGTCTACCTTTTGGATTTAATTTGATTTATTAAACTCTCAAGTTAAGATTACTATTATAGTTTATGCTTCTTTATATTAAGATTTTATGCTTCTGCAAATGAAGGTGTCAAAACTCAAAAAAGATGGACAGGTCTTGGATGAGGGCTGATAGAAGAAGTAAAGAGTTTCAAAGAGGAGTTGAAGAATTGTTGTTGTTTGCCTTTGAAAACGAACAGGATGAAGATAAAATTAGTTGCCCATGTTTAAGATGCGCACATAGTAAATCATGGAATGCTCGAACAGTAAGGGACCATCTCTTTCTAAATGGTATCGATGAGACCTACACGACTTGGATTTGGCACGGGGAGTTAAATAGAGAAGAAGAGAGTCAGCATGCCAGTGCTGAAGAGCCCAACACGTCAGAATCTGTGGATCAAATGCCATTTAAAACAGAGAATAGTGATGGAGACGATGCTGTTTAACTGGAATCCTCAGATTTCTTGAACCATGCCCAATCTGAACATGAACCCCTTTATCCGGGATGTGAAGGATTTACTAAGATGGAGTCATTAGTACAGTTCTATAACATGAAAGAAAAACATCAAATGTCTGATGGTTGTTTCTCTGAAATTCTACTTCTGGTTGGGTCAATGCTTCCGGAGGGCAACACTTTTCCTTCTTCGTTCAGTGAAGCTAAGAAAACCTTGTGTGCTTTAGGAATGGATTATGAAAAAATACATGTTTGTCCGAATGACTGTCTACTATACCATGGAGAAAGAGACGAAGATGAAACGAGGTGCCGCATTTGTCAAGCATCTAGATGGAAGTTGAATAAAAAAGGAGATGAAATGGAAGGGGTTCCTGCCAAAGTTTTATGGTATTTTCCGCTAATACCACGTTTGAGGAATCTGTTTAGTTCACCTCAAACTGCCAAAGACCTGACTTGGCATGACATAGAGCGTATCAAAGATGACAAAATGAGGCATCCGTCAGATTCAAAAACATGGAAGGAAGTTGACACGAAGTGGCCGGAGTTTGCTGCGGATTCAAGAAACTTACGTTTTGCTTTATCATCCGATGGATTCAATCCTTTCCACGGTACAAATATCGATTACTCTTGTTGGCCAGTTTTGATGACAGTTTACAATCTTCCACCGTGGCTTTGTATGAAGAGAAAATATATTATGCTATGTTTATTGATATCCGGACCAACTCAACCCGGTAATGATATTGACGTGTTTCTTCAACCGCTTATGGAAGATTTACAAAAGTTGTGGCATGGGAAACAAGTGTATGACGCATACAAAAAGGAGTACTTTTTGCTAAGAGGCATTTTGTTATGGACAATAAGTGATTATCCAGCACTTGGCAACTTGTCGGGCAACATTATCAAAGGGTATAACGGTTGCCCTATCTGTGTTGATGAAACAAAAGCTACAAGGCTAGTTAATTACCGTAAGTGTGTGGTCATGAGGCATCGGAGGTGGTTGCCCCGTCAACATCCATATCGCCGGCAGAAACAAGATTTTGATAACACGGTTGAAAAGGAAATTGCTCGAGTTCCATTAACCGGAGAGGAAGTGCTTAAAAGAGTACAACATTTGAAGGGCCATGTCTACGGTAAGACACAAGGCCAACCTAGATTGAAGAAAGGTGATGATCGGCCTGTTTGGAATAAGGTTTCCATATTCTTTGAACTTGAGTATTGGAAGTTTTTGCCGGTTAGGCATGTTCTCGATGTGATGCACATCGAAAAAAATATATATGAAGCATTACTCGGTACCATGCTTAATATACCAAAGAAAACAAAAGACAAGGAATCTATCCGTATTGACATGGCTGAAATGGGAATAAGAACAGAGCTGAGGCCTAAAACTCCGGGGAAAAAGGAGAAGTTACCATTGGCATCTTGGAATTTAACTCATTCTGAAAAAAAAGTTGTTTGCTCGTCCTTTCTTGGAATGAAACTGCCTGATGGTTTTTGTTCCAATATTAGGAGTCTAGTTTCAATGGAAACTCTTCGACTTACTGGAATGAAATCTCATGACTGCCATATGATCTTGCATCACTTACTCCCAATTGCAATTCGGTCATCGCTGCAGAAACAAGTTAGAGACACTGTTATTAGATTTTGCCTCTTCTTCAAGGCAATTTGCAGTAAAGTTATTGAGGTTGATAAGTTGGAGAAAATGCAATCCCAGTTGGTAGTAACTTTATGCCAGCTTGAAAAATACTTCCCCCCTTCCTTGTTTGATTTAATGTTTCATCTCTCCGTGCATCTTGTACGGGAAGTTGAGCTTTGCGGACTAATTTTTCTTAGATGGATGTATCCTTTTGAGAGATATATGAAGACATTCAAGGGATATGTAAGAAATCGGGCTCGTGCAGAAGGTTGCATCGCCGAGGCCTACATTGCAGAAGAGGCCGTTGAGTGTTTGGTGAAGCATGACGAAGCAACTATTGGAGTACCAAAAAATGGTAGGCATAGGCAGGATGGGATTTGTAGGCCATTATCTGGTGCGACGATTATTACCCCGAGCAACACTGATTTGCACTTGGCACATTTATGTGTTCTACAAAATACCACAGTTGTTAGGCCATATTTTGAGTAAGTCATGAATGAAATTACTCTTTTTTTAATGTCCATCATTTTCTGCATGCACTTATTTTCTGCACTATTTTTGGATGCAGTGAACACATGGCATTTTTAATGACCAAGTATCCGGAACATGAAAATGATTAAATGTGGCTAAAGAACAAGCAAAATGAGACATTCCCAAGATGGTTTAAAGAAAAGGTATTATGTGTGTTTAATACTACTTTTGTAGGCTTTAACTACTCCTTAGCTATTATAAATCATTTTACAACATGTATGTTTTTTTTTGGAAGATCGCTTCAGATTTGCTTGATGACAAAGAGGTGTCGCAGGAGATACGATGGATTGCAGATGACCCTGATAGAATATATTTTTATATATATTTTAGATGATTTTATTCTCATATTTATTGTGTTTTGCATTGATTTGGATTTTTAATTAATAGATTTGATTGTTTTATTGTAGGAAATAAAGAATTCATGACTTGGAAGGATTTGGAGCAAAAAGAGCTATTTTGGAGATAAAATAGGAGAAAATTCGTATTATTGGGTTGCACGGGCTGCCTGCACTGTTTGGGCCATATCTTGAGTTCCAGAAGTCAGAATTTAACGATCTTACTGTCCACGCGAAGCTTGTGGAATTTTCTTTAATTCAGAGGTGGTCCAGTAAGAAAAATCCAACTGGAAGAGCCCGGAAACAGAGGAGAAAAAGAAGTGACGAATTTTACAAGAAAATCCTATTCAATTATGGATATCTTTTTGTAAATTGATTAGAATATTAAAAAATACTTTTATTAGGAGATAGAGATCAGATTTTATGAGGAGGTTTTATTATAAAAACGTGGGAAGAGATAGATAGAGATATACGTATTTTTACAAAAGCTAGGGTTTTGGTTTTTCTCTCTCCATCTCTTCCTTTGTAAGCACTTGGTTTAATTTGGATCTTCATTGTTCTTCGTTAATACAAAGTTTGAGGTATTCTTTATTCTCTTGTTTTATTATTATATGTTTTACATGGCTTCTCTCATTATTCTTATTGCTTTTACTTCTGCCATGAGTGAGTAGTTTAATTCTAGGGTATTAGGGGAAGCCATGTTTGCACCATGATTTGGGTTTAATTTGATTAGTGAATTGATGGGTAAAGAGTAATTCTAATTGATATGTGTTAATTCTTAATTTGTGTAATTGCGCAATATCATAGATTAATTGATTGCAATAGGAGTAATAGATCGAAAGATTTTACTACTAGAGGCTTACATACAATTAGCGGAATTGAAGGTAGTGTGAAAACATCATCGGATTTCTGAGAGTGTTAATACTTGGAAAAGTTTAACCATTGCTCTAATTATTCTATCTCATTGATAAGCTATACCTTTGTTATTTGTTTGGTGTAAACATGGTGAACCTGAATTGCCCTAGATCCTTTAATTAATTGAATTAAAACCTTGTTAAATTTGCTTTAGTAGTTAACAAAATTCTCAACTAATCGTTTGTGACTAGAAACAATTGATAACCATTGAATTGAATTTGAAACTGTCTCCTTGAGGATTCGACCCGTATTTGCTAGTATCTACTACAATTAATACCGTGCGCTTGCGGTTAGACATAATTTTACACATCAAGTTTTTGGCGCCGCTGCCGGGGAGACGCCTAGTTTCTATAATTTTAGTTTGATTGTTTAGATTGTTTCTCTTGTCTCTTTGGAACTCTTGTTCCATTTGAGACCGATCTTACTGCTTTTCCTTGTTTAGTTGTTGATGCCCAGGACCAGGTCTCAAACGAAAGAAGATCAAGCGGAAGAGTATACAACTCCTCTTAGTCCAGATTCTAAACTTTCTTGTCAACAATACATAGATCTACAAAGGAAAGAGAAGCAGCAAGAGACACCTGAACCAAAGATTGAGATGGCGGACCTTCCCAAATCTTTGAAGAACTACTCACAGCCCTCTCCGAGTGGGGTACCTACTGGCCTTGTTATGCCAGCAATTCAAGCAGCAAATTTCGAGATCAAGCCTGCTTTGCTCACGATGATCCAACAGAATCAATTTGTTGGGCTTGCCTCCGAAGACCCTACAAATCATCTGCAACGGTTTCAACAGCTCTGTTCTACAATTAAACATCAGGGAGTCACTCCAGACCAGTTGAAAGTCATGTTGTTCGGTTTCTCTCTTCCTGACAAAGCTCAAAAATGGTTGAATGATATTGACTTGACCGAGTGGGATAAGATTGCTCAGGCTTTCTTAACTGAGTTCTTCCCTCCTAACAGAACCGACGATTTGATCGACAAGATGATGGGTTTTAAGCAAGATTATGGTGAATCTCTACGGGATGCTTGGGATAGATTTAAGGATTATCAACGTGCATGCCCTCACCATGGTCTTGAGAAGTGGTTTCTGCTTAAACGCTTCTACAATGGTCTTGATCCGGAAACAAAAGGGATGGTTGATAATGCTGCGGGTGGTGTGTTTTTAGACAAAGGAGTTGATGATGCACATGCTTTTCTCTCAAATTTGGCTGCCAATCACTTCAGTAACCCGAGAGCAGCCAAGAAAGGGGGTAAACTCGAAGTGGATGCCTATTCTTTATTATCATCTCAACTCGCTGCATTGACTCAGGAGATCCACTCATTGAAGACATCTCAGCCCTCTACACAACCTATGAGTATCAATGCACTGTCATCAATGGCTCCAATGAATAATCCAGTTTGTGAAGTCTGTGGCATCCAAGGCCACTATGGTAACGATTGCCAATACAATGCTCAAAATTCACAACATTTTCAGATGGAGCAAGCAAATGTTTTCCAACAGAGACAGCAGTACAATCCGTACTCCAACACTTATAATCCTGGTTGGAAAGATCATCCGAATTTCTCATATAGGAACAATAATGCTCAGAATACAGATGTTCCTAATCAGCAGCAATATCAGCAGTCGTACCAGCCTCCTCCACAGCAACAGTATAGGCCTCCGCAAGGACCTATGAATCCCCCTGGATTCCAAAGGCCTCCTCAGAATTATGCTCCTCAAGCAAATCAAGCTGCACAGGCTGATAATCAAGGTGATATGATGAAGATAATGTTACAAATGCAAACAAAGATGAACCAGATGGAGATACATAATAAGATGCTGGAAACTCAGATTGCTCAAATGGCTAGTTCTTCGTCTACAAGGCAACAAGGCTCTCTACCAGCCCAACCAACTCAGCCAAAGGAAAATGTGAATGCCATTGCTCTTAGGAGTGGTCGTACATATGATGCTCCTCCAATGCCTACTGACGATGTTCCTACTGAGAAAGAAAAAGAGAATTCTGAGGAAGATAAGGTAGAGAAAGTTGTTGAAGATGCAAGCGAAGGCGAAACTGAGGAAAGCAAGAAAAAGGACAAGGAAAATACTGCAGTTGCTCCTCCACCATTTGTGCCAAAGCTCCCATTCCCTAGCAGGATGAACAGAACTAAGGTGGACCAGCAGTTTGGTAAGTTCATGACACTTGTCAAGAATCTTGAGGTAACAGTTCCTTTCACTGATTTAATTTCTCAAGTTCCATCATATGCAAAGTTTCTTAAGGATATTCTCACTAAGAAAAGGTCTTTTGGTGAGGTGGAGACAGTAGCTTTTACTGAAGAGTGCAGTGCTGTTTTACAAAATAAGTCTCCACCTAAGCTTAAAGATCCTGGTAGTTTTTCGATCCCGTGTCATTTAGGTGCATTGTTCATTGATAAAGCTTTATGTGATTTAGGCGCTAGCGTCTCAGTCATGCCTCTCTCGGTTTTTCAAAAACTAAATATGGGAGAATTAAAATGTACACAGATGACTTTGCAAATGGCAGACCGTTCAATAAAATATCCCCTTGGAATTTTAGAGGATGTGCCTGTTAGGGTTGGAAAATTCTATATTCCTGTAGACTTTGTAGTTCTAGATATGGAAGAGGACAGCCAAATACCTATTATTTTAGGTAGACCATTTCTTTGTACTGCAGGTGCTGTTATTGATGTTAAAAGTGGGACTCTCACATTGAGCGTTGGTGATGATAAAATTACTTTTACTCTAACCTCTGCTCTTAAATCCCCTTTGCTTGAGAATACTTGCTGCAGGATCGATGTTATAGATGGAATTGTCCGAGATGAAACGCCTCAGATTATATTGAATGATGCATTGGAAGCAGTGCTCATGCTTGAAGCTTCAGAAGGAGAAGGACATGCTGAAGTCGATTCATTGATTCTTCAGTTGGATGGTGCAGCTGATCCGAATTGTGAGGTAACCAACACTGACACTTCTTGTGGTCAACCTCAGGTAAAGAAAATAGAGTTAAAGCCTTTGCCATCTAATCTGAAATATGTGTTTCTTGATGATGAAAAGACTTGTCCTGTGATTGTTAGCTCTAGTCTTGATGATAACCAGATTTTTAAGCTTCTTACTATTTTGCGTGCGCATAGAAAAGCTATTGGGTATAGTATTGATGATCTTACGGGGATTAGCCCAGACTTTTGCATGCATAGAATTCACTTAGATGATGACCATAAGCCTTGCATACAGGGACAACGTCGCTTGAACCCTAACATGCAAGAGGTTGTTAAAAAAGAAGTTTTGAAATTGTTAGATGCGGGCATCATTTACCCGATTTCTGATTCTAAATGGGTAAGCCCAGTTCAGGTAGTCCCTAAGAAAGGAGGAACAACGGTAATTAAGAATGATAAAGATGAATTAATTCCCACTCGAATTGTCACCGGTTGGCGAATGTGCATAGATTACCGTAAGTTAAATACTGCTACTAGGAAAGACCACTACCCTCTCCCTTTCATTGATCAGATGTTAGAAAGACTTGCTAAGCATAAGTACTTTTGCTATTTAGACGGATATTCAGGGTTCTTTCAGATCCCTATACATCCTGATGACCAAGAAAAGACTACATTTACTTGCCCATATGGTACTTTTGCATATCGTAGAGTGCCTTTTGGTTTGTGCAATGCCCCTGCTACTTTTCAGCGTTGCATGACTGCCATATTTTCTGATTTTATAGAGTCTATCATGGAAGTATTTATGGATGATTTCAGTGTTTATGGGTCTGATTTTGATGTATGATGCATAATCTTTCTAAAGTGCTTAAACGTTGTGAAGAGGTGAATTTGGTTTTGAATTGGGAAAAGTGCCACTTCATGGTCAATGAAGGAGTGGTACTTGGTCATTTGATTTCTGAACGTGGCATCCAGGTTGATAAAGCAAAAATTGAGGTGATTGAGAAACTTCCTCCTCCTGTTAATGTCAAGGGAGTGAGGAGTTTCCTTGGTCATGCGGGTTTTTATCGTCGTTTTATAAAAGATTTCTCAAAAATTGCAAAACCCCTCACTCAATTGTTGCTTAAGGATGCAACCTTTGTGTTTACTGATGCTTGTTTGGAGTCTTTTAACAGGATTAAGGAAGCTTTGATAAGTGCACCAATCATTCAACCTCCAGATTGGAACCTTCCATTTGAAATCATGTGTGATGCAAGTGATTATGCAGTTGGAGCAGTTCTCGGTCAAAGGAAACACAAGGTATTGCACGCTATCTACTATGCAAGTAAAACCTTGGATGAAGCTCAAGTCAATTATGCTACAACCGAGAAGGAACTTCTAGCTGTGGTCTACGCTCTTGACAAATTCCGGGCCTATCTCATTGGCTCCAAAGTCATTGTTCACACTGATCATTCGGCAATTAAGTATCTGTTGGCGAAGAAAGAAGCAAAGCCAAGGCTTATTCGTTGGATTCTCTTACTTCAAGAGTTTGACTTGGAAATCAAAGACAAGAAGGGTGCTGAGAATGTAGTTGCGGATCATCTCTCACGGTTGCGTTTCAAATCTGATATTGCGTCAAGTACTCCTATTGACGATTCTTTTCCAGATGATCACCTGTTTTCGGTTGCTACTCAAACTCCCTGGTATGCAGATTTTGCAAATTTCTGTGTTAGTGGATCTCACCCTCCAGAATTGACTTATCAGCAAAGAAAGAGGTTTTATCACGATGCTAAACAATATTTTTGGGATGACCCTTTCTTGTATCGAAAGTGTGCTGATGGAATCTTTCGTAGATGTGTTCCTGAGTTCGAAGTACATGACATTCTCAAGCATTGTCATTCTCTCGCATGTGGAGGTCACCATGGTCCTTCCAAAACCGCTACTAAAGTACTTCAATCCGGTTTCTTTTGGCCGTCTCTATTTAAGGATGCTCGTGCTTTCTGTCTGGCGTGTGATGCATGTCAAAGGACGGGTAATATTTCTAAACGCCATGAGATGCCTCAAACCGGTATTCTTGAGATCGAGATATTTGACGTATGGGGTGTTGATTTTATGGGACCCTTCCCAAGTTCTTGTGGGATGAGATACATCTTAGTCGCTGTCGATTATGTGTCCAAGTGGGTTGAAGCAGTTGGATCAGTAACAAATGATTCCAAGGTAGTTATGAAGCTTTTCAAGAATATTATCTTCCCACGATTTGGAGTTCCTAGAACAGTGATAAGCGATGGTGGTTCTCATTTTCGCCATCGTCAGTTTGAAACTTTGTTGAAGAAATATGGCGTTACTCACAAGGTTGCTCTTGCATATCACCCCCAAACAAGTGGCCAAGTGGAGGTTTCTAGCCGACAAATCAAAAGCATTTTGGAGAAAATGGTTGCAAAGTCAAGGAAAGATTGGTATTTGAAGCTAGATGATGCTTTGTGGGCTTATCGGACGGCATATAAGACACCTATAGGCACCACTCCTTATCGGTTGGTCTATGGTAAAGCATGTCACTTGCCAGTGGAATTGGAACATCGCGCCTTTTGGGCTATAAAAGAACTCAACATGGATTTGAAGGCTGCGGGGCAAGCGAGACTTCTTCAACTTAATGAGTTAGATGAGCTTCGATTTGATGCTTATGACAATTCTCGGCTTTACAAGGAGAGAACGAAGCAGATGCATGATAAGATGATTCAGAGGAGAGATTTTCAGGTTGGTGACAAGGTGTTGTTGTTCAATTCTAGACTTCGACTTTTTCCCGAGAAACTCAAATCAAGATGGTCGGGACCTTTTACCGTCACCGAAGTCAAATTTTATGGTGCTATTGAAATTATGGGACGAGACGGAACAAAATTTAAGGTCAACGGTCAACGCCTTAAATTATATGTGCATGGTGCATTCGTTGGGAAGATGGAAGTGATTTATCTTGACAACCCCTCCACGGAGATCTGAACCAGCTGAGTCGAGCCAACGACGTTAAACAAAAGCGCTTCATGGGAGGCAACCCATGCATTTGTGAAAAAAAAAAAAAAAAAAGAAGAGAAAAAGAGTGTTGTATTCAAAAAAAAAAAAAAAAAAAAACAAAACAGTGATTTTTTTCGCAGGCAGCACCCCTGTAACGCAGGCTGCGCCTGCGTTACTGCCTGAAGCGCTGGCTGCCCCCCTGTAACGCAGGCTGCGCCTGCGTTACTGTCCCCCGCGCGCCCTGCGCCCCTGAAACGCAGCCTGCGGCTGCGTTACACCCTTCTGCCCAGGATTTTTTTTTTATTTTTCCCCGAAAATTGTTGTTTTGCATCATAAAAACCCACCCAAACCTATTCTAACTCAAATTCTTTCAAACCCTAATTCTTATATCTATCCTACATCAATTCTAAACCTCCTAAATCTCTCATGCACTCTAAATTTTGTATCAAATCTCTCCATCATCTTATATATATATACACACCTTTCCATACAAATCCAATTCCTCTTCTATTTTCTTTAAATCTCCAAAAATTCAATTCTAAAGAGGAATTAATTGCAAGTTCACCTCTCCAATTCGTAGTGGGTTTATTTCTTCTCTCCAAATTTATTTTAATTGCGAATTTGTGTTCTTGTAAGTTGGGATTTATATTATTCTTGATATATTGGGGTATTTTTGGTGTGATATTGCTTGGTAATTTTTGGTGGAGCTTCTTATGAGTTGGGTATTGATTATTTTGGCTCGTAAGCATGGGAGAGATAGTGCTAATATTGGGAAATTTTCATTTTCGACGGTGGAGGTTAAATTTAATCGGTTGATGTGAGACTAATTGCTAAGGAAAGGGGATTTTTGCGAGAAAAAATTTGTTGGGTTGGTTCATATGATTAGTGGGTGGCTCATAAGCGAATGAGGGGTGATTTTCACATCCGACAACTTGATTCCAGGGGAGTTTTCTTTCTTTTCTTTTTAGTGTAGTTTTATTTTGTTTTTAGTTGTAGTTTTGTATCTTGTTCATTAGTTCATTGGGGACAATGAACCGCTTAAGTGTGGGGAAGGGTTCTCAATGTTAAGAGAAATTTTAAAAAAAAAAAAAAAATTGAAAAATACCAAAAATAATTCTAGCCATGCAATTTGATTAGTTGTTGTATTTTGCTTGATACACCCATGCATGCGTAGGAATCTTGAGTTTATGGATGCTTTTGTATGAGAAGTGACGTGCTTTGTTCTTGTGCACACACTTTCACTAGCAAGTTGAAACTGGTAGACTTAATTGAATGTAGTAAGTGATTAGAATGACATGAATATGTGCAAGATGACTTGGTTTCCATGCTTTGAGTACAAGTAGGTGCGTTAAAGAGTCTTGTTACCTGGGATTGATTATGTTTTGTCACACCAAGTGAGTTTTGAGCCTATATGCATATCTTTTGCATGATTTTTCGTTTGCTTGAGTGTCCACATGTTGTTTACATTGCTAGCACTTACTTAAGATCTTTCTTGAAATGCATGACATTACTTGATGATGAGATGATAAAGGCACTTAGGTTTAACCTCGTATTTCCCATATTTCCACACCTTTTAAACATGATCAATTAGTTAACCTGTTGAGCTTAATCCTATTCTTTCGGTGACACACCACATTACTTGCCATTATCCTTTTTATTCTATTGGCCTTACATTAAATTTGAACCTAATTGTCAAAGGCTAGTATTGTGCTTAAGGGAGTAATAAGGTGTTCATAAAAGGGGGGTTATTGATGATCATACCATTGGGGAATATTGATTTTGGTTGATGCTTGTTAGTCGAAATTCATAAAAATATCTATGGATCATGGTGCTTATTCCTTAGCTCTCAAAGAAAAAAAAACAGAAAAAAGAAAAAATAGAAAAAAAAAGAGAAAAAAAAATAAATAAATTTGAGAGCATTCTTATGTTTGTATGATCCTTCTTCATTCGACTAGTCAAGTTATAAGGGTTATTGAAAAATCCAAGTGTGGGGAAGTATTTGTGGTTTTAATAGAAAGGGAATTGAATAATGATTATTGTTGGGTACTAGCTTTTGACATTTAACCTGTTTTAGCTTTACTTGACATACCTGGTCCCTAGCCCACGTTACAACCCGAATAAAGACCTTTTGATTGTCATCAGTGATGTATGTTGTGTTGAAAGTGAGATTGATTGCGAGTGTCAAGTTGTGTTTATGATTTTGTTGGAATTGAGTGATACACTTAACCTTGTTCTTGAGTGAATATTCGTTTTTGAGTGAAAGGTGAGTTATTACTTGTTTTGGCATAGGAGATCCCAGGCTTAGACTTAAAGATGTGTTTCTTGTGGGCTTAGCATGATTACCAACGATTTTTACACTTGACATGAATTTTTATGACCTTCTGCATGTTGGTTGAGTAAACTACGTGAATACTTGCACTTTTGACACCAAGACATCGTATGTTTACTTTGATTCTTAAGTTGATGTGGCATGAGAGGACTTGTGTGTGTGGTGTTGTGTTAGCATTGATCTTTTGCATGGTTAGATGAATTTTGTGGGTACATTCACTATAAACCCTCACGAGACAACACTCGTCCTACTAGGGCTGCCTAGGGGTTTAACGGCTTGTTGCATATGCTCAATGCAATCGTGTCATCTACGAAAGTGATGTTTGTTAGGACTTAGTTTTTATTTCACTTATTTGCCCGAGGACGTGCAAATGCTTAGTGTGGGGATGTTTGATAGAATATATTTTTATATATATTTTAGATGATTTTATTCTCATATTTATTGTGTTTTGCATTGATTTGGATTTTTATTTAATAGATTTGATTGTTTTATTGTAGGAAATAAAGAATTCATGACTTGGAAGGATTTGGAGCAAAAAGAGCTATTTTGGAGATAAAATAGGAGAAAATTCGTATTATTGGGTTGCACGGGCTGCCTGCACTGTTTGGGCCATATCTTGAGTTCCAGAAGTCAGAATTTAACGATCTTACTGTCCACGCGAAGCTTGTGGAATTTTCTTTAATTCAGAGGTGGTCCAGTAAGAAAAATCCAACTGGAAGAGCCCGGAAACAGAGGAGAAAAAGAAGTGACGAATTTTACAAGAAAATCCTATTCAATTATGGATATCTTTTTGTAAATTGATTAGAATATTAAAAAATACTTTTATTAGGAGATAGAGATCAGATTTTATGAGGAGGTTTTATTATAAAAACGTGGGAAGAGATAGATAGAGATATACGTATTTTTACAAAAGCTAGGGTTTTGGTTTTTCTCTCTCCATCTCTTCCTTTGTAAGCACTTGGTTTAATTTGGATCTTCATTGTTCTTCGTTAATACAAAGTTTGAGGTATTCTTTATTCTCTTGTTTTATTATTATATGTTTTACATGGCTTCTCTCATTATTCTTATTGCTTTTACTTCTGCCATGAGTGAGTAGTTTAATTCTAGGGTATTAGGGGAAGCCATGTTTGCACCATGATTTGGGTTTAATTTGATTAGTGAATTGATGGGTAAAGAGTAATTCTAATTGATATGTGTTAATTCTTAATTTGTGTAATTGCGCAATATCATAGATTAATTGATTGCAATAGGAGTAATAGATCGAAAGATTTTACTACTAGAGGCTTACATACAATTAGCGGAATTGAAGGTAGTGTGAAAACATCATCGGATTTCTGAGAGTGTTAATACTTGGAAAAGTTTAACCATTGCTCTAATTATTCTATCTCATTGATAAGCTATACCTTTGTTATTTGTTTGGTGTAAACATGGTGAACCTGAATTGCCCTAGATCCTTTAATTAATTGAATTAAAACCTTGTTAAATTTGCTTTAGTAGTTAACAAAATTCTCAACTAATCGTTTGTGACTAGAAACAATTGATAACCATTGAATTGAAATTGAAACTGTCTCCTTGAGGATTCGACCCGTATTTGCTAGTATCTACTACAATTGATACCGTGCGCTTGCGGTTAGACATAATTTTACACATCAGACCCCAACAAGGATGTTCCTACATTCAGCAGCTATAAAATGGATGGTGTTACATTTAGTACCAAGGATCGTGATGATACACGTCAAGTTCAATGCAGCGGTGTGTGTGTAGAAGCCGATACAATGGTTGTGCAGGGTAAGGATCAAAACATTGAGCACACTTCACATACATTTTATGGAGTTATAACCAGTATATGGGAGTTGGACTATAACAATTTTAGGGTCCCTATTTTTCGTTGCAAGTGGGTAGATATGAACAAGGGGATAAAGGTGGATGACTTGGGATATACATTGGTTAATTTGAATAGGTTAGGTTTTTTGAATGATCCTTTTGTGTTAGCAAAGCACGTTAAACAAGTTTGTTACATCGACGACCCTCTTGATAAATTATGGTCCGTGGTGTTGAAATTACCCGAGAGAAAGTACCATGAAGACAATGATGATGAAAATGAGGGATCCGTCGAAGTAGAACTTGAGAATGACTGTTTTGTGCCCAACTTACCGGATGTTGATTTACTCGATGAGGACATGCCTAGTTACATGCGAGATGTTGATGAATTAATTCAACTTTCATGATGATGTTAATTAATTTGTGTACTTTGAATTTCAAAATGTTGTAACAGATGATAACTTTGGTTTGCTATAATTTATGGTTGGTTTGTTTGCTGATCTTCATGGCTGCTTGGTTTGCTATACTTGATGGTTTGATTTGGCCATAGTTTGGCAGGTTTGCTCACTTCCTGTTAATTTTTTTTTTTTTTTGCACTAAATCAGACAACGGTTTCCAACAAACAAACAAATGTATAAAACAAACACATACAACACAATGCACAGACCGTTGTCTTATTTTAACAACGGTTATAAGACCATTGTCTGATAGATTTGTAGACAACGATTACTTAAACCATTGTGTGAATCATGCAGCGGTTTATAAACGTTGTCTCAAAAGAGATCAGACAATGTTCGTAAAAACAGTTGTGCAACCTTACTCGTCTTTACAACACCACATTGCAAAAGCCATTGTCTGAATCAATTTACTAGATAACGTTTTTAACCCGTTGTAGGGTACCTGGATGACACAATACTTTTCTGAAGTTACAAAAAAACCGTTGTCGCTTAATTCCAAACAATACTTTTTCGTCCGAGCGTTGTTTGATGAGTGTTGTCTGATTGCGATTTTCTTGTAGTGTTGTGATATAAAAGACCATTTTGCACACCTGCCCCGCCTGTACATTTATTTTGCAATGCATGCATTTTCACTTTACCAACGCATCACTCAAATGCGTTTTCTCAGAAAATTTTCCGAGCCCAATTCCTTGGCCCAACAAGGAAACTGCAGTCTTTTATTTTTTATTTTTCCATAAACGCATGTTAACATGCGTTTTGTGATCATAGAAAGGCCCATTTTTCCAAATAATGATATTTTGAACTATTTTCATTGAAATTGTGATATTAAAAGACCATTTTCCACACCTGCCCCCGCCTGTACATTTATTTTGCAACAACTTCACATTTATATTAACCAACCAGACTTTCTCTCTCTCTCTCTCTCTCCCTCTCTCTCTCACCACTACCAAAATAAACTTAACGGCTGCTATTAACAAATCACCGGCGATAACGACTCGTTTTAGCACAATCGTGTTCGATTCTTCACCGGCTGCTAATCACTATCCTCTTCGTTTCTAATCAATTTGTGCATGTACTGATTATTAGGTACGCGAGGTGATTATTAAGTGTTTTTTGAAGAAATAATGGATAATGAAACCCAAGGTATGTATTATTTAACTTATGTTTGTGATTTTGTGTTGATTAAGTTTATATTTGGGGTGCTTCTGTGGTAATTTGTTGAATATCAACATATTGTTTGAAACTTGTTATACTTGCAGTGATTTTCTAAGTACTGCATGTGATGATTTTATAAGTATTGTGCTTATTTTTTTCATTTTCCTCTTATTTAGGACAGTGTAATTGTTTTGTGTAATTTGTGGTGTTTTTGATCATTTAAGTGTTATATTTTTAATTTTTTCTGGTGATTTTGTAGTTTGTGGTGAATTTGTGCACAACGGATGATTTTATATATTTGAATTTTTGTAGTCTCTTCTTTTTATTTCTAAATGTTTGAGAGTGTGAGAGTAATGTTTTTAAATCAGGAATCTCATCACTTGTTGCACATTGAAATAGTATTTTGGCAATGTTTTGCTATATTTTCAGTTTCAGTGAAGACATTTGCTATATATGCAGGAAGTACAAGACGTCGTAGCTCGCGTCTTATACTACAAAATCTGAAGATCGTAGCTCGCGTCTTATACTACAAAATCTGAAGAGACCGATTGATGGGCCAGTTCACATTAATTTGGAAGATGATGGTTTTGAAATCAATGTAGAAGGTACTAATGTTGAAAGCAAGGGAAAAAAGAAAATAGCTAAGAAGGTAATTTATCACCACTATATTGTTGATATATAATCACCACCATTGTTGAATACATTATAATTTAAATGCCTCTATTTTAGACATACATCCATCTGTTGCGATGGAAGTGGTTGTAAAATTTGCATAATAGTACTAATCTCCTTAAAAAATTTATGATGAATGTGATTAATTGAGCACTGATCACTAAGTAGGATAAATATGTTGAAGAATAAGGAAGGTAGTCATGTAATTCACTTGTATTCTTTAATGGAAGTCCCAAGTGATATCTTAAGACTAACTTGCTTAAATTCTTCCTGGTCCAAATTTTACACAAGATATGTATGGTTTTTATAGTATCAAGAGTGAGTTTAGAATGGGATTGGTAGAGTCTAAAGTTAGTCACCTGTAAATCTATTCCATGGAAGTAATTATATCCATGGATTGAAATTTGTGCTGGTAATCATATTGACTCCCATTTGTTCATTTTTAAATTCTTGTCGCTGTTTGAAATTCAAATAACCAACATCTTTTATTGCTATTTGTAGCAGCCAAGTGTACATGAAGAAACAGAACAGATACAAAACAAAAAACAAAAACTTGGACAAGCAATTAAAGGCATAAAAATATTGTAAAGGTAAAATATGTTGTCTTTGTTGTGGTTATTGATAGATAGAATCACCACACATAAACAAGAAACTACATAAACTGTTGCACATTTTAACTTGTTAATTAATTATGATTTGGTTTTTGTTATTAATTATTATTGTTATTACATGTGCAGGAAGACAAAATGGCAAAAATTAGAAACTCCCCTAGATTATTGACTGATATGATCAACGCACTTTCAGACGAGCAACAGGATTGGGTGATCAGTGCTGGTTTTGAAAGTTTACTTAATTTTGACTTGTGGGAGATGCCACAGAGGCTGGCATACAAAGTACTCGAGAGTTTTGATGATAGGACATGCAAGTTAGTACTTCAGCATGGGGACATAGAAATCACTGACCAAGTTGTCCATGATGTCCTTGGATTTCCATGTCGAGGGGCAGAAGTAAAGATCGCACAAGCTGATAAAAGACATGAAAGAATGAGGCAGTGGAGAGCACAATTTCCAGTAAGTAAACGCAAAAGTTTGATCAGTGCAAGTAAAGTGGTGGATCGGATGAAACAAACAGGTGATGTTGATAATTTGTTCAAGATGAACTTTCTTGTCGTTATGACAAATGTCCTCATAAGATCGAATACAGATAATTCCGTCACCGAAACGATATTATTTTTTGATGACGAGCTTGACAACTGTGCAAAATACAACTGGGCGGCATATTTGATCAAAAACATGGTGATCGCAAAGCAAAAGTGGATGAAGACGACATCACTTCACGTTCACTATACCGGACCAATGATTTTTTTGATTGTAAGTAATGTTTTCCAAGTTTGCTGTTTCCTTGATACAAAAACTGTTGATGTTTTCTTTACTGTTTTCTTGACATGAACAAAGTCTAACATGAACATTGGCAGATGTTGTATGTGGATCGTGTTCAGTTCCGAGGCAAAAGCCTTGTCAATAGGAATATTCCGGCTTTTAGAGGTTGGACCGGAGAAAAACTGAAAGAAAGAGAAATGGCGGAATCGCAACCAGGTGCTTTTGGTTCTGGAGTAATCTTAAAAGCAGCAGCTATCGAAGAAACTCAACAAACTCAAATACTTGCAAAAGAAAAGGTAACACACTTCACAGAAATGATGGCAGAGAAGAATTTAGATGGGGAAAGAAATGACGAACCAAATGGCGAACCAGTTGAGCTACATATTGAGGTAAGTTTGTTCATGAACCTTCCATTGGCATGCATATATCATAAGAAGTCACCACATAAAACACACGAAATCACTACATAATTTATATTTTAGCATTCTAAAAAGTTTCTGAAAATGAATATGTATGTTTATAGGAGAACAATAATGATGGAGAGAATGTAAATGACGGAAGGAATGATGAACCAAATGGAGAACCAATTGAGGTATATTTATTCATGTACATCTATGAGCATACACATATAGCGCAAAGAAATAGTTAAAAAAAATCATAAAAATTACAACTTAAATTAGACAAAATCATTGGCTAATCTATTCAGAATGACAAATTTTAATTTCCATGTATCAGGACTGGTTCAAAAGACTAAATGCAAAGGCAGCTTTGTTCATGCATGCAAAGATTCAGTTGGAGGAAGCAAAGGGTAAATATATTTCTAACTTGATTGATGCGAAGAATCAACATCCAGATGACAACAGAATTCTTAAAATGGAGATGAACATGATGGATTCCTTAGAGGAAATCTCCCAAGAGATGCATAATGATTATAACTTGGAAGACGACTTTGTCGATAATGTAGCAAGTGAAATTGGTGATGATGAAAAAGTTGGAGATGAAGAAAAGGGTGAATTGTCTCCAGATGACAAAGGACATATTGACATAATCGAATGGTTGAAATCCCCCGAAGGAATATTGGCAATGCAACAAGATTTTGATGAACAATGTGTGTCGTCATTCTCCCTTGGAGTAAGTCAGATATGCAGAGAAGTTATGGAAGAACATGGCGAAGGTGGCGAGGATGTAAAGGGTGCAAGCAAAGCTGACAACATAACCCCAGTGTATAAAGAACCGGAGAAAAGGGCCAAAAGTGGGGTGAAAGTGGGGCTAGCTTATCGATCACCATATGTACAGAGAAACATAGATATAAACAGCAACTACACGAAGCAGGAATATGCAGTATGGAAGTGGATCATTCAAGCAGGCCAAGATGACATGTAAGTTGCAAACTAATTGCCACAACTATGTACAGTAATCACAAATATATATTGTAGTAATCACCACAAATTAGTTATGTATTCACGACACATGATATGTTAATCACCACAGATAATATAGTAATCACTACATATTGCAGGGGCTATCTTTTTATATGTGGAGATCAAATTTGCACGAGAGAATTAATTAAGACACTAAAGCCTACGCAGAAACTCTCATGTACTGTAATAGATATATGGTCTTTCCTGATGAATGAGAGAGAAAATTACAAGTCATCAGAAGCACCACTGCGTCTCTACTTCGATGTTTCTCTTTCGGTAGTCAATAGCTTAACTTTTTATTTCTTGTATAGCACTTTTGAAATATTGGTAATGTTAGGCACCATTAATTGCCAACTTGCTGGTAATATTGAAATTGTATAGATTGCACCATTGAATGAAACAAAGACTCCTGAAGAACGATACGATTCGTTTAAAGAAAACATGAAGCACTTTTTTGATACGCACCCAAATAGAAGAATTCAAGACACTGATATGGTACTTCTTGACGAACATAGTTAATATATGAATTATATACTAGATTGGTACCTTACCAGGTGTAGTACATCTGCAGGTATTTTTCCCCATCTTTGCATATGAACATTTCTACTTGATTTGTTACAACCTAAAGACGCCGTGCTTCGAGGTAATTGACAACATCAGAAGAGGGAGGAATGGTTGGCAAGATTATGGGCCCAAAATTGGACTATTGGTAAGAATTATTTAAATACAGAAGCATGCATATACACTAAAAACATTTTAATGGCACCGAAAGTACACTATTGATCAATTAAAATCACCAAGTATTAGTGTAAAATCACTGCTACAATTTGGTAATATAATTTGTAAATTGCAGCATGAGAACTTTGTCAAATACTTGGACGATAATGACTTCAGCTCGTTAGCAAATACAGTTAAAGAGCTAAAAGCTTCGTATCTGATAATGTCATGGCAAACATTAACCAATTCTACGGACTCTGGAATTTTCTTGATGAGACATATGGAGACCTATAAGGGTGGTAAGAAGAATTGGGATGCTGAATTCAGAGTGGGGCAGGTAACTCCAGTAGAATAACTGTCAAGTAATAGTCAAGTTATAGTGAATACAGATTTCAGTAAGTACTAGATTCTAATGTTTTTATTTTTTTAAAACAGCGGCAAGCAGGGCAGTTAAATAGATTACGTACAAAGTACTGCAACGCTATATTGACATCTCCACTGAATGAGAAAAGGAATGAGATTGTCAGAGCAGCAAACATTTTGTACAACAAGATGGCAGCTGATAAATTGTTGAACATAGTTATGAATGCAAATGCTAGTAACAATGTACATGTTCAAGGCAGAAAAAAGTAAATTAAAGGGACTGTTCTGTTTCCAGATGAAGCAACGCAGGGAACCCAAGAAGACTGATGAAAAAATCGAAGTACTAGTTTCGCAGATAAGTGAACTCATGAATTTGAAGTATGTAAAAATAGATTTGTAAACTTGTTATACTATTTTGTCAGTATGGTTGGTTGATACTAACACCATGAAATTGTTATGAAAATTTTATTGGTATCAAATGAATATGGTTGTTTGTCAGTTTATGGATCTTTGTCTGCCTCTAGATTTTTTTTTTCATGCTAGTATATTTTAAACTTTTTAAATATAGGATGATACTTATGAATGACCAACTGGATTAGTTAAAATATATCACGACGAAACAGTTTAGGAAATCACCACAATTTACTAGTGAATGTTTGTCAGTTAGCTAAGGATCTTTGTTACACAATGGTTTGCCTCGAGTCCACTACTGTAGCTAGCTGGAAGCGACCAGCAAATGTTAAAGGCCCTCTTGGAATTATTTCTTGGATTGAGTTATAATTCTCATTTCCTTTTCTTGCGATCATAGTTAAGTCCTCCTTAGCATATGTACATGGCATGTTTGTATACGTAACACACAACTGAGACAGAGCAGGTAGGAGGAACTCATTTCTTTATTTAACATGATACCCATCAAAGTACTCATATAACCTTACACTGCTTAATAAAACAAAAATAAAATTATTAACACATCAGTTGGCTCTGGCAGGTGGGAAGTCAGGCTGCAGAGATCAGCCCTCATACTAGGCTTTTTAGCAAAATCTGTCTCGCTTTCCTCTTCTTTCCTGTAACTAGAGCATCCCCACTGCAAAAATTTTTCTGAACCAAAAATTTGACCGAAAATGGTTCAAAATACAAGATTGTGACTTGGAATCGATATAAACCGAATTACAAATTATCCGAACCTTCTCAGCTCCTTTGATTATGAAATAGCCACCGTGATCAAAATCACAATCACCTTGCTTCGCATTTTTCATCCAGCATAAATCAGTTTTCACCATCACTGGAAGCGTTCCAATAGGAATCTCCTCCCGAATCTCCTTACAAACAGCCTTGTCTACATACTGTTATTTCCCAGTTTTAAACTTGTCACTCCTAACCATCTTCTGGGTATATACCTATATGTTTACAAGCACAGCCGGAATAAGATATGAAAATAATTATGACCACAGCGAGGAAATTGTAGCAGTCTTACATGTTTTGAATGGGATTTACAAATAGTTAGCAGCATATGGATTATAGCAATGTTCAAGTTGTTTGCACACTGTACAAGGAATTTGTTTCATTTACTGCTTTAGGTGCGACTTGCCAGGATTAAATGTTTGGTCAGTCATCAGTGAAAGCAATTATGGAAAAAGTATTAGCAAGCAAGTAATTAGACTAGTACATAGAATTGCAGAAATTAATCTGAAGTCTATATACTCCTTGTTTGCCTAGCAACTACTCCTGTCAGACAGGTTCTATACCAAAACGAGAAAATATATACAAATACCTAAATATCAAGTCTTTAATAGAAATATATTAAGGGATTCATGTGCCTGACAGGGTTCTCCCTGAGGTTAAAAGCTATTCAATACAAATTTAAGGGTGTTTAGGTAAATTTATTGATAAAAAATTAATATTCACAAAAATACCCCTGCGGGGCCATTTAATTTATAAGCTATTTGTGTTATAACCTCAGGAGAAATCCCTAAGGACAACCTCAGGCCCATTTTTCTCATATATTAATATATAATGACACCATAGTTTAAGCTGTCGATTTCTAATACTAATTAAACAAAGCTTTTAAATTCGCTTTAGCATAAACCACAGAGTCATGGAGCTGAAAGAAATTCGGATAGATTACAAATAACTGTCATGGGTGTACTTGTAAAAACAGACATGGGTGTACAACTTATAGAAACAAGTGCCAACACAATCTGGCACCGCCAAGCTGGTGTATTAAGTTACAGAAGTTATACCGGTTCACTTTGAAGCAAGTCAAAAGGAACGGAAGGGATTTCAAAACAACATCAAAATGCTAGCATAGTGTGATTTAATTGGTCACATTCAAATTTCAGTTAAAACCATTATAGATCCTAGAAAAGGAAATCCTTCATCCTCAGTCCTCACTAACTTCAACAAGGTACTCAACATGCACATATTCACTTAAGAGGGGACAGGAAAACAAGAAAAATTAGTTGCAACTCTTTTTAATCTTACCTGAAGATGAACCTCAACTTTCATTTTGGAAGAGTAAGTCATATTCTGAAGGCGAGCATGTCTGGGATATAAGTCCACAAAATCTCTATGGCATTATCATTGTAGAACTTCTCGCCGGTGAAGAATGTTGGCGGGGCAAGCTTTACCTTTCCAAACCTCACCGAAGCATACCTCCAGTCGCCATCACCCTTTTTAGATGGATCATAACCAGGCTGGACTGTGATCTCACCAATGGAATCAAATACATTCTGAATACCATGTTTTATAAAATCATTGTATGAGTTCAGCTGGTGACTGATCAACCCGTGTTGTTCAAAAAACGATGTTGCGGCTTTTTTACAAACACTATTTAGAAACGGCTCTCCTAGATCCCCTAAATCATCCTCAAAGAGATCGTCTATGTCTATGTCCATGTGACTAGAACGGCCCATTACCTACAAAATCACAAATGAAAAAAAAAAAAGTAAGGTTACGATTCTACATAACAACTTCATTATACCTAATGCAGCATGATGCTCATTCACTATACAACCAACTTTAAGCACTTGCCATCTCTAACCCCAAATAGAACTCTACGGCCCCAACTTCTCAGTTAAGCATTCTACCCTCCCAAACCAAAATATGAAATGTGCTATAAAACATTAACCCTTGATCCCAAACTTCAACAAAAATCACTTTCATGCAATAAACAATAATCACCTCGGAAGAAAAGAATAAAAATCCAAACAAAATGTAAAATGTGAAGTCAGAAACCACATTTTACATTCTAAGAACCCATAATCCCTAAAAAAGATTACCAGTACATTTGTCTTTCAACATATTAATACAAACAAGCCAAACCAGAGAGAAACCTAAACAAACAATACTATGTGCAACATGATTTTGGTCTAAAATATATATATATAACTAAAAACCTCAAAATATGAACAGAAGCTTTAACCAGCTGAAATCAAATTATGAGTTTAGCTTCAATATCAATTGCGTGCAAATATGCAATACATAAAAAACACCTAAAAATAGTTAAATATCAACCGCATTACACTAAAACAACTAACGTGTATACAGTATTACAATATATAAAACCAAAACCCTCCATTAGAGTGGGTAATTTCTAATAAAATGCACATGAAAAAAAAAAGCTAGAATAAATATTGAAACTTACATACACAGAAGATTACGAGCTTAAATTATGCATGTTGTAAGATTTTTAAGCGATTTTTGGGGGGTAAATTTATCAACAAAATGTTACATTGTGTTTGGTTGGGGTGAATTAAATTGGAGGGAATGGAATGAAATTTGAATAAGAATATAGTTAAATGTTTAAAAATTTCATTCCTTACATCATTCCATTCCTAACCACCTAAGCTAAAGTTTAAACACACCAATTTGAAAAGGAATGATCCATTCTCCCTCCAACCTATTTTCTTCCCAAATCCTATCATACAAAATTTGCATCCACTCATTTTTTTTAAATCTTACCTCTCATATTCATTGTGTTCCTTTAATTTTTATTCATTCCATTCCATTCTCCCCAACCAAACACAACCTTAGGGTTTTCTATAAGCACTTCACAACTCTCTCTGCTCACTGCTCCCACACAGAGTAAAACTAAAGTATATATTTCTTGAGTTGTACCTGTGAGCTAAGAAACAAGATTTTCAAACAACTAACTTCGGGACTTCCAATTTCTAACCCCAAAAAGAACTCCACAACCCCACCTTCTGAGTGAAATTCCTCCCACCACAACAAAATCATTAAATGGTCTATAAAACATAAGTCCAAAATCGAAAACTCCAACAAAAACCATTTTCATGCAATAAAAATGATAATCACCTCTAAATAAAAGAAAAAAAAATCCCACAAAATGTTAAATACAAGTTACTATCCACATTATACAAAAACAAATTCCTCTCACTTACAAACCGAAAACCATACAAATAATTTTCGTACATTTTTATCTACATTCTATGAATAATTTTAGGATAAGTATACAAACAAGCCAAAACACCGAGAGACTTACATTAAAATAGAGTCCATATATGCAAACAAGATTTCGATTAATATAACATACAAAAAAATAAAAACCCCAAATTCTAAACATAATATTCCACAATCTAAAAAATCAAACAATAAGAATAAGTAAATGAAGCCAAAAACATATGCATGCAATAATTGAAATAAAAACCCTAAAAATAGTTACATAAATAAAAACCCTAAAAATAGTTACATATCAACCGCATTGCACAGAAAAAACAAGTGATACATATATATAGACATGCTCTGAAACAAAAACCCTGAATTACAGTGGGTAATTTCATATACAAGCGAGTAAAATGAGAGAGAGGAAAGAAAGTAAAATAGAGGATGAAACCTACATAAACAGCAGATTAGGAGCTTCAATTGAGGAAATTCTAAGCCAATTTTGGGGGGAAAATGATCAAACACTAAACAACATCAGCCAAATTAGCAAAAAAAAAAAAAAAAAACAATATCAACTAACTTAATATAGCAATCGAAACAGACTTTTGAGGTTGAATTCAAAAGACAAAGCTTTCTTAAAATGCATAGAGTTTAGTAATTAGACACTCATTTTTAAACCTTAAAAAAACCCTGAAGCAGACTTGAGAGGTTGAATTCAAAAGACAAAGCTTTCTTAAAATGCATAGAGTTTAGTAAGTAGACACTCATTTTTAAACCTTAAAAAAAACCCTGAAGCAGACTTGAGAGGTTGAATTCAAAAGACAAAACTTTCTTAAAATGCATAGAGTTTAGTAATTAGACACTCATTTATAAACCTTAAAAAAACCCTTCTCAGGAAAATTTCAATAACACAAACATATATTGATCATTACAAGAAATACCCATGATAGCAAATTACCAAGAAAATCAAGAAAACAGTAAAAACCAGCAGAAAAATACACACAAACACATATATGTATAAAAAAAGAGTGAGAATGAGCACCTGGGACTGAATGGCTTCTGACTGGTGAACAATGAAGTGAAGGAGAGACTTAGAAGAAGGAAGAGTGGAGGCTAAGGCAGGTGAATAAACAGGGGAATTAATGGGAAATTTAGATCTTTCAATAAGGGAGAAAATAATAGTGTCTTATTGTCTGATCAAACTCTCTCTGATGGAATCAAGATTGAGTGATTTCATGTTCGTGATAGTGTTACAGGCACCCATTTAAAATATGGTTCTGATGTTGTCAGGGGGAAACGAAGAGTTGAATAATTGTGGAATGATGATATGGTTGAGACTCAATCCATCATTATTTAAACTACATAACATTTAAAAATATCCATAATACATTATTAAAGATACTTTAAAGTTAAAATTAATATAATTTATTATTTGGATGCATATTTGAAGATTTAAAAATAAAATAAAAAAATTGAAAAATCTTAATATCCTTCCGCATGGGCTCATTGCGGCAGCTTGTTGCCGCAATGTGTAGTTGTGGCTCAAAAAAAAAATTTCGACATTAAATACAGTTGGTGTCTGATAATAAATGAACCACCAACCACCTGCAGCAAGGTTTCATTGCGGCAGTTCGCATTTAAGGCTTCCTGCCGCAATGAAACAATGCGGCAGGCGTGAAATCTGTTTCCTTTAAGGTTATAAAGAATTTGTCTTCTTCAATTTCCTTTTTTCAAATAGCAGAAAACACCTACGAATTTTAAGGGTTTGGAGCTCAAAAATTCATCCAAAATTAAGGTTAGTGCTCTATTCAATGACTTCATTTTTATTTAGCTCTTCTAGTTCATCTAATGAACGTAATGGTGATGATTATGTTACGCTGCCCGTTAAAAAAAATCATGTTCCTCGTAAATTATTCGTTGATGATGTACATATTGATAATTATTATAGTAGTGTTCATAAACGTAGAGTGAATTACAATGTTCATAAAGATAAAATGAATGTTGATCATGTTGGTGGAGAAAAAAATGATGGTGGAATGGGTAAAAACAAGATAATTATTAGTGATGGTGATGATGAAAAAGATGAGAAATTTGGGATGGGAAAAAATGATGATGAAGGAGATGAGGATATTAGGATGGGAAAAATTGATGATGATGAGGATATTAGGATGGGAAAAATTGATGATGATGAGGATATTAGGATGGGAAAAATTGATGATGATGAGGATATTGGAAACAAAAATTGTGAGTTTACATTTGCAGATGTTAATAAGGTTGTGCCTTGTGTTGGAATGATTTTCGATACATTAGATGAGTCGGAAAGTTTTAATAGAAATTATGGTCGAAATGTCGGATTCGAGATAATAATTAGGAATACTCATAGACATCAACGGAGCCATGATCCATCATCCCGTATGTTTATTTGTAAGAAGGGTGGAAGAGTAGCACCGGAATCGGATTATCGTGATAAAGGAAAACGACGCATTAGGGATGTAGATCCACGAACGAATTGTCGTGCTCGAATGTACATATGTCATCCAGTAAATGTAAACAAATGGAAGGTAACTTTGGTTGATTTGAAACACAATCATTCCATGGTAACACCGGATAAGAGACAATTTTTTCAAACATCGCGCAACGTCGATCCGATCACCCGATCATTGATTGAGTTGTTTAACAAATCGGGGATCGAGACGAGTAAAGTGATGAAATATCTTGGTGAGACATGTGGAGGCATTGAAAATTTAGGGTTTTCTAATCAAGATGTACGCAATGTCATACGGGATATTCGGCACCGAGTGTTTGATTCCGGTGATGCGGAGTGTGGCTTGGTCTTGTTACGAAAGTTACAACAAGAGAATTCGTTTGGTCATTTCTTCTATCGAGTGGATGTGGATAACGAGAATCGTGTTAAAGGTTTGGTGTGGGTTGATCCTCGATGCATGAATGCTTATAAGAATTTTGGTGATGTGGTGACGTTCGACTCAACTTATCGAACGAATAGGTATTGTATGCCTTTCATACCTATTACGGGGGTGAACCACCATTACCAAAATATTTTGTTTGGATTTGCACTCATGAGAGATGAGACCGAGACATCTTATAAATGGGTTTTAGAAACTTGGTTGGAAGTCGTTGACAACAAACCTCCCACTACAATAATTACCGATCAAGACATTGCTTTGTGAAATGCTATTGCCACGGTTATGCCCGAAACAAAATACTTATATTGTACATAGCATATAAGTAGTAAATTTCCCGAGAAGTTATTTAGTTTGTACACCAAATATCCGGAATTCAAAACGGATTTTAATGCATGTGTGTACAATCGTTGTCACCCACGGAATTTGAAGGTAGATGGGAGGAATTGGTCAAGAAGTACAACCTTGAGGATCATGTTTGGTTAAATGAAATGTATCGCATTAGAAATCAATGGATTGGTGCTTACACAAAATTACATTTTGCCGCCGATATGACCACTACCTCTAGAAGCGAATCAATGAATGCATTTTTTGATGAATATGTGCAAGCATCTACCGGTTTGAAAGAATTCATTGAGAATTCTCAAAAGGCTTTGGAGGCACAATATCTTAGGGAGGTTAAAGGTGACTACGAGAGCGAAGAAAGGGAAAGGGAAAGGAGACTAGTATTGCAATCATCCTTGGAAATTCATGCATCCAAAATTTACACGAAAGAGATGTTTAGGCGTTTTCAAAAGGAACTTCTAAAAAGTACATCTTATGTCGTGAAGAAAGCCAAAGGTGGATGTTATTTATTTAAAATGTACTTGGTTGAGAAGTCTATCGTCTCGGAGGATCGTAGAAGAAGCTATCAGTTGACGGTCCATATTGATGGAAAAATTGAATGTGTTTGTAGGCAATTTGAACATTCTGGGATGATTTGTAAACACATGATCCGTTACCTAGACAAGAAACAAAAAATATGTATACCGAATGATTACATCAAGTCCAGGCGGACAAAAAATGGCAACAAAATTGTCGGACCTCTACCTTATACCCCTCCCGTTCTTGGTAATGTTGGTGCATTACAAGCATCAAGGTATAGTGCATTGTGCAAATCATTTCAAAGTTTAGGCGCTATTGGTAGTTGTTCCGTCACACGTTTCAATTACGTGATGAACGTGATTGAGCGAGAGAAGTGTCACGTGGAAAATGCTTTTTCACAAGAAAATAAGACCGAAAAAATGAACGAGTCGTTTCATCAAGATGATTGGGATCATGATCCGATATTCGATCCTCCAATGTCATAAACTAAGGGATGAAAGAAATCGACAAGATATAAAAGTGGTATTGAAACGTCAACTTCAACAACCAAGCAACGAAAGTGCGGAAAATGTGGGTTAGTAGGAGCAAACCATGATAGAAGAAATTGTCCTGACCGTTAGTTTCAATTGTATTCTATAATATTTGAAACTATTTTTATTAATTATAATCTTAATTTTCAATGTAAGGTATTAATATGCAATCCATGCATTTGTAATAGTAATAATAATTAAAACAAATGAATAAATTACATTAATTGAATAATTGATTACTATTTATTAAAATATTGAATCCATCCATAATTTTTTTTCCAAAATTTAAATATTTTTTTCCTAATATTCGAAAAACTGGGAAAAAAATTTAAAAAAACAAAACCTAGCCGCAATGACTCATTGCGGCCTGGTTTTGTTTTTTTAAAGGGTCTGCTTGTTTTTTCTTCTACCCAGTAAAAACAGACAACAAAATAAACTGCAATAAGGAGTCTATTTTTACTACTTTCCATACATATTTAAAACCTGTTTCAACCACATAAACACAACAATACCATATCAACACAATTCCAACCAATATAAATACAACAATACAACTAATTACTTTCAAGCAAAATTAACAAAATAATAATACAATCAAATAAACAAGATCTAAATTAACTAAAGTCCCAGATTCCTCTGTTGTAACCCGGCATTAGTCATTCTCCGCGCTTCCCCTTTAAAAAGCTCCCAAGCTATGCGATACCGGAAAGTCAAAACATCATGTACAGGGTGCCACCTTGCATCTTTCAATGATATACCGCCAAATATAGCATCCATATACTTGCAAACGTACACACTACAATCAGAGCCGCCGCCTTGTTGCTTCGGTCGATCTGTAATGAACTTCACATCCATGAAACCGTCTTCAGCAAATCTCAAAGATTCCAAGAAATGAAGCATGCACGACAATAATTGCATTTTTCAAGCATGCACGGCAATAATTTATTAAAATTAATAAAAAATGGTAAATTAATACATTATAAAATATAAAAATGTTTATAAAATTTGAATTATTACATAAAATTTTAAATAAATTATTATAGTTTTATATTTAATAAAAGTAATAAAAAATAATAAATTAATAAAAACTGTTTGAAATATAGAAATCAGTACAAATATGAAATTACGTTTTCATCCTCCAAATTACTACAGTAATGATACAAAGCGGAGGAAAGAAAATCTGAAATTACGTTTCTACCCTTATTGCTGCCGTAATGAAACATTGCGAATATCTAAAAATATGCAATTACATTTTTATCCTTAATTCGGAGAACCATGCTTAGGGGGAGAACCTGGAGCCCTATGTAACAACCATTGATTAGACATATATCTAAAGGTCCAAAAAATTTAAGATTTATTAATTTAATAAATCAACAATTCCTTATATAAGCAACAAGGATAAAGTAGGGATATAAAATACACTTGTAAATCTGCATATAGTCTTAAATCAAATCAGTTATTTATTTGAATCTTTCTATTTTTATAATTATATATTCTTAGTTGTCACGATATTCCAATAATAAATCTATTCTTTCTTTACGTATGAAAGTATGAAATTTAGGAAAGTGAATATATTTAAAATCAAATCTATCTATATTCAGATTAGGAAACTCATGAACAAAAACATTCCTTATATTTAGTCTATAAGTTTCTTTCCATTTATTTTTTCTTAACAGCTTCCATGATGAGCTTTTCAATGATATATGGAGTAATAGATATTAAGAATCAATCTTGTACTCGTTTTCTTTAAATGCAATCTTCGCTTTTTGAAAAAAAAAATCAATCAAGAGATTTGAAATATTGAGAACACCAAAAATTTAAAAAAAAACATGATTTTTATTTCAATATCAAAGATTTCTATTTCCATAAAATAAAATTCTGCAAAAGATTTAATTTATAGTGAGTGAATTTTTTTAATTTATATACGATTAGCTATAGTTTGAAACCAATATGAGGGCTCATGTACTTTACAACTATAATATATATGGAATACTTTATAGAACCTTTTAAAGAATCTTGTAAAAATAGTTTGTTTATGCAAGTAAGTTACTTCAATAATTAATATATTTTATTTTAAAGAATCTCGTAAAAATGATTTGTTCATACGAATAAGATATTTTAATTAATTATTGCATTTTTAATGAAACAATTAAAAGAATCAATTAATTTTTTGAAATATTTTTTATTTTATCTTTTAGAGATTTTTAAAAGTGTTTTAAAGAATGTAAAGTGCCCATTTATTACAAACCATTTTGAGATTCTCTAAAGTTGTAAAGCATAATGTAATGTAATATGTAATAGAGGACATATATAATTCAACTAGGATAAAAGATAAATAATATTAACTCGATACAGGGATCGTGAAATTTGAAGAACAAGCACCGACAAGGATCAAGTCGCTGAAAGAAGTTCATTAACATGATCAAGCCTCAGTGACAGAATAATGTAACGAAGGTGTGAAGATCAAGATCAGTGCTAGTCACTTATGAACCAGACCAGTGCACTAAGTGTCAGCACATACGAGAAGGATTAACACATTAATTTACAGAAAGAATTGCCAAAGCCTATTGACGATCAATGACAAATATCTTAAGCAGAATATTTGAAACAGAAGAGAGAAGCCCAAAAAAAGCAGCCAAAAATAGTATGCAAAGTTACTATGCATGATTACTATGCAAGGTTATTATGCGCGGTTACTATGCAGGTTACTGTGCAAATAGTAGTTACTGTGCAAATAGTAGTTACTATGCAAATAGTGGTTACTATGCAGGTGGGGCCTATAGAAGAAATTTTCTTTAGCTGACACGGTTTTGGTTGGTGAAATAGTGGTTACTATGCAGGTGGGACCCACGTGAATAGTGCAGCATAGTAATTTTCTAAAATCTATAAATAGGCCTGTTGTATTTCATTTCAAAACACACCTCAACACACAATTCTCTCTTCTCTCTCTTATATCTTCTTTGTATAAACTGCTAGACAGTCCATCTAGTAGGAAAGCCGGCTTAGCCCGCTTTTAGGAAGTGTCGGGTAGAAGGTCCTCGTGCCTAAACTATCCTTAGGAGTGTTCTGGTTTTGAAGCTAATCCATTGGATTAGAAGTTGTAACACCCCTTCGGGTTTATTATCAATAAAGATATATTCCTGAAATTGTGTTTCGTTATTTTTGATTTCAAGATACGAAAAATTGTTATCCGCAAAAATCTTGAAAATCGAATTATCTTGGTAGTATCGTATTCAACCCCCCCTTCTACGATACTTCGGGACCTAACAATTGGTATCAGAGCAAGCTTCTAACATACAAGAAGTCTAAAGATCAAAACCATGGGAAGGATGGATACAGGTGTGAAGATTCCAATGCTTGACAAAGATAATTACTTTCACTGGAAAGTAAATATGCACCTTCATCTCTCATCCATTGATGAAGGCTATGTAGATTGCATAGAAAAAGGACCTCATGTTCCAATGAAGGCCAACTCTGGGATTGGTCAAGATACTGCTTCCAAAGAATCAAGCTGAGTACACAGATGAAGACTTAGAGGAGATTCACAAAGATAAGAAGGCTATGAACATCCTATTTAATGGCATCGACCAAGATATGTTTGATTGTGTTATAAACTGCACTACTGCCAAGCAAGTATGGGACACTATTCAAACAATCTGTGAAGGAACTGAGCAAGTCAGAGAAAATAAAATGCAGCTCCTAATACAACAATATGAGCATTTTCACTACTCTTCTGGTGAAAATCTAACCGACATATTCAGTAGATTTCAAAAGTTACTGAATGGTCTAAAGTTGTATGGGAGAAAATATGAAACCAAGGACTCCAACCTAAAGTTTCTGAGATCTCTTCCTAAGGAATGGAAGCCAGTGACAGTCTCGTTGAGGAACTCTCAGGACTACAAAGATTTTACACTTGAGAGACTGTATGGCATCCTGAAGACCTATGAGCTTGAAATGCAGCAAGATGAGAAAGTGGAGAAAATCCAGAAGAAAGGTGGATCTGTTGCCTTGGTGGCCAATATTCCAACAATCTAAGGTGGTGGAAGAATAAAGAGTGTAGAAGCCACACTAAGTTCAAAAACTTGTGAAGGTGAAGCTGAAACTAGCAAAGGTAAAAACGAGATGATTGAAGAACCTGATGCATTAAGTGAGGATGAAGCTGAAGATCTAGATGAGTATTTGGCATTTCTGTCAAAGAGATTTTTGAAGCTAAGATTCAGGAAGAATCCAGCAGGAACCGGGCAATTCAAGAAAAGCTATCAACCGAACAAGGATGTGGTTGAAAGATTAAAGATCAAATGCCATAGCTGTGGAATTGCTGGTCACTTTGCCAATGAATGCAGGAAATCCCAAGCTGAGAAAGAAAAGAAGCAGTTTGAAGCTGTTGATTACAAGAAGAAATATTTTGATCTTCTCAAGCAACAAGGGAGAGCATTCGTGTCAAAAGATAGTGACCGGGCTGCTGGAGGTGACTCAGATGCAGAAGAGGAGTTTGTCAATCTTGCACTCATGGCAAACGAAACTGATGAAGAGGCCAGTTCAACAACCAACCAGGTATACTCTACAAACCTAACTGAACTTTCCAAAGATGAATGTGATAATGTTGTTAATGAAATGTCTAATGAATTGTATAACATGCATGTCACATTAAAATCGCTTAACAAGGAGAACAAAAAGATTAAAGATCTAAATGCTAAGATAGGTGATAGGAATACTCTGTTAGAAACTCAACTAATTGATTTTGAAACAATGAAAAGAAATTTCCAGGATGCTAAGAATGAGTTACTAGAGGCTCTGAAAAGAGAAGAGTGTTTAATAAAACAGTTAAAAGAGGAACAAGACTTAATTGCTAAGTGGAAGGGATCAAAGGGTAAAACTGAAGAATTTATAGTAAACAAGGAGTTGATTCTTTTCACAAATTAGCAGAAATTAAGTTAGATGTTGATAGGGAAGTTGCTTCAGACAGTGAAAAAGAATGTTCTTTGAGACTTAAGCATGTTAGCAAAGCAACTTTAACTAAATTGAATAAAAAGTACGGGCCTGTCAATAAGAACTTTGTTAATGGAGAGTGTAGCAAAACCAAGTCAGTTGAATAAGGAAACGTAGGCAACTTGTCAATCAAGAAATTGAAGGATAAGTTAGAAAAGACTGAACCTAAGGCTAAGGCTAATAAGAAGAATAGAAATGGCAAGGTAGGAATTAACAAACATAGTAATTACACACCTGATAAATATGCTCCTCGAAAGGAATGTGTGAACTGTGGTAGTGTTAATCATTTATTTGTCAACTTTAAATCTGTTAAGAATGCTTCTGTGCCTAGTATGCCTAAGTCAGTACCTATGCCTGCTATGAATGTTATGCCAAACATGCTTGTCCAGCCTTCTCATGCATCTAGTCATTATGCTAACATGCCATTCTTGTATAATCCATATTACAATGCTTTTAATATGCCTCAGTTGCCATGGATGATGAATAACATGTTTGCACAGACTATGCCAAATTATACATCTAGTTTTAATGCATGTGAGCAAGTGAAACAACCTATGTTTCAGAAACCTACACCAAGAGTTAAGGTTGATTTAACTCAATCAGAAACCCTGGGTAGTAAGGGCTTGAAAAATAAGAAAAAGGCTAACAAGGCAAGACCCAAGCAAACTTGGGTACCAAAATCAACTTGATTTTGTTTTGATGTGTGCAGGGAAACAGAAAGAATCTTTGGTATCTGGACAGTGGTTGTTCTAGGCATATGACTGGAGATTCTACCCTGCTCATTAAGCTTGAGGAGAGAGCTGGCCCTAGCATTACCTTTGGAGACAACAGCAAAGGATATACTAGAGGATATGGCTTGATTTCACAAGGGAATGTTGTCATTGAAGAAGTAGCACTGGTTGATGGACTTAAGCATAACTTGATAAGTGTCAGTCAACTGTGTGACAAAGGCCAGAATGTCTGGTTCACATCTGAAGCTTATGTCATTTTCAAGAAAAGTGATAACAAGGTAGTGTTGACAGGAGATAGAAGAGGAAATGTGTACATTGCTGATTTCAATTCAACAAATGCAAACATGACTACATGTCTTCTCAGCAAGGCAAGTGAAGATGAAGGTTGGCTTTGGCATAAAAGACTGTCACACTTGAGTTTTAAAGCAATGAATGAGTTGGTAAAGAAGGATTTGGTTAGAGGTATTCCAAAATTGGATTACTCCAAGGATGGATTGTGTGATGCATGCCAGAAAGGGAAGCAGAAGAAGGCCTCTTTCAAATCAAAGTCAATGTCATCAATTGATCAACCCTTGCAACTAATTCACATGGATCTCTTTGGACCAGTCAATGTGTTGTCAATCTCAAAGAAGAAATACTGTCTTGTGATTATTGATGATTTCTCAAAATTCTTTTGGACATTCTTTCTGCACTCTAAGGATAAGGCGGGTGAAGTCATTATAAATCACATCAAGATAGTCAACAACAATCCTTTACTCAAAGTAAGGAGAATTAGAATCGACAACGGAACTGAGTTCAAGAATTCTGTAATAAGAGAGTTTTGTGAAGAAGAAGGAATTATCCAAGAATTCTCTGCACCAAGAACTCCTCAACAAAATGGTGTAGTGGAAAGAAAGAACAGAACTCTAATTGAAGCTGCAAGAACAATGCTTGAAGAGTCTAAGCTACCAACATACTTCTAGGCAGAAGCTATAAACACTGCATGCTACACTCAGAATATTTCTTTGGTCAATCAAGCAAAAGGCATGACACCTTATCAACTTTTCAAAGGCAAGAAACCAACAATCAACTTTCTACATGTCTTTGGATGCAAATGTTTTGTACTGAAAAATCATGGTGAGCATCTTGAAAAATTTGATTCAAAGGCAGATGAAGCTATCTTTGTTGAATACTCAGCTGGAAAATCCTACAGAGTCTACAACCTAAGACTAAACATTGTAATGGAGTCCATACATGTTGTCTTTGATGACAAGAAAATATCTGGTCTAGTAGATGAAGGTTTTCATGAGTTTCTCTCATTTGAGAATGAGAGAAGTGGTGAAGAAAGTGAAGATGATGATGAAGAATGGAGATCAAATGGTGTAAGAACCATGCAAGGATCATCAGTTGAAGTGCAGAATGAACCACATGTTGAAGAGCAACTTACACCATCAGTTGGAAATCAAAGAGAAGCCTCTGTTGATGAATCTGCAAGTACTCCATCAATCTCGAGGGCCATACACTCAGGGGGAGTTTCTCACAATGATCAACACAGAGAAAATGAAGCCACTTCATCAAGGTCAAACTTACCACCACAAAGAAAATGGACCAGGGATCATCCATTTGAGCTTATAATTGGAGATCCTAATGCAAAGGTCCAAACTAGAAGAGCAACTCAAGAAGAATGCTTATATAGCAGTTTTCTATCCAAAGAGGAACCAAAGAGAGTTGAACATGCTCTTCTGGATCCAGACTGGGTTTTAGCAATGCAAGAAGAGCTAAACCAGTTTGAAAGAAATGAAGTATGGAAACTTGTACCCAAACCTAAAGACAAATCAGTGATTGGCACTAAGTGGGTATTCAAGAACAAGATGGATGAAAATGGCATGGTCACAAGGAATAAAGCTAGATTAGTGGATAAAGGCTACTGTCAAGAGGAAGGAATTGATTTTGAAGAAACCTTTGCACCAGTGGCAAGGTTAGAAGCAATAAGGATCTTCCTGGCCTATGCATCGCATGCCAATTTCGAAGTCTATCAAATGGATGTCAAGAGTGCATTTCTGAATGGAATTCTGGAGGAGGAGGTATATGTTAGTCAATAGCCTGGTTTTGAAGATCCAGACTTTCCAGAATATGTGTTCTTTCTACTCAAAGCACTCTATGGCCTGAAGCAAGCACCTAGAGCCTGGTATGACACACTCTCACAGTTCCTTACAGAGAATCACTTCATTCGAGGTACTATTGATAAAACTCTCTTTTATAGAAATGTCAATGGCTCTATGATACTTGTCCAAATTTATGTAGATGATATAATATTTGGGTCTACAGATGAGAAACTTTGTAAGAGGTTTGCTAAACTCATGCAAAGTAGATATGAAATGAGTATGATGGGCGAATTAACTTATTTTCTTGGTTTACAAGTTAAACAAGTGAATGAGGGAATTTTTATAAGTCAAAAAAAATACATTTATGATCTTTTAAAAAGGTTTGATTTAGTAGATTGCTCTTCTGCAAAAACACCCATGGCCACTGCCACTAAGCTTGAACTGAATACTAAGGAAAAGAAGGTGGACATGACAAGCTATAGGGGCATGGTTGGATCTCTTTTATACTTAACAGCTAGTAGACCTGATATTATGTTTGCTACATGTTTATGTGCTAGATTTCAAGCTGATCCTATGGAATCTCACTTGGTAGCTATTAAGAGGATTTTCAGATATCTCAAGGGAACACCAAACCTTGGCATTTGGTACCCTAGAGATTCTGGTTTTGATCTAATTGGTTACTCAGATTCAGATTATGTAGGTTGCAAAATGGATAGAAAAAGTACCACAGAAACCTGTCAATTCTTGGGAAACAACCTGGTCTCATGGTTCAGTAAGAAGCGGAACTCAGTATCTACCTCAACTGCAGAGGTTGAATACATAGAAGCTGGGAGTTGTTGTTCACAGATTCTATGGATGAGAAATCAACTACTTGACTATGGAGTTAAAGTTAAAAAGATCCCAATTTTCTGTGACAACACGAGTGCAATTGCAATATCACAGAATCCAGTACAGCATTCTAGAACCAAGCACATAGACATTAGATACCATTTCATCAGGGAGCATGTGATGGAAGGCACTGTGGAACTGCATTTTGTTCCTAGTGAAAAATAGTTGGCAGACATTTTTATTAAAGCTTTGGATGAAGCAACCTTTTCAAGGTTGGTAAGTGAGCTTGGTATGTTAAATTTCACATGATCTTTTAAAATGTCTGTTCAATTTGTTGCAGCCAGTGAATTTCATTCTCTGGATTTTGTTTATTTTATTTGATTATCTGCAAGATTATTCTGGAGATATCATTGTAGCATAATTAAATAAATATTTTATTGACATATATCAATTAATGATATTTTGTTAATTTTATGTCTATTTAATTGTGAGTTTATCTGATTATTGTGGATTAATTCTTGATTTACTGCGTGATTATTTTTAAATCCATAATAATTAGAATTATTGTATGTGTGTGTGTATATAGGCTGATAGATTTCGGTGATAAGATGTTTTTCGGCTAATCGATTGATTAGGTGAGAAATTATTGGTTGATTAGGTGAGAAATTATTGAGCGGTGTTATTCAACATATCCTGTCAATATCTCACCTAACCCACTAGCCCTTGAAACCTTATAAATGATGAGTTTTTGTTTATGCTTAACATCATCATTTTTCAGATAAACAGAGAATATACACTCAATTGCTGAAAATTTCAAGTTTTGACCGGAAAGATCTCACAATCTAGCTGGTGGTTTTTAGATCGGATTTCATATTTTTGCTTCATACATCATCCTTTATAAAAACTAACCCTTGTTTTTTTTTAATTTCCTCAAAGTTTTGAAAATGGCATTGTTGTGCCCAAAATCATCATGGGCTGAATTTAGGCCCATTAGGCCCTAGGGTTCAATCCATACGAGCTAGAGGATAGATCCAGTGTGAGTTATGAAGATCAGATAGAAGAAATGACTAAGGAAGTACGAGTATAAGGAGGTTCCCAATGGTCAGGAAGCTGAGCTGAACATTAGAAGACCAGGTTCCTCCCAGCGGAAGAGTTTGAGTTAGCATAGCAACAGCCATAGAGATGACGAGAGCATGTGATGAGCTATCCAGTCTAACCAGTTTGTTATTTATGCAGGTACTGATGCCTAAAGGAAGGTCCCTAAGTGATATGTCCCGAAATAAGGAGGTTCCTGAGAAACAGGCTCTCGAGATATAGGTTCCTGAGCACCAGGTTCCTACGAGTAGCCAACAGAAGGTTCTAGAAGCCATCTAGAACAGATAAACGAATTGGTATTTGAGTATAATTCTAGGGCGCAGATGATCCTAGAATGTCTCTGACCAATGAGAGAATCATAGTAGGGTACGAACTCGAGTTCTACTCTACTTAGCCAACTAGTTTGTAGAAGGCTCTAAAGGAACCTGAGTCCTACACGAACTAGGTAATCGAATACAGCTATTCCAGCAGAGTTAGCTTCGAATTAGAACTACGTGAGCTTGATCCCTATATACACAAGGGTACGTAGGCACCTTGAGAGAACGACCACAGATCTCGCTAATGGAACCTGCGATGATTCTCGTAACCTCTCAAGCTCAGCTCACCCCACCATCAAATCACACCCAAATCACCGAAAATAGCCACTTACATGAATTATTCTTGTAAATTCCAGCGGGCCTCCAAAAATCACGTTGATTACGAAAATCCTCCATCAACATTGGCCCTAGAAGGAGGGGCATACCTTGCTCGTTTGTGGAGGATAAACGAGAAATCAAACAAAAAGATGGGTGTTTATTAATTCTTTATACAGATTCTTTGATAATAACGAATTTGGTGATGGCTGTTGGAATATCACCAGGACAGGCTCCGTAATTCAGGGCTACGTGGGACACCATTAAAACCTGTATACATGTACACAGAGATGAAACAAAGATGATGGGTCATAGATATATGTATATTGCATCTGTAACTGCATAAATTGAGCATTCAACGTTGACGATAACTAAGACGGGATCACAAGGGGTTACATGTGATGATGAAAAATAGCGGTGTGCAATTTAAATAGCAATAATTCTCCTGAAGACACATATAAAGGCGAAACAAAATTCTGGTAGCGTCGAAACGAGATGACATCAACAGATACGAAGGTGTTTGTCGCTGCTGCTATATCCGACCAGGATTATGAATGATTTTATTATGTACCAAGGGTGATAATATGGATGACAACACGGTATAAACGGTCCATCAACGACAAACAGTTATCGTAGGCTACATAGATGCATAGTTAAGCGAAGATGTGGAGTCAATCCCCTGGTGCATACACGATTTGGGTAATCTTCACAAGATAATTAGGAGAAGCAAGATAGTGATAACTGGTATAGCAGAAAGATGACGATGATAGGCCTGAAGACTTTAAAATTAAAGTTCAGATTCTTGTGGTTATAAACCAGTGGTTGACAAAAGTTGTCGTAAGTACTGGTGGCTGTTATGACAAAATCGTGGGCTGTGATTTAAAGGTACCAGGTGCGACGTTAAAATCCATACACTATGTGATAATAGCACTGCACTGTGGTGGTAGATGTTAACGTTGGACAGCCTTACAAGGTCATACACGCATGAGCTACAAAGGATTATGGGCTGCGATAAAGATTTTTGTTTGTTAGGAGACTCACATGGTTGTAAACCTAGAACATTAAGAATGATGTGCTGGTGAAGCTTGAGTTAGTAAAATAGACCGGGTATTGCGTGACGTGGTGAATAATGAGGAACATGTGGTTCCTTGCGGTTTTCTGACGGAGGCAAGCACCAATAGCTATCTATACATATGAGTATGCTGGTATATTGTTTTACATGATCTATATCGATGGAATTGTTATATCAGCTAGCAGCGGTCACGTTTTAAGAAGATGAAGTCTAGTAACCGTTTTGTTGGACATGTTCGTAAGATTTTTCGTTTGAGGGTCTGGTTATAAGTGGAGAGAACGATGATATGTTAAGGTTCATACATGAGGACTTGTTGCAGTAAATCATTAGGACCATGCCAGAATCAAAGTACAGGCCGTCAGAAACATTGATATGCATACAATGACCACAAATATGTGTAGAGATTATAAAAAGTGGAGCAGGCTCCTTGGTTGTTAAGGAATTTTCAGAATCGAAAACAAACGCAGGTTGCTAGTACACGAGTCATTAAAGTAAAGAGTATTGACGATAATTCTGAGAAAAAGAAACGATAAGTGCAGGGAGTTCATGGCTACGGCTACTACTGCAGGGTGTATTTGGTTTGTCAAGCAAAAGATTCTATGTATGACAGTAATAGCGGCTTGAAGATAACAAGGATCTGGGCATTGATTCAGTGACTTGCAATAGTTTTCTACAGGTATCCCATAACCACCCCAATCATCTAGCATAACATGGCGTGGAGATATGTATTGCAAGAACGATTGTTAGGACGTCAAATGACACAAACTAAATCCTGGAGTCGTGTGTTAGTGCAAAGCATGGGATATGACTTTAGCTTGGAGATTAAAACAAAGAATGAAGAAAGGTTGTACAGGCTGCAAAAACGATCCAGGAGTTTGAAATCGAAGAACCTGAGAGTAATTAAGATGTCAAACCAGTTAGAGGTATGAAGCATGGTGTAGTTTGCTTATCTGGTGTTGTGGTAAGAGCCCGACAATAGTGATGTATACGCCCACGGTGGCAAGTATGTAAAGCTGACAACTACAGAATCAGACTGTCCATGGTGTACGTGTGGCAATGGGGGTCACAGAAGATTCCATGGAACTTTATACAACAACAAGCTTTTTAATCAAAAAGCCAATGAAGATGTCCAGAATGAAAGTGTATAGCAGAAAGTTGACAGTGATGGTGGTGCCAGCTACATAAGATGGAGCAATGGAAGCAATGGTCTTATGACAGCGATTAAATCTAAATGGAAGGCATAGCCGCAGCTACCAGAGGGAGCAAAGAAGACGATTTCCAGGAGGATTGAAGTTGATGACAATGTAACAATATAAGGAAGGAGATTGGCAGCTGGGAATCACTTGCAAGGCAAACTCTCCGCAATAAACAGAGCTAAGTCTCCTATCTTATCCTATTCTTTATTTTGTAAATATCATATATATGCCATGCATGCATAAAAATATTTTAGGAACAACATATATATTTTAAAAGTTCACACAATATCTATACTAGACATCTTATAGAATGGAGATAAACAGAAGATGCTGTGATACTAAAATGAATAGCATGCATTCACGAGAAATAGAAATAGGAGTGATGAAATAAGTTTAGCAGTTGATCCCCGAAGCAGCATAGCAAGAGAATTCACTTGACCAACATTAAAAAATACATAAAAAATGAGAAAGTCATTAGAAAGAAATTAGATTTAATACTCTACATATATGACTTAAATTAGATATTTGCATGAGACATACATAATAAAATGCATGTGCATAGTATGTGTCCTAGTTATCATATTCATTAATGTGCATTAATCATGTCATGAATATATATTGTTGCATTGTATATATGCGCAAAATTGAGATATCGTGCAGGATTGCTCGCTAAGCATTACAAAACTGAAGTGAGAAGCTTCATTCAATTCAGTGAGCTGCTGGAAATACTTTGCAAATAGTCTCTCTCAACATCTCTTGTTTCTTACAATGAGTTAGCTCGCGTAAGCTTAGAGGTGTTGTATTGGGATATTTGTATTTGATATAGAGGTTCACTCTCAGCGTGTGTCATAAGAGATTGAAAAAGATCGAGAGAAAGATGTCATTGCAGATGATTCAGAGTAAAATTAAGAATAAAAAAAGACCTACAGGAAGGAGGTTCCCGCAACCAGAGGTCTCCCCCCTGTACACAAGAATTTTGCTGATGAGTAGATATTTTAGTAAGAAGGCCAGAAAAATGAAGTCTCGAGAAGGATATACCTCAATCATGAGGTCATATGATTTGAAGAAGAAATTAGAGGAAAAGTTGAAGCTATAAACAAGAATGAAACGAAGAGGTTACCGTGCGGATCGAAGCATTAAATAAGATTCAGCATGACTTGAAGAATAGATTAGGTCACTAGCAACCTCAGAAAAGGAACCTCATTCAGTGACCTGACAGACATAGTTGATGTTGATTTATGAAAGCTTCAGATACAATTGAGGATTTTGATGAAGAGTAGATGCAAGAATCTGATTTTAACAAGAGTAACTTTGATAAGGTTAAACAGTTCAGGTACCCCAATAGATATAAGGGAACCTCTTGAAAATGAAAAGAAGTGAAGATCGAGTTGAAGACAACATGCGTTACTCAACTTCACTGACGAATATTCAGCAACTTGTTAGAGAGCAGTTGACATGATGGTTAGAAGTGGTATTAGCAAGTCCAGAGAAGTTGATATTTGTTATGATGAGAGAAATTGAGCACTTTGCCTCAAGGTTAACGAAGAATTATGGAGCTTCCAGAATCTAGTTCTCCGCCGAAGACAAGCTTCCCCGAAGAACTTGGGGGGGGGGGTAGTATAATCACTATTGCATGTGGTAGTTTGAAAATTGAGGATTTCAAAATTTTAAGAATTCAGGCCTAGGAACCTCACGATCAGGTTCAGGAACCTCATGATTTGGTCCGGGAACCACATGGCCAGAATCTAGTTTGGGAACCTCATAGCTCAAACTTGGTTCAGGAACCCTGCAGATTGATTTGATCAAGTATCCAGAGAGTAGCATCCTTGCATCGTGAACACATCAATGAGTTTTCGAATCTAAAAATACAAAACTTAACGGAGGCTTCCACTTCACAGTAGATCAGTCTAGAGAAAGATCCAGGTGATGCCTCTCCATGTATGCTTACATATTCGTAAAAACCTCCCAGGTACATAAAGCATGCATACACATTTATGTTGTTGAGGTCTTATATGCGATAAAGCTATGATTATGTTTTGATTATGTTTCTAGATGTTAGAATGCACATTTACCTGTTAATCGCAGGTTCCTTGATATTTACCTGCAGCTTGCAGGTTTAGTTGTTTTACCAGCATCTAGTAGATTATTTGCTATTTTCTTGTAACTGACATGTTGCAGGTTCATTCATATATACCTGAAGCTTGTATGTGACAGCTTCCGGGATCATTGATATTGATTGAAAGCCAATTGTAAACAGCTTTTGATTAGCAGCTTCATGCTAGAAGTTCCTAGCCAGCCGACATTTGAGTAGAAGAAAGTGTACATACAACAAGAATTCTTAGGGATTCACCTTGTGCCCGGATTCACTTGGTGCCCCTAGCATTTGAGATGATTTACCTTACACCCTATTGAATTCTCTAAGTGCCCTTCTCAGGACTCACCTAGAGCTCAATTGGATTCGCTTTATTATATATCTGTAGTTAACAGATCTTATGTTGTTCACCTGTAATTTCAGGTTCATTTATATTTGCCAGAAGCTCGTAGCAATAGCTTCCAAGTTCACCTGTAACTAACAGGTTCATATGAAGAGATTTCGGTGCACATACCGCGAGAGCTTTCTATCCATAAAGGATCACATAATATCCAATTGGATTCACATAAGTCTTCGCCAGATTAGTATTCTGATTAGACAGCATGACATTTCTTTTAACAAGCATTGATGATAGTAGAGAAGATTTATTTTGCTTATGATGAGGTTAGTCTTCTTTATTCTTAGAATGACAATGATGATTATAGCTTCCTTATTGTTCTTTTACGTAACAATAATTACCCAAAAGAACTGGGGGGTAGTATTCCTACTTAAACAGTATTGTGCATGATATGATTTGATATTTCATATGCCAATTTGAAAAAATTTAAGTGCTTGCTTTAGTACTTGTATCGTATGTGCAGGTTACCTTGACTAACAGGTTCCTGTAGCATTGATAGTATTTACAGGTTACCTTGACTAACAGGTTCCTGTAGCATATGACATCTTTTGCAGGTAACCTCGATGAACAGGTTCCTGTAGCATTGACAGTATGTACGAAGTATGAATACGATTTGAAAGAATACGCAGACTATGAATGATTTATACGAAAAAAGCCCCAGGTAGCTTCCTAGGCATCGAGAAAAAGCCCCAGGTAGCTTCCTGGGCATAGAGAAAAGTCCCAGGTAGCTTCCTGGGCACGAGAAAAAGTCCCAAGTAGCTTCCTGGGCACGAGAAAAAGTCCCAGGTAGCTTCCTAGGCACGAGAAAAGCCTCAGCTGACTGAGCACGAGATCCTTGCTAAAAGCCTCAAGTTCCTTGAGCACACGATTTAAAGTCCTGACAAAAGGCACCTAAAGTCCTGACACAAGGCACCTAAAGGAACCTGTATGGATCCGAGACTGGCATACAGGAACCTGAGACTGTACGTTTCAACCCTCCGTGGAGCCGCCACTGGCACGAGAGGAAGTGGGAACCTGTGTGAAGCCTAGACCGGCACACTTGTTCTTAAAGAGAAGCTTAATAAGCTCTCCCTCATGTGCAACCGCCTCTGGCACATGGGAAGAAGGGATAAAACCCTTAGCATTTACCTTCATGAAATGTCTAGCCTGACACTTGAAGAAGAGGAAACTGTGTGGACTCCCAGAACGGCACACAGGTTCCTAGAATCGCCTCAAGGCAAAAGGAACCAACATGGAGCCGAGACTGGCATGTTGGGACCTAGAGTTTAGGATTGGGAACCAAGCAGGTGACCTTTCCAAGAGTTGACCCGAATTGAGCAAAAGAAATTTTACTAACGCTAATTATTTTCTATTTTTATGTTTCTTGTTGTATTTTGCAGGACTGGTAATTGTAAAAGGTTATTCATGAGGAACCTGGTCAAATTGTTTAGCAATGAAAGATATTAATTAGGAGATTATCAGGCAAAGGTCTTAGTTCCGATTATGGTTTTGAAAACGCTACTTGAGGTATAAGGGAAGAGGTTCCACGTTTACAAGTAAGTTGTTATATTGTCAGGAGATGTTACATTTACTTTGAGAGGATATAAGTGGAAGTATAATTGTGTTCTATTTCTTACAATGGGTTAGCCCGCGTAAGCTTGAATGCATAAGTATGGAAACTATATAATTCTTTAAGTTACATTACGGTGGTTACTCAAACGTATAGAGAAGTGCCTAGTTGAGATGATACAGTATTCAGGAAATAATGCAAAAGTGAAGAATGTATGCAAAGGTGGACGAGCTAGACGAGGTAAAGCAAAAAGAGCTTCATGATATCTAGATATGATGTGAATATGAAGAATATGAAGATAAAATGCATAAGTTGAACAAATCTAAGTAAGAAGGAAGTATAAGATAAAGTTTATTGCAGAGGTTTGAAAGTTCCAAGTAGAGTAAGCAGTAGAGGTTCCTAAGAAGATATTTAGGTGGTTCAAGTGGTTCCATGGTTTTTTCATCCTACGAATAATGGAGATTCCTGAGTTTATAAGCGAACTACCATGGTGTTCTATGAATATAGTTGATGAGAAATCAGTTCATACAAATTAGTTTGGAAGAGGAAAGAAGTATTGCTTGAACAATCAAGAGAATTTATGATGAGTTTCGTAGTCTAATGATGATGATCTACGGGAAAACGGCTTCAGAAAAGTTTCCAGGTTAGTTTTTAACAGGATTATTTGTTTTTTTGATTTGAGGATTTAATTTGGAATCTGCATACAGAAGCGTAGTGTATCCTGTTTCTTACGCCGAGTTAGTTCATGTAAGCTTGGATGCACGATGTGAAAGTTATGTATTTTCCAAAAGGAGTAAATAAAAGTTGAACCTCCTGCTTAGAAACTGTTGAGGTGCCACTCATTTTTTCAAGACTTCTAGATATATGAAAGACATTGAAGACAAAGATCACCCAGAAAGATACGAGAGTAAGAAGAAGTATGATGACATCCTAAAAACCTCAGAAGTGTCCTTAGAAAGATTTTGCAAAGGTATTAGAAGAAGTTACAGAGAATGACTAGCAGTTGAAGAGTGAATATTTTTCAGAAGAATGAGTTTCGAAAAAATAATAGGAGAACAGGTTCCTTGATGAAAAGGAAGTTGGCTAAGGATGTGTTTGCTGAAAATATTTTATGTCCTGTTTCCTACGCCGAGTTAGCTCATGTAGGCTTGGATATAAAATGTTAAAGCGAGGTATTGTTATGGAAATGGTTTAGTGTAGAACCCATGATCAGAAAGTAAAATAGGTTCCTTTCACATTACATGATTTCAAGGAACCGGGGGGTACTTGTTGTGCCCAAAATCATCATGGGCTGAATTTAGGCCCATTAGGCCCTAGGGTTCAATCCATACGAGCTAGAGGATAGATCCAGTGTGAGTTATGAAGATTAGATAGAAGAAATGACTAAGGAAGTACGAGTATAAGGAGGTTCCCAATGGTCAGGAAGCTGAGCTGAACATTAGAAGACCAGGTTCCTCCCAGCGGAAGAGTTTGAGTTAGCATAGCAGCAGCCATAGAGATGACGAGAGCATGTGACGAGCTTCTAGTCTAACCAGTTTGTTATTTGTGCAGGTACTGATGCCTAAAGGGAGGTCCCTAAGTGATATGTCCCGAAATAAGGAGGTTCCTGAGAAATAGGCTCCTGAGATATAGGTTCTTGAGCACCAGGTTCCTACGAGTAGCCAACAGAAGGTTCTAGAAGCCATCTAGAATAGATAAACGAATTGGTATTTGAGTATAATTCTAGGGCGCAGATGATCCTAGAATGTCTCTGACCAATGAGAGAATCATAGTAGGGTACGAACTCGAGTTCTACTCTACTTAGCCAACTAGTTTGTAGAAGGCTCTAAAGGAACCTGAGTCCTACACGAACTAGGTAATCGAATACAGCTATTCCAGCAGAGTTAGCTTCGAATTATAACTACGTGAGCTTGATCCCTATATATACAAGGGTACGTAGGCACCTTGAGAGAACGGCCACAGATCTCGCTAATGGAACCTGCGATGATTCTCGTAACTTCTCAAGCTCAGCTCACCCCCACCATCAAATCACACCCAAATCACCGAAAATAGCCACTTACATGAATTAGTCTTGTAAATTCCAGTGGGCCTCCGAAAATCACGTTGATTACGAAAATCCTCCATCAACAGGCATTACAGGGAAGTTTTTCAGTTGCAAAAGTGAATCCTATTTCCATTCAGCAAATCGAAACCATTCAAGATGAGCAATTTCGGGCTTGGACACAATTTCTGAATGAACATTCATTAATTTGCTATGCTTTAGTTACACCAGTGCAGCTTAATCATGATGCATTGCGTGAACTATATTGAAGTGCGGTTAACACTTCTGGACAGGACGGGTGTGCAATCACATATCGACTATTTGGTAGGTCGATTAGGGTCACTGAACGAGATGTTAATCGAATTCTTCATTTTCCTATGGAAAATCTTGTTTCTGATCCTACACCTGAACAGATTGAAATGTTCTTTCGTTTTATAACGTACCAAGATGGCAATTTCAATACTGGTAATCTTTATAGAACGTTTCTAACCCAGTACTGGAATTTCTTCTTTCACACTCTTAACCATGTTTTTTCCTCAGATATAACAAATCAAGATCGAATACCTGAATTTATTCAAAAAAATAGGGTATGCGGTCGCCAATAATTTGAGGATTAATTTTGGAAAAATAGTTCTTGGTCAAATCTTTTTAAAAATGAAACACTTGGGAACAAGAGATGTTCAGACTCAAAATGTCAAATGTCTATATCCAAGGTTTCTACAGCTAATATTAAATGATTTTTTGAATGATGAAGACAGGGCACGCTTGGAAAATGGTCGAAAGGTGGAATGTTCTTCCATGAAGACAAATGTAATTAATTACATAAGCAAAAAGAAATATACGGATGTGCCTACAGTCCTAACTGAATATCTAAAGAATGTCCCACTTCCGTTGTTACCAAGACCAGTGAGAGCAGGTATACGACAAGGTAATATTTCAATCCTTGCTATTCCAACCTCTGTATTCCCTGCTTTGTCACAGGAAATACAGTTTCTAAAGCCCCTAGTGGCCATCTTACCCGACCAAGAGAAGGAAATCCCACCGACTCTAACACAGGTCGAAGAGCCCATTCTACAAATGCAAACACAAACACAACAAACTCCTACACCTCAATTGTCACTTAAACGACCAGCCATCAACTCTTTTGAGGGAGATAGTGCCTCAGCAGCATCACATAAGGAGTTAGTTACATCAACAGCTCTACCTCATTCTAAAAGAAGTAAACCAAATGAACCTGAGGTAACTGTAACTGTTAGTGAACCAATTCTTCCTTGTCAACTGAGTGAAAATGTAAATAAGGATGAATTGATGGGAGCAACTATCTTGAGTTCCATTTCACGGAACATAAGAGCGGTTGATGATCTTTCTAAAGATCAAATGCCTTTACAGGCATCCGAGGTGGAATTACCTACCTCAATAACTGCTGGTGAATCTTCCATTTTACGGAAAGATCCATCGGTAGGAGGTTCTTTTATGAACCAAGTGTCTTCACAGACATACGAGGGAAACTTGGGTTTTGTGCCATTTAATCGATTCAAGTTTAACCTCCCAGAGGAAAAATCTCTGGATCTCTTTCGAGATTTACCACTATTTACCAGTGGTCGGCAACTCGCTTCACGCGAGGATGGAAGCTCACGAACTTTCATTGCACCATCCATGACCTCTGCAAAAGGGGCTAGGATGATTTCATTTGTAGGTACACATATCGGTGGAAGCTCTAGAGGAGAGTTGAGGGAAACATGAACAGAACATGTAAGTGTAACCCAAACCACTAAACCGAGTGAATATAGAGTGTTGAGTGAAACACCTGCAGAACGTACGAGTGAGCAACCTACTCAACCACATACACCTGTAACCAGAAAGGAATACAGCAGACTCCTTACACGGGTCCAAACAATGGAGAAAGAGTTATTAAATATCTGTAAGTCCATTACAGAAATCAAAAATTTGCAACTTATTCAACAGAATGTATTCCAGGTTCAATTGAACACCGTGGCAACCCAGTTTAGTCATGCAATCAACTCCTTGGTAAAGCCATCTTCGTCTAATTTACCAACTCCACATCCTACTACTCTGGAGGATAACCCAACTGAGGGGGAGAAGGTGGATGATCAAGAAAAATCTACTAGGTGTAAGGGCAAGGAAAAGGTTGCTGACACGGATTTAACTTTATTTTGGGAAAGGAAAAGCTAATGGGAGTATTAGTGCTATGTGGAAAGAAAGCAAGGCAAACTTGAAGATATGTTCAGTCTAGAGGAACAATTGTCTTGCACTTGTTCAAATTTTAGAAATCTGGAAAATGTATATTTGACCCAGAATGCGCTTTAATATTATTTATCTTTGTATTTTATTTTTGTTGTATCAGTTGAGTTATCCTCTAGGAATTTGTTTGTCAAACCCTAACAATCAAATAGGGGAGATTGTAAAGCATAATGTAATGTAATATGTAATAGAGGACATATATAACTCAACTAGGATAAAAGATAAATAATATTAACTCGATACAGGGATCGTGAAATTTGAAGAACAGGCACCGACAAGGATCAAGTCGCTGAAAGAAGTTCATTAACATGATCAAGCCTTAGTGACAGAATAAAATGTATAGATGATTCAGTTGAAGGGCCAAAAGATTCCATGTATTTATTGAAGATACTGCTACAGGCTAATCAATTGGAATGTAACGAAGGTGTGAAGATCAAGATCAGTGCTAGTCACTTGTGAACCAGACCAGTGCACTAAGTGTCAGCATATACGAGAAGGATCAACACATTAATTTACAGAAAGAATTGCCGAAGCCTATTGACGATCAATGACAAATATCTCAAGCAGAATATTTGAAACAGAAGAGAGAAGCCCAAAAGAAGCAGCCAAAAATAGTATGCAAAGTTACTATGCAAGATTACTATGCAAGGTTACTATGCGCGGTTACTATGCAGGTTACTGTGTAAATAGTGGTTACTGTGCCAAATAGTAGTTACTATGCAAATAGTGGTTACTATGCAGGTGGGGCCCACAGGTGGGGCCCACGGAAGAAATTTTCTTTAGTAGACACGGTTTTGGTTGGTGAAATAGTGGTTACTATGCAGATGGGGCCCACGTGAATAGTGCCGCATAGTGCAACATAGTAACTTTCTAAAATCTATAAATAGGCATGTTGTATTTCATTTCAAAACACACCTCAACACACAATTCTCTCTTCTCTCTATTATATCTTCTCTGTATAAGCTGCTAGACAGTCCATCTAGTAGGAAAGCCAGCTTAGCCCACTTTCAGGAAGTGTCGGGTAGAAGGTCCTCGTGCCTAAACTATCCTTAGGAGTGTTCTGGTTTTGAAGCTAATCCATTGGATTAGAAGTTGTAACACCCCTTCAGTTTTATTATCAATAAAGATATATTCCTGAAATTGTGTTTCGTTATTTTTGATTTCAAGATCCGAAAAATTGTTATCTACAAAAATCTTGAAAATCGAATTATTTTGGTTGTATCGTATTCAACCCCCCCTTCTACGATACTTCGGGACCTAACAAAAGTGTTTTGAGATTCTCTAAGATGTTTTGAATATTCTCTAAAGTGTTTCAAATAAATTTTATAACATTAACATTTATTATATAATAAATTTAAGATTCTTTTTTAGTAAATTAAAGATGTTTTTAAGTGTCTTACCAATTTAATATTCTATTGAGTTATTTTAAGATTCTATTGTTATCATATTCTCTTGTAAAATTTAAAATATTATTTATACACTTAATGTTATGTATTACTCCTTGTGTTCCATTTATTTTGTCACCAATTAAATTTGCAGCTTTTATTTAAACATATTTAAACAAAGTAATAAATTTATCCTTCTTTTAAGTGTTCTTTTAATTTCAGGTCAATTCAAGTGATTTATGAAAAAACACGCTATGAATTTATTTATTATAATTACAGAAACACTTTATTTGTCTCATTAGTTAATGACCTTCTTACAGAACACTTATTGAAAAAATATTGAAAAGAACACTTAAATAAAAGTATTCTATTAAGTGGTTTTTCAAAAATACTATGAAAGAAAATGACCTGAATTTTTATAAGTATTCGTTAAAGAATTTTTGTAAGAATTCTTGTATGGTTATTTGTATAAACCCTTAACACAACAATGAAAAGAACACTTTAATTTAACACAACAATTAAAAGAACACTTGTGATTATGTATTTGGTGGTTAAGAACATGAACACAAGAGAGAGAAAAATCATTGCTTTGTTTGAAAATCCTTCTTTAAACTTAATTTTATATACAATATAGAGTAATTTACATTTTGCATCCTTGTGATTTTATGATTTTAGAGAATTGGAGTTTTGGGTTTCACAGTTTTCAAATCAACACCACATTCCTTATTTTTATAACCCGTTACATTATACATTCTTTTGACCCTTATTTTTATAGTACACGCGAATCTTATAAAATTACATTTAATTTAGTGATGATCTAACAATTATTATCCAAATGTAAGCACTCGGAATCTCAAGAGAAACTATAATTACTAATTTTTACATTAATTTTATTCAATGTAGAAGGCCTACAGTGATAATCCTATTGAAAAAAACCAAATTATATATGATTTAAATTATTAACATACACATTTTCGTATTTCAATATAAATACACTTTTTAGTTTACATATTAAAATATAAAAGATTTTTTTATGCTAGATTCAATAATTTTCATCTATTTATTTTAAAATTTAACGGTTCTTATTTATTTTTTCATAGTGAGAACCGATTACCAAAGTTTTGGACAAAATCCCTCTTACATTTGTTATTAAAACTGTATCTAGTTGTTACTTAGTAGAACTATATTCAAATAAAGAAGGGTATTTTGATAATCAAAACGAAATTAGAGTAAATTTCCTAAATCGAATAGAATTTTCAACGTAAAAAATCATCAATTTCTTCTCTCTTTTGTTTTTGCATAGTTTTAATTGAAAAATAATTGTTAAACTATCATCCAAATCAAATTTTTAGAATTCAAGATATGGCATAATAGTAAAAAAATTCATAATATCACAAAAACGAAACATATAATGTTTAAGGATAAACAAGTGTGAAAATTTGTGTTAGGACTAATATATAATATGGTTCTAATAAATATTTAACCAAAATTTTATTTACTTGTTTTTTTTTTTTTGCATCAGCTTCTTTTACAGAAGTTACAGACAAATTGTCACTGTGCATTTCCATTTTCCACCCACTGATAAAACGATGTCGTTTAAAGGAGTAACTTTTACTACATGAAAAACATTTTAGGGCTTTAGGGCATCATAGGTTCCGACATTCCGACATCTCAGCTCTATACGATCCTTGCAAGTGATGTAAGTTCTCTCAAACATCTGTACATATAATTCAACTACTCTATGTAAATGTATACACACATTTATGTATGTATATAAGTATCTTGGTAGTTGTGCTATTCTTGTCATTTTGTTAAGAAGTGATTCATCAGTATGTGTATGTATGTATCCATTCAAGTTTCATATTTTGAGATCTTTTACTATTAACTGATAATTTCTCTTTAATTTAGTTAATATCTTGCTGGGTTTTGTTTGTATTGAGTTTTTCGACATTATTTATAAATTCATTCAGTCAGTATTTATATATGTGTGTGTACTATGTAGCATTGTTGACATTATCTACCTATTAATTGCAGATTTGTACTAGTTGTCGATTCCGTTAGCCAACTGTCTAGTATAGCTTAGTAGTATTTATCAGTGCTACATCACGAAACATGTCGCTTCCTAACGAATTAATAGATGAGATACTATGTCGCCTACCAGTGAAGCCTGTCCTTCGTTTTCGTTGTGTGTCAAAAGGATGGTGTTCTTTGATTGATAGCAATGCGTTTGTTAAGAAGCATCTTAAAAAAACCCTTGAGTGCAATATTGGTGGTGGCCTTATTATTAATGGTGGTGGTGGGAATTTTTACTTGGCGGATTTTGATTCGTTGGATGATGCTTCTGCTTCTGCTGTTCCAATTGATAATCCAATCAAGAATCTTCTTGTTGATTCTAACTTTGTGGGTGCTTCCAATGGACTAATTTGTGTGGGTCAGAATCAAATGAATGATGTTTTTCTCTTCAATCCAGCTACTAAGAAGTCAAGAAAGATAGCTAATTCGCCACCTCACGAGTTTCCTACTTTTTTTAACCAGTTCGAGAGTTGCATGTGTGGATTTGGATACGATCAGATTCATGATGATTACAAAGTGGTCAAGATTGCAGAGTGTTATTCTTCTAGGTTTCGTGGAACAATGGGTATAGTGTATAGCCTCAAAAAAAATGCTTGGACAAGGATTCAGAATATTCCTACCAACATCCGATTCTCTTCAAATGATTGCATCTTTGCAAGTGGGTCTCTGCATTTGACGGCATGTAGGAATCTAGACAATAACAAGGACATTATTCTTGGTTTCGATCTACAACTTGAACAGTTCAAAGAGGTCCCTTTTCCTCCTATTACGCGAGCTCCAGTCAATTTCAATTGGAAGTGTTTGGTTGGTGTTGGAGAATGCCTTTGTTTTACTGATAACTACCCCAATTCTAGTATGGATGTGTGGCTGATGAAGGATTATGGGGCTCAAAATACTTGGTACAAAGCATTTACAGTGGAGCAACGTAGTACTTTTGGATCTTTCAATTCTTTTAGACCTCTTGCTTTTTCCAAGAATCATAGTGATGTACTACTTTTGGAGGTGGATGGAAAAAAGCTTGTGTGGTATGACCCTGACAGGAAGACAGTCAAGAAGGTTAGGATTTGTGGGATTCCGCTTAAGTGTAGTTCATTTTTTTACACCGAGAGTCTCTTACAGCTCACCGAGGATAAGCCGCTGCAGAAGAAGCCATCAGAAGACAAGAAAGAGAAGAATCAGACAAAGCGAAGGTCCAAAATTTACTTTCATTTGTGTGTTCCATAGTTGTGTCTTTCTCTCACATTTTTCTATTGATAGTTTGTAATGCATTTTAGTCATTTATAAAAACGTGTTGGCTGGGACCTTAATCCGGTGTGCTAAAGATATCTTAGTAGTAGGCATTGTGAATTCTTTACTTGATAAGTAGAGCCGGCAATTTCGTACATGACACGAAAACACGACACGAAAACGACACGAAAATTACGGGTTTGGGTTGACCTTTACGGTACACGAACACGAAAGTATACGAACACGAAATTACACGGATGAATTTAGTGTCGGTTTTGGGTTTACCCTTGGGTACACGACACGAAACGAAAATACACGAAATAAATAAATATTTAAATAATTTTATTAAAATTATATGAATACATATTTTAAAATGATATTTTATATATAATTTTTATATAAGATAAATACAAAATAGTTTCAAATCTTAGTTTCACAAGACTTAAGCACACTTCATTCCTTATGACATATTGACTTAAGACTGGGCTAGTAAAAAATTAATATTTAAATATTTTTATTTTTATTCAAAAATTACACGAAATACGACACGAAACGTACACGAAATGAAGGTACACGAACACGAAACGAAACGAATCCTTAACGGGTCGGTTTTGGATTTAGCATTACGTACACGAAACACGAAAGTACACGACACGAAAGTACACGAAACGAACGAATTGCCAGGTCTATTGATAAGTAGTATAAACAAAATCAATTTAGTATTGTAGTGCATTCAAGTGTTTGCATGAATTTAGTAGTTCACTACTGTGATTAGCCAGTTAGGCCTTCTTCTTCTACCTCTTAACTGTGGATATGGTGGTACCTTTTATTGCTCTTTTTTTGGTATCATTGTGCCTTTGAATATAAGTGTTTCTTGATTAGGTTTTCATGTTTAGTGATTCGTTGTAGAGGCTTGAGTTCAGTTTGTTATATATATTCTGTGATGCGCTACGTCATATCATAGATTATGAGACAGTTTATTCTAGTTTCTTAATTCTTTGGTTACTTCAAAGTGTCACACATAAAGGTAGGTAAATATGCGGTTTGGTGTTATGCGCCGTATTAATTCATAAAAGGTACAAAGATCACTTGTCTGTATACTGCATTTTGCTTTTTTATATTGTTGTTTCTTAGGAGTCATGGAACTGATTACGTCTTTTCCATTGGTTGCTTTTATCAAAATTATGTTCTCTTTACCTGATGTGTTGTTTTTACAAGTCAGGTAACCGGATGATAGTGTTGCGGGTACTCTAGAAAGCTCTAATCTTAGCTAATCTTGCCGTAACTTTAGATTCCTGGACTAAATATGGCTCACTGATTCCCTTAAGCAAGAAGAGTACACCATTACTCCAAATGCTTCTTGTTTGTTACTGTTTGCTGTTTCTGAGAGTTCACGTGTTACTGTTTGCTGTTTCTGAGAGTTCACGTGTTATTTGATATTGGTGCTTATCTATTATTTAAAGAATGTGATTTCTGTATAGATCTTACCAGTAACATGGCATGCTCTACTTGTATTGTTGTTCTGCTTAATGAGTTTAGGTTCTTTAGCTTAATTGTTATATCTATTATTGCAGGGATGGATTTCTGTCCAAAGGATTCAATTTGAGGCTGTAAGATACTTGGACAATGAAAAGATGGGTGAGCAGGATAGGTAGGTAGTATCTTTTAGATCTAAAGCTGTTGCTAGGAACTTTATTATAGCAATCTAGTTTATGTTTTACTATAAGTTTGAGTCTTTGGGGTATGTGCGGCAACCTTTTTCTGTTTTTCACTTCTGAGTAAAAGTTTGTCATTATTGGATAAAATATGAGTAGTTCATTTTAACTTAAAGCTGTTCATTATTGCGCATCAGAATGACATTTCAACTAAAAGCTGTTCATTATTGCGCATCAGAACGACATGAACTTGTTTGAGTTTTTAAATATTCCTATGAGTTAAAAATAAAATGATATGCATCATAACTTGCAATCTTGTTCTCTAACATATGGTTTGCTAATAAATTTGTGGTGCAGGAATGCATTGGAGGTGGTAGAGAATTGCTGAGTCTATAATGTGTTTGGGAAAGAAGGGAACTAACTGGAGGCGATAAATATGTTGGTGTTCATGGCATTGTAAATTGCCCCTTTTGTTTGTTGAATTTAGTTGTTGCAAAGTTATGTAGTAAAAGAAGTACACTTTCTGTTTGAGAATCTGGATACAGCTGATGCTATGTTATTACTCAGATGTTATTGTCTATTACTTTCGTTGGCCTGTTTAATTAAAATGATAATTGTCCTCGTTCTTTAGCATATATGTGGAATTTGAATAGAGACCGCATTTGCTTATGGGTAATATTTGTGTTGCTCTACTTGTGAGAAGTTCTACAGAAGGTAATGCAGATTACTTGGTGCACTATGAAGGTAGTGAATAAATTGCATACAGGTCGTGGTACACTATAAATTGCATATAGATCATGGTACATTGTTACAGGCATAGTAGGAAGGAAACTACCTGCATTATATAGTTTTGAATCACTAGTCCTTCTGTTCTTCAACCATTGAGGATGTTTGACATCATTTTCGATGCATGTTTGTTGATATTCCCCAGAAACAAAGTAGATGGGTACAGTTCCCATTTTACTCTTGGATAAGATAACTCAATGGTTAGTGGAGGCCTAGGGATCATTTTATTTGTTTTGCATGAGGAGGACCATGGTGTACTTTTAAAACCGAGCACGCCTTGGCCCGAGCTGAGAAGGTCCCCTATGATTATTGAGAGTTTCATGATTTTTTTGTGATGTAGTTACTAATACCATTTAAAAGAAAATTTGATCAAAATTTGTATGAGAAATATAGTTTCATTAAAAATGTAAATTTATTACCTTGCACTTGAGGGCAAAAATTTTATCAAAATTTGGTCAATTTAACCGAACTTAAGTGTGTATCAGCAATACCATCACAATATCACATATAAATAAGATCCTAGAAAGTGCTTTAGTAGCTTCTTAGAACAATGACGAGATCAACCGTGAGTACAGTTAAATTTCAGTTTGGTTTTTGAAAGTGGGTGGGGGCATGAGAAAGGGACAACATATAATAATTTCTTTACCATCATATATGTGATGGGATTACTCTGAAGCTAATGTTGTGAATATCTTAGCAAGCAATGGACAGAAGAAACAAGAAAAAACCAAACTCTGCAAATCATATTCACATTGCTATCTTCATTCTTGTGAATTTCATTCACTTGGCTCTACTAAATTTAGTATCTGCATTAGAAGTACAACCAGTGGTTGGATATGGGTACACGATCAGATCATCGACGGTTAATCCTGGATCATCATTGACTTGTGATCTTCAACTCATCAAGAAGTCCTCTGTTTTTGGATCAGACATTCAGAATCTCAAGCTTGTTGCCAGGTGATTCACTACTTTGTGTACTATTGAACTCAAAACTATATATTTGTGTTTTTGTTAATTGGTCAACGTTGGATAAGCATGTGAATAAGTATGTAGATATGGGTCCGTAGCTACGACCAAATCTCAACAGGCTGGCCTTGCAAAAATAATATTTTTGGCATGACAGAATTTTGAAGTATACTTAAAAAATGAATCATCATTAGTATTTTTAAATAATTAAACTCCAGATTATTTGAAATTCTAATTCCGCCACTAACAAGACCACTTTTTACTCTGCCAATCTTACACCTTTGAGGGAAAGAAAATGAATGTTAGATATCTAAGTTACCTTCGATTTCGTTTTATTTCTGGGAAAAGATAAGAAAACTTGCTCAAAAGAAGGAACCACCTTCTGATGTAAGATGAGTTGCACAATTTTTTGTCTTATAATTCATTCCACGTATCAAACAGGCTTTGTGCTGGATCATATTTACACTATACGTTATATGATGAAGGACAAAATTTTACTATGTTAGAATATAATATAAAGATACACAACAAAAATGGACTTTCGAATGAGGGGAGGGTTATTCTTAACATATTATCCCTGAGTTCAGTGCGTGTGTAAAAATATAGTCATAGACTAAATGTAGTGTTTTAGACTTTTAGCATTGTGACGGTCTTAGGATAGTTTGATACAAAATTTTCTTGATTTGTTATGCCTTGATAAAAAAAACATACATATAACTGAAAGTCTGAAACTAAATGCAGCTTTGAAACAAAAGATCGCCTAAGAATCAAGATCACCGATGCCAATCACCAGAGATGGGAAGTTCCACAACAAGTCCTTCACCGCAATGCACCCTCCCTTCCAGAAAGCCACTCCACCTCATCGAAAAAGAATGGATACATTCTCTCCAGCCCCACCTCTGACCTCATTTTCACCCTCCACAAAACCACCCCATTTGGCTTCTCCATCACTCGTGGATCCTCTGGTGATACTCTCTTCGACACCTCACCAAACCCATCAAAACCTAACACCACATTCCTCATTTTCAAAGATCAGTTTCTCCAACTCTCCTCTTCTCTACCTGCAGACCGGTCATTCCTTTATGGCCTGGGAGAGCATACCAAGAGATCTTTCTTGATTGAACACAACCAAACTCTTACTATGTGGAATGCTGACATTGCTAGTGCAAATATTGATCTTAATTTATATGGGTCCCATCCATTTTATATGGATGTCCGATCGCCGGACTCATCTGGTAAAGTGGCTGCTGGGACCAGTCATGGGGTGTTACTGCTTAATAGTAATGGTATGGATATTGAGTACACTGGTGACAGGATTACTTATAAGGTGATTGGTGGTATACTTGATTTGTATTTTTTTGCTGGAGAGTCTCCGGAAAATGTCGTTGATCAGTATACTGAGCTTATTGGTCGGCCTGCTCCGATGCCCTATTGGTCATTTGGTAAGTTGACATTTCCAGTGATGTTCTCTTTCAGTGTCTTTCCTTTTCCTTTTCTTATCTTATAGTGCAAATAGACTTCTGTAATTGTCATGTAGCATCAGAAGAGTGCATGGAAGGCCTTGACGAATGCAGTCTTACCCTTATAGTGCATCATTCATGTGACCTAGCAAATATCAAGTAGACGAAAAAATGTGTACTTTTATAATAATTTTGCTTTAGTTTTATCTCCTACCTCTGTTTGATAGCACATTACTTCGACCTGAAATTTCATTTGTGGTTAATTTTTTTTTTTTTTTTTAGGATTTCACCAATGCCGCTATGGCTACATTGATGTGAATGACCTTGAAGGTGTAGTTGCTGGTTATGCAAAGAGTAGAATCCCACTTGAAGTAATGTGGACAGATATAGACTACATGGACGGCTATAAAGATTTCACCTTTGATCCTAATAACTTTCCTTTAGACAAGATGAAAAAATTTGTAGAAACAATTCACGGCAATGGTCAGAAATATGTGGTCATCGTAGATCCTGGTAAATTTCCTTTTATACATGAATGATAGACATACATTCATATACGTGTTTTTACTACTTAGAGTTTCTCTGTAACTGAAACAAATATTTAACATGCTCAAGTTAATCGTTTTGGCTACTGTTCTGTATAGTTGATGATCATTGTCCACTACACAGGAATCAGTACCAACTCAACTTATGATACCTTCATAAGAGGTATGAAAGCTGACATCTTTATAAAACGTGATGGTAAGCCTTACCTAGGGAATGTATGGCCTGGATCGGTGTTTTATCCTGATTTTCTGAATCCACGTGCTGGACTCTTCTGGTCTGAAGAAATTAAGCTGTTCAGGGATCTTCTACCTGTTGATGGCATATGGATAGACATGAATGAGATATCTAATTTCATATCATCTTCTCCCCTTCCAAGTTCTACACTTGATGATCCCCCTTACAAGATCAATAACTCTGGAGTTGATAGACCCATTAACGAGAAAACAGTCCCTGCAACAGCCATACATTTTGGTAATGTCACAGAATATAATTCGCATAACCTTTACGGATATTTGGAATCCAAATCTACTAATGAAGCTTTGGTGAAAGCAACTGGGAAAAGGCCGTTTGTTCTTAGTAGGTCAACTTTTGTGGGTTCTGGTAAATACACTGCTCACTGGACTGGAGATAATGCTGCCACCTGGGATGATTTAGCATACACAATTCCGAGCATTTTAAGTTTTGGAATTTTTGGAGTTCCAATGGTTGGGGCTGATATCTGTGGTTTTTCAAGAAACACAACCGAGGAGCTTTGTCAGCGTTGGATTCAGGTAAAACATCATACCCATTCTTTATGCATGATATTTCATGAAATGCTTTACCTTATGAGAAGGCATTTTACGAGCTTTCCACACAAGTTACAATACTTTTATTTTTCATTTTCAGAATAGTTAATTAACTCTGTAAACTCCCTTCTAACATTCCGGTAGAGAACCGAGAGTTATTTTTTATGACACAAAAATCTGCATATACCCCTTATCTTACATCTTCTGTGATCTGCAGTTGGGGGCCTTTTATCCTTTTGCAAGAGACCATTCTGACAAGTTTACTAGACGTCAAGAGCTCTATCTTTGGGATTCGGTTGCTGCAACAGCCAGGAAAGTGCTCGGGCTACGTGTGCGATTATTACCGTACTTTTACACACTAATGCACGAGGCACACATAAAAGGGAACCCTATAGCACGACCACTTTTCTTCTCATTCCCTCGAGATATTGCAACTTACAGAATCAATACACAGTTTCTCATTGGTAAAGGTGTGATGGTGTCCCCTGTGCTGAAATCTGGCGCTGTCGCAGTTGATGCATACTTTCCGGCTGGAAACTGGTTCAGCCTCTTCAACTATTCACAGTCGGTGAGTGTAGATACAGGGAGGTACATGAGGTTAAATGCACCCCGTGATCACATAAACGTACACATCCGGGAAGGAAACATACTGGCAATGCAGCAAGAAGCCATGACAACTCACGCTGCTAGAAAGACCCCATTTGAGCTATTGGTGATTAACAGCAACAGCGTAAACAGTTCTGGTCAAGTTTTCTTGGATGACGGGGAGGAAGTTGAAATGGGAGGAAAAGGCGGGACGTGGAGTTTTATAGAATTTTCTTTCAATATAGAGGGGAAAATAGCAATAATCAAATCAAAGGTGGTCAATGGAAAGTTTGCTCTGAGCCAGAAGTGGATCATAAATAAGGTGACTATACTGGGTCTGAAGAAAAATGTTAACAGCTTGTATAATAACAAGTTCTATCACGGCATTACGAGAAAAAGGCTGCTCAGAAACACAACAATAAGAAAGATTGCAGATGACACTAATGGATTTGTTACAATAGAGATCTCAAATCTATCACTACTCATAGGGAAAGAGTTCAAGTTGGAGGTCACTCTTTGACCAATAGTCTAAGCTCTGCATATTTTCTGCAATTCCACTCGAATGAACTTTGAATAAGGGGATTGTGATATGACGTTTAACAACAGCGAATAATATTAACTGCTACTACAAGAATGCGTTCATATGGAGTGGTCAGGCTTGACTTTATCAAGTCGAGACTGCCCCAGAAATATCTATGTCTAGGTGGAGAAAAGCGAATAACTCAACTAGTATTAAACTTTGAACCTGTTTTGGAAGAATAAGATACAGTGTCAAAAGTTAAAATCTAAGACTCCGAGAAAGAAGTCGACTGCAAAATTTTCATATTAATGGGTCTCGAAGTTCAGAAGATAAAATAGTACCGTTAATACCTACCAATTTGATCTTCCAAGAGTTAACATTGTCCGTATAACAGCATGAGTAGTCTTGATATGAACACTCACATTTCACACAAACAAAAACAGAACATTAAACTTAATAAAAATTTGCAAACATTATGTTGAGAGATACCCAAATGACTTTGTGTTATGGTGAAATGCAAACTCAGAAGAGTAAGCTTATTCCAAAGGAAATCTATTATCATTAAAAGAGTACATCAAATAGGTAGTGAAAAGATAGGAAATATTCAAACAATAGATAAATAATAGTATTGATGTGCATGCACTTGTCTCTGAGTAGGAGTACAATTGACAGGAATCCGTTCATCATACAGGCCATAGGGAAACTAAAGGGCGGTTCATAAAACCAAATTTCAATTTGCAAGGTTAGCGCCCCTCTCATAAGAACAATCACCAGTTATACTAATTAAGCTCACCAATAAACAGGAATCGATAAATAGAATAAATATCACGGTGTACTGATTGAACAGATAAGTAAATTAGGGTTACAAAGGTGCCCAATTCGAGGAGAGGCGGCCTCCAAAATATAAGAACAGACTAAGATAGATTTTTCATAATATCCCTAACCCTATCTTATTCTATTTATATCTCCTCCTTTTGCCCGTTAGTCTTTTACTACTTTCTCCCTTGTCATCTTTGTATTTCCAGCTTTACCCTTTCGTTGAAAAGTCAGCAACCCACTTGAATTCCTTGCATTACCCCGGGCCCAAACAAGCACCTTGTCCTCAAGGTGGAACTCTGGAAATAGGTTATTTATTTGTTGTCCATCCTCCCAAGTTGCCTCCCACTCCTGTAACCCGCTCCACCTGATTAACACCTCTGTCTGGGTAGAGTTGTTGCTTGTAGTTCGAACTCCTAGCACTGCCTCTGGTTGTACTTCCAAAACCATATCCTTTGTCATTTGTGGAGGCACATTCACTGCTACTGGTTGTTGACCAACTGCCTTCTTCAACTGCGAAACATGAAAAACTTGGTGTATGTTTGCACTGGCGGGTAATTGTAAACGATAGGCCACTTTGCCAATACGTTCAGTAACTGCAAAAGGACCATAGAACCTTGCTGATAGCTTCTCACAATAGCATCGAGCCAATGATTGTTGGCGATAAGGCTGTAATTTTAAATACACAAAATCACCCCACTTCGAACTCGACAGCTCGTCTCCCTTGATTAGCATATTTCTGCATTCGTTGTTGTGCTCGAAATAAACAGGCCTTAATCTCATCTAATATTGCATCTCGTTCTAATAATTGCTCCTCCAAAGACGCCACTGCAGTACTGCCTCGTTCAAAACGGATCAATGTGGGAGGGTCACGACCATAAACCACCTTAAAGGGAGAGCAATTAATTGAACTGTGGAACGAGGTGTTATACCAAAATTCCAACCAAGGAAGCCACTTGGCCCAAGAACTGGGCTGCCCGTTGATGAAGCAGCGTAAGTATGACTCCATTGTTTTATTAACTACCTCCATTTGTCCATCGGACTGTGGATGGTAAGCAGAACTTCTGTGCAAGGATGACCTTTGGCTCTTGAACAATTCCCTCCAGAATAAGCTTAAGAACACACGATCTCTATCAGAAACAATTGTAGCAGGGAAACCATGAAGACACACAATTTCCCGAATAAAAAGTTGAGCAACTGATTGGGCAGTGTATGGATGTTTGATCCCAATGAAGTGGGCATATTTTGACAATCGGTCTACTACTACGAGAACTGCATCTACTCCCATTGAACGAGGCAAGCCTTCGACGAAATCCAGCGAGATATCTTCCCAAATTCTGCTGGGGATAGGTAACGGTTGAAGTAAACCGGCAGGGCTGAGGGAAGACGTTTTATTCTGCTGGCAGACCGTGCATGCCCTTACATACTTCTGAACCTCTTTACGCATCCCAGGCCAAAACCACTCCTGGGCCAATCTCTGGTAAGTCTTGAAGTCACCCGAATGTCCTCCCTGGGGGGTATCATGGTATTCATGCAGTAATTTAAGTAATAGGTCACTATTAGGTGGAATCACCAACCGTCCCTTGTACCTCACTGTATCGTGCTCCACCGAGTATCCTTTAGGTGCTTGATTCTTGTTGATCCCTTCCTTCAGTTGGATCATAAACTGACTGTTTTGAATTTGAGGAAGGAATTCACTCCATTGTATCCCATTGACGGTCACTAGTGTCGAACATTCCACCAAGCTGCTGTACTCTCTAGACAATGCATCCGCGATTTTATTTGAAGCTCCTGGCTTGTACTTAATTTCAAACTGAAATCCCATTAGTTTCCCCACCCATTTCTGATAGTCCAAGCCAATTTCACGTTGCTCAAATAAGAACCTCAAGCTTTGTTGGTCGATGCGCACAACAAATTTTCGACCCATCAAGTAATGTCGCCATTTTTGAACGGCGAACACAATCGCCATTAACTCCTTTTCGTATATTGATTTGAGATGCGCTCTTGCCCAAGCAATTTGCTGAAGTAAGCTATGGGGTGGTTGTCTTGAAGTAGCACTGCCCCCACCCCGAAACCCGAAGCATCAGTTTCGACTGTGAACAATTTCTCAAAATCTGGTAAGACGAGGATTGGGGCATGCACCATAGCTTGCTTGAGCTGGTTAAAAGATGCAGTGGCCTCTGCCGTCCACGAGTACTTATCTCTTTTCAGCTGGTCTGTGAGAGGACTAGCAATCTGAGTATAGACTTAAATGAATTTACGGTAATAACCGATTAGCCCCAAAAATCCTCTTAGCTCTTTAACATTGCTGGGTATTGGCCACTCAAGCATTGATTGAACCATGGAAGTATCCACTGCCGCCCCTTCCTTCGAGATTACATGGCCTAGATATGCTACCTGTTTCTTCCCGACATCACATTTCTTTCTATTTACATAGAGCTGGTTTTGTGTAAGCAATTGTAATACAATCTCCAAGTGTTTCACATGCTCGTCTATAGAGTGGCTGTAGATCAAAATATCGTCGAAAAATACGAGCACGAACCTTCTTAAATATGGACGAAAGATGTCGTTCATTATAGTTTGGAAGGTGGCTGGGCGGCTGGGCCATTGGTTACCCCGAATGGAAGCACCAGGAACTCATAATGGCCGTCATGGGTGCGGAAAGCAGTTTTGGGAATGTCTTCTTTCTTCATTCGCACCTGGTGGTATCTGGATTTCAAATCCAATTTATTGAAAATTACTGCCCCTTTCAACTCGTCCAGTAGCCCATCGATTATAGGTATGGGATACTTATCAGGAACCGTAACCTTGTTCAATGCTCTGTAGTCCACGCAAAAACGCCAAGATCCATCTCGTTTCTTTACCAACAATACTGGGCTTGAAAAAGGGCTACTCGAAGGTTGAATTGTGCCTGCCTTTCGCATGTCTTGAACGAGTCTCTCGATTTCTAATTTCTGAATTTGTGGGTATCGATAGGGGCGCACATTCACAGGATTTGTACCTGCTTTCAGTACAATGGCATGGTCGTGGCTACGGTGTGGTGGTAACCCAGAGGGCATTTCAAACACAGATTGATGCCTTTGAAGTACCTCTACCACTTTCTCCGGAACCTCCTCTAATTCGTCATCCTTCCTGTTAATTACATCTGAAGGCGCTTACAACAGATTCAATTCGACCAAGAATCTATTTCCCTCTTTTCGCAGACTTCTCAGCATAGCTTTTAACGAAATTCCACTCCTCCCCAAGGCTGTATCCCCTTTTAAGGTAACTGTCTCACCTCCTAGTTGAAATTTTATTGTCTGGGTTTTCCAGTTAGCAGTCATTGTGCCCAGCTTTTCTAACCATTGAATCCCCAATATGAATCTGAATTTCCCAACTCTAACGGCAGGAATTCCTCCACAATCACTAGGCCTGGCAGTTCTAGCACAACTGATTTGCATACCCCTGTACCCTTTACTGCTTTTCCTGTTCCCAGAGACACCCCAAACTCCTCAGATGGTGACACAGGAATCCCCAACTTCTCAACAGCCTCTAATGACATGAAATTGTGCGTCGCACCAGGGTCAACCATAACTACGACTTCTTGTCCACCAATCACTCCCAACAGTTTCATTGTCCGTGGACTCGTTAATCCCATCACAGAGTTTAGAGAGATTTCAGGTTGAGAGGGGTTAGATATTACCTCTGTTAGCTCCTCCGATTATGAACTGTGTGGACTCAGCTCCGGTTCTTCGTCGTCTCCATCACAGGTCAGTAGTACGCTCAACTCCTTCTTTTTGCACCGGTGTCCCACCGACCATTTATCGTCACACCTATAACATAAACCTTTCTCCCTTTTGAGCTGTAACTCCGCCTCACTAAGCCTACGCACTTCGCCTCCACCCTTGCTCAACGAAAATCCCCTGCCTCCTCCCGTGACACTGGCTTGAGACAGAGAGCTAGGTGATGTTGACCCCGTTGAATAGTTAAATCCACTGCCCCTGTTTAAACTAGTTCCTATGGACGACTGGCAATTACTCTTCCCATATGAATAGGACCTTGTCCTTTGCTCCATTCTCCGTCCTGACCCCACTCTTAATTTATCCTCCACCATTAGAGCCAAATCCATTGCATTGTCCAAATTTTTAGGACCAAGCAGGCACACTTCCACTTTAATTTCCTCTTTCAGTCCATTCAAAAACTGCCCCTTAGCGATTTCTTCGGGTATTCTCTCTAATGGTGCCAGCAGCTCAATAAACTTCCGCCTATACTCTCCTACACTTCCGGTTTGTTTATGCCCCAACCACTGCTCGTGTAAAGTGCCCGTCGCTGTGGATCTAAACCTCCGTCGAACCAACGTTTTCATCTCTTCCCAATCTTGGACCGGTCTCCACCTGTTTTCCCACTGAAACCACAACAATGCATCCCATTCTAAGGCTACTATGGCTGCTTCCACTTTATCTTCTTCTGATAATCGAGAAAATTGATAATATCGTTCTGCTCTTAGAATCCACCCATCTGGATTTACACCGTCAAACAAAGGCATATCCAATTTCTTGAACCTCCAGTTGGTTCCACCCCGAGTAACTGGCTGTCCTACTGCAACACTCCCACCTGGCCCCCCACCGGATCCCTGACCGGTATTACTATGTTCTCTGAATGAGACCCCTTTTCCATGACTACTTCCCTCCTCTAAAATCACTTCCCCAGATCTAGTCCCCCGTAGTACTCCACTAACATTAGAAGTACCCTCTGATATCCTCACTTTCTCTTTGTCAGTCCCCCTTATTTCTCTCAAGGCTGCTCGCACCTTAGTTTGGAACCTCACTTGTTCCTCTTTCACTTGGGATATCATAGCTTCTTGTTGTTCTCTAGATCGGTTGATTCTCCCTTCTAATCGATCTAAGATGAGATCAAAGTGTCGTTCCTGTTTCTCAAATGATTCGTCGAAACTTGTTGCGAATCGATTTGCCAATGATAGTTCCATCGCTGCTACTGCTCCCTTGACGGCGGCTGACACTTCTTCAATCACGGTGGTGCGAATCAAGGTCTGTATGTTGGCGATTTGTTCTTCCGCCATCTCCGCCCTTTGTGCCGCCGTTGGTGGTCCCATATCTCGCCTGCTCTGATACCACTTTGATAAGAACTATCACCAGTTATACTGATTAAGCTCACCAATAAACAGGAATTGATAAATAGAATAAATATCAAGGTGTACTGATTGAATAGATAAGTAAATTAGGGTTACAAAGATGCCCAATTCGAGGAGAGGCGGCCTCCAAAATATAAGAACATACTAAGATAGATTTTTCATAATATCCCCAACCCTATCTTATTCTATTTATATCTCCTCCTTTTGCCCGTTAGTCTTTTACTACTTTCTCCCTTGTCATCTTTGTATTTCCAGCTTTACCATTTCGTTGAAAAGTCAGCAACCCACTTGAATTCCTTGCACCCTCCCCATTACATATATTATGACTTCTGAGATTGGGAATTCACCAACTACAGTATCTATATGAGCATAGTTCAAAACAATTAGCGTACCAAACAATTGAGCTTCAAATGGAACTATGACTTATTATCGGATGAAATACTATATCGTCTTCCTGTCAAGCATCTTCTTCAGTGTAGATTTATGTCCAAAGGATGGTGCTATCTCAACGATAGCAATGCGTTTATTAAGAAACATCTTAGAAGAATGATTGAGTGCAATACTCATGGTGTCATTCTTGGTGGACCCCTCGGAGGGTATTACTTGGTGGATTTTGAATTTTGATTCTTTGGATGATGATTCTTCTTCTGTTGTAGAATTAAATGGTCCACTTAACACTCTTCTTTGTGGTGCAACTTTTGTGGGTTCTGGCCGTTCTGCCAATGGATTAGTTTTTGTAGAAAAGGAGGATATAAGAGTAATATACCAGTCTGTATTGAGTAAACTTGATTTGCATTTAGCAACCATGTTAAAAAATTCGGAGCACAACGTAAGAAAGACAAAATCGTAATTATCAAAAAGTCAGAGAACAGAGAGACAAAAAGGGAGCAAAAAAGTAATAGACTCCAACTGAATGACTCGTCTATTCAGCTATTTCAAACACACACACACACACTCTTTTTGTGTGAGTGAGCAGAGAGACACTCCCATTAGTTTTTTTAAAACCCTAACATTTTGTTGATCATTTTACCCCCAAAATTGGCTTAGAATTTCCTCAACAAAAGCTACTAATCTGCTGTTTATGTAAGTTTCATCTTCTAATTTACCTTCTTTCCTCTCTCATTTTACTCGCTTGTATATCAAAATACCCACTGTAATTCAGGGTTTTTGTTTTAGAGCATGTCTATATATATGTATCACTTGTTTTTTTTTGTGTAATGCGGTTGATATGTAAATATTTTTAGGGTTTTAATTTCAATTATTGCATGCATATGTTTTTGGCTTCATTTACTTATTGTTTGATTTTTTTAGTTTGTGGAATATTATGTTTAGAATTTGGGGTTTTTAGTTTTTTGTATGTTATATTAATTGAAATCTTGTTTGCATATATGGACTCTGTTTTAATGTAAGTCTCTCGGTGTTTTGGCTTGTTTGTATGCTTATCTTACAATTATTCATAGAATGTAGATCAAAATGTAAGAAAATTATTTGTAGGGTTTTCGTTTTGTTTTTACATAGTGAGAGGGATTTGTTTTTGTATAATGTGGATAGTAACTTGTATTTAACATTTTGTGGGATTTCTTTCTTTTATTTAGAGGTGATTATCATTTATTGCATGAAAATGGTGTTTGTTGGAGTTCTCGATTTTGGGTTTATGTTTTATAGCACATTTAATGATTTTGTTTTGGTTGGGGGAACTTTCACTCAGAAGGTGGGGTTGTGGAGTTCTTTTTGGGGTTAGAAATGGGGAGTCCTAAAGGTAGTTGTTTGAAATCATGTTTCTTACCTCACAGGTACAACTCAAGAAATATATACTTTAGTTTTACTCTGTGTGGAAGCAGTGAGCAGAGAGAGTTGTGAAGTGGTTATAGAAAACCCTAACATTTTGTTGATAAATTTCCCCCCAAAAATCTATTAAAAATCTTACAATATGCATAATTTAAGCTCGTAATCTTCTGTGTATTTAAGTAGTAAGTTTCAATATTTGTTCTAGCCTTTTTTTCCTGTTCATTTTATTAGAAATTACCCACTCTAATTCAGGGTTTTGGTTTTATATATTGTAATATTGTATACACATTAGTTGTTTTAGTGTAATGCGGTTGATATTTAACTATTTTAGGTGTTTTATATGTATTGCATATTTGCACGCAATTGATATTGAAGCTGAACTCATAATTTGATTTCAGCTGGTTAAAGTTTCTGTTCATATTTTGAGGTTTTTAGTTATATATATACTATATATATATAGGCAAGTGCTCAAATACAAACCACTTTTAAAATACAAACCTACAAACCAACACTAAATTAATTATATTTCATCTATTCTAAGGTTCCCGCCAAGGGTACCTTCACAAAAAATGCTTAAAATAATTGGCTCTATCCAACAAAAAAAAAAAATTGCCGTGGAAATGCGAAGCATTTAAGACAGTAAACGGATGAGTTAGGTAGTCATGTGGGCCGAAGGCTCTCGACACACCCGTCAATCGTCTATTGCCTTTACCATTGATTGCCATTCCTTACAACTTTAGAATGATAAAGGCGCGAAGCGCCGTACAAGAAGGTGCGAAGCACCGTTAACCAGTGAAATCCACTGCCACGTCATCACGTGAACAATGATTTTTTTTTTGTTGGATAGAGCCAAGTATTTTAAACTTTTTTTGTATTGGGGTACCCCTAGTTTGGTCATTAGATTAGCTTGAAATATTAGATTATGCTTGGTTTGTAGGTTTGTATTGGAGTAGCCCCATATATATATATATATATATATATATATATATATATATATATATATATATATATATATATATATGGGTCCTCTTCTACAGCCACAGTTGGATATTTTTGAATATTGATCCAACCCATCTATAACCATCCACTAAAGATATGGACGGCTGGGATTTAAAAGTATACGCTATATTATATAGCGTAGTACGCTATATTATACAGCGTAAGCCTTTTTACCTTTTTATCCCTAAATCTGTCACGTGGTGTCACGTGCCTGTTTAAACTTACGTTATATAATATAGCGTAATACGCTATATTATATAGCGTAAACGGTTTTTTTTTACGAAACCGGGTTTATTTCACACAGAACATCATATAGCGTATTGTGGTTCATATACATTATTTTACAAAACATTAAGTTAGCAAATCATCCACAAACCACCGGACATCGCAAATCCACCGGAATCGGAAGTAAATCATCATCAATTTCATCATTTCTTCATATAAAGTGAGTAATTTCGTGTCTATTTCTTGTATCTAGATGTCATCTAATTATTAAGATGTGTGTAGATTTGTGTACATGTATGTATGTATGTATGTATATATCACCAAAATCATCTAATTGTAGATTTGTGTACATGTATGCATGTATGTATATAATTTTCGAATAGGGTCGAATTAAGGTTCGAATTTGTGAATAATTTTCGAATTAGGGTTCGAATTTGTTGATAATTTTTCGAATTAGGGTTCGAATTTGTGTATAATTTTCGAATTAGGGTTCCAATTTATGGATAATTTTTGAATTAGGGATCGATTTTGTGTATAATTTTCGAATTAGGGTTCGAATTTGTGGATAATTTTCGATTAGGGTTCGAATTTGTGGATAATTTTCTAATTATTAGGATTAAAATTTATTGGATTAAAGTTTGAATTGTGGATTAAGTTTGGATTTGTGTAGTTTGGATTTTTTTTGTATGCATTAAAGTTTTTTATATGTATTGGATTTTAGATGGAAGATTTTTGCGGTCCGGTTGATCCTTCTCTCCTTACCGACCAAGATAACCATATAAGTAGTAGAATATGGGTTGGTGATCATCGAGATAAACTTACAATCCATCAAAGTACCTTGTTGCTTAATCAATGGGAATTAGAGCCTTATCAAATTCATCTTTTACAACATTGGGATTTCGGAATGTTTACCAACCCAAGAGCCATTATGCAAAATGATGTGTCTTTAATTACGTCATTAGTGGAGCGTTGGAGGTCGGAAACCAACACATTCCACTTTACTTTCGGGGAGATGACGGTGACACTTGAAGATGTGTACATGTTGACGGGGCTTCCGGTTGTTGGAGAGGCGATAACTTTGAGTGACACAATTAACGTAAAAAATCTTTGGTTACGTGATTGGCCGGATCCGACACTCTCATTTGAGGAAAGGGAGAATGCTTTGGAGAGAGGTGGTGTGAAATTAAAATTTTTGAGGGAGAGATATCGCAAATGCCCGAACAAGGAGGCTCGGGAGCTTCTAGAAATATATACACGGGGGTATGTGTTTTATTTGTGTGGGGCAATATTCTTCCCCACAAAATCAAACAATGTTTCTCATCCAAGATTAATTCCCTTGTTGATTGATACTTCTAGAATTTTTGGGTATGCTTGGGGTGCAGCAGCACTTGCCTATCTATATAGGAATTTATTTGAGGCAAGTCATAAGGATTGCAAGTCCATTTCGGGATGCTTGACAATATTGATGCTTTGGGCACGTGAGAGGTTGCGCCCGGGACAACCTATGCTAGCATCTCAAACCGAGTATATATGGCCTAGGGCTTTGGCATGGGCGGTTGCTCCCGTTGGCCCAGGAAAATCTAAGTACTTCAATGTCCATCACAATATTGATGCATATCGCGGGATGTTCGATAACTTTGATGCACAATGGGTTAAGTGGAGGCCATATGCTCGCTTCTATCGGCCTTTTGATCTTCAATTTCAATGGGCCCTTATAGCCGGTTTAGCTCATGTGCCCCTTGTGTTTTTTGAAGATGTTGAACATCAACTTCCGGAAAGGGTGGGAAGACAGTTTGGTTTTCCATTAAGCATTCCACCGCCGCCATCGGATGATATGTCAACGTTGAGGGTGAGATCTGAACATTCTTTTGTATATTAACATTATCTCAATTTTGCACGATATGTAGTTGTTTGGAATGAATTTGTGAATAATGGTATTGGTATTTTGGGACCACCTTTGAATGCCATATCTCTAGAGGAGTATATGGATTGGTACTATAATGTTACCAAATTAAAGATTTTGCCACCTTCAAAACCAACCAAGGATCCGAAAATATTCCAACAACCGAAAGACAAGTTCGACAATCCCAAGGCAATGGACTTGGTACGTATTTTTTATAACATGGAGTATGTTATTTGAGATAATTTCGTTGAATATTCTTGTATTTATATTTATACTTTGTCCTTGCTTCATATGTATTGTAGATCATATGTACCGCGCGAGATATGAGTAGGCTTTGCTCTTACGATATGCCTGGGATTTTTCACGAGGAAATATTGCCAAACTTCGTGAATAAATTTGATGAATTAATGCTCGAGACATATGGCCCGACTTATGAAAGGCCCGATTTCATGAGTTGTTTGCCTAAAAGAAAGGCAAGAAAGGCAAAAAAGACCCAAGAAATTAGTCCCGAGAAGGAAAATTATTTTGAGGGGTATGAACGCTATGACCATCCTACTCAATTCGACGATGATCCTAGTGCACACTTCGACGATGATCCTAATACTCAGGAAACTTTTATTGTTGGTCATAGTGCTCCAATTCTTAATCCTACTCAATTCGACGATGATCCTAGTGCACACTTCGAAGTGGAAGAGGCTCCAAGGGACATGGTTGGTCCTAGTGCTCAATTTGATAAAGGATCCCTTATAAAGCCGATCAAGATAAATAAAGTGGATTGGTTGAATGAAAATTGGTGGGAATGTGATAAGCATATTAACCTCCCGGGTAATTGTAGTGCAAAAGCAATTATTTCTTTGAAACCGGGCAATGAAGTGGAGGATACTATAGTCGATTGCTATACTGAATTGCTTGAAAAAAGAGAAAGAACCCTCTTTGGTCATCAAGTTGGTGCCGTCAAATATTACTTCATGTCTCCGTGGTTCTTCCAAGTAATGGGGGCTCATCATTGCAAACCTATGAAGAAGAATCCCGCAAAAAGGAAAGCTAGTGAATGGACGGCCATTGATACGGACTTTAGAGCATATGGCATAAAGGAAGGGGGGAAATGGTAACCAATTTCGACTATATTATCATGCCGGTTGCAACGGGCGGTCATTGGATCCTATTCTTGTGGTCAATGACCACTTTTAGAGTATCTTTGTTTGATCCTCTAAGGGACGATACAAAGCACATGAAATTAAAAGAGCTATACAAGACGGAGTTCTACATTGTGGTATATTTTATCTTCCTTTTTTTAATTTCTAGTAGTACATGTTTGTTTGATACATTACTAAGACAATTCATGTTTGCTTGATAGGAAAAATTGGTCCCTCTCATGTTGAATCGGTTGGATCCTACAAAATTTGAACATGTCGTATTCCCTGATGTTGAATGCCACTCTTCACTCTTTCCCTCTTGCGACCTTTAGTGGTGGAAATTATAGGGTCTTCCAAATTTTCAAAATTTTCAAATCCATCAAAATCTTCACCTCCACGTTCATCCTCACATGATGGATTGCGGAGTTTTTGTTATGAAGTATATAGATTGTATATTGACTTGCAATACCCAAGCTTGGTGTGGTGTCCAATGGAATGAAGATGTGATTAAAACATTCCGACGGCGTATTGGTTGGGGAGCTCCATAAAAATGAAGCTCGGCATTTGTCTTTGTATTCCCACGATTGTAGACTATCGGGATTGTAGGTGTGACGCCCCGGGATCCGGGGTCAAGGATCCCGGCCGTCAAGGTCCAATTTCCGATCAATATCAATATCTCTGTAGTCTTTTTTTTTAAATAAGCAGTTGACCCCACACTAATACACACACACACACACCAGTCATATGCTCACAGAACAACATCCACAATATTTAAAAGTTTTAAAGTTAACAGTTATTACAAGCCCAGAATTTACTAAGTACATTGTTGAACAAAGCTTCTACAGGAAGCACTTCAACAACTAAAGTTTATTACAACTTACACACTTAATTTACGTAAATCTACTAAGCCCCTTCGCTTGTCACTACCTCGGGGATGGTCGCCAGCACTCGCTCAAAAGGTCGCCTTTCCCTTACCCTCTTGCGGGGTGTGGTACGTAGTATCGGCATGGGACCTAGCTGCTATATACATAAGTAGCAAGAGTGAGCTATAATAGCTCAGCAAGATAATACTGTAACTAAAATTTAAAATGTGAACAGGTATACATATATGTATATGCATATGTAATAGCAAGAAACAATTAAAATCCTTAAGGAAGAATAGAGCTCTTATTTAATAATACATCATCCACTTACTGTTATAAGAAAGAAATCTAAATTAATATAATATCAGTTTTTCTTCATCTGTAACCATAATTCCATCATCTCATATCATTATTCTGTTTTCAGTATAGAAATCTGAAAACCATTGTCTACCCTTTCTTTTCAAAAACATTGGGGATATCTGCTGTCGCCTGATACGTTAGGACGATGATCAGTCGCCTAATCGTACCTGCTCTCTTTTTACTACCGGTAGAAGGAATGAAGATCATCCCTGGAGGAAGGCCACCTGCTAACATCCTCCCTTGGCATCTTCGTGCCGTAATAAAAATAATAAATGCTGGACTGTGTCGCACACAGCCCTGACACAGCCACTTACGCAAGTCTGTTGCAATCCCCCTTTTTATCACATCATTATTCCCTTTTCAAAATATCATTCCACATTTCCATTTTCTTGCTTTCATTTCCATTCTCGCACATTACTTCTATAATATATATATATATATATCATAATGCTTTGATTATGATCCAGACCTCTCTTTCATATTCAGAAATCAAATATACTTTTATATTCATAAAATATTCCATCTATTTTAAGAGTAATGCATGATAATCAAATAATGTTTATTAAACCACTGATACTCAAAAAGAACATTTTTTTAATATAGTATTATAACCATATAACCCTAGATAACAACTGATACCATTCTCTCTTATTCTCTTAATCATAAGGCATGTTCAATTCATGCATAATCATCTCTATACATATCCATCTTATACTCTTATTCATATTCATATTCATCTCATACTCATATCCATATTCATATACATCTTCGTATATCTTTCTTTTCAACATTAATACTCAAGGAAGACAATTTCTTCACAATATAGTAATAATAGCATCACATATATATTCCATGAAATCAAATTTCTTTGTGAAGATAAGTAGTTTTACAAGTAAGGATAGAAGAAATCTTGCCTCGGTTTCGATATCCTGACGGTATGGCTCGTCCCTCTTCCGGAGTTTCTATAAACACAAAAGGACCGTCGTTAGAACCACATCTCTTACTCACTACACTCTTGTATAACATTACCTTTTGAAACTTTACTATATGTTTAACGTATTCCTATTACCCCAAAGGTTCAAGAACTTAGCCATTTAAAACCTTAATCGAAGTTTCAGGGGTTTTCACCATTTCCCTTAACGACCACACTCGTCTGCAGAATTTCTTATAATTTTTAAATTTCGAATTTTATTGTGAGGTCAACTGGAAATAGTTCTTTGACCACACTACTACCATATCCCAAAATTTCGTGACTTTTAACAATGTTAAAGTATGGTAATTGTAACCTCAAGTTTGATACATTTACGGTTTCTCGGTTTCTGAACCGCTTTCACTAAAACTTACTTTTCTCCTAAACCGTTCATCAGATTTTAACGCACCTTATATCAAAACGATCTATGAACTAAGCTCTATCATTTCATAGTTAATTAGGAACCTAGACAGTAGGGTACCGTACGGATGCAGGGGGTCCAAAACAGGGCAACTTACATCCTAACGAAAATCGGGCATTATAACGGCTATAATTTCGTACTTTCCATAAATCCAACTCCTCCAAATCAATTATCAAACACCATAATCATCACCTACACCATGTGGTCTTCATTACCAGCCATGGTTACAAGTCCACAACACACAATTTCCACATCAAAACAAACCATTTATAACACATACTCATTATAAACTAAACATTAACTTCACTTAACTACTAACCAACTTAGTTTACACCATAAATACAAAGAGGGCAAGAGTAGTTATACCTTCTTGAAGCTCTAACAACACTCAACAAGCCTTGGGTAATCCTTAACAACCTTACAATAGCTTGAATCAACTAAAGGAGCCATGAAAAACCAAGTTAGTTTCTTAAAGTTATTATTCATGCACTATTCATCATTACCTTCATGATTTATTTCTCAAATATGGAATGGAGTTAGAAGCTAGGATTCATAGCATACCTTAGTCTATATGTAAGCAACCTTCATGAATTTTTCCTTGAATTTAGATGGCTTGGAACTAGGGTTTCAAGTTTCCAATTTCCCTTTTTTTTCTCTTGGCCGAATGCAATGAAGAGGATGGGGGGAGAGATTTTTGTGTTTTGTTAATCTTATCTCATCTTGTCTTAATTTCTTGAGAATTCTAGAGTTTTGTGGAAAATCCCATGGTTTAAAGACTAATTTGCCCTTAATTTTGAGTTAGTGGAATATGAGGTCATTAGTGATGTCATTAGGATGAGTTCATATTCTCATTTACTTATTTTCTAAGTATTATGCTACTAACCTTGGACAATCATAATGTGGTATGCATCCTTGTTAAATTACTAATCTTGGTTGCTTGGTTTCCATATTCGTCTAATCGTGGTTCGTTTCGAGTATACCTCATTATCTCAGTGGTTTTCGAAATCATTTACAAATCCAATTTCCTTTGGTATTCTCTTAACTTAATAATCCCTTGGTTTAACTTAAATTCACTAATTCCTCAATATATAATTCCTTTAGTATTTCTATACTCCTTAATATCCAAGATATAGAAGTTCGTTCGAGCTCAAAATCCTCAAAATCAAAATTCAGGAATTTCTAAAATCCATCGTCATTTAGAGTCACTTATTTTCAATGTACAACACTAATATGGTTTCTGTTTACTCATTTTCCATCCCTAATATAGAGTACCTACACACCATTTCCCTGGATTCCTCAAAATCACTATTCATTTGGGCACTGTAGCCTTTCTTAAGTTAGGGTTATTACAGTCTTCCCCCCTTAAAAGGATTCCGTCCCGGAATCATGTTGGAAATGTCCATAAGTATCTTTTTCATTCACACCTTCTAACTTCCACTCTATTTCCTTCATCCTTTTCCTTTTGTAATATCTCTATCTTATTTGCGAAGAAATATACTAACATAACTTCCTTGTCATTCATCAACATGCCATTTAGTTTATCAATAGCAGTCCTTTTACTGTCTTCTCTTCACAAATCTCCTCCTGTTTCCAGTCATTCCATGTTATCTCGTCTCTCCTTCCTCTTTTGACGAAGATATCCGCCACTACATTGACCTTTTCTGAATGGTAGTGTATCTCACTTATGGTTTGACCATCTTCTGATCTCTATCATGACATAAATATTAACTCCTCAATATTCCTATAGCTCCTCTCTGTAAAATTTTCCAGAAAATAAGCTCTAATAATATTCTTTAAAACAATTGTAAGAAAATACCACCTATAATATATATTTCCTGTTCGTCTCAACGAGCTTGTGTTTTCCCAAAACACTCCTACTTTTCTTTTCATAACGTTTCCTAGCCCTTAACAGATACTGATTTTCCTTATCTATATTATTAACTTATTTATTCCATTAATTGATTAAGTCGATCCTTAACCAAAGACTTACACACAAAATTTAAATCGAAAAGCAAGTACCTGTATCCGCATCTGGTTTCGTCAACGCTTCCCCTAAGGTCATGTTGTACACTCTAGCAGTAGGCCTATTTGAAGCAGCCCCACTCTGTCCTGGCGCGTATGACCCACCTGAACGGCAATCTCTAGAAATGTGTCCTAATTTCCCACACTGGTAACACTTAACATCTCTTTTAGGGTTTGCATCAGTTGATGGGCACTGGTTAAGGTAGTGTCCTTTTTGTCCACACTTAAAACAAGTTACTCCCAGCACTCTACAGACTCCTATATGCTTCTTACCACACGTGTCACAATCTGGCAATGGTGGTCGTGATTGATTGGACTGAAATGTCCCTGAAGATTTACCACCCTGATTCACCGTCTCACTAGTAGTCTTGTTACCCCCCGACTTTCCCACAAATTGAGATTTTTGTCCTCTACCTCCTTTGTTAAAGTAGCTTCCCTCACTTGAACCTCCTTTTGGGCCCTCAAATCTACTTTTCTTATTCTCTCGACCTATTTGAGCCTGCTCACTCTCGGCCTCTATAATTGATGCCTTTTGAACCACCGCAGCATAATCAGTCAACTCAAATGGGGCCACTCTCGTTCGTAACCAGGGTTTCAATCCTTGTTGAAACCTTTTTGCTCGTTGTTCTTCAGTACGCACAAACTCGGGAACAAACCTCGACAGTTCTGTAAATTTAGTTTCATACTCTGCCACTGTTAGGTTATCCTGTTTTAACTCCAGAAACTTTAATTCCATTTGGTTTTCTAAATACCTAGGAGAATACTTTTCTAGGAACACCCTAGTGAAACGCTCCCAGGTTATCACTCCCGCTTCTTCTAGGTTCTTCTTAGCTTCCCACCAGTAATTTGCCTCTCCCTTTAAGAGATAGGCTGCAAAAACTGTTTTCTGATCTTCCTCTATCCTCAGTATTTCGAAAGCTTTCTCCATTTCTTTTAGCCATGCCCTAGCTACTACTGGGTTAGTGGTTCCCTCAAATTCTGGGGGCTTTAACGACTTAAAGGCACGAAAGGAATTAGCTGCCTGATTGGGGAGGACAGGTGGTTGTTGGGGATTCTGTGGATTAGCCAAATTCTGCCTTAATAAGTCCATGAATTGGGCAAAGGGATCACCTCCCGGATTCCTTTGTTGGCCAGTTGATTCCTCTTCTCATTCTTCATGATTTTCTTCATTATAAGCATTTTCGTTCAGTCTAGTACCTTCTATATTTGGACTTCTTTCGTCTCTCTCATTTTCCTTTCCATTCGCTCTACTATCACGTCTAGGCGGCATAGTTCTGTACATAACAATAGTCCTTATTAATTACCCGAATTTGGGTTACAATATACATCATTTCTATATACACAATTATATCATTAATTAACTCATTTGCACATCACAATATCTTTATCACGCGATTTGCATCTAGTTATATCATAACTTTAGTAGGTAAGTGTATCGCCCTTAACACGATTGCCTTTTCATTAAGTCAATCACCTTTTATACATCAATATTTTTGAGTCTCAACATTTAAAAAATAATAATGCAGCAAAAATTTAGATAGAAATGCACAAACTTCATTAATGTACATAAATATTTTACAATTTGGGTACAACATCTTTTACTGCTAATAATATACATCATCTAATACAAGGTTCGAAACCCAAAACATAGCCGTACATACTAATCCGATATCACAAAAGTACTACTAACTGTCCTCTAATCAGACTCGGATTAAAACAGTGAACAACTAAACTAATCCCCAAAATGACATCAACAAGATGACTAGTCTGATTAGTGACGAAACTACTATCCCGGCTCACAACCCTGCCCTGACAACATCCCGGATCTGGACTACCATGGTAGTAACTGTTATTCCCAGATTACACACTTGTATAATTGTAGAAGGGGGGGTTGAATACAATTCTTGATATTTATAAATTTCTGATAAGAAATTCAGAAACTTATGAAGAGATAATTGCAATGTAAGAATTAAACACAAACACATATAAAATCAGGTGGTTAAAATGCACCACCTGAAGCTTTTATTTGAAGAAAACTCTGTGATACAAAATGTACACAGCTGCCGTTTTACAACTCTTTGCTTCTAAAGATATTCAAGAAACCCTAAGCAAATATGTCTGTTTTCTTGACCTACAAAGAGTTGCTACACTTGGTTATATATCCCAAGTTTTACAAGTACTACTGGAATAAGATAATACTAATCTAATTCTAGTTGACTTGCTACTACACTCCAAATACACATGTAGCCGAAAGGTTGTCCTTGTGTTCAGACATGTCTCCTGCACCTTTCTTGTATTCATAGTGTAAATGGAATGCTTCTTTCTTCTGTGTTTCCAAAGTATGGCTGCCATACTGCTTTTTGTATCTACTTTAAACTCATGTGATCTGTCAGTCAAACATGTCCTTATCAACTGCTAATCTCCAGCTAATCATAGAAATCAGTGTCAATGATTATCCGTTGATGATGTACACTGACATCCGTTGATGATGTATACTGACATCCGTTGATGATGTATAGAGCAGTATCCGTTGATGTTGGGACTTGAGCTGTATCCGTTGATAGAGTGGATTTGAGTTGTATCCGTTGATAGAGTTTAGTCTTCATCCGTTGATACACTTTCACTTAGACAGAATTACATAGCATAGCTTATTTACAATTGGCTACCCTATTCTGCCTATCCGTTGATAGTCAACATGACTGTGGATAAAAACACTATCAACTGATAACATAGAGATACTGCAGTGTGCTACAAAACCTCATCCGTTGATGAGCTACCTGTCAACGGATAGAGTTATAAATCCTCATCCGTTGACAGCTACAAAACCTTAAACAATTTGATTGATTGTGAAGTTATCATCAAGTACAACATATTCCTAACAATCTCCCCCAATTTATACTTGATGGCAATAAAGCATAAATTCAGGACCTTGATGATAACAAAACATTCCTAAAGATATATAAAGAACAATACATAAATTGTATTAAGCTACAATAATTAAAAACTGAAAGTTTGAGAAATTTACAGAGAAGTGCTCCTCTAGACTGAGCAGATTAGGACTGTTTCTTTCCTCTTGTTGGCATCACCCTTGATTTTCCTTCCTTGGCAGAGTTGGACTCAATCTGTATTTGGAGTTGCCTATAGAAGGCATCTTCTTCATCAACCTTTGGATTTAGCTTCTGTTGTAGCCATCTCAGGTATTGAGAACTAGCCTTTGGTAGTTGGTCTTCTAACCTGAAGAATCTCCTGTTACCATCTTCATCCCTGAACTCCATCATCCAGAAAGGTTGGAGGTGGATTTTCTGTCCATTGTATGGGATCTTCATTTTCCTTGGTAGACTTGATGGTGAGTTCCAATCCCTCCTTATTTGTTCTATTTTGTCCAGTATCTCCCCTTTTGCTATCTTGGAGAACCCTGTGTATCTCTTGATTGCAGAGAATACTTTGGTTAAGGTATGATAATTTTCTCCAAGAACCCTTTGTAGTGGCCATGTCCTTTCCGTTCCTCCCTTGTATACAAAGACCAATCTTTCAGGCAAATGTTTATATTTGTCAATTCCTCTTACTTCTGACAATTCATCCAGATAAAGATTCATGTCAGAGTATTCTTCAATATCTGCCTGATAGATAAAATCATCCTTGTTTTCCAAGATTGGCTGCCTGACAATTGCAGGTACCCTAGCAACTTGAATTGGTTCCTTTGAAGGTTGCTTCCTTGGTTTCCTTTTCTTCTGTGTAGGCTTCTGTTGAGGCTTCAGCAAGAATGAAGGAACCTCAATGGAGTCAAGATTCATTGGTTCCTCTTTAGGTACTATAGGCTCACCATGGAAATTTACATCTGGGTTGAATACTTTCACATCAATAGGTTGTGATGAACCAACTGTCTCTTTGTTTTCAGTTTCTGGAGAGACAGGCCTCCTTGCATGTGATTTTAATCTCTTGGATTTGGGGACTGATTTCCCTTTCTTTTTGAATTTGGGGACTTCCTCAGGTTCCCTCAATTCATCCTCTACCTCATCCAATAACTCTTGAGCCAGCCTTGCTTGCTTCTCATCTGAGTTTTCATATAGATATTCAGTGCTTGGTTGAGATTCTCTTAGCAGCCTTGAAGTCTCTTCTCTCTTGGCTTCAACAAATCTAGGATGGCTGTTGGATATGTTTAGAACTTTTCCATTCCTTATGATTACAGCCATCCATTCTCTTACACAACTGTTAGTCTTCTCCTTGAATTCCTTGATTGCCTTACCCATCAACTTCTCTTCATCATCCTTGGGAAATGGAAAGTCCAGTTGTAACTTGTTCTTCCCATTTGCTTTTGGTGGTGAGAAGGGTCTTGATTTGATGTAGGGTTCAAATTCCTTAACATGAGAAGGCTCAGCATCATAGAATGTAGGAGCCACAATTGCTGGAGTGAGCACCTTCAGAATTGTTGTAGATATTGTTGGAGCTGAGGTTTGGCTAGAGAACAGATTTGATGCAATAGATTGATTGATCAATCTTTCTGTCCTCATTATCCTTTCATAGTTTTCTTCTTTCATCTTTTGGAGAGCTTCAATTTTGGCTAGCTTTTCTTCTTCTGTCAAGTTTGAAAGATCAAACTCTTCAGATAGAGGTTTGGATTTGCTGGGGGAAGCTGTGACAATGAATTCTTGTGGATTGACCACTATGGTAGGCTGCTGCTCCCCCTCACTTGCTGCTTCCCTTCTTTCAGAAATTAAGATTTGACTTGTAGTTGCCACAGCCTCTTCCACTTTCTCCCCCTTTTTGTTAGCATCAAGGGTTTGACTAGAAGTTGGGGCTGCAACTAACCTTTCTAGCAGTTGGGTTTGCAGTTTCTGATGTTGAAGAAATTGCTCCATCTGGGATTCCATCTTTTCCACTCTTGAAGTGAGAAGTTGCACAGATTTAGCCAGGTTGTCTTCTTTGAGAAACCTTTGTTGCAACACCCTCTGAGTGGCTGTAGGAGCTAGTTGCTCTAGCTTGGAATCCACAGAGATCTTCACATCCTTGATTTCTTGTTTGACCTCCTCTAAATTGGATCTCTGAATCACCATTTGCATCTTTTGTAACTTTAGGGAGTCAATTGCCTGTTGAAGAACAACCTTTCTCTGTGGATCTGCTTCTGGGTGCTCAGCCAGGGCAGATTTATATTGCCTTATGATTTCCATATCAAGTTGATGATAGGTGTAGTTTTGAGCAAATGCAAAATCATGAATACTGCTACCACCTTCATCTTCAGAGCTCTGGCTGTCTTCATCTTCAGAATTGTCAAATTCATCACTCTCAGCAGTGGTTGGCAGAGCTGCTATAGATTCCTTAGCTCTAAGTAGAGATTGTGAGGTGTGCACTAGGTGCATTGCCTCCTCTGCTTCCACATTGCCCTGTTGTGCCAGAATTTGATAGGCCGGAACAGGGTGAGTAAAGGTTTCAGCATCCAAAGAAATGGAGTCAATCATGGACTGATATTCTCTTTGAAATTCCATTTCCTTGGATGCATCCTCAACCCCCATTGACTCACTAGCAATGGCTGCTTCTTCCATCCTTATCTCTCCTGTAGTCCCTTCTCTCCCCTCATCTCTCTTTTCTTGCATCAAGGGCTCCCCTTGGCTCACACCTCTCACACCCTCACCTTCACCTACTAAGGTGGTACTCTCAAACTCTCCTTTTGCCTGACCGGAAGAAATGGCCAGCCTCTCATTATTTATCTCTCCTTTTGCCTGCTCACAAGGCAGCCTCTCACTCCCTTCCCTCAAACCTAAAAGTGTTTCAACTACTGAGAACTCCTCTACACTTGACACTGGAATGTCAGATATAGCAGTGGTAGAGTGAGTTATCAACGGATAAGGAATATCCATTGATGAAGTAGTTATAGCTGTCAACGGATGGCTAGATAGAGGCGCATCCGTTGATGGAGAAACACTTGTCAACGGATGAAGGATATCCGTTGAGGAAGGAATAATTATATCCGTTGAAGAGAAAACCAATACTGAATCTGTGGAGATTGATTTTAAGTTCGAGGCCACAGTCTGTGTTGAGAATTCTGGAAGGGAAGATTGATGGTCCAACAAATCATCTAAAAGATGATGACCACCAATTATAGAGTGGGGCTTCTCCAAGAATCTTAAAGATGGAGAATCAGGAATTGATGTAGATATCATATCCACATCCAGAGAAGGAGTTGGTAATGGTGGATTGTAATGTGTATCGATTTGAAGATTAAGATCAAGGGGCTGTGACTCCACATTTATTGAAGCCACATCAAACTGAGTTTGAGAAGGTACAGTTTCCTGTACAGTGTGTGCACCCTGTGATTCCCCTGTGGTTTTAGATTTCACTCTTCTTCCATAGGTTATTGAGATTGGGCTATAGGTGTCCCTAACCCTCTTGTGCAGTGTTCCTTGTGGGGAACTTGATTCAGTAGTCACACTCTTTTGGGAGAGTGTAACTAGAATTTGGCCTGTAGTTACATTAGCAGTCTTTTGAGAGACTGAAATGGTGGTTGCACTCATCTCTCCTTCCTTATCCTTAGGGCTTCTTTGATGTTCACCCTGTCCCTCACCACTCACTACCACCTTCACACTCCCCTCAAGAGGTTTGGTAGTTTTTACAACAGGTGTCTTTTGAGAGACACTTGAGGTTTGCCTTTTAGAATGTGGTTTTGGAACTTTGGATTTGGTCACTTTGGTAGGAGCCTGTTTGGTCACAACTACAGACTCCATTGTGACACTAGAAGGCAAAGAAATTTGGGGGTTGGAGATAGGGGTTTCAGAGTTAGAGATAGTTACCTGAACAATTGGTAGATATACCAACTGTACTCTTGCATTGAGGTTCATTCGAATCAGGTCACTTAAGACTCTCTTCTCCTGAACAAAACATTGGAACTTGCTATCCGGGTTAGCAATGGATAGCTTATTCTCAGACACATGCAGTGCTAAGAGCATTAAAAATCTAGGAAAGTAGATATTCTTGCTCCTAGTTTCCTTTTTACCCAACTTTGCAGCTATCTCATACATAACTAATGTGCCAAAATTATAGAATTTATCATTTAAAAGCATACACATCATTGTTAGCATGGACTGGGTAACAGCATCAAAATTACTAATTTTTCCTGAAAAAGTTTTAATGAAGGCATCACAGAAGTAGCTCCATTCTTTAACCATTCCTTTTCTAGCAATTTTCCCTAAGTTTTCAGTACTAAGGGCATAATTAATAGAATTAAGCATGGCAACAATTTCAGCATCAGTAGGTACTTTCAGACAGTTATTCTCAGGCAATTTTAAACAAGCAGTTATTACATCAGAATTAACCACATAGTTTTTACCCTTTAAAGAAAAAGCAATTGTACCGTCTGTGCCATTGTACTCAGCAGATGTCCACATTTCTTCAATTACCTCGTGGATTAAGGGAGTGGTAGCCGTCATAGCGTATGACAGCTTGCATTTCTTCACGAAACTCATCAAAGTGTGGTAAGCTTCTGGAGCATTCACTGTGTCAACAAAGGCCGCGAAATTGTTCTTCTCATAGGTAAACCCAGTGGAGGACATCATCTTAACAATAGGCGCCATTGAAGTGTTTGAACTTTGGTTACAGAGAGTTTTAGGGAAGAAGATGCAGTTAACTTTTGATATGCTTGAAAATGAATAAAAGTGAGATGTGAGAGTACAAGTTCGCCTTTTATATTTTTCAAGAATTAAAAATGAAATAATTAAAAGTAATTACTCCATTGGTCAAAAGTAACTGTCAGATAATAAATAAAAAGAGAATAAGTACAGCCATGATTAGATATACACGGTTACCAACGGTTAAAAAAAATATGTATATCAACGGATATAGAATGAACGGTTGAGATACAGTTTATCCGTTGATGACGTGGATAGCCTGTTACCCGTTGACATGCAAAAATCTAGTAATGTGTTTATACTATCAACGGATAAAGGATATCCGTTGATAAGCTAATTTTGCCTTAGGCAAAATCTCTGCTGAAAATTTTTCTGAAAGTTTTAACTTTCAAGTAAATCAAAACACATTTCCAGCTTCAAATTATTGAAATCAAATATCACTAGAAATTATGACAAGTTAAGCATACCTAGCTCACCTACCAATCTTGTGAATGTGGATTCATCAAGAGGCTTGGTGAAGATATCTGCAAGCTGCATTTCACTTGGCACAAAGTGCATTTCTACTGTACCATTCATCACATGTTCTCTAATGAAGTGGTATTTGATGTCAATGTGCTTGGTTCTCGAATGTTGCACTGGATTCCCTGTGATGGCAATAGCACTTGTGTTGTCACAGAAAATTGGAATCTTCTCAACTTTTAGACCATAGTCAATGAGTTGGTTTCTCATCCATAGAATCTGTGCACAACAGCTTCCAGCCGCAATGTACTCAGCTTCAGCTGTAGAAGTGGAGACTGAGTTTTGTTTCTTACTGAACCATGACACAAGCCTGTTTCCTAGAAATTGACAGGAACCTGTAGTACTTTTCCTATCAACTCTGCAACCTGCATAATCTGCATCTGAATAGCCAGTTAGATCAAAACCAGATTCTCTTGGGTACCAAATGCCAAGGTTTGGTGTTCCCTTGAGATACCTGAAAATTCTTTTAATAGCTATTAAGTGAGACTCTCTAGGATCAGCTTGAAATCTAGCACAAAGACAAGTAGAAAACATTATATCAGGTCTACTGGCTGTTAGGTATAAAAGTGAACCTACCATGCCTCTATAACTTGAGATGTCCACAGACTTTTCCTTAGTATTCAACTCAAGCTTAGTTGCAGTGGCCATAGGTGTTTTAGCAGATGTACAATCCATTAAGTCAAATTTCTTTAAGAGATCATAAGTATATTTTGTTTGACTTATGAAAATGCCCTCATTAACTTGCTTTACTTGTAGGCCAAGAAAGTAAGTTAATTCACCCATCATACTCATTTCATACCTACTTTGCATAAGTTTGGCAAACTTTTTGCAAAGCTTCTCATCTGTAGACCCAAAAATAATATCATCTACATAGATTTGAACAAGTATTGAAGAGCCATTAATATCCCTATGAAATAAGGTTTTATCTACTGTACCTCTAGTGAAGTGGTTCTCCAAAAGAAATTGAGATAAAGTGTCATACCAGGCTCTTGGTGCTTGCTTCAAACCATAAAGTGCTTTCATGAGAAGATATACATATTCTGGATCCTCAAAACCAGGAGGTTGATGGACATAGACCTCTTCTTCCAGTTCCCCATTTAGAAAGGCACTTTTGACATCCATCTGATAGACTTTGAAATTGGCATGTGCTGCATAGGCTAGAAAGATTCTTATTGCCTCAAGTCTTGCTACTGGAGCAAAAGTTTCATCAAAATCTATTCCTTCTTCTTGAGAATAGCCCTTTGCCACTAATCTAGCTTTATTCCTCACAATTATGCCATTTTCATCTGTCTTATTCTTGAGAACCCATTTAGTACCTATGACACTTCTATCATCAGGTTTGGGCACAAGTTTCCATACTTTATTTCTTTCAAATTGGTTTAGCTCTTCTTGCATTGCTAACACCCAATCTGGATCTAGAAGGGCATCTTCCACTTTCTTAGGTTCCTCTTGAGACAGGAAGCTACTGTATAGACATTCTGCTTGAGTGGCCCTTCTAGTTTGGACTCTTGAATTTGATTCACCAATGATTAACTCAAATGGATGATTTCTAGTCCATTTTCTTGCAGGTGGAAGATTTGATCTTGATGAGGTTGCTTCATTTCCATGATCATGTTGATTTAGCATTGAACTTTGACCATGAGAAACTCCCCCTGAGTTTGTTGTCCTTGCTGAGTTATGAAGTTGACTGTCAATGGATGCATCATTTTGCCTGTCGACGGATGCTTGAGAATTTCTGTCAACGGATGCATCTCTAATAGTGTCAACGGATGTTGCAGAATGACTGTCAACGGATGCTTCATTTTCAGTGTAAGCATCACTTCTAGTTGGTATAACAGCTCTAGGTGGATCTCTGTGGTCATGATCTTCATTCTCCTCATCATCAACATAGTACATTCTTCCTTCACCTTCATTCTCAAATTCCAACTTTTCATGGTAGCCTTCATCATTTAGGCCTAGAATCTTTTGATCATCAAACACAACATGTACAGATTCCATAACAATGTTGTTTCTTAGATTGTAGACCTTGTAGGCTTTCCCTGCTGCATATCCAACGAAAATAGCTTCATCTGCCTTTGCTTCAAATTTGACTAAATTATCTCCATGATTCCTTAGCACAAAACACTTACATCCAAAGACATGTAGAAAAGCTAAAGCTGGTTTCTTGTTGGTTAATAACTGATAAGGAGTCATTCCTCTAGCTTGATTGACCAAGGAAATATTTTGAGTAAAGCATGCAGTGTTGACAGCTTCAGCCCAGAAATATGTTGGTAATCTTGATTCACTTAACATTGTTCTAGCTGCTTCAATGAGAGTTCTGTTTTTCCTTTCAACAACCCCATTTTGTTGAGGTGTTCTGGCAGCAGAAAACTCATGGACAATTCCATTCTCTTCACAGAAAATCTTCATTGTGGAATTTTTGAATTCAGTACCATTGTCACTCCTGATCCTTTGTACTCTGTCTTCAGAACCATTGTTTAGCATTCTGAGGTGATTGATAATGATTTCACTTGCACAATCCTTGGAGTGCAGGAAGAAAGTCCATGTGAACTTAGAAAAATCATCTACAATCACCAGACAGTATTTCTTCTTTGAAATAGACATGACATTTACTGGACCAAATAAATCCATATGCAGCAATTGAAGAGGCTTAACAATGGATGACTCTGTCTTGCTTTTGAAAGATGATTTCTTTTGTTTCCCTAATTGGCAGGCATCACATAGCCCATCTTTGACAAACTCCAAATGAGGGATTCCTCTAGCAAGATCCTTTCTTACCAAATCATTCATAACTTTAAAATTCAAATGTGACAGCTTCTTATGCCATAGCCAACTCTCATCCTTACTTGCTTTGCTGAAGAGACAAGTAATGGATTCTGAGCATGCTGAATTGAAGTCAGCTATGTAAACATTTCCTTTTCTAAAGCCTGTCAATACCACATTGTTGTCTTCCTTGGCAGAAACAACACAGGCTTCTTTTGTGAACTTTACTTCATAGTCTTTGTCACAAATCTGACTGATACTCAGCAAATTGTGCTTTAAACCTTCAACTAAAGCCACTTCTTCAATGATGACATTGTCTTTTGAAATCAGGCCATATCCCTTAGTATATCCTTTGCTGTCATCTCCAAAGGTAATTCTAGGGCCAGCTCCTTCCTTGAACTCTGTGAGCAGGGTTGAATCTCCTGTCATGTGCCTAGAACATCCACTGTCTAGGTACCATAGATTCCTTCTGTTTCCCTGCACACATTTCAAAAACAAATCAAGTTGATTTTGGTACCCAAGCTTCCTTGGGTCCTTTCTTGTTAGCCTTTGACTTTGCACTCTTAGCATTCTTCATCTTAGGTGTAGATGCTTGAGTAATGGGGTTTGACAAATGCTCATTTGCATGAATATTGGATGCATGCATGTGTGGAAAATTGGCATACATATTATTCATGTTAGGTAGGTTCCATGACATTTGTGGCACATTCATAGATTGAAAGTATGGATTAGACACATATGGCATGTTCACATATGGATTTGAAAAACTAGCATTTTGATACAAACCAGGCATAACAGGCATTGCAGGCATACATGGCATTGGTTGAGGTACATGAACAGGAGCCTTGTTGACAATCTTGCAATTAGAAGATAAATGATTGACACTATTACAATTACTACAAGTTTTCCTAGGAGCAAACTTGTCAGGAGAGTAATTGTTTTTCTTGTTGATGCCTATCTTACCATTTCTGTTCTTTTTCTTTTTGCCCTCAATTTCTACCTTTTCATTGTCTGATTTACCAACAGCCTTTTTGTTGTGTAAATCACCTATCTTAGCCTTCCCACTGGATTTGGTTTTGCTGCACTCACCACTAACAAAATTCTTGTTTACTGGACCATACTTGATGTCCAGTTTCCTAAGTTCCTTCTTACTAACAGACTTTTTGTTAGTCGACGGATACCTCTCATCCGTTGACGGTTCATCTGTCAACGGATGATCACTATCCGTTGATTCACAAATAGTCTCTAGATCCTCAAGGCCAGGTTCTAGCTCCTTTTTCTTTTGAGTCCAGGTATCCTTCACAAATGATTCTATTCCCTGAACTTCTATTATGTTTTGAGAAACATTCCTACAACTTTGAAATTTAGCAATTATCCCTTGTTCTTTTTCAAGCTGGTCTTTTAAAATCAGTTCTCTTTTTAACACAGCTTCAAGTTCACTTTTAGCATTATTGCAATCAACTCTCATTTTCTCAAATTCTAGAAATTGAGATTCTAGAGCAGCATTTCTATCACTTAAAAACAGATTAGACTCTTTAATTCTATTGTTCTCTTTAGTAAGTGATTTAAGAGTAACACTTAAGTGATATAGTTCAGTAGACATTTCATCTATAACACTATTGCATTCCTATTTAGTGAGCTCAGAGAGATTAGTAGAAAATACCTGATTGCTAGCTGAACTTGCTTCCTGCTCTCCAGAATCAGCCATTAAAGCAAGGTTGACTAACTCAGCATCATCATCAGAATGATTGTCATCAACAGCCCAGTCATACTCTTGGGTCAAGAATGCCTTTCCTTTCTGCCTGAGAAGATCAAAATATTTCTTCTTATAGTCAACAACCTCAGTTGGCTTTCCCTTGTTCTCAGATCTAGGTTTCCTGCATTCACTTATCATATGACCAGTAATCCCACAATTGTAGCATTTAATTTTGGATTTATCCACATAGTTGTTTGTGGAAAAATCCTTGTTAAATGGCTTGGCCATCCCAGAGTTTCTCTTGAATTTCAGCTTAGAGAATCTCCTAGATAGAAAAGCTAAGTGCTCATCTATCTCATCCAATTCATCCTGCTGAAGGGCATTCAATTCCTCAGACACCTTTTCCTTGCTCCTGCTTGATTCTGCTCTACCTTTACAAACCTCCCTGTTTGGTGTAGAACTAGCAGTTTCTGTCCTTTCCTCCTTTTGCTCCAAATTGGCAACGAGTGCAACTGACCCACTTTTCTTTTGAGACTTCTCAATCTCTTCATCCTGCTCCATTTCCAGCTCATAGGTCTTTAAAGTTCCATAGAGCCTTTCAAGAGTAAATGTCTTGTACTCTTGAGTGTTTCTTAGAGAAACAGTCATTGGCTTCCATTCCTTGGGCAGTGATCTCAGAAATTTGAGATTAGAGTCTTTAACCTGATAGACTCTTCCATACAGTTTCAAACCATTTAGTAGCTTTTGAAATCTACTAAATGTTTCATTCAATGTTTCTCCACTCTTAAAGTGAAAATGTTCATACTGTTGGATTAGTAGTTGCATCTTGTTTTCCCTTACCTGTTCTGTTCCTTCACACAGGGTTTGAACAATGTCCCATACTTCCTTGGCGGTAGTGCAGTTAATAACATTGTCAACCATGTCTGTTTCTAGACCATTGAACAGAATATTCATGGCCTTTTTGTCTTTGTGGACTTCTGCAATATCTTCAAGACTCCACTCAGAAACAGGTTTGGGAATGAAAGTGTCAGGTACATCATCAGCCAGGCCAACTCTTGTTGCTGTCTTCATTGGAACGTGAGGACCCTTGTCAATGCAATCCACAAAACCCTCATCAATAGACGAGAGATGTAGACGCATTTTTACTTTCCAGTGAAAGTAATTTTCTCTATCAAGAACTGGAATCTTCACTCCATAATCCTTCTTAGACATGTTGGAAGTGTGTTGATCTTTAAACTTCAAATATGTTAGAAGCTTGCTCTGATACCAATTGTTATTCCCAGATTACACACTTGTATAATTGTAGAAGGGGGGGTTGAATACAATTCTTGATATTTATAAATTTCTGATAAGAACTTCAGAAACTTATGAAGAGATAATTGCAATGTAAGAATTAAACACAAACACATATAAAATCAGGTGGTTAAAATGCACCACCTGAAGCTTTTATTTGAAGAAAACTCTGTGATACAAAATGTACACAGCTGCCGTTTTACAACTCTTTGCTTCTAAAGATATTCAAGAAACCCTAAGCAAATATGTCTGTTTTCTTGACCTACAAAGAGTTGCTACACTTGGTTATATATCCCAAGTTTTACAAGTACTACTGGAATAAGATAATACTAATCTAATTCTAGTTGACTTGCTACTACACTCCAAATACACATGTAGCCGAAAGGTTGTCCTTGTGTTCAGACATGTCTCCTGCACCTTTCTTGTATTCATAGTGTAAATGGAATGCTTCTTTCTTCTGTGTTTCCAAAGTATGGCTGCCATACTGCTTTTTGTATCTACTTTAAACTCATGTGATCTGTCAGTCAAACATGTCCTTATCAACTGCTAATCTCCAGCTAATCATAGAAATCAGTGTCAATGATTATCCGTTGATGATGTACACTGACATCCGTTGATGATGTATACTGACATCCGTTGATGATGTATAGAGCAGTATCCGTTGATGTTGGGACTTGAGCTGTATCCGTTGATAGAGTGGATTTGAGTTGTATCCGTTGATAGAGTTTAGTCTTCATCTGTTGATACACTTTCACTTAGACAGAATTACATAGCATAGCTTATTTACAATTGGCTACCCTATTCTGCCTATCCGTTGATAGTCAACATGACTGTGGATAAAAACACTATCAACTGATAACATAGAGATACTGCAGTGTGCTACAAAACCTCATCCGTTGATGAGCTACCTGTCAACGGATAGAGTTATAAATCCTCATCCGTTGACAGCTACAAAACCTTAAACAATTTGATTGATTGTGAAGTTATCATCAAGTACAACATATTCCTAACAGTAACCGTATCAACTATCTGGGCCCTCCATGCCGGGTCTCCTCTATCACCCAACAACCTCCTAATATCTCCTAATGCTCGTAGCTCAATACTGATCATCCCCAGAGACATCCCATCCGGGATAACCCCTCCTCTCCCTCTCTCTAACCTCTGTAGAAGGGTGTCTATAGTCCTGCGGGACTCCTCTAACTGTCCCTGGAGGGCAAAGTACTCGGTCAATAAGGTAGCTGAAAGTGGGTCACCCGCCGGTAGGGGTGCCTCCTGAGGGGGTTACAGCTAGGGGAGGTGCATCCACAGGTGGAGGTGGTGGAGGTACAAAGGGTGGGGATGGAGGAACCGACTCCGTCTCAGCATCCTCTGAAGGATCCTCCTTCTCCTCAAAAAAACCAAAATGCCCTGGAGGGGTAAACTGCTCAAAAGGATCATCTATAGGGTCAGGACTAGGTATATGGGATGGAACTGGTGACGGCACTGGGACGGGTCCGACAGGGTGGGAACCATCTGAATATCCCTCCACTCAATCGGCTCCCCAGGTATAACTGTCAACCTAGGCCTCTTACGCAGTGGCCTCTCCTCCTCAGGGATCTTCGATCTCACTCTGGAAGGACCTGCCTCGTCAGATCCTGTAGAAGGTCTACCCATATATGGCACTATGGCCACAGCATCTCTCCGTCTCTGCTCCTCTGCCTCCTCTCTCTCTAATCGCTCTCTAGCCGCCGCCCGGCGTCTCTCCCTGAGGTCCTCAACTGCATACTCGGGGACCTCTACCCCGGCCAGCTGAAGATCTAATAGCTCCTGCTCTGACATCCCTAGCCACTGGGGGTCCTGACTCGGCTCACCCATCTCCGCTCCCTATAATGAAACATAAAATTCTATTAGTAACAGTCTATAAAATTATAATATATGCTTAAAGTAAATACTACCTGCGATATACCACCCCTGAACTTGATGGAAGTTCACAATTTATATTATAACTGATACATTTATTATTATTACTTTTGTTCTTGAGCATTATGACTCTTAGCTCTGATACCATCTGTGACGCCCCGGGATCCGGGGTCAAGGATCCGGGCCGTCAAGGTCCAATTTCCGATCAATATCAATATCTCTGTAGTCTTTTTTTTTAAATAAGCAGTTGACCCCACACTAATACACACACACACCAGTCATATGCTCACAGAACAACATCCACAATATTTAAAAGTTTTAAAGTTAACAGTTATTACAAGCCCAGAATTTACTAAGTACATTGTTGAACAAAGCTTCTACAGGAAGCACTTCAACAACTAAAGTTTATTACAACTTACACACTTAATTTACGTAAATCTACTAAGCCCCTTCGCTTGTCACTACCTCGGGGATGGTCGCCATCACTCGCTCAAAAGGTCGCCTTTCCCTTACCCTCTTGCGGGGTGTGGTACGTAGTATCGGCATGGGACCTAGCTGCTATATACATAAGTAGCAAGAGTGAGCTATAATAGCTCAGCAAGATAATACTGTAACTAAAATTTAAAATGTGAACAGGTATACATATATGTATATGCATATGTAATAGCAGGAAACAATTAAAATCCTTAAGGAAGAATAGAGCTCTTATTTAATAATACATCATCCACTTACTATTATAAGAAAGAAATCTAAATTAATATAAACAGTTTTTCTTCATCTGTAACCATAATTCCATCATCTCATATCATTATTCTGTTTTCAGTATAGAAATCTGAAAACCATTGTCTACCCTTTCTTTTCAAAAACATTGGGGATATCTGCTGTCGCCTGATACGTTAGGACGATGATCAGTCGCCTAATCGTACCTGCTCTCTTTTTACTACCGGTAGAAGGAATGAAGATCATCCCTGGAGGAAGGCTACCTGCTAACATCCTCCCTTGGCATCTTCGTGCCGTAATAAAAATAATAAATGCTGGACTGTGTCGCACACAGCCCTGACACAGCCACTTACGCAAGTCTGTTGCAATCCCCCTTTTTATCACATCATTATTCCCTTTTCAAAATATCATTCCACATTTCCATTTTCTCGCTTTCATTTCCATTCTCGCACATTACTTCTATAAAATATATATATATATATATATATATATATATATATATATATATATATATATATCATAATGCTTTGATTATGATCCAGCCCTCTCTTTCATATTCAGAAATCAAATATACTTTTATATTCATAAAATATTCCATCTATTTTAAGAGTAATGCATGATAATCAAATAATGTTTATTAAACCACTGATACTCAAAAAGAACATTTTTTTAATATAGTATTATAACCATATAACCCTAGATAACAACTGATACCATTCTCTCTTATTCTCTTAATCATAAGGCATGTTCAATTCATGCATAATCATCTCTATACATATCCATCTTATACTCTTATTCATATTCATATTCATCTCATACTCATATCCATATTCATATACATCTTCGTATATCTTTCTTTTCAACATTAATACTCAAGGAAGACAATTTCTTCACAATATAGTAATAATAGCATCACATATATATTCCATGAAATCAAATTTCTTTGTGAAGATAAGTAGTTTTACAAGTAAGGATAGAAGAAATCTTGCCTCGGTTTCGATATCCTGACGGTATGGCTCGTCCCTCTTCCGGAGTTTCTATAAACACAAAAGGACCGTCGTTAGAACCACATCTCTTACTCACTACACTCTTGTATAACATTACCTTTTGAAACTTTACTATATGTTTAACGTATTCCTATTACCCCAAAGGTTCAAGAACTTAGCCATTTAAAACCTTAATCGAAGTTTCAGGGGTTTTCACCATTTCCCTTAACGACCACACTCGTCTGCAGAATTTCTTATAATTTTTAAATTTCGAATTTTATTGTGAGGTCAACTGGAAATAGTTCTTTGACCACACTACTACCATATCCCAAAATTTCGTGACTTTTAACAATGTTAAAGTATGGTAATTGTAACCTCAAGTTTGATACATTTACGGTTTCTCGGTTTCTGAACCGCTTTCACTAAAACTTACTTTTCTCCTAAACCGTTCATCAGATTTTAACGCACCTTATATCAAAACGATCTATGAACTAAGCTCTATCATTTCATAGTTAATTAGGAACCTAGACAGTAGGGTACCGTACGGATGCAGGGGGTCCAAAACAGGGCAACTTACATCCTAACGAAAATCGGGCATTATAACGGCTATAATTTCGTACTTTCCATAAATCCAACTCCTCCAAATCAATTATCAAACACCATAATCATCACCTACACCATGTGGTCTTCATTACCAGCCATGGTTACAAGTCCACAACACACAATTTCCACATCAAAACAAACCATTTATAACACATACTCATTATAAACTAAACATTAACTTCACTTAACTACTAACCAACTTAGTTTACACCATAAATACAAAGAGGGCAAGAGTAGTTATACCTTCTTGAAGCTCTAACAACACTCAACAAGCCTTGGGTAATCCTTAACAACCTTACAATAGCTTGAATCAACTAAAGGAGCCATGAAAAACCAAGTTAGTTTCTTAAAGTTACTATTCATGCACTATTCATCATCACCTTCATGATTTATTTCTCAAATATGGAAAGGAGTTAGAAGCTAGGATTCATAGCATACCTTAGTCTATATGTAAGCAACCTTCATGAATTTTTCCTTGAATTTAGATGGCTTGGAACTAGGGTTTCAAGTTTCCAATTTCCCTTTTTTTTTCTCTTGGCCGAATGCAATGAAGAGGATGGGGGGGGGGGGGAGAGATTTTTGTGTTTTGTTAATCTTATCTCATCTTGTCTTAATTTCTTGAGAATTCTAGAGTTTTGTGGAAAATCCCATGGTTTAAAGACTAATTTGCCCTTAATTTTGAGTTAGTGGAATATGAGGTCATTAGTGATGTCATTAGGATGAGTTCATATTCTCATTTACTTATTTTCTAAGTATTATGCTACTAACCTTGGACAATAATAATGTGGTATGCATCCTTGTTAAATTACTAATCTTGGTTGCTTGGTTTCCATATTCGTCTAATCGTGGTTCGTTTCGAGTATACCTCATTATCTCAGTGGTTTTCGAAATCATTTACAAATCCAATTTCCTTTGGTATTCTCTTAACTTAATAATCCCTTGGTTTAACTTAAATTCACTAATTCCTCAATATATAATTCCTTTAGTATTTCTATACTCCTTAATATCCAAGATATAGAAGTTCGTTCGAGCTCAAAATCCTCAAAATTAAAATTCAGGAATTTCTAAAATCCATCGTCATTTAGAGTCACTTATTTTCAATGTACAACACTAATATGGTTTCTGTTTACTCATTTTCCATCCCTAATATAGAGTACCTACACACCATTTCCCTGGATTCCTCAAAATCACTATTCATTTGGGCACTGTAGCCTTTCTTAAGTTAGGGTTATTACAGTAGGTTACTAGTTTGTTTTTAGAAATTTTAAAGATTGTAAGTTACTAGTTTGTTTTTGAAATTGTAAGTTACTAGTTTGTTTGATTTTGAATTGTAAGTTAGAGATTTTTATAGATTGTTGAATTGATTTTGAATTGTTGAAATTTTTATAGATTGTTTTTAGAGATTGTGTTTCAAATGTTGAAATTTTTATAGATTGTTTTTAGAGATTGTGTTTGAAATGTTTTTAGAGATTGTTTGGAATACTATACAGGGGGTGTTGCAAAAACAGGGGAAACAGGGAAAAAAATTTCTGTACTTACGCTCTATAATATAGCGTAAGGGTTAAAAAAACAGGGGAAACGCGCTAAAAATTTCTGTACTTACGGTTTATAATATAGCGTAAGTGTTAAAAAAAATAGGGGAAACGCGCCCTGTTTTTCAACACTTACGCTATATTATAGAGCGTAATTACAGAATTTTTTTTTTGCTCTGTTTTTTTCTTTTTCCCTATACCAAATTCAAGCACGAAATTTCTACTAAAATCAAAAGCACCAAATTCCAAATTGAAAATTGCTAACCAAATCAACAAAATCAATACCAAATTCACTCAAAAGTAAAATCAAAAGCAACAAATTGAAAATTGCTAACCAAATCAACAAAATCAAAAGTAAAATCATGAATTACATTTCCTTGGTTTTTTTGAGTTGGAATTTTCGGGAATCGACTCTCCTAATTTTTTGGACAATTTTGTGAATCATGTTTAGCATCAAGTTCTTTGCAACAATTACATTTCCTTGGTTTTTTTGAGTTGGACATTTCAGTGCCACTCTTCACTCTTTCCCTCTTGCGACCTTTAGTGGTGGAAATTATAGGGTCTTCCAAATTTTTAAAATCTTCAAATCCATCAAAATCTTCACCTCCACGTTCATCCTCACATGATGGAGTTTTTTTCGTAGAAGGCTTCTCTATAGGAAAATTTTCCACAACTTCCACCTCTTTTTCAATCAATCCCATGACATATTTAAATCTTGGAATCGAAAAACTTCCACGAGCCGCTAAATCTTGAAAGGCTTTGCACAAAGTTGTATATCGGGCGGGTTGTGATTGAAGAATATTGCCAATGATGGGACGTTTATACGATATAGACCCGGCAATTTTATTTGCTCCAATTGTCCATCTCAAGTTAATTAAATAGTTAGGGATCTCTGTCCATTGCATCATATTCAAGTATCGAATAACATGACGACAAATCATTCCCGAACTTTCAAATTTTCGACCAATACAACTTATCATATCATTGGTCACGGTTATTTGATACACTTTTCTATTTTCCTCCGCCACCGTGGTCTTATATGTTTCGTACACCTTAAATAGCATAGTACTCATGGAATCTCTCTCATTCACAACATAGGCTCCACTTTGTTTAAGTTCGTGTTGAAAACGTCTAAACATTTCCTTTGTATAAATAGATGCCGCATGATTCTCCAATGAGGAGGATGTTATTCTTGACCTTTCCTTTTCCTTTGTTTCATAGTCCGCTTCTTTCTCACGAAGATATTGTTTCTCCAATGCTTTTTGTGAATTCTCCATAAACTCTTTCAAACCGGTTCTAGCATTTACATACTAGTCAAAAAATGCATTCATTGACTCACTTCTCGAGGTAGTGGTTATCCCGGTAGTGAAATGAAGTTTAGTGTACACACGAACCCACTTATGAATACATTTCTTGCAACCAACCATGATCAACCAAGTTATATTTTCAACCAAATCATTCCACCTATCTTCAAATTGTTCAACCGTCATTGACTTGTACAAACATAAGTTGAAATCTTCTTTGAAATGTGGTTCATATGCGTACAAACCGGATAACTTCTCAACGAATTTGGTACTTATATGCCAAGTACAATAAAGATGGTTCGTGTTTGGTAAAACTTCGGCAATTGCATTTCCAAGTGCAATGTCTTGATCGGTGATGATGGAGATTGGAGGGTTGTTTCCTATAGCTTCCAACCAATTCTTCAAAACCCATATATAAGAACTTTCTTTCTCATCCCTTATTAGTGCAAAACCAAACAATATGGATTGGTAGTGGTGGTTCACCCCCGTAATAGGTACAAATGGCATACTATACCTATTTGTGCGGTATGTGGAGTCAAATACTACCACGTCTCCAAAATTTTTATATGCATTTAATGATCTTGGATCTACCCACAACATGGAACGCACCCGATTATCCTCATCAACATCTACTCGATAGAAAAATTCCCCAAAACTATTACATTTTAATTCTTGGAGTAATGTCAAACCTTCTTTGGCATCACTCGAATCAAATACATGATGTCTAATATCACGCAAAACATTCCGAATGTCTTGACTAGTAAATCCAATATTTTCTAAGCTTCCCGTAAGCTCACCCATTACATTCAAAGATTGTTGAGGCCCAATACCCGACTTACTCAAAATTATAATCAATTCTCGCATGATGGGTGTTATGTTTCTTGGCCTTTGCATGAAATGTACCTTACTAGGTGAAACCATCTCATGATTGTGTACCAAATGAACCAATGTTACCTCCCATTTATTTGATTTCTCTCTATGAACAACATACATTCGCGCCTTACATTTTGTCCAACCAAGAGAATCTCTTTTTCTCTTTTTTTTGGGAACTTCATCTTCATCATCCAAAGATTTTGAGGCTAATCTCCCACCCTTTCGACATATATACAAACGCGAACAAATCTTGTTATTTTTTGAACGTTTATGTGTAGTTCTAATTATTACTTCAAAACCAATACGCCTACCATAATCTCTATAGAACCTCTCCGCTTCATCTAAACTATCGAATAATTGACCAACACATGGGTAAACATCATTCAAATCATCCAAAGAAACACCATTCTCAACATCTTCAACATCATCACCATCATCAACAACATCATAGACAACATCACCATCACCATCACCATCATCATTCTTAACATCTTCATTATTATGATCATCAAGATCTATTATTTTAGGTGTGTGTGGACTTTCGTTAACATCTTCATTTTCTACCTCAATCTCAATCTTACTAGGTGTCTTATTAGGAGATTTTAACTTTGAAAAAATGAAAGAAGCCATGGGTTAAATAGAGAGCTAACCTTAAATTCCAAGCTCAATCTTCAAAAATCTTAATTTGGGATTGGTACTCCAAGCTCAATCTTCAAAATCTTCCAAATCTTCAAATTTGGGTAAGATTTGACAAATAAACTAAGATTTGTAAAGTAGAAATAGGTATAGATTGGTGTAGATTAAGTTTGTAATGGTGTAAAATATATCTCCAAATGATTTAAGATTGGGTATAAACTCAAGAACACTCTTGAAATGATATTTCAAAACATGAAGGGTTGTTTGAACTGAAATTGGTAATAGAGCGGAACAGATTAAGGGTAAAATGGGAATATTTGTTACGCTGTATTATATAGCGTATTGCGCTCTATTATAGACGTATACGCTATAGTATATAGCGTAATTCTTTCTCATCCTGACCGTCATCCTGACCGTTGACTGGACGTTTTAATGGTATAAGATGGGTTGGTTGGATATATTAAAATATCTAACTGTGGCCGGTGACCAGTTTCCCACATATATATATATATATATATATATATATATATATATATATATATATATATATATATATATATATATATATATAAAAGACCAAAATCATGTTGCACATAGTATTGTTTGTTTAGGTTTCTCTCTGGTTTGGCTTGTTTGTATTAATATCGTTGAAAGACAAAAGTACTGGTAATCTTTTTTAGGGATTGTGGGTTCTTAGAATGTAAAATGTGGTTTCTGACTTCACATTTTACATTTTGTAAGACTTATGTCCAATTATGCCTAATTTATATACTATGATCCAAAAGTCCCATGAAAATAAATATATCACAACTCCATTTCTCAAGCACAGGCGGATCCAAATTTTAAAAAAGGAATAAGGTAACATTTCATAGAACCTGAACTTATAATGAAGCTAAGTTTATCATATGATACAAACTGTTTGATCAATGTCCCCTGAGAGTTCTTTTTAATTGTTTGGACATGTTTGATATCTGGCATTTGAATGTTATTATGTAGTAACTATGCTTAATTTGAACTTATTAGCGATAGGTGTTCTTTGTAAATTTTCACGGACCTTGTGAATTTTCTTTTCAAAATGGTCCTTTCTTGATTTTCTAGGGTTTGTTTCTTCTTTGAATGCCTGAAAATGAATTTGCTCTCACTGATTGTATTACCGCTACTTCGAAAGTTTGAATTACTCTTACGCGGTTTAGCAAGCATCAACAACAATTTAATGACAAATTCACACACAAACAACACACGTACTGTCTGGAAAAGTAGTCAAGTGCCTCCAACTTCAAATGTTCATCCCCAATCCATGACAACAATACTTATCCTTGGTTTTACACAATAATGACACACCTGGTTGTACCAAAGTTTTTTTGTTTGGCTGCATATAGAATTGCTTATTTTTGTATTTCTACTCTTGCCAGATTCTTGACTGCTTCTTTACGGGTTATTAGTTTTATGCATGCTATTAGAAATAATATGTATTTGGTGTGTATGCATTCGAATTTCTCTACTGAATTGCTGCAAAAATTCATGTTTTTGCAGGCGGCAACATATAGATAATCAAACGAGTCTTAACAAGATGGAATTTTCCGGTAATTCACCAACATATTTGGTGAAAGATCCTGATACTAGGTTTATTGAGTTGAGAAAAAAAGCAAGATTTTTGGAAGACAAGATGGGAATATTGGCGAAGGAGGAAGAAGAGGTGGGAAAGCTATATGGTAATATATTTCAGACGGTGTATGTGCAAACAGGGTTCTTCGTCACATTTTCAGGCGGCCTAGTTGCACTTTATATCAAGGAAGTTGCTCCCTACTGGATGTTTTCCCTCATAGCGAGTGTCATCTTTTGCTTTGTTGTTGGAGTATTATGTCCAATTGGATTTGCATATCGGCAGCTCAGTGGTCTAAAGTTTACTTGTAAGAAATTGATTGAGGAGAGGGTAAAGATACAAGAGAGTAGTATAAGTTTGCTTAATGAGCACACTGAGATTTTTGTGTTTGTGTCAAATATCGAGAATGAAGACAATGGAGATCTTGCGAATGACATTGGCAAGGATAATCTTTTAAAGAATCTTACAGACTTTCAGACTGGTAAATTTGAAGAGTTTACAAAGGAAGATATTGTTCCGAAATTTTGGAAGAAGTACAACCGCAAGTATATTCTAGCTCTTGGTTTGTGCTGCCTGATGTTCACTGATGTTCACCCTGATGGTACTTTTTTACGGAATATATAAAACAAAATCTCAGGTATTTATATTTCTTTACAAAGTTGTTTTATCTCAGGTATTTATATTTCTTTACAAAGTTGTTTTTCCATACCATAGGCTACAAACTGACTTATTGTTTTTTGTTTGTGACATATTTTAATTTAGGGTGTACAAGGCCCTGTTCTTACTCAAATTCCATCTCCTACCCTATCCGGCCCACTAGTTTCCCCACTAGGACCAGCGGATGCTCTTGCTTTCCTTTCAAGGCCAGTTAGTTCACTTCCCCGGTAAGTAGTTTTTCTTAGTTTTATGTATTATTTTTGCTTCACAATAATGATGAAAAATATGCAGAAACTACTAGTGAGATATTAATGATGATTGTTTGAGTAATAAGTTTGTAAATATCTGCTAGTCAATAGAACTAATTTCTGTTGAAAGCAGATGTTTTTCAAGTTATTTTAGTATGCATAATTAGATATTTCAAGCTTCTTGTTTTGTTATTTCTGTTGCCGCATAAGTAGATGTTTTTCAAGTTATTGAACTGTTTAGTATGCATAATTAGATATTACAAGCTTCTTGTTTTGTTATTTTCTTTTACAATTAAGGCCTTCTGGACAACAACAATTGATGAGTAACTCATTTGATTGTAGAAAAATCTTAATGTGAGAAAGCTTAACTTGAAGCAGAAGACAACACGGTAAAATGCATGGTGGAATGCAAAAGAAAAGCTTAAAGATGCTGCTTGATGGAGCTGTAGAATATGTTGGATTGAAGTATTTCAGTTTCTTATGGATGTTTAGATTTTAAGATTCCAAAATTGTAATTACCTTACGATAAGGATAGATGCAGTAGCTGATTTGATTGAGTTCTATACTGCATGTTTTAATATTCGGTCATTGGCAATGTTTCATACGATTAGCTTCAGGGTGACTTACAAATACATCGCTGTTGGTGTGCTAACTCTGCGAATATTGGACCTCTTGAAAGCCCTTTTCAATCGTGAAATCTTTTGGTCTAATTTGCTTTAAAGCTAATTGTTATATATAGACTTTTGACATGGAATCTACCTGATTTACTTGTCCTAGTCTTGTTTTGTGAGCAGGGTCAATATGTTACCAACACATCTTGATGGAACAAGATTTACGTGCCACATTTCTGTAAACTATTGTTAGCAAAAAGTGTTCCACGGCGTGGTATCATTTTGTTGGATCTTGTTTTGGGTTAATGTTGTATACTAGTATGTTGCTTAGATAGTACCAGCACAATCGATCAGTAGCTATGTATCTCACTTGGTTCTGTCAATTGTCCATGATGATTAACAGTTCAGTGGGATTAGCGAGCATCTTTCAATCAGTAGCATTGTTCTTTTGAGGACAGACTCACTCGTATTTTGAAAAAGGATGGATGGAAAAATTATTAGAAATCCCATGACCAAGGAGACTTATGTCTCTCGGTATCTAATGAATGAACTTAAAGAGATTTACGCAGGTGATGCTCTCAAATTCCATTCGTTTTATATGCATAATCTTTGCTCGATAATTTTAATTTTTTGAAGGTCGTAAACGCAGTACTTCTTCAATTTCTTAGGGCAGATTTGATCACCCGTACTCAGTTCTGCCTGGAGGATAGGGAATGGCCATAATGGTTTACTGGTTTTTTTTTTAAAATATGTATACGAAGATCTGAGCCTGTTTGGCTCACACTTTTTTAAGTCTTTATGAACTTATTTTTAGGTAAAATTTTCATATTTTGATAATTTTTTTATACAAGAATTTAATGTATGTTTGAAATTTCATAAGTTGCAAAAAGAAAAAATTAACTTTTTTCAGGAAAAAGTTAGGAATCTCTAACTTTATTTTAAAATAAGTTACTTACTCTGGAAAAAAGTTCTCCCAAACACCCCCAGAATTTGCTACTAGTGTAGTAGTGTGGTGTTGATCTTATTTCAAGTGGCGTTCCCCCTTCCCTTGTGGCGTCCCCCTCCCTCCTCCCCAAAAACGCTACACGATATAGTGTTAAAAAAAAAAAGTCAAAACGTTACACGAAGCTGTATCTTAAAATGATATTTGGGGATATTTTTTTAGGTTGTAATATTTGGGGCTATTTTTTCAGATTGTAATATTTGAAGCCATTTTGTTTAAAATTGTGATAAATTAGTCCAACACTTACTGATTCAAAAAAATTTAAGTTAGTGTAAAACTTGTTAAACAGACAACAACAAATATTGTGATTAACGGTAGCAATAAGTTGATTTTAACTTATAATCCATAAATTGGCTTATAAGTTCAGTGCTAAACAACCACTACAACTATTAGTATTAGTATTACTATTTATTTATTAATTGATATACTCCCTCTATTTTTTTTTCATACTTTAACTTTTGGCACACATTTTTAAGTATTATTTTGATTGCATAATAAAAATTATTATTTTTAGTTAATTTTCTTTATAAATTAAAATTTTACATTACATATTTTTATTCATAAAAAATTTTAAAAATGACAATTTTAATTATATAATCAAAACATCTAGAAATGTGTGCAAAAAATCAAACTGTTAAATTAAAAAAGGGAGTACACAAAAAAACTAAGGGAGGTATGACTTCAAAATAATATTAATATACTATTAATGATATTTTGATTATAATATACTATTAATGATAAAATTATTAAATGATTCCAAAATAATATTAAAATACATCCGATTAATTTCCCGATTAATTTTTCCAATTAATCCCCGCCTAACCGATTAAACGCTTTTTTTTATTCTCAATTTTAAAAAAGAAAAAAATATTGTTCAACATATAAAGTGGGTCAATAAGTAAAGTGGGCCTGATTTGACCCATCAATCCAACTCGTAAAAAACAGAATACGTTATATATACACATGAGAATATGAGTTTACGAGTAGGCGGCAAAATTCAGAAAAAAGTATAGGCGCCATAATTTTGAAATTTCAAATCCCGCCGAATATTCAAAATGAGTGATCATCATCACAAGCAATCAGTAAGTTCACTTACTCACACACACGATTAATTTCGAAGTTTTAGTATTAATCGATTGTTTACAATTGTTAGATTGATGAGCGTGAGATTTTACCTTCCGAAAGTTCAGTTTTGGATCGCAAGCTAAAATCGGTTGCCGGAGATCAATGTGAAACACCTGAAATTGTATGTTAGCCAATTCAATTTCTCACACACGTTCACGCGATTATTTTCGAAGTTTTAGTATTAATAGATTGTTTACAATGATTGTTAGACTAATGAGCGTGAGATTTTAGCTTCCGAAAGTTCAGTTTTGGATCGCAAGCAAAAATCAGTTGCCGGAGATCAATGTGAAACACCTGAAATTGTATGTTAGCCAATTCAATTTCACACACGCGCACACGATTATTTTCGAAGTATTAGTATTAATCGATTGTTTACAATGATTGTTAGACTGATGAGCGTGAGATTTTAGCTTCCGAAAGTTCAGTTTTGGATCGCAAGCAAAAATCGGTTGCCGAAGATCAATGTGAAACACCTGAAATTGTATGTTAGCCAATTCATTTCACACACGCGCGCGATTATTTTCGAAGTTTTAGTATTAATCGATTGTTTACAATGATTGTTAGATTGATGATGAGATTCTAGCTTCTGGAAGTTCAGTTTTGTATCGCAAGCTAAAATCGGTTATCGATGATCAGTGTGAAACATCTGCAAGTGTATGTTTCAAATTAATTCATAGGTTTGCTTCTTTAACTGCTGATACTGATAATTGATGGCTTTTTGTGGAACTTAGCACTCGTTGTTTTTACTTGAGGAATTTTACACACACATGTGAACAATAATGTCCGATATAAATTTTTGCTTATTGTGTATTTAAATCAATTAAATTGTTATTTTTAATGCTTCTTGAATTGTATAATTTGAGTGTGTATCACAATTAAATTGTTGTTAATACGCATAAAAAAGTGTTAATACGCATAAAATTGTAAGTTTGAAACTTGAATACATACATATGATGATATGCACAAGCTGATGAAACATTTCGTAACTAATTAGCTAGAATTTCTGATATGAATATGAACACACATATACACTTACATAAAAATAAGAGTTCTTTTTTTTTTTCCTTAACACACACACTGCTATCGACCAAAGAACACCATCCTTTAACCACACATCGAAATCAAAGAAGAGGCTTAAAGGGTATAACCAGTGTTCTAAAAATCGTCGAGTCGGCCAAGTACTCATTCCGAGTACTCGTTTTTAACCCCTCATCCGATTCGAGTTCCGAGTTTCAGAGTCAAATCGAGTTTGACTTAGATTTTTACAATTTATTTATTAATATTAATATTATTAGTATACACAGAGCCGGTCCTGAAGTTTAGAGGGCCCTGTGCATAATATACATTAAGTGCATCGGTAATAATTAATAAAAATAAATGCATAGGCAATAAAGTTATTAATTTAATTTTTATAAATAAAATAATGAAAATTATACTTGAAATTATTCACTTGATTTTAAAACAACTAAATCGTTTGAAATAACCCAAAATATAAATGATACTATATTTTTTATTAAAAAAATTATAGAATATTATTATATAAATTAAATATATTTGTATAAATATTATAATTATATAGACATGAGTTTTAAAAAGCGTTCCCCTAATTTTGGGAGGTCCTGTGCGATTGCATATGTTGCACACCTTAAGACCACCTCTGTATACATATAAAATATATAATATTGTTAAAATTTAAATTTTAACACATGAACACTAAAATTTAAATGAATGGATTTAATATATGAAAAAAAATATCCGATTTGTTCTCCGAGTACTCATTCCGAGTACTCTCTAAATTTCCGATTACTCGTTTTTCCAAATCAAAATCGAGTCGAACCGAGTTCCGATTTTTACAACCTTTGGTATAACCAACACGGTCTCATCTACTAATTTACAACAAAGTGCACATTCACGAGAAAAGTAGCCTATGGTTTAGTAACAAAAAAAGCGACATTCTCGAGAAATGTAGTATAGGGTTTAGCAACAGAAATGACTATAGATCAGTGTGAATACATGCATATAACATCCCAAAATTAAATTAAAAAACTATAATACACACAAAACCCATCAACATATACATAAACTAAGAAATACAAGATTCTGCTGCAATAAGTAGGTGAATAGTGTGAATACATACATATAATGTAGGGGGGAGCAAACCCCGGTTCGGTTCGGTTTTCGGGTAAAACCGGAACCGGAACCGCATGTCCTCGGTTTTAAAAATCGATAACCGGAACCGCAACCGAACCATCGGTTTCGGTTTTAAAATCCCGGTTTCGGTTTTTATCGGTTCGGTTTCGGTTTTAAAACCGATTAAAATAAAAATAAGAAAGTATTACAAATTAATTAAAAAAGTAGTTCTATCATTAAAACATAAATCGCCTAAATGTATTCATACAACAATTTTTAAAACTTGAAACAATAAAAAAAATGGCAGATGTCCATTGTCCAGTGAGGTAGTGAGGCAGTCCAGTTGAACTGTTGAAGCACTCTGATCGGAATACAAAATCAATCACTCTGAAGCTGGTTCATAGCACTCTGAATCAGTCCAGTTGGTATTGCTTACAAATTGTTGTCACCATAGATATCAGTAGGATCAACCGCATTGCACAAACAAGACCAAGTGAAGCATACTTTATTATAGACTAACAATAAAAGCATACTTTATTATATATGCAAAGTCATTCACAGATACAGTAGCTAATCCAAAGCTCTACAACACAGCTTTTATTCATCTTAGTTTTAGAAACTCACGATGTAGCAAGTAACAGAGCACTACTTGACTAAATATTCTGAAATTGATTTTAGCTTTACAAGAGTGTTGACAAATCCAGAAGCTTAGTGGGAAAAAAAATATAGGTAGAAAAAAGGATATATAATATATATATATATATATGTGATTAATTTTAAAAATATTTATAAAAAATATAAATATTTATTTATATAAATAATCGGTTCGGTTTCGGGTTTTTTCGGTTCGGTTTCCACCTAAAACCGGAACCGAAATATTAGAACGGTTCGGTTTTTCAATTTTCGGTTTCGGTTTCGGTTTTTTTCGGTTCGGTTTTCCCCGGTTTTGGTTCGGTTTCGGTTTTATTTCGGTTTTTTGCTCACCCCTAATATAATGTCCCTAAATTAAATATAAACAAAACCCATCAACATATAAACAAGATAAAAGGGAAAAATCAACTTACAAGGTGTTAACATGCTTAAAACATCTCAAATCTTGAATATATAAACACAAACGGATGATACAATTATTGTTTCTTGAACCAAATAGCTTGAATATATGCACATATAGTTAACAAGAAGAAAAGGGTTTGAGAGCATTTACTTGTGTAACTGGCTGCTGTGTGGTATAAGACTCCCAAATCACTTCACTTCTATGCCCTAGCTCTAAAACCCCATAAAGTATCTCTTGGAAACGATGTCGTCCAGTACTGCTGGACTGTTGATGTTTTTTAGTTTTTAAATGGTTTTAAAATTTTAAGAGGAATGACTTTGGAACATAAGATTCGGACTTGGGAGTACGGCTATGATGTAATAAGGACTAAGAGCAAGTCCAATAGATCCCTTATATGACCTCCTAACTCAAATTATAAGGAATAAGGTCTAAAATTTTGCTCCAACAGTCTCTTAACTTTTTCTTAAAAAGTTAAAGAAAAAGTTAAGAGCATCATGTCATCCCTTATCTTTAAGGGATCCCTTATTTCATTTTTATCAATAATATATTATTTTCTCTCCTCTTTTCAATTGTTTTCCACTTTTTCTGTTCTTCCTTCCTTCCTTTTCTTTATTATTTAATAATTATAAGGATCAAATATAAGGAAACTTGTTGGAGTTGTCATACCTTATAATATCCTAAATTACTAAGAGCCTAATATTTTATAATATTTATAAGGAAAATACAAGGAGACTATTGGACTTGCTCTATGAGCAAGTCCAACAGCTCCTTAAATGATTCTTAAAAATATAATAAAATAATGATTCTTAGTGATCCAGGAACCTTATTTTGTATAGCAACTCCAACAATCATCCTTAGATTCATTCCTTACTATTATTATAATAATAAATTTAAATCTAACTACTTATTTGAATTTCAATCAAGAGAGGAAAATAAGTGTGGAAAGGAGGGAAAATATTTTTTTATTGATAAAAAGAAAGTTAGGAATGGCTAGACATTCCCTAAAAGTAGGGAATGGCTAGTGGTGGCTAGTGATTTAGAGAATCAATAGGAAGCCGTTGGAGTGAGGTTTTTGGTTAAGTTTCCTATTTTTTGATTTAAGGATTGAAATAAGGAAGCTGTTGGACTTGCTCTAAGGAGACCGGGGAACTGAAAATATAGAATTTGTCATAAAATATGAGTTTTGTTGTAAATCTTGATATTTATTAACCGAAATAGATATACAAAATAGATATATGTAAGAGAATAAATAGTAGAGAGAAAGTATAAGAGAATAGGAGATGAAGATAGAAAGTTATATGTATATTTCTTAAATCTGTTTCACCAACTAAGTCTTCATAGATAAGCTTTGCAAGTCTTACTAAGTAAGCTATTCAATTCTTCTTTGATAAGCATTACAAGTCTTCATAGATAAGCTTTGCAAGTCTTCTTGAGTAAGCTTGGTGAGTCTTCTTTAGAAAGCTTGGTGAGTCTTCTTGAAGAAGCTTTTTGAGTCTTCTTGAGGAAGCTTTGACAATCACTTTATATTTATTTATTATAACACTCCCCCTTGATTGTCAAAAGTGAGTTATTGCAGGGATTAACTGCCTCGTTAAAACCTTTGTTAACACAAAATCACGCAAGCGTACGTGGTCACAAGTAATATATGAATAAGTTGAGTTCGTTCCCACAGGGATCTGGTTTAGGTTTTAATTCAGTCAATGTACCTAGCAATAATGTATGGTTATTTCTCACTGCTAAGACAATTAACAAGATTGGGATTGATTAACTAAAATTAACTAAAAAGGAAATTAACAAACTAAGAATTACTTAACTAATGAGAATTGGAATCGAATTACATCTACAAGAGTAAACATGGGATCCTAACTTCATTAAATACTTTGCTTAGATCTGACGCCTTTAATCACTATATGCAATGGTTATGATATCTGATCGGATAACACGAAACAAGTACACGCTACCTGTAAGCATACGTATACCAAACTACCCATACATCCACAAAAGAGATAGAAGATGAATAGACCCTATATTATGCTTAGACCCATAATATATTTCTATTTATGCTACAAATCATGTTGATAAACAATCATGAACCTATGCTAGCATGGCAAGTTCTAAATCTCAAGATCCACTTTCACTTCACAAGAGATTAACAAATTAGATGTTAGCTACGCATCTATCAATTAAGCATAACCATACAAGGATATCAGATATACATCACACACATATCTTTAAAGCAATCAAGATACTAAAGCTCCATTAATAAATCCGTTAGAATCCCATGACAACGATTAGTTCATAATCGAACCGCTCGTCATCATGGGATCTGATGAAACCATGATATAAAACAAGATATGAATAAAAGAAGTAATTATATTAATAAAATAAAGGGTTGAGAAAACAAATCTAGAATCCAAAATAACACAAAAGATGAAGTAGATCTAGATCCGTTGCTTGTCACGAGCGTTGAATCCTTCTCTTCTTTTCTTCCTTGCAGATCTAAGCTACGATACAATAATAAAATGATCCGAATTACAATGCTAAGATGTGTTTAAATAGGCTCTATATTTCTTTCCCAGAAAGAAATTACCTTCTATTACAATTAGAATTCAATTAATGTACTAAAAACTGCCCAAAATACAATTAGAACTTGAAAAGGGCAAAACAGTAAATTCCCTGCTCCCATCAGTCTGCTTGCCGCGCTGCCTGCTCCCACCACACGCAGCCTGCGCGTGGGAATCCGGTCCTAAGTTGTAGAAAATCTCCCAGGCTTCGTGTGGACAGTAAGATCGCTGAAAACGGACTTCTAGAACTCCAGGTATGGCCAAAACAGTGTAGACTACGCAACCTTCTCAGAAATCCGAATTTTAATCAATTTTTCCTCCAAAAACGATAGAAGCATCAACCATCATCGACATTCTTGTAAATCTACACAACTAAGCTAAACACATCAAAACTACAACAAACTTGAGTCCAAGACAATCAACTTAAGCCGAATTGAAGCGATCCAAGTGGATATAAAATCCACTTATCAACCTTGCATGGAAAAACCCAGTGGGATAAAAACCTTGATGAAGTAAAAAGAGTACAGTCTCCCCCTTAATAAAATATATCACAATTTGACATCTTGGTGTACTAAGTTCCTCAATCTTCGCATACCAATATTGTTTCGCAGCTTTTCAAATGTTGATGTGGGTAGTGACTTTGTAAGTAAATCCACCAGATTATCACATGAGCGAACTTGTTGTACATCAATGTCACCATTCTCTTGGAGTTCATGAGTGTAGAAGAATTTTGGTAAAATGTGTTTTGTTCGATCTCCTTTAATATATCCTTCCTTTAGTTGCTTGATGCAAGCTGAGTTATCTTCGAACATAACTGTAGGACTGTCTGAAATATTTGATAAGCCACATGTTTCTTGGATATGTTGAATAATAGACCGTAACCAAATACATTCTTTGCTTGCTTCATGGATTGCAAGGAACTCTGCATGGTTAGATGAAGTTGCTGCCATAGTCTGTTTTATAGACTTCCAAGAAATAGCAGTGCCAGAATTGTGAATAGATAACCTGTTTGAGATCGCCCAAAATGAGGGTCTGGCATGTACCCAGCATCTGCATATCCAACAACATGTACCACATACGACAAGATTATTTCAAGCCATATACTGATCGTTGTAATTTAATTGAATATAAAGGTCGAGACTTAGTTTCCTCTAACTTTAATCCTTCAGGGATTTTAATATAAATATTACTATCAAGTGATCCATAAAGGTAGGCTGTCACGACGTCCATTAGACCTGTTTCTAATCTTTCCAAACAAACCATTCCCGAAAAGTGACTCCATCCATTACAGGATAGTAGGGTTCCTGGTAATCAAATCCAAGCCTTTGAGAAAACCCCTGGGCTACCAGCCGGGCCTTATACCTTATAATTTCATTTTTCTCATTTCGTTTTCGTACAAATACCCATGTATTCCCAACGGGAACCGCATGTAAGAACCCAAATTTTGGATATAATTAAAACTTTTTATTATGTACTGAGGCAATGGTGAATAGTGATTACGACTACGATGTAACGATTGAGATAATGAATGAAAGGAATAGATTTGGATTCAAATATTTATATGCCATGAAGAATACTATTGGTTGACACTTTAGATAAGAATTATCTATCTCCTAGGGAATTAAGATTTGATAATTTTAAAGAAGAAGATTATTCTTATGTCATCCAAATCGATATCTGTTATTGGTCCAGTGGTTCCGTAAAAATATTAAGGAACGATCGAAAGAGATCAGGGACAATTGTACAACCCTAAGAGAATAAGTAAAGAAAAAGGATGAATAATGATTTTGGTGGACGTAGGAATATTATTAGACGACGCTATATAGAAGTACCCGGAATAAAATTCTGAGTTCATATTATTGATCCAGGAGGAAAAAGAGTGTATGTAAAAGCTGTCGGATTCTGAAAAATAGCACTTTTATTTTCCCCGAGATTTCCCTGGACACTGAAAGACTTAAGGAATTATTGAAGGGATTTAAGGAAAATAGGTTCAAGAATTATTAAAGAGAATGGAGGATGATAGTATAAATATTAAGACGGTTTCCGGTAAAACCCTAACTAGAAACGATTGAGTTATTCGTCCGAACGATCAATGAATTGAGCAATAAACGGACAAAGAAACGAGCAGAGAACCAAGATGCAAGTATGTGAAAGTGGATGAGATCAAGTAACTAAGTAGTTACAAGAGTAACTAGCAAGATTAGGAAGCAACCAAGTACTTAGCATCTCTTTCTCATCTTACCACTTAAACAACAACATTTGTCCATCAAAATTCATCATCCATGACATCATAGCTTTAATAAAGCTACTTTAGCTAGATATTATCAAGATGAGTGTTGAGTATTGAATACAGTAAAAGAATACAGAGGGGGGGGGGGTGAATGGATTCTTGAACTTTTCTTCGTTCTTGAATCTTTGCAGCAAGATAAGTGATGAGTGTGTGAGATATGAAGATGCGGATAATTAAAGACAAACACAACACAATATCACTTTAATCTAATATCTTATTAGATAAAGATTTTGCTACAATCTGTGAATACAAATGATAGTATTCTCAGCTTCGTTTTTCTCAGAGAGATATTTTCTGGGTATTTGAGAAACTTCAACACCTTAACAGCTAAGGAAGTGAGGCTGTATCCTTATAGACATGGATACACCCACTTACTACAAATGAGGTAGGTAAAACAAAAACACTTTCCAGTCTGTCTATCTCATTTTAGTAAGAGTCCAAACGGCTACAGATTTGACTTTGAAAAGCCTGTTTAGATCCACTTCTTCAGCTCCTTGTCCCTTGTCTTATCTCTCCAAGCTTCTTTGTAGGCTTTCCAGCATGCTTTATAGGACAGAGTCAAATAAAGTATCCTGGCTTGTTGCAGGTTTCTGACTTGTACAATTCTTCAGTATTTTGTCCTCAAGAATGTATTCGAGAAGTGACTAAGTGAGTGATTCGAGAACTGGAGTTGACTTGATCGATAACTCTGAGTTCTCGAATAGTGTTATCTTGACATATCGAATCACTTCTCGAATAGCTCTTTTCTCTGGGACTCCTTGAGATATCGAATAGAGCATTTTGACATATCGAATCCCTGAGATATCGAATAGCATATTGAGTCTTTGAGATATCGAATGTAGCATTGACTTGTTGACCCTTTGAGAACTCGAACTGTTGACTCCTTGAGTTCTCGAACCGTGTAATAGACATATCGAATCCCTGAGATATCGAATGAGATATCGAGAGATATCGAATAGTGTCTTCTGAGATATCGAACTCCAGACTTCTCGAATGCTAGACTTCTCGAATAAACAAATGTACTTCTCGAATTAGTACTTAGGCAATTTCTTCATTTCTTCAATTCTTCAAATCCCAACTGTGATTATTTGACAATCTTCATTTCCTTGCTTGAGGCATGAACCTTAGAACTTCTTTCAAGCTTTATTCTTGACTTAGTAGGTACAGTTACACAGATAGAATTTGATGCCTATTACATAGTACAAACAAGTAGAAACTCTACAACTAGAGGTTCCCTCAGTTAAGAGGTCATGTAAGTAATGCATAGCATTACGAACCACTTGGGCTTGTTATTAGATGTATTCAGGCATGCCTCTGTGACTAACAATCTCCCCCAAATTGTGAGTAAGACCCTTAGTCACAATTTCATGTCTGATAACAAGCCTAACATACATAAAGATAAAACTTGACAGTACAGGTATGAATTTCCATTAGCAATTTGGATAGAACTACAGAGTGAGTAATCTTACAGCCTATGATGAAGAACTAGCCATTGTCTTTTGATTCCCTTTCCATAGCTTTGGCTTGAAATTCATCATATTCTTTCTTTCTTCTTTCTTTCTCCTTCCTTGTATTCTCATCCATAGCTTTTATTATTTCTGCCATAGCATCCAATTCTTCAAGCAAAATTGAGTCTTTGAAATCTTCAAGTACTGGTTCCAGAATATTTGCAGGATAGTGGTTGAGTAGATTCATTCTGATGTTGACTTGATTTCCATTTCTCCTCCTATACTTTACCATGTAGGGGTTGAACTGAACTCTACACAAACCCTTTTTCCTCAGCTTTTCTGCTTCACTTTCCAGTCTCTCAATTTCTCTCTCTCTTGCCAGCCATTTCTCAAAACACCCTTTCCTGACTTTTTCCTCATGATCTCTCTTCATTTTCACAAAATCAATTAGCTCCAGCTTCCATACTCTCTCCACTTTATCTTCTGAGCTCAACAGTGCAATGATTCTCTCTACGTCATATAGCTTGCCCCAGTGTTGACATCCTCCTTGTTTGAATTTCTCCTCCCTTCCATCAGAATATTTAATCTCAAGGCAATTATCAACAATGGCAACATGATAGATTCTTTGAGCTTGCAAAAATTGCAGTTGGTCTACATCATAATCTTCATCTAGTGGTTGGAGTTTTAGGCCTGGATAGATTGTCAGGGTTTTTGATATGGTTGGCTTTGATTTCCTTGCAGCTTGCTTGAACTTGATTCTTTTTACATGATTACTTGGCAGCAGTATGTGACCTTTGTTTGTAGACCATTGTAGTATTCCATTAGCAGTTTGCTTTTTGAAACATACAGATGGTTTCTTGACTTGAATCTTCTTCTCTTCTTGAGGTGGAAAGACAGTTGCAGAAGCCATAGATGCAAATTTTGAAAGGTCACTACTGGCAGCATTCACCCTAGACTTAGAGTCTTGCGTTGTGGTGAGGTTACTGTCAGCAATGCCTGAGGCTTGCTGTCTTCCACTTTTCCTCTCAGAGCCTTTACCTTGATCATCATCATTCTTCCTCTTCTCATCATCCTTCTTCTTCTTCTTGTCTTCATCACCCTTATTACTCCTGTGATGACTTCTCCTTCCGTCACTTTTATCTTCATCCTTGTCTTGATCTTTGCTTGGGTTGAACTTAGCAGTCTCAGATACAATGCCAGTTACAATATATGACCTGAGATAAGATATAGCTTCTAATTCTTCTGCTGTTCTTGATCCCTTCTTCTTGATCAGTTTCTCAATGATGGCTATGATGAGATTTTTATTTTGAGGAGTTAGATGCTTAGGAATGACCAGCTGCTTGATATCTTCAATTCTTGTTCCAGCCTGGTAGATAATAGTTCTAGGATCTGTGAAAACTTCAGGTAGCCTTGAAGGTTGACCATTCCTCAAGTCATCATGAAGACTCTTGTTGTTCTCATTTCCCTTCTCAATTAGTCCAAGGAGCACATTCACTTCTGAGTGCTTTAGACTCTGTAGAGTATTGATGGTTAAGTGCCATATCTTGTTCTTTCCTACCATCAATATCTCCTTGAGCCATAGATCATTAAGCCTCCTTGGTACTACAGTGAGACAGTCAATCTGACTCTTCAAACTCTCATGATATAGCAGAGCATCACCAGCCTGTTCTCTAGAGACTTTCAGAAACTCCAAGAATGCATCATCATGATAGACATTTGAGTTTGCAATTTCTTGTAGCTTGGCCTCAGTGACCACCTTCACTTCTACTGGCTTGGCACTCTTAGATATTGAGATTTGAGGCTTGTCAGATGGCAAACTCCCTGCAACCACTGTGGTTGTGATAGACTGCCTTTGACCATCAGGAGTAGTGATGTGCACAGTTGGTAGAGTGACAACTGGCAGAGAAGTGGGAGGCTTGGGAGGCTCATCAACTTTGTCCTTTCCTTTTCCAGGCACATGAGTAGTAGATTTCAAAGTTCTCTGATGGCCACCCTCAGTGATCTTGATGCCCTTTTCTAGTGGTCTCTCCCCCTTTGGATTTGAGTTCTTTGATATCCTCTTCTCCCCCTTAGGCTTGTTGACAGACACAGGGGCTGTAGGAGGCACCTTTGGAGTTGAAGATTCATCAGGTAGAGGGAGACCCATGTGCTTCATCATTGCAGACAACATTGATTGTTGATGCAGAAGAACATCAGCTGTGGTGGTGGCTTGAGTGTTCAACTGCTCAGTCAGAGTTGTCACAGTGTCTGTAAGATGAGCATTGGACTTGTGGAGAGAGACTACCTCCTTTTCAAGAGTATCCACTTTAATGAAGAGTTCATTGGCCTTAAAACCAGATAGGGATTGATCCTTCAGTCTCTGCACTTCGAACCTTGACATCTCATGCACAGGAACCTCAGTGACCAGCTTGTCTCCATATTGATTTGCAAAGAGGGTCCTGAGCATGGCATTGGCATCAGTTGTCTGATCTGATAAGGATTGAAATTTGTGCCCCAGACCTGTGACAGCATCCTTGAGAATAGCCAAACCATTGTCCATCCTGGTGCAAGTAGCATTGCAGGTTCGAATGTCCTTGAGAACAGTCTCCAATTGAGGGAATTTAGCATCAAAAGTCCTCTTGATCTCATGCACCTCCTTGGTTGTAGCTGAACACACTTCATTAATTTCTGTCTTTAAGCCTTTACCAAGATAGTGTGCAGCCTTGAGAATGCCTTTATAGCTATCATTCACTGCTTCAAACACATCAGTAGGGTTGAGAGATTTGGCATTGGACCCTAGTGAAGTGATGTACTCTTCTCTGAGGTACTGGAGACCTTCTGAGAGAGGGATTGAATTGGTTCCTTGCAGCCAAGCATCGATATTCCCATCTCTCTCAGTTTCATCTATGATCTTCTCCTTCTGTAGCTCTACATCCTCTTTGTGACATAGGAGAATAGCTTCATAGTCTGGATTGGGCATGTTTGCAGTGAGAAGGTGCTGAGCAATTTTTGTGAACTCAGGGATCTGATCCACAACTAAGCTTTGAAGTGCTTCAACCGTCAATTGTGGTGGAACAGACCCTGATCCTGAAGCACTGTCATGTTGCACAGGCTTCAGCCATTGAGACATAAAGTTAGAGCTAGAGCTAGGGTTGCTAGGCTCCTCAGTTACAGATGCAACTTCTGCAACCGGATGAACAGACTCTACTACTGCTGTCTCCACAGAAGTGGGATGAGTTACAACAGTAGTTGACACAGGCACAGAGTCTCTAGTAAGAACTAGTGAATCCTCTGTGTTTGTGATGGTGTCATTAGGATATGCCCCAGCATGCATTCCCTGACCATCCAAATGTGGTACCTGGGTGGTGAGCAAGGTGTCATGCACCAAGTCACTTGAATTCATTGGCTCATCAAAGAAAAAGAATTCTTGATGATCAATGCCTTGCTCCTCAATTGCTTGAGTTGCAGGCTTCAAAGAAATATGAGTGGTAGATTCTGAAAGAGAAGTGTGTTGTAGACAAGATTTTGGCAACTCCCCTTAGAAATAGAGGGAGTTTCAGTTATGATGTGCTCTCCACTCAGTGTTGTGCCAGCCTTATCACTCCCTTGTGCTGACTCTTTACAGATAGGTGCATTGGGGAGGATGCTTGATTCTATAGATGCATCCTGTTGAGAGGATACATCTAGTGAGCTGTGTGCCCCTGATTTTACAACTTCAGCCATTTGAGTGACTGAAGAGGTGGTTTTAGACTTCTTCTTCTTCTTTAGGCTTATGATAGGTGACTCAGGTGTCTCACTTTCTAACCCTAGTTCTACAGCCAAGGCTGCTTCAGTTAAGATTTCTAAAGGTTCAGAAGCAGCCTGTTTTCTCTTCTTTTTACTAACATCACCCTTTTGAGAGGATGATGCAGTTGGCTCTTTGCTGGATAGAGTGTTTGGCTGAGGGGGTTGGTTAGCAGGCCTTGGGTTAGCACTTTGTTCTCCTTGCTTAGGCTGTGCTAACTGTGATTTTGAATCAAATATTGGAATGTTGTGGGGGTAAGACCTAAACAAACCCTCCATGTGGGGAGTTATGCTAAGTCTTACATCCACATCATTCCTAGTCTCCAAATTACCAAAAATGAGTTTGGTCATGGACTTAGGATAGAATATTTTACTCTTATCTACTCCAGGCAATTCAATCAATGAAGCATTTTTAAAGTTAAGCACTGATTGAATAAAGCGAGGAAAGAAAATTTCATTACCTCTCTTGGCTGTGGTCTGACCAAGTCTCCCATAGAGTTCCTGTAGGATGAGAAGTCCAACATCTATCTTTCTCCCATGAGCCAAGGCATAGGCAAGCTGCTGCACGGGTGTACTAATCTGATCAAAACTTGATTTCCGTGCAGTGAATACTTGAAGGAGTGTAGCAAATACGAAGCTCCATTCTTTCCTCAAGAACTTCCTATTCAACTTTCCCAGCTTGATAGTATCAGAGTAGTTGATGAAGTCAAAGAATTCTTCCAACTCATCATTGGAGGCCAGAGCATCATACGTCTCTTGCTGCATATCCAAGGCTTGATTCATGTCTGCAGTGGTGATAGTGATATCCTCTCCTTGAATCTTGCAGTGAACAATATAAGAGGTGATAGCATTCTCAAGAGCGATGACCTCCACAGTAGCAGTCCTCCAGAATTGTTCCAATAGATCTATGTACAGAGTTGGGTTGGCTGAGAGCGCACTCTTGATGTATGATTCAGACAACCACCGAACAAAGCACTTGAAATTGGCATTCGGTGCTTCCACATCACTTTGTCCAAGAAACTGGCAGCTACCTGATGTGCTTTTCCTATCCACTCTGCATCCAGCATAATCAGCATCAGAATAACCAACCAGATTGAACCCTGTGTCCTTAGGATACCATAACCCCAAGTTTGGTGTGCCTTTCAGATATTTGAAGATCCTTTTTATTGCTATCATGTGTGATTCCTTTGGGTTTGATTGAAACCTTGCACATAAGCATGTAGCAAACATGATATCTGGCCTACTAGCAGTGAGGTAGAGTAGAGAACCAACCATGCCTCTGTAGATTGAGATATTTACCTTTTTGCCCTTAGCGTCATCATCTAACTTGGTGGCAGTGGCCATGGGTGTCTTCGCAGGTGAACATTCTTCCAAATCAAATTTCTTCAGTAAATCTTTAATGTATTTGGTTTGACTTATAAAAATGCCATCCTTCCTTTGACTAACTTGCAGTCCAAGAAAGAATGTTAATTCTCCCATCATACTCATCTCATATCTGCTTTGCATGAGCTTAGAGAATTTTTCACACAGCTTCTCATTTGTAGAGCCAAATATGATATCATCCACATAGATTTGAACTAGGATAATATCATCACCATGTTTCTTGTAGAACAGTGTCTTGTCCAGTGTGCCTCTAGTGAATTGATTCTCCAGTAGAAATTGTGATAGTGTGTCATACCATGCCCTAGGAGCTTGCTTGAGTCCATACAATGCTTTAAGTAATCTGTAGACAAAGTGGGGGAACTGTGGATCCTCAAAGCCAGGTGGTTGTTGCACATATACTTCTTCTTCCAACTCCCCATTCAGGAATGCACTCTTGACATCCATTTGATAGACCTTGAAATTAGAATGTGCAGCAAATGCCAAGAAAATTCTGATGGCTTCTAGTCTAGCAACAGGGGCAAAGGTCTCATCATAGTCAATACCTTCCTGTTGAGAGTATCCTTTTGCAACCAACCTTGCTTTGTTTCTTATGACTACACCATTTTCATCCATCTTATTCCTTAGAACCCATTTAGTTCCAACAACGGTTCTATCCTTTGGTGCAGGCACTAGTTCCCATACTTTGCTCCTTTCAAATTGATTTAGCTCCTCTTGCATAGCAATTATCCAGTCAGGATCCAACAATGCATCATCAAGTTTCTTAGGCTCAACTTGGGATAGAAAGCAGCCATAGAGACATTCATTTATAGTTGCTCTCCTTGTCCTTACTCCTGCATTTGGATTTCCAATTATCTGATCTGCAGTGTGTGATCTATCCCATTTCCTTGTATGTTCAGATTGATTTCTCATCCTTGATGTTGCTTCATCATTTAGATCATGATCATCTACATTTCCTCCCCCTGTGAAGTTGTCACTTCCTCACAGGTGTATCTTGGATGCTTGTTTCTTCATTGTTGGTTGACACAGGTTCTTCATTCACTTGAGTTTGTTGGATTATTAGTTCAGATTCACTTTCAATCTCCTCATCAGAATCATCTAGATTGTCAAACTTCAAGGGATCTTTATCTTCATCATTGGCTTCTTCTAATCCAGGTAGTTTGCTGTCATCAAATGTTACATCTGTGCTCTCCATTACTTTCTTTTGACAAATGACATAAACTTTGTATGCAATTCTTTCCATAGAATAGCCAAGAAAGATTCCTTCAAATGCCTTTGCATCAAACTTTCCAACATATTCTGAATTATCTTTTAGCACAAAGCACTTGCTTCCAAAAGTATGAACATACTTTAGAGTAGGCTTCTTTCCAGTCATCAAGTTGTAAGGTGTCTTTCCAGTGTTTTTGTTGATGAGGGTTCTGTTTTGGATGTAGCATGCAGTGCTCACAGCCTCAGCCCAAAAACATGTAGGCATCTTTGCATCAAGTAGCATTGTTCTAGCAGCCTCTATCAGAGTCCTATTCTTTCTCTCAACAACTCCATTTTGTTGTGGGGTCCTTGGAGCTGAGAATTGTTGAGAAATACCATTTTCTTTGCAGAATGCTCCAAGCATGGCATTTCTGAATTCTGTCCCATTATCACTTCTTAATGCAATCACACTTGCATTTATGGCCTTTGCTTCTTTGTCAACTTTCTTTATGTGCTCAATGATTACTTGTGGAGCCTCATCCTTTGATGCCAGAAATTCTACCCATGTATACCTTGTAAAATCATCAACCATCACTAGAGCATACTTCTTCCTTCCTAGTGACATAATATTGACAGGCCCAAACAAATCCATATGAATCAGTTGCAGGGGCTTGGTTATAGATGTCACTGTTTTTGACTTGTGGCTTGATCTTTTCATTTTTCCCTTTTGACACGCCTCACACACTCCTTCTTGACAGAATTCAAGTGTGGGCATGCCTCTCACTAACTCCCTTTTGACTAGGGAATTAATGGCTTTGAAGTTCAGGTGTGATAGCTTCTTGTGCCACAGCCAACTGTCTTCATTTGATGCTTTTGAGTAGAAGCAACAAATTGTGTCCTTGCTTGCAGAGTCCATATTGGCTACAAACAGGCTTCCCTTCCTTACTCCAGACAGAGCAAAATTACCAGTCTTCTTGTGGGTGATCAAACATTCATCTTTGTCAAAGTTCACTTTGAAGCCTCTGTCAGTGAATTGACCAACACTCAGTAGATTATGCTTGAGCCCCTTGACCAGTGCTACATTCTCAATGATGACATTTCCAATTTCCAACTTGCCATATCCCAGTGTGTTGCCAATGCTGTCATCTCCAAAAGCAACCATTGGGCCAGCCTTTTCCTCATACTGTGATAGCAGGGCCATATCACCAGTCATATGATTTGAGCATCCACTGTCCAAAATCCACATGACCTTCTTTTTACTTTCTTTGCCCTGCAAACACAAAAGTATTACTTCTCCTTTGGTACCCAAACGAGTTTGGGTCCATGTGACTTTGACAGTTTTATCAAAATCAGCATGCTTATCAGTTTTCTTGATGTTGGTCTTCTTGTCACTGTTGGGAGTCTTAGAATCAGGGTTCTTAGACTTAGGTGACAGAGGTACCTTCCTAACTTTAGGAGGACTTGAAGACTTTGTCCTTGTGTAGTGTGTGTGAACATTATGATTGATACAGCCCTCCATGAATTGTCTTCTCAAATTAAAACAACTAGTCATCACATTCATGTTACATGGCATACAATCAAGTTTATCACAGAAAGGAGAGTCTCTATGTCTTAAAGGCACAGAGCAATCATAGAATGGTTTAGCAACACTACCAGATGGTTTCTTGCAAGCATGAGTCAAATGATTAGAGCTAAAACAGTTTTGACAAACTTTTCTAGGGGCATTTGGCACATAAGCATAGTTGTTATCTTTGTTAATCCCTAATTTGCCATTCCTGTTTGGTCTCTTATTAGTCACTTTCTTCTTAGTCTCATAATTTCCAGCTGAAACAAAATTTACAGATTTCTCAAGTCTAGGTCTACCTCCTACTGGCTCCTTGGCTTTGGTTTTGACATTCTTACTCTCAGAGGATGCTTGTTGTTCATTTGATTGTGCCTCATCTTCATCCTCCAACATTTGCTTGATGAGTAAGGCATCCTCATCAATCTCAAGTGTTGGTGTTTTAAATATTGGATTCTCAGTCTTTTTCAAAACCTGAGGCACCTCCTCTTGAACAACAATGTCATCTTCAATGACTGCATAGCCTTTCCTCTGTTTAAGAGTGTCATAATCAAGTCCAATGGCAGCCTTAGGTCTAGCTAGATTTTTCTCATGATAAGACTGCAATAGACTAGAGGAATTCTTAAATGTCTTCAACTTAAATTCATTTTCAGCTAATTCATCCCTAAGAGCTTTCTCAACTTGACTAGCACATAGAACTTTATTCTTTAGATACTCAATCTCTTGTTTAAGATTTTCTATTTGCACAGTAGTTAGCTCTAGTTCCTCATTTCTCTTATTTAACAGTTCATTCCTAGTAGACAGTTTAGCAATCTCTTCATTAGCAGCAGTCATACTAGTATGAATGTTAAACATCTCAACGGATAGTTGTTCAACCAAAGATTTATATTCAGAAACAGACATGTCTATGGTAGTGAGAGATGGTACCTGTGAGTCTGATGCAGATGGTTCTTCCTTGGAATTGGCCATCAAGGCATAGTTGCAGAATTCTTGTTCTTCCCCATCACTATCAGAATCATCCCAACACTTCCCTTCAGCTATGTAAGCCTTACCTGGTGTCTGCTTCTTTAGAAGGGCCTCATACTTAGCTTCAAGCTCAAGAAACTCCTTATCCTTCTTTTTAGGCTTCTTGCATTCACTGGCAAAATGCCCTAGGTCATTGCATCTATAACATCTTACAGATGACCTATCCACATAGCTGGTTTTGAATCTGTTCTTGTTTGTTTTCATAGGTGCCTTGCTCTTGTTGAATGAATGATTTTGAGGTCTAGGCTTGAAGGGCAGATTCCTCTTGAATCTGATGTTTGGGAATTTTCTAGCCATAAAAGCATATGATGTATTTTCCATGCCATCCAGCTCTTCAAGAGTGTAGAACTCATCTTCTTCCTTGTCATCAGCAGGTTCAGTCACTACTTCCTCAGTTTCTTCATCATCTACTATCTCTTCTATTCTCAGCTGACTTGCAGATGCTTCCAGGTCTTGAATAGATTTGTTGACAATCAAGGCACAGGATGTGTTTATCATTCTGCCTTGGTTAGCTTGGATAGCCCTCTTTTGAAGCAACTCAAGCTCGTGTGTCTTTAAAACCCCATAGAGCACATCATACGTGACTTTGTTCAAATCTCTTTCTCTTAGGGATATGACCCTTTGCTCTAGATGGTTTGGTGACGATAGTAGAAACTTCATATTTAATTCCTTAGTGCTGTAAACCTTCCCATTCATTTGGAGCTCAGTCACCAGCTTGTGAAATCTTTCAAACATATCAGTGATACTTTCCTTGGACTGTGCCATGAACGCCTCATACTGTGTGACCAGTATCTGTTTCTTATTTTCTCTTACCTCCTCTGTCCCTTCACATAACACCTCGATGTGATTCCACATGTCCGTGGCTGATTTGCATGATGCTATGTTGGCAAACATCGACATATCCATGGAGTCTATGATTAACAACATGAGGTGGCTGTCTAGGGCAATCTTTTCCTTCTCTGAGTCCGTCCATTTGGATGGCTCTTTTGGAACGTATGATCTAGGAATGACTACTGCGCCCACTGTGGATTCAGCAACTTCTTGTTGTGGTATGAATGGACCATTCTTGAGAATGTCAGGGTAGAGAGGATTGGCAGCTTTGATGAACAACAACATTTTTATTTTCCAGAGGTTGTAATTCTCTTTGTCGAACTTAGGGACCTTTACCGTACCTGTAGTCTTTGGTGTATTCGAACTCATGATCGTTTTCTGTTTAGATTAAACAGCCTGCTCTGATACCACTTGTTGAGTATTGAATACAGTAAAAGAATACAGAGGGGGGGGGGTGAATGGATTCTTGAACTTTTCTTCGTTCTTGAATCTTTGCAGCAAGATAAGTGATGAGTGTGTGAGATATGAAGATGCGGATAATTAAAGACAAACACAACACAATATCACTTTAATCTAATATCTTATTAGATAAAGATTTTGCTACAATCTGTGAATACAAATGATAGTATTCTCAGCTTCGTTTTTCTCAGAGAGATATTTTCTGGGTATTTGAGAAACTTCAACACCTTAACAGCTATGGAAGTGAGGCTGTATCCTTATAGACATGGATACACCCACTTACTACAAATGAGGTAGGTAAAACAAAAACACTTTCCAGTCTGTCTATCTCATTTTAGTAAGAGTCCAAACGGCTACAGATTTGACTTTGAAAAGCCTGTTTAGATCCACTTCTTCAGCTCCTTGTCCCTTGTCTTATCTCTCCAAGCTTCTTTGTAGGCTTTCCAGCATGCTTTATAGGACAGAGTCAAATAAAGTATCCTGTCTTGTTGCAGGTTTCTGACTTGTACAATTCTTCAGTATTTTGTCCTCAAGAATGTATTCGAGAAGTGACTAAGTGAGTGATTCGAGAACTGGAGTTGACTTGATCGATAACTCTGAGTTCTCGAATAGTGTTATCTTGACATATCGAATCACTTCTCGAATAGCTCTTTTCTCTGGGACTCCTTGAGATATCGAATAGAGCATTTTGACATATCGAATCCCTGAGATATCGAATAGCATATTGAGTCTTTGAGATATCGAATGTAGCATTGACTTGTTGACCCTTTGAGAACTCGAACTGTTGACTCCTTGAGTTCTCGAACCGTGTAATAGACATATCGAATCCCTGAGATATCGAATGAGATATCGAGAGATATCGAATAGTGTCTTCTGAGATATCAAACTCCAGACTTCTCGAATGCTAGACTTCTCGAATAAACAAATGTACTTCTCGAATTAGTACTTAGGCAATTTCTTCATTTCTTCAATTCTTCAAATCCCAACTGTGATTATTTGACAGTCTTCATTTCCTTGCTTGAGGCATGAACCTTAGAACTTCTTTCAAGCTTTATTCTTGACTTAGTAGGTACAGTTACACAGATAGAATTTGATGCCTATTACATAGTACAAACAAGTAGAAACTCTACAACTAGAGGTTCCCTCAGTTAAGAGGTCATGTAGGTAATGCATAGCATTACGAACCACTTTGGCTTGTTATTAGATGTATTCAGGCATGCCTCTGTGACTAACAATGAGGTGTATTATGCAAGAGAACCAAGCAATCAAAGATCAAAAACTCAATTCTCTCCATTTTGTTCAAACTGCCTAGCAGAACACCCTCAAAGAAGAAAATTCATATCTCCATTTCTATCCATGATAAAATCACCAAATTTTGACCACAGCCTCTCCACTCCATGGGTAAAATTCGCTTAAAATTTCATCGCAATCTAATGAGTATAGCCTAGTCAAATCTCCTCCCCAAGTTGAAGAAACCAAACTGCCCTGTTCTTGACAGTTTCTGTCCAGCGGAAAAAGGGGGCTCAAAACCCTAGCTAGGAAGCTTCAAATTTGATGAACTAGGACTCAAAACAAAGCTTATGAAGAGGCCAAGATGTGTTAAAAATTTTAGAGCCAAACTCTTATTTTTCAATTTTCTATGATTTTTACAAGTTTAGGGTGAATAGTAACTTTCAAGAAACTAAATTTGTTTTTCTTGATTTCTTGGATGATCTAAGCTTGGTTAAGGATATACAAGGACTATACAAGGCTTACTAAGTGCATACACACTCCAAGGAAGGTATAAACTTCAAGAACCCAAGTTTTTATTTTGAGTTTTAATGGAGTTTTAGATGAGATTTGGTGATGATGTTAGTATAAGCATGTTTACATGATCATGTAGTTGTTCTTAGTAGTTATTTAATCATGATTCAAGTCCTTGATGATTTTGATGTTAAGATCAGTGGTTCTAGGACTTGTGGATATGAGAATCATGTTTATAAATTGTGTTGATGCCCGGTGTGGCTTGGTTGTGTTGTTACGATTTTTAGAACGTCCGATTTATAGCCGTCGTAATGCCGAATTTTTGTTAACACTTAAAAACCCAAGCATGGCAGTTAATGTAGGTTCCTGACCTTGATAATATTATGACTGGTCCTTGTAGATCTCGAGCCATGGATCGTTTTGGCGAAAGAATCGAAACATTCCGACTTACGGTTTAGGAGTTATGGTCAAATTACTAAAATTGGTTCGGAACCGTAAGTAAAAGTTCGTAACTTCAATTGAACCCTCGTAAAGCATGTTAATCAGTGGCAAATCTTGGTAAATAAATACTAGAGGTCATAAGGAAGATATGAAAGAAAACCACATGTCAAACGGATCGTTTTCCGATTTTATAAAAATGTTTGAATCAAAGTTAAACGTGAATGAACCCCTTAAAAGTATAACTTTGGTTATAACTTAGAAAACGAACGATAAAACTCTAGGTATAATCTCGGTTCGTAATCGATCGACTTTAGAACTTTTACGACTTAAGTATATACCAAGTGTGGGTATGATGACATGTCTTAATAATGAACAAATATCGGATCGTATCAGTGATAAAAAGAGTTACACTAAAAGGTGTATAACGAGATAATTTGAAAACGTGTTTCGATTTAAGTGAAGTTATACCTAGACTTTTAAAAGGTGTTAAGTGGTTAATCTCGAATGTTCTGATTATTTATAGATCATCGAGCAGACCCAGGACACGCTATCTCCACCCCCACCCGATTACCAGGCAAGTGTTCAAACCTTTGAACCTGTTGTTGTGATAATATATGTATATGATTTCTGTTTTGCATATGTCATCGCATGCATGCCTGTTTCCAATTATATTGTGACTCTGGTTTTTTGTGATACTTGTTCCCTGAATTGATATTGGCTTATAGACTAGATACGAATTATCAGTGATAAGCCGGATTGTTTTGGTAAGACCCTTAGCGAAGGGCATATGATATTAATTCTAAATATAGACCGGGAGTCTGAGATATAGATAGTCGTGGAAACCCGGAGGGATTCCAACGACAGATTATTATTTATCTGAGGAATGTTATTGTTAAACGTTATTTATATTCCATAAAGTATCAATTACTTGGAAATATTTCGAGGAATGTTATTCGAGTATTATCTCAGTCGAGAGATATTAAATGAATGTTAGTTTCAAATATTCATTTAGAGTTGATTATTTAATGAATATTATTTTGATATTCATTAGAATGTTATTTATTAAATGAATATTACTTTAGAATATTCATTTAAGGTTTAGGTACTTAAGGAATATTATTTTAAAATATTTATTGAAAGTTCTGATTACTCAAGGGATATTATTTCGAATACTCCTTTAAAGTTTTGATTGCTAAATGAATATTATTTGGATATTCATTTAGAAGATTATTTATTAAATTAATATTATTTTCAAATATTCATTTAAAATTTGACTCAATTATTGAATATTATTTTAAATACTTATTGGAGTCTAATTATTAATGAATATTATTTTGAATATTCATTTAAGGAGTGATTTATTTAGTAAATAATTCTATATATTCATTCGAGGATTACTTACGAGCAATATTATGATTTAATAATATTCCGTAATTATTATTGAGTTAATAAATATTCTTGGAATATTTATTTAATTCTTTTAAATTCTTTTTTTTAAAATGATTTATATTATTTGGAGATTATCTTTCACCTCCAAATATTATGTAAAATATTTCGGAGTTCTACGATTTATATTATATTAAGAAAGGTCCTCAAGATTCCATTCTTCACTCGAATCTATCTCTTAAATTATAAGGGAACCTTACTTGAGAAAGGTTATTTATCTTGTTGACTTCCCGGTCATAATTTATCCTTTTCACTCGCAACTTGGTTGCTATGGACTCATTAAGTCTGTGTGTACATTCTCATCATTCGAGGGGTAAGGTTGTTGGAACAAGTTGATATCCATTAACAAGCAAAAGCTTGGGAAATGTTGGTGAATTTTCCTTTCCAACTAGATACGACTACTTTGTGGAGTCTTATCAACAAGTATTTCACTTGGGGAAGGGAAGACAAAACTCTACGTTTCAATGCTGTGGATTTATTCGAACTAGGAGTCGTGTGTAAGAGGCCGAGTCGCGCGGTCCATCACAAGGCCTAACCATTGGCCAGGGAGTTACTATTAAAGGCAATCTACAAGTGGAGCCGTCAGTTCTTCCTTCTACCGGTAGTAAACTATATTGGGCTGTACCATCCCCGACTGATCATCAGGGAGTGGGATAGCTGGCGCGTGATAACTCCAGTATTGGTTCATCTCCCAAATTGGGAATTCCCTGCAACACGTATCGAAGAGACTTCTTTCAGGTTGACGGTGTCTTCCGCAACACGTATCGAAGAGACTTTTTTCAGGTTGTAGGACTTCGAAAAATGTTAATAACTGGAATTGCAATATTTTTCTTGCAAGTTCCTCTTTATATGATAAATGATAATATCTTGCTTATTTTCGACATAGCAGATATTCCCACATATATTTACATTTTGAGTTACCTTGTAACTTCATCGTTCATATTATTCTGGCATCATTTCCGTAAATGCATGGCATATGGTTTGAAAGATACTTTTGAACTGTTATATATTATCGTTCAGTTAAATATTATTGTTGGTGGGCTATTGCTCACCCTTGATTTATTATTATATCACAACAACAGCTAGACCAGATGATTCGCACAAGGCGCACTTGACGCTGGCATGGACGATGAGACTACCAGAGCTGAAGAAGAAGCTATTGGTAGGATAGATTCATTCTTTCAGTACCAAGTATATGGTCTAGTATGACTTATGCAAATGGATGGCAAAGAGTATGTATTTATATGGTAATTCTTTTGGGTTGTAAGAACTCATAATATGCTTAATAAAATTTGGTAGTTACTCTGATTTCATCTCTGGGACTATAACGGGTGTGTTTTATATTGTTGTGTTGGGTCATAAAGATGTAATTTATTTTATGTTGAAGTAAGTTCAAGTATTGTGGACAGAAATGGAGACCGTAACGACCGGATCCCGGACCCTGGATCTGGGGGTGTTACACCACACCAGCTGGTGTTCGGACTGCAGGTCCAAATACATTTCTCTTGCGCAAGGATTGCAATTCTTCCTGGATTGCAATTTTCCATTTTTGGCCAATCATCTCTTTGTCGACATTCTTCCACACTTTGTGGTTCAGGATCGGAGTTCATAATAATATCACATGCTACGGAAAAAGCATATACATCATCAATCTCAATACTCCCATGATTTAATAATTTCCCATTATGTACATAACTCATTTAGATCTCATAATTTTTATGTACCTTTGCTTCTATGGAAGCATGTGCCACTTCAGGGGCAATATCCTCTTCTGGAGGTAATACCACTTTGGGTGGTTTTGTCATAGCCACTTCAGGGGCTTGAACCTCTTTAGGAGGTGATACCACTTCTAGGGTATTTGATATAGTCACTTCAGGAACATTTGCCACTTCAGGGGCAAGTCCATTCAATTTCCATTTTCGTGGTACAACATCTTTCGCACCAACAGGTCTACCACGGTTCTGGCGTGATTTTGAATTACAAATTAATTCTTCAAGAATTGATATATGAACAGGGATTTCAACCCTGGTCGGAGGGTTAACATCGGTTATATGCGATTTTATAATAAGTCTAGAATCATTAAAAGCATCCGACATTTGATTAGCAATATTTTGCATATGAATGATTCTTAAAACCTCAGATTCACATTGTTTAGTACGTGGATCAATAGCATTTAATCCTAATGCATTCCATGATAGTTCAGAATTTATTTTTATGCAAAACATTTTCTCCCCCTAATGGAGGGAACACAGACTCATCAAAATGACAATCCACATATCGAGCAGTAAATACATCACCAATTAACGGTTCAAGTCTTATGATAGATGGTAAGTCAAAACAAACATATATGCCTATTCTTCTTTGTGGACCCATTTTGGATCTCTGTGGGGGTGCAACGGGAACATATACGGCACAACCAAAAATCTTAAAGTGAAAAATATCAGGAACTTGGCCAAGAACTAACTCATGGGAAGATTGTTTGTGGTAAGCAGATGGTCTTATCTTAATTATGTTTGATTCATGAAGTATTGCATGACCCCAAACAGATGTAGGTAATTTGGCTCTCAAAAGTAAGGGACGTGCAATGAGTTGAAGTCTTTTAATTAGAGATTCAACTAAGCCATTTTGTGTTTGCACATGAGCTACAGGGTGTTCGATTGAGATCCCTACCGATATACAATAATCATTGAAAGTTTCAGATGTAAATTCAGTAGCATTATCTAGTCGAATTGATTCAATGGGATGGTCAGGAAAATGGGCTCGCAATTTGATTATTTGAGCAAGTAATTTAGCGAAGGCTGTATTTTGTGTAGAGAGTAGACAAACATGAGACCATTTAGTTGATGCATCAATCAGAACAAAAAATATCTGAATGGACCGGATGACGGATGAATAGGACCATAAATGTCACCTTGGATTCTTTCTAAGAAATTTGGAGACTCGGTTTGAAGTTTAACTGGAGATGCTCGAACAATTAGTTTTCCTAAAGAACATGCTGAACAAGGAAGTTCATTATGTGGTATGACCTTTTGATCTTTAAGGGGATGTCCAACAGAATTTTCTATAATACGACGCATCATAGATACTCCTGGATGACCAAGTCTTTCATGCCAAAGGGTGACTGATTTTGGGTCTATGATTTTCGGAATGGTGATACTATGAGACTCAATGACTTTAATTTGGGTAGCATATAATCCAGAAGATATTGACTGTAATTTTTCTAAGATTTATTTTGACCTGAAAAAGTTGAATTGATAAGGAGATATTATTTTCCTTTCTCACTAGTAGTTTCTACGTGGAAATCATTAAGACGAATGTCTTTAGAACTCAAAAGATTTCTAGTGGATTTACTAGAATATAGAGAATTATGTACATGAATTTGTATCTCGTTTGGTAGGATAAAATTGGCTTTCCCAAAACCCTATATTATATTAGATGTTCCCGAAATGGTCAAGACATGTGAGTTGGTTTTAGTCAACTGTGAGAAATATTTCTGATTTTGTAGAATTGTGTGAGTGGTGGCGCAATCAGCAATGCATATATCTCCCATATTTTATACTGTGCACATATATAAGTGAAAGGCAGAGTGTATAAACTTGTAACACTATAACTAATGTAACTCAACTAAAGGAAAAGATACTTAACCAGAAGACAATCAAGAACAAGAAGTCACAAGAAATCAACACTAAATGAAGACAAGGTAATTGATACAATTCAACATGTTAACTATGATCAAGCCAAGAAGAAATCATTGAGAGAAGTTCAAGTCAAAGTTGTTCATGCCTCAGTGATTTGAAAAGCCAAGAATCAAGATCATAACTATCAGTATCAATAAGACCAATTGATTTCAAGTGAACAAGAAGGAAAGCAAATATTGGAAAGCCATATTACTAATTGGATATGGTAATTTATTCAAGAAGCAAAAACCCTATCAAGACTAGTCACTTATGAACCAGACCGTTGCATCAAGTGTCAGGACATTGATAGCAAGTTTATGTCAGTAATAAAGATCCATATTCAAGAGGTTGGTGAAGAATAAAGAAGACATGAAGATATCACAAGTTCAAGATGTGCATTGAAGTTTCAAGTTGAAGACCAGAATATTTTCTAAGTACTAAATATTCTAGATGGCCAAGTAGAAGTTTCTAAGTAGAAGTTCTACTTAGAAATTCGAGATGGCTAAGTAGAAATTCTCAAGTAGAAGTTCTACTTAGAGTGCAGCTTCAACATGACACATGGCATCTTCTGATTGGCAGATTTCCAAGCTTTCAAGTTAAGGCAAGATTTATGTGGACATCATTGGGCCACGTACATCTTAGTCTTTGAAGACTACAGGACATAGATTACATGTAGTATAAATAGAAGTACTTGTGTAATGTTTTAGTAAGATAGCAATGTTTGAGAGAAACACAAGAAAAAGAGAGAGAGTGCATTCACAGAGCTTAGTATCATTCACTTCTCTCTAAACTTCTGTTATACTTTGTAATGAATGTTGTAGCAACCCTTTCAAGTTATATATAAGACATATATTCCTTGAATCCGTGTGTTCATTTATTGCATCGTATTTATTGCTTCTCATATTCGAAAAGTTGTATTCACCCCCCTCTACAACACATTTGGACCTAACAATTGGTATCAGAGCTATATGTTTAACATACAAAACATAGATCCTTGTGTTGAGTAGAAGAATCGTGAGTTTTCATTTTCTAGATCTACTTTTCATTTTCTCGAAAAGTGAGCTTTAATTCGTTTGTAGTGAAAACTCATCCGAAAAATTATTTAAATACTCCAGGTGTGATTATTTAGCTTGGATGTATTTTAATTAATTTTTGTGAATTAATCTGGGTACTTTCATATTTGGTGTTCTTGAGTGTTCATCATCTGTTCTTATCAAAGAAGACAACTCAACAACTTTTTGATCTCCTTTTCAAACAGAAAAATAGTAAAAGAATAAAAAGGTGTTTTTGGACTTTGTGATTTGCATTATTCACGGCCGAAAGTGAAACAAGACATACTCAGTACCTAGCACGTGTGTTAGGTGAGTTAGGTGAGTAAAGCATCAAAAGTCAAAAGGTGTTAAAGAGATAATATTGTTTATTCAATATTAAAGTAACCTGCAGAAAAAATTATTTTAAGGACAAAAGTTCTACATAGAATTTCTACTTGAGAATTTCTACATAGAATTTCGACTTTGACAATTTCTACTTGGTGAATTTCGACTTGAGCAAAATTTCGACTTAGAGAAATTTCGACTTAGGCAAAAGTTCTACATATATATTCTACATAGCCTAGTCTTGGGTACTTGGAAACTTTTAGTGACCAGAATTGAGATGGCTCCTAAAAATGCATTCAAGATCCCAATGTTCAACCGAGATCACTATGAAGAATGGGTTTTCAGAATGAGACTATATCTAGAGACTGTTAACCCTGAATATCTGGAAGTCCTTGACAAGGGTAAATTTGTTCCAATGGTGGTTATTCCTGCACATACGGAAGGAGGGGTGGTTATAGCACCTCGGTCTGAGCCTAAAAAGGCCTCGGAGTTTTCGGATGCTGACAAGGAACAAATAGCTTATGATACTGCCATACGACAAACCTTGATGGAATCTCTTGATCATGAAATGTTCAACATAGTCAAAGGTCTGACTACAGCAAAGAAGATTTGGGACAAGATAGAAGTTGTCATGGAAGGATCTGCAGAGGTTAGAAGCAACAAGACACTCATACTCAAAATGGAGTATGACACCTTTAGAATAAGGAAAGGAGAAGGCATAACAGATGTCTATCTACGATTCAGTCAGTTGGTATTGGATTTGAATCTGAGAGGTGTAACTCTCCCCATGGTTGAGACTAATACGAGATATCTGAGGAACCAGCCAAAAAGCATTGAACATAGGGTCTACGCAATAAGAGAAACCAGAGATTTGCATACAACTTCTCTGGAAGAGTATTATGGAATATTAAAGACCTATGAGCTGGAAACACTTCAAGATCAAGCATGGGACAATGATTCAAAAGGAAAAGAAACTGCATCAGGATTAGTTGCTGATGAGGAAGAGTCTAAGAAGGCAATGGTTGCAGCAAAACCTAAATCATCACTTGCACCACACCAAGTTGATAATGATGACGAGTGCGCATCTGACAGTGATGATGACTACTACACCCAAGAAGAGCTGGACAACATGGACGATAGTGTCGTGGCATACATGGCAAGGAAGTTCAGCAACATGAGATTCAGAAAGAGCAACCGACCACAGAGAAATTCTTCATCTTATTATCGGGCTGCTAGGGGTGGTGGTAGTTCGTCAGGCTATAAAGGAAAAGGCAAGAATACCAGCTACAAATCTCCTTTGGATTTCAAAATGAAGTTCAAATGCTATAACTGTGGTGAAGCTGGACATTTTGCCTCGGACTGCAAAAAGCCTAAACAGACTTATCCAAAAGAGACATATGAAGCCCTCAAAAGCAAGTATGAATCGCTAGTGAAGGAAAGACATGGAAAACGAGCTTTATTGGTGACAGAAGGAAGAGCTTGGGATGATTCAGATGAGAAAGATGTTACTCATGTAGCAAACTTTGCCCTCATGGCTGAGACATCAGAGGAACCAGAGGTACCAGTTCTAACCCTTAAAGTAGAAATGTCCATTGATGATTATAAGGAACAGAACGGGGCTCTTAGTGAAGAGATCTATATGTTGTGCAAAAGCCTAGACTCTTCTCAAAAGGAACAGAAAACACTTGTTGCCAAAAGCAGAATGCTTGAGGCAAAAGTGGAAGAGCTGGAGGCTGCTTGCACTGTAGATACTTCCCTAAGAGAGTTTATTAAATCTCTGGAACACAAGCTCGTCCTCAAGGAAGAAGTAGAAGCATGTCTTAGGGACAAACTAGCTGAGTTAGAAACTAAATGCGAAGCTTACAAACTAGCTGCTAGTAAAGTGTATGTAGATAATGACACATTTAAGAAAATAACTGGAGTAGGTATAGGACTTGATTATTCTGACCTTCCTAAGAAAGAAGGAAAGAGACCTATTGACCCTAGTTCCAGTGACCTTAAAAAGGAAACACCTAGAATTCTTAAATCGGCTGTCAAACCTATCTACAAACATCTTGTTCCTAGAATAGAAGAAGAAGAGACTGAATTGATAGCTAGATATGAGATTGAGATGGAAGATCGCCAGAAAGAACAACCTATAACTCCTATCAAACAAGTGAAAATCAATTTCCCTAGAGATGAATCTAGACTGGGATTAGGAGCTAAGGCTGTTAAACAACAAGGAAAGAGAGAGAAAGGCATAAAAGAGGTTAAGGCTGAACGAATAAAGAAAGCATGTTATCATTGTAAATCTACTGAACATCTTTCTTATGCATGCAAAGCAAACATGAATGTTCCTGCTGCACATGCCATGCCTATCACACATACAATGAATAATCTGCATCAGAATCATGCACAGTGTGGTCAACCTAATTGTATGCCATGCACTTTTAACATCATGCAAACTTTTGTGCATTTAATGAATGCATCTAGCCAGTCATGCTTAAATACTGTTGCTAGTTCAAACATCAAGAAAAAGCATGTGAGAGCCAAGACTGTCAGTCCTCCTAAAGTTAGGAGTGACAAACCTTCTCCTAAGACTGACAAATTTGTCAAGTCTGAGAAAGGAAAGGAGATAGTCGAAAGCTCTAGTAATGTTAAGAAAAGTGCCTCTCCTGTTGTTAAATCTGTTGATTCTCGATCTTATCGAAAAGCTGGGCCCAATCAGAGTTGGGTTCCGAAGAATGTCTAACCAATCTGTCATTGCAGGGCATTAAGCAGAATAGAAATAAAGTTATATGGGTGCTAGACAGTGGAGCATCGAGGCATATGACTGGAAACAAGTCCCTGCTTACAGAGTTGGTTATGAAGGTTGGCCCTTATGTTACCTTTGGAGATGACAGCATAGGTGTGACAAAGGGATATGGCAAACTGAAAACTGGCAATGTCATCATTGAAGATATGTCCTATGTTGAGGGACTGAAGCACAATCTGTTGAGTATCAGTCAATTCTGTGACAAAGGTTACAAAATTGTATTCAACAAGAAAGGTGTATCAATCACTCACATCAAGGAAGGCTCACTAGCTTTGAGAGGAGTTCGAAAGGCAGATCTTTTTGTTGCAGATATGGATTCAGCAAATCAGAATGAGGTCACCTGTTTCTACAGCAAAGCCTCGGATGATGAAAGCTGGTTATGGCACAAAAAGCTATCTCACTTAAACTTCAAAACGATGAATGCTCTCGCGAGGCGAGAATTGGTGAGAGATCTACCTCAAATGGAGTTCGTTCCGAAAGGACTCTGTGAAGCTTGTGAAATGGGAAAGTCGAAGCGAGCATCGCATAAAAGCAAAGAAATTTCTAGTATTACTGAGCCTCTACAACTTCTTCATATGGATTTGTTTGGCCCAGTGAATGTCCTATCTTTGTCTAGGAAAAGATATGCATTGGTAATAGTGGATGACTTCTCCAAGTATACATGGGTATTGTTCGCAATGACGAAAGACGAAGTACCTTTCTTAATCATTGATCACATCACTCAAATTGAGAATGTTTCAACACTTACTGTGAAGACGATTAGATCAGACAATGGCACTGAATTCAAAAACGCAGTGCTAAATGACTTCTGTGTATCTAAGGGAATACGTCGTCAGTATTCAGCCCCGAGAACTCCACAGCAAAATGGAGTAGTTGAAAGGAAGAATAGAACTTTGGTTGAAGCAGCAAGAACTTTGTTGTATGATTCGAAACTTCCTTTGTACTTCTGGGCCGAAGCAGTGAGTACCGTGTGTTACACTCAAAATAGAACCTTGATCATAAAAGATAAAGAAAAGACACCATGTGAGCTAATGAACAACAGAAGACCAACAATCAAATACTTTCATGTCTTCGGAGCAAAATGCTATGTGCTTATAGATGATGAAAATTTAGGCAAGTTTGCAGCAAAAGCTCGTGAAGGAATCTTTGTTGGTTACTCTACAGATGTGGTGGCAGCTTATAGAGTGTTCTTAGTGAATGATCGAAAAGTGACTGAAAGCTACAACGTCAGATTCGACGATACCAAACTCTCATCAATTTCAAGAGATTCTAGTGAACCTGAGTCCCTAAAATTTCAGAATCTGGACTTAGAAGATCTTGAAGATGAACCTGAGTTGGTTGTTCCATTAAATGTTCCAAGTGTGCATGAAGAACCTGAGTCTAGTGAACAAGCTAATTCAACAAGATCAGGGGAGACTTCTTCAGTACGAACCGGAAACAACTCAGGGGGAGTAAATAACAGCTCAAGAACTATTGTTCAAGGCTCGAGTCGAGTTGACTCTAGTTCTGTAGGAGCTGGCACTAACTCAGGGGGAGTTAGTGAAAATAATCTAAGTAGTCAGCACCACAACTCAGAAAGTCAAGCTGAATCATCAAGACAATTTCCAGGTGAACGGGTATGGAATAGAGACCATCCGTTTGAGTTAATTATTGGTGATCCAGATGCTGGTGTGACTACTAAAAGAACTGCAAGAGCTGACATGGCTAATATCTCCTTATATTCTGGGTTCTTATCCAAGCTTGAACCTAAAGAAATAGAAGAAGCTCTTGGTGATGCTGATTGGGTGATTGCAATGCAAGAGGAACTCAATCAGTTTGAAAGGCAGAAAGTTTGGAAACTGGTACCCCGACCTAAGAACATATCAGTAATTGGAGCTAGGTGGGTATTCAGAAATAAACTGGATGAAAACGGACTTGTAACACGAAACAAGGCTTGTTTGGTTGCAAAAGGTTATTCTCAGCGAGAAGGAATTGATTATGATGAAACCTATGCACCGGTTGCAAGACTTGAGGCAGTCAGGATGTTCTTGGCATTTGCAGCACATAAGAACTTCAAGGTGAAAATCCACGCCTAGAGGGGGTGTTTAGGTGTATTATGGCTGAAAGGGTTAACTATGAACTATTTTGATTTTACCCAGAAATGGCTTGCTGAAATGACCTAACAGACTAATAACAGCATGCTGATATTATCTAACGGTTTAATAACAGCAGGCTGAATTAACTGGTAATGCAGTGCAGAATGTAAATGAGTAGAAAAATAAATGAACACAAGATCTTTTAGCCAGGTTCGACCCCTAATCCCCTATGGTCTACGTCCTGGTCCCTTACCAACTTGGTAAGAGAATATATTATTGATCACTATAAAACCGATTACAAGATCAAACAATATATCTCCCTTTACACCCAGCTGCTTACAAAACGGCTTGCTGAATTGCTGTGCTGAAACTAACTCTCTAAGCAATACTTCCCAAGTATCCTTCTCTAGTCTAGTTTCACCCACCCAAGACCCTTAGCCGAACTTGTACAACAACTAATCTTTACAATTTGAACAATACAAGATTTTGAATAAATACAACTCAACCTAAAGAACCCTCTGAATGTATATAACCGAATGTATATGAGAGTTTGAGAGGTTTGAAGGATATAGCAAAGAAGGCTCGAAGTTGTATATAGGTTCTTGTGTTTTTGCACTCTGATTCTCCTCTTGGATGAATGCTTTAGAACTGAGCAAAAACAAGCTATTTATAGATAAACAAGAACATGTTAAAATCAAACTTCAAAGGCTCCAACGGTTTGAATTTTCTTAAAGCCGTTGGAAAAGATTCTTCAAGAACGTTTTTGAGTATGGAAGAGTGATATTTCTGCAATGCTTTTCTTGAGTGGATGATCAGTGAATATGGTTAGTGGAGCAGCCATGAAAGCACGTTTAACCAGAAGTGGAGAAGCCAAGGTAGTTGTCTTCTTTGTGATATGAATGTGTAGATGATAGTGATAAGAACGTGTAACTGATAAAGGAGAGACAAGTAGAATGTGTTTGCATGTGTTAGGGAATTTAGATATGGAAAGTGTTTGTATGGGGTTAGGAATTAAATAAGGAAAAGTGATTCCTTAAATAAAGAAGAGAATAAAGTGTTGACCCCCATTTTATTTGAGTTGATAATATTGTAGTGCAAAAAGGGCTTGAATACTTCAGAGAGTCCCTACAATATTCCTAAACAAATATAACTGATGTCTTTTAGAAAAACGAATGTCCTCTTGAAATCTGTTCTTTCAGTCGCCCAAAAACAGCTTGCTGATATATGCACTGAATGTGAGTTCAGCTTGCTGAAGATGTTCCATAACAGCTTACTGAAAAACATCTGTTAGTCTGACTGAAATAATCATGTACACCTACACACAGCTTGCTGAAATATGACAATTTGTCTCCTGGAAATTTCATTAACAACAAGTAACAACAAGCATTATACCAACATAAAAGATTTCGCATAATCATTAAGATCAAAAGTGTTAGTAGCACTAATAACATCCAAAATATATGTAATCATAGAATCATCAAAATCAAATAGGCCAACACAAGGTTTTCCAGATGGATGTGAAAAGTGCCTTCCTGAACGGAGAGTTAGAAGAAGAAGTGTATCTGGAACAGCCGCCTGGTTTCGTTGATCCAGAACATGTAGATTTTGTGTATCTTCTCTTCAAATCTGTCTATGGCCTCAGGCAATCCCCAAGGCGATGGTATGAAACCCTATCCTTATTCTTAATTGAAAATGGTTTTGTTAGGGGAGTAATTGATAAAACATTGTTCTATAAAATTGTAAGAAATGACTTAATACTTGTTCAAGTCTATGTGGACGATATTATTTTTGGGTCATTAAATGAGCGCTTGTGCGAGAAATTTGCCAAGCTAATGCAGGAAAAATATGAGATGAGCATGATGGGAGAGCTGTCCTTCTTCCTTGGATTACAGATCAGTCAAAGAAAAGATGGTATCTTTATCTGTCAATCCAAGTACGTCAGAGATTTACTCAAGAAGTATAATCTAGAAGATGCATCACCAGCTAAGACTCCCATGGCAACAGCCACGAAGCTTGATGAAGACAAATCAGGTAAATCAGTTGACATCACAAGCTATCGAGGTATGATTGGCTCACTCCTCTATTTAACTGCAAGTAGACCCGATATAATGTTCGCAACTTGTTTGTGTGCAAGGTTCCAAGCGGATCCTAGAGAATCACATCTCGTAGCCGTCAAAAGAATTTTTAGGTATCTCAAGGGCACACCAAATCTAGGGATTTGGTACCCAAGAGATACAGGTTTTAATCTTATTGGCTATTCGGATTCAGACTATGCAGGTTGCAGGATTGATAGGAAAAGCACATCTGGTGCTTGCCAATTTCTTGGCAAAAGATTGGTGTCCTGGCAAAGTAAAAAGCAACATACAGTATCTACTTCTACTGCTGAAGCTGAGTACATTATTGCTGGAAGCTGTGTAGCTCAAATACTCTGGATGAGGAACCAATTGAAGGATTATGGCATGGAGCACAAGAAAATTCCAATTATGTGTGACAACATAAGTGCCATTGCCATAACCAACAATCCTGTAGATCACTCAAGAACAAAGCACATCGACATCAGGTATCACTTCATAAGAGAACATGTCGAGGAGGGGACTGTGGAGCTACATTTTGTGCCCACAATGCAACAAATTGCAGATATATTCACCAAACCTCTTGATGAAGTAACATTCAATAGGTTGGTTGGTGAATTGGGAATGCTTAACACAAGTTAGTAAAGCCTTCTATCTGTAAAATCCATGTTTATGTTTGTATGTGCAAGCTACTCAATCATTATGTGCTTAGACTTTAAAATGCTTAATTAATGATTGTTGTAGGTTGCATATAGTGTGTTTTTGCATAAATTCCTTGTGTTTTAAGTGTCTTTTATAGCACAAATCTGTGAATTTATGCTTGTTAGATTGCATGATCATAGGGGGAGTTAAATTCATAATATTCTAAATATTGCATGATTTTTAGATGAATTTACCTATGATTTTCATGTAATTAGAGGCCTTAGAATTAAAAAACTTCAAAATTTCGAGTTATGTTCTATCTCGAAACTCATCTAGAAATTCGACTTGAGTTTCGACTTAAGCTGTCAGAGTGAAGTTTTTGAAAAATTCTAAGTCTGGGAAGAATTTCGAGTTGGCTATCTCGAAATTCATCTCGAAATTCGACTTTGTGTTCGAGTTCGAGTTACCAGTGTGCCTAGTTCTATCTTCAAAATATTCGAGATAAAGTCTATCTCGAATTTTATCTCAAAGGTTGAGATGAGATTTCCATTAAGGGAATATTTTGAAAAGAACTGAGAATTAACTTCGAGTTAGTCTATCTCGAAACTCAACTCGAATTTCGACTTGATGTTCGAGATAGAGTTCTTAGTCTATCTCGAAACTCAACTCGAATTTCGACTTGATGTTCGAGATAGAGTTCTCAGTTAAGCTAAAGGGAATTTTTCGAGTTACACTCCTAACTCGAAACATATCTTGAATTACCCTGTACTTTTTGCTTCAAGGGGGTATTTTGGAAAGAATTTGAGATTAACTTCGAGTTAGTCTATCTCGAAACTCAACTCGAATTTCGACTTGATGTTCGAGATAGAGTTCTTAGTCTATCTCGAAACTCAACTCGAATTTCGACTTGATGTTCGAGATAGAGTTAAACTTCTAACTCGAAAAGTATCTCGAATTTCCCTGTTTCTTCTAGAAGGGAATTTTCCAAATTTACTACAAATCAATAATGTTCGAGATAGGATTTCCCTATAGTTTCTGCTGTAAAATTGGTTAAAGTGCTTATTTGTGCTTAATTGTTCGAGTTAACCTCTATCTCGAAGTTCGACTTGATGTTCGAGATAGAAATGTTCGAGATAGAGTTCGACTTAAGTCCTCCCTGTATGTACTTAGACTTTAACACTCTTTTTAACAGGGACATTTTTGTCATTTCACATTCATCTATATATACATCTCTAACTCGATGCCTAATTCACTTTACCTAATTTCATTTTCACAGCAGCCGTTTCACAAAAACAGTGCGATTTCACTAATTACATACCTTTAATCCGTGTTTTTGTGATTAAACTCGTACTAATCACGAATTACTGCCAATTTGTTGACTGAGATTCACTGTGTTATCATTAATCGTTGTGATACTGTGTTTAGTGACCATTCATACACGCGCATATACATACACACGAACATATATTGTTTGTGTAACTGTTCACAAAACACGATTTCCACACTCTTCATCCATATACACACACGAGTTTACTGGTATACACACGAATATTCATCTTCTTTGAATATTCAGATCTAGTAATTGGCAACTGTTCATATCCCGTAGTTTAACTTTTTAGATTGTCTTTTGATATTTCTCGAAAAATTAAAAGGGGTATAATCTTTAATTCGTAAATTATTTGTTTTTCAAAATTAAAAAAAATTAAATTATTTCACATTTTTTTAAGAAAAACATTTAAATTAAAATGGCTCACCAATTTTCACTTGCTAAAAACAATTTTTATAATATTTCTACAGAAATTGGTGATCAACTCCCGCGGTTTAAGTTTTGGATACGATTTCTTAATTTGTACTCCAAAGCTAGCCATGCTTTTACTGCTAAACCTACACTAGTACATGATGCTTTACAGCAATTATGGACTAGTGCGGTTACTTTTGGGAGCAAATCAACCCCCTTTGGTTTCAGGTTTACCTTAGCGGGTCAGGAATATGAGGTGACTGAAGAGATTGTCAACAGGGTTTTGGGATTCCCAATCAAAGATGCTTATGATCCAGAACCTACAGCTGCAGAACGCCTCAGCTTCTTTGAAGAAATTGGATGTTATCCTCCCAAAGGCCCAATCACAGGAAATATCCAAAAACAATTCTTCCATGTGGAATGGAATTACTTTTTCGAGGCCATCACTAGATGTTTTCGGGCACGAGAAAAAGATTTTCATCAAATTCCAATTCCAATGCAAACCTTTGCAGTTGCCCTAGCAAGAGAACTGGATATAAATTATGGACGCATAGTTCTCTCTGAGATAGTGGCTTCAATGGGATCTCCTACAAGCAGAGATATCACTACAACTGATGTTGTCTGCTGGTTTCCTCGGTTCCTACAGATGCTGATTAATGACTTAATACCGAAGGATGCTCTTGCTGTTAGACAGGGATTTGCCAGAAGCCCAACATCTGAATCGCTGGGGATGGGCACTAAGTCACTTTCAACCATTGCTAATCAGGATAAACATCAAGGTAAACCTATGTCAATTCCTGAAAATATTCAAATATGGCTTAGATATGATGCAGGAGTTACCAATTTGGGGGAATCATCGCAAGTTTCATCATATGCTCAGAATCCATCTGCTCATGCTGAGGCATTTGATGAGATTCCTGATGAGCAAAGCGATGAGGCACAAGTTAATGAACAAGGTAATCTCTCCCTGCATACTACTCATTCCTCCTCCTATGTATCTGATTCCGAGACCCAAGAGACTGCTAACCCGCAGAATCTATCCCAGGGTGAGAGCTACATTTCTGAGACTGATACACATTCTTATTCTCTTTCACCCCTGTTAACGGAAGTCAGAAAGCCAGCACGTATATATGTAGGAGATGATGAGGAGAGTGAACCCGAAGAGCAGCAACTTATTCGAAAGAAAGCCAAACTTTTTCATGCTTCTACTTCAAAACCCCAGTCAAACCCTAGTGTGTCACACGCAACCACTCCACCTCACGAGAGTGGTTCTCCCTTTAAACAGTCTACACATAGGGACTTTGATGACAATTATGTACCTTTTGAAGATCCTGTTGCTTCAAAAGGACATGGAGTTTTAACAACTTCAGCCGTACCTTCACCGGTACGTACTGATGCTGTAAAGAGGATCGGTTCTAATGTCGTACAAGAACACTTTGCAGCCGCTCAACCTGAGATTCCAACTCAGGACAAAACAGACATAGATCCCATAACTGCAAATTATTTTGCTTATCCAATTTCTCCAGGTACTGCTTCATATTTCGGATCAATAATTGAAGACATACACGAGCGTGAGACAGGGAGTGTGTGTGAGAGGTTAGGGAGAGAGGGACCTTCATTTTTAAGGCCCAAAACCGAGCGCCAAATACCAACAGAACGAGTATTAGAGCGAGGTCACCTAAACCAAACACCATCCCTTAACATTGAAAATCTTGATACGCGTATGACTTCTATGGAAAATCAGATGAGGCAGTTCGGGCAGACGATGGGGCAGTTCGGGATTAACATTGGAAACAATCAAAGGGCTCTAGACGACTACGCAGCAAGAATGGCAAGTCAAGCTACAGCTTTTGATGATTTGACAAATAAGGTCAATGACTTGGGCCATGCTGGTGGTGTCTTGGGAAGCACTCTCAATGAGAGGATGGGGGCAATGGAGTCTACAATGCATACAATGGCTGTGGAAATCAGTAGAATGATGTTCGCAGTCAAGAGTTTTTTGCCCTCGGAGTGCTTCGAGTCACAACAACCTCCCCCCGATACTGGTGCAGGTGGTGCTAGTGGAGCGGGAGCCTCTGGTTCTGGTTTTAGAGGTTCTTATGCAACTGGTGGATCTGGAGACCAAGGTGGAGCTCAGGATAACTCACCTAAGGGGGAGAGTGGAAAGGAGACGAGACAGCAGGCAGTTCACATAGAAGAAATTGAAGAACCCGCTGATCTTATCAAGGAACCAGAAGTTGAGCCGTCTGTTGATGAAGAGGCTCTGAGGAGGAGAAAGGGTAAGGCAATGATGGTTGATGAACCATTCGTTGACCTGAGTCATCAGGAAACAGTACAGGAGGTACTTGACTCAGATTCTGATATGGAAGACGTACCGTTGGCACATGCTATAAAAAGATCTTTGAAGGAACAAGGTGGAGGTGCTGGGATGTCTTCCGGAATGCCTGAGGAAATTCCTGTTGATGAGGAAACCCTTAAAGCTCAACAGTTAGCCTTGGAACAAGCTCAGTTCCATAAAATGAAGATGATGCAAGAACGTGCTGCCTTCCTAGAAAAGAAAGTGGAGCTACAAGGGAAGCAGTACGATCATGAGCTTGCAAGGCTAGCTGATCCTCAAGTTGATCTGGACAAACGAAGGATAGGGCAGAAGTGGGATGAAGCAAGGAAGATATTGATGGGATCCTGTGCGAAAGGAGTTCATAACAAGGAGGCAGATGATCTGTTCTAAAACTTGAATTTGCAAAATCCAATGACTGCGGACTATATAAATGCTTTGAAGAGATTAATTTCTAAAGTCAGGGTTGGATACAATGCAACACTTAAGGAGTGGCAGGTTATTTTGTCCTTGGTAGAAGGAGTCCCAACATCTTTCCTATATGTGGATGACCAATTCATAATGAGAAGATCTGCGTCAGAGTTGTTCTTGCTAGCGACTAAAATTCAATACTCTCAATCTGAGGAGCTAAGCATTCTGTACAGGGATCAGTTAATGCAGCTAGCAAAGGACAAGGGTCCAGAATTCTCAGCATATCCAAATTTTGTCCGGATGGTAGTTGACGGGAAAATGAAGAGGGTTAGCATGGAGGAAAATGACTTAACGGAGCTTTCAGTGGAATCTCTCAAAGTTGTCTGTAGACAAATGATGAGTAAGGGATTCGCTTCTGAGCTTAAAGATAAATCCGTGAAGATCATTGAAAGAGTTATATTCAAGAAGAGCAATGAGGTGTGGAAGTGTGATGTCATTGCTCCAAATCCTCTTGATGACGTGAAGATTGAGCCGGAGCTGATAGAGAAGAAATGGAATATTCTTCAAGCCATGAAGAATGTAGATGAAGCTCTGACTCTTCCTTCTGGAGCACTAGAATAAGGAGAAATAAGGGAGGCTATTGGTGTTCCAGGAAGTGATAGTGTATACTGGATACACGATTATGTTGAAGATACAGCTGATGCCTTAGTATTCATAGATGCAGGCCAGAATCAAACAATCTTGCATATGAGTAGAAAATGGCTGCTACGGACTCAAGATGCTGCATTTCTGGAGAGAGTATTATATGTATTCAAATGGGGCGAAGTGGAAGACAAGTATGTGGAAGAAAAGCAGAGACTCATGAGTTACCTGTCTGAAGTAGTAGTGGAAAAGAAGCGAATGGAGCGAGATGCGGCCAGTGTCCACAATACTGACCGTGTCAAGGGCTACCCCAAGATGATCTATTGTCAGTTCAAAGCTGATAAATCTCACTGGAAACCTCAGCTCATAATGAAGAACTTTGAGGACATTCTAAAGATCAGAACTACTCAGGAGGTGGACAAACTCAGAAGGCTTTTCAAACATCCTTATCCAGAGCCCAGGAATCCTCTAGAAATGGAAGCTGTAAGTCTGTTGAATGCTAGGTGGAAGCAGCTTCGTGATCCAGTGTACAAGAAAGAACAGCAGCAGAAGGAAAAGCGCAAAAGGCAGAAAGAAGAGAAAGACCAAGCTGCTGAAGCTAGAAAGAGGAAACGGAATTAGGGTTAAAGGTCAGAGTGGTGTGAACTTGAAGTTGGAAAAACTTCATGTCTTTCGGTTGCTTTAACTCACTTGAGGAAAATTCACCTTAGAGTGAATCCAATAAGGTGATACAAGTTTGACTAAAAGGTATGAAATAATCCAGGTGATAGGAATCACTCAAATGATCTTTAATTCGAAGTTCGAATTCTGTTTCTAGTTTAAGTTCTTTGTATTGTTTTCAAGTACTTTTCAATTGTATATTATTCAAGACTTTAATGTTAATTATCTTTTCTCGTCTCATTGTTTAGTTGAGTTATCCTTCATTTATTTGAATGTCATTGTTAGACAATCAAATAGGGGGAGATTGAAAGGCAGAGTGTATAAACTTGTAACACTATAACTAATGTAACTCAACTAAAGGAAAAGATACTTAACCAGAAGACAATCAAGAACAAGAAGTCACAAGAAATCAACACTAAATGAAGACAAGGTAATTGATACAATTCAACATGTTAACTATGATCAATCCAAGAAGAAATCATTGAGAGAAGTTCAAGTCAAAGTTGTTCATGCCTCAGTGATTTGAAAAGCCAAGAATCAAGATCATAACTATCAGTATCAATAAGACCAATTGATTTCAAGTGAACAAGAAGGAAAGCAAATATTGGAAAGCCATATTACTAATTGGATATGGTAATTTATTCAAGAAGCAAAAACCCTATCAAGACTAGTCACTTATGAACCAGACCGTTGCATCAAGTGTCAGGACATTGATAGCAAGTTTATGTCAGTAATAAAGATCCATATTCAAGAGCTTGGTGAAGAATAAAGAAGACATGAAGATATCACAAGTTCAAGATGTGCATTGAAGTTTCAAGTTGAAGACCAGAATATTTTCTAAGTACTAAATATTCTAGATGGCCAAGTAGAAGTTTCTAAGTAGAAGTTCTACTTAGAAATTCGAGATGGCTAAGTAGAAATTCTCAAGTAGAAGTTCTACTTAGAGTGCAGCTTCAACATGACACATGGCATCTTCTGATTGGCAGATTTCCAAGCTTTCAAGTTAAGGCAAGATTTATGTGGACATCATTGGGCCACGTACATCTTAGTCTTTGAAGACTACAGGACATAGATTACATGTAGTATAAATAGAAGTACTTGTGTAATGTTTTAGTAAGATAGCAATATTTGAGAGAAACACAAGAAAAAGAGAGAGAGTGCATTCACAGAGCTTAGTATCATTCACTTCTCTCTAAACTTCTGTTATACTTTGTAATGAATGTTGTAGCAACCCTTTCAAGTTATATATAAGACATATATTCCTTGAATCTGTGTGTTCATTTATTGCATCGTATTTATTGCTTCTCATATTCGAAAAGTTGTATTCACCCCCCCTCTACAACACATTTGGACCTAACAATAAGTAAACAACAATTTTATTAAAGCAAACCCACGTACATTAAAATAGGAAATTAAAGCAAATACATAAGGAACAAGCATTTAAAGAGATACATATATGAACTAGTCATCTAAGTACGAACTAGTCATTTAAGCCGTAGTAAAGATTAACACTATTATTAAGTTCAGTTGGAGTCTTGTTGATAGGTTCATTGTTAAAGCTAGCCAAATTTGTTTCCACCCTTTGTTCATTATGCTTTTTAGATGACTCGTAAAGTTCTACAAGATGTCTAGGTGTGTGACAAGTACGAGTCCAATGCCCATGAGCCCCACATCTAAAACATATATATCTCTAGTACCTCCTTCCTGTGGTGCCTTCCTTTTATTTGACACCTCATTTTGCCACTTCTGGTGGCTAGAGTTGTTGTAGCCATCACGCTGCCACTTCAGGTGGCCAGAGTGATACTGATTTCGAAACTGACCATGAAAATTTCCACGTCCACGATTTCGTCCATAACCTCGTCCTGCTTTATGCCCTTTCTCACGCTCATTCTTCCGGAATGACGTGTTATGTACTTCGGGTAACTGGGCAGAGCCCGTGGGTCGTATTTGATGATTTTTCAGCAACAACTCATTATATTTTTCAGCTACAAGAAGGAGAGATATCAGTTCACTATATTTCTGGAAATTGTGTTCCCTGTATTGTTGTGCCAAGATCATAGTGTTGGGGTGGAAGGTCGAAAGAGTCTTTTCAATCATCTCAGCATCAGTAACTTTCTCACCACACAGGATTAGCTTTGAGCTTATTTTGAAGAAGACATAATTATATTCAGCAACAGATTTAAAATCCTGTAATCTTAAATTAATCCAGTCATAACGAGCATGTGGCAGATGGATAAGTTTTTGGTGGTCAAACCTATCTTTGAGATTGGTCTAAAGAGTGAGTGGATTTTTGATTGTGAGGTATTCAGATTTTAAGTTTTCATGAATGTGGTGCCCGAGAAAAATAATAGCTTTGGCATTTTGTTCAACGGTTGGGGTTTTTCCTGATTCTATAGTATCTTTTAACCCATTAGAACTAAGGTGTAATTCCGCATCAAGTACCCAAGATAAATAATTATCCCCAGATACATCTAAAGTAACAAACTCTAATTTCGAAAGATTGGCCATTCTGATAAAGATTTGAACATGATATATTATAGCACATCAAGATTCAGATTTAAACAATTAACAAACAATGATACATATAGATTAATAATTCAATTCAAAAGTTACGATGGCATAGCCGACAACAAAAACTTTTGAATACTACTTGACGGCAGAGCCATCTTTATAGTAGTAGTACTTGACGGTATAGCTATCTTTATAGTGCTTGAATAACAATAATTTAGTATTCAAAATAAAATGGCAAAATTTAAAACAGACCTCCTTTGTTGAATAGTTTCAGCTGGCAGAGACTCGTGCTGATAACGTGTTGTAAATCTTGATAATTATTAACCGAAATAGATATATGTATGAGAATAAATAGTAGAGAGAAAGTATAAGAGAATATGAGATGTAGATAGAAAGTTATATGTATATCTCTTAAATCTGTTTCATCAATTGATCTATTTATAGGAGTTGGTTTACAAGTCTTACTAAGTAAGCTATTCCATTCTTCTTTGATAAGCATTACAAGTCTTTATAGATAAGTTTTGCAAGTCTTCTTGAGTAAGCTTGGTGAGTCTTCTTTAGAAAGGTTTGTAAGTCTTCTTGAAGAAGCTTTTTGAGTCTTCTTGAGTAAGTTTTGACAATCACTTTATATTTATTTATTATAACAAGTTTAAATAATTGATTAATAAGAATCTTATTTTTTTTATTTTCTATTCTATATAGAAAAGTTGCCAATTATACCCATTTTGAAACAGCATCAGCACCCAATAGACCTGTTATGAAAAATAACGATCTTTTTACCCATCCCATACGCTAATGCTTAAGGTCGGGGTTGAGCGAAATCGAATCGAAACTGAAAAACTGAACCGATCCATGTAATTTCGGTTCGGTTTGGTTCCATTTTTTCTGAAATTTTAGTTTATTCAGTTTTTCGGTCCGGACCGAATTAAATTTCGATTCGTTTCGATTTTTAAGAGAAAAAATTCAATAGACCGAATTATATATATTATATATTTATATTATATATAATATATGTTTATTATTTTATATTTATATAATACATATTCGACAAATTTTATATTAAATGCTCTTAAATCGGTTCAGTCACTTTTTATATTTAGGCCTAGCGGGCTAGCTAGAAAAAGAAGGAGATAACGTATACATATAGAGCTGTAAACGAACCGAACAGTTCAGTAAGTTCGCTCGTGTTCGAGTTCGTTAAGCTCGATTCGATTGCTTAACGAACATGGACACGGATAAGAAAATCTGTCCGATAAGGTTATCAAACATTGTTCAATTTAGTAAGATTTTGTTCGTATTCTTTAAAAATTCGTTCGAGTTCGTCCGAGTTCGATTTGTTTACAACTCGATATACATATATGTTGGCGGTTTGTTGTTTAAGGTGGGTTAACTTTGATTTTTGGGTTTGCTAATTATCAGCAACCCTTTAAAGTTAAACCGGGAGCATATTAATATTTGCGAGTTATTATTTTTTGAAAAATTAGTTAATTAAATAATGTTTTGGGGCGGTTTCATAATATTTTTTTATAGTTATAAAAAAGAAGATTATTTAAGAAATTGATAAAAATATAAGTCTATGATATCGTATAAATTAGGAAACACAATTTTATATAAATTTAAATATACATAAAAAATAAAGTAATTTATTTACATTTTTGTTATATCATTTTTGTATCATATTTTTTTAGGCCAATATCCGCTTTAATAATAAATATATGCAGATAAGAAATTACTACCAATGTATATTAATGAAAACTTAATTACGTCTTAAATTTTAACTATTTATGTTATTATTACGAATCTACTAATTTCCCGGGCACTTGAAAATCTAAGCCCATCATTCACTTTAAGCAGATAATTTAAATTTTTAAGTAATGGGTTCGGTCTATGGCACCGGGTTGACAAATTACTGTTTGGCAACATACGATTTTATAATCGTTGGATGGTTGATCCAACGGTCCTGATTTAAAAAAAATCAACATTGTACCGCAGAAACTTTCTGCGGTACGGAGAAATTACCAAAATGTCCCTGCCTCTGGTGTGAAAACAGGGGGCATTTTGGTAATTTCTCCATACCGCAGAAAGTTTCTGCAGTACGGTACAGTAGATTTATGGTGTGAAAATAGGGGGCATTTTGGTAATTATTACGGTACATTTTTTTTTAATTCAGGATCGTTGAATCAACTATCCAACGACTATAAAATCGTATGTTGCCAAACAATTATTTGGCAACCCGGTGCTAAAGACCGGCTACCTCTAAGTAAAGCCGAACACCTGCTTCTTTACTTTTAGTGGGCCTAAAAGAAATTTAAGTGAGCCCAAAGAGACTCTAAGTTAGAAGTGGAGGTGGGCTTATCTATATTTCTACCAGTTGACTGGATGCTCTTTTTCTTTCACCGGAAGCCACAATTTCAAAAATTAATTTGTCGGTATTTAGAGGTAACAAGCGTCAAATCTTTGTTAATGAGCATTGACCTAACATAATATAATGACAAAAAAAAAAGGGAAATTACTCATTTTGGGAGGAGACAAAAATGAGCTGATATCATTGGAAATTTTCCAAAGAAAAATATGGGAGATATTAGAGTAATGCACAAAGTCTAGTTCAATTCTCATCAAATTTCGACAACCAAACAAATTCATAAATGCCGCTCATGATGTGCATGGATTAATTTCCTCTGTATTAATTAATCATTCCGAATGGAGCAAAATAGAAATGAGAAAGTTTTATGTGGCGTTTGGTTTAAGGTTAATGGTTTCGGATAATGTGAGTTGGAATCTCACATCCACATGCATTCGTGTTTGGTTAGATATATTCAATCTTTATGGTATTAAAAATTTTACTCATTTTTTAAACAAAATTTCAATGCTACTCATGTGAAATAGTTAACATACTCAGTATTTTGCACAAGTTCTTTTTTAATTAATAGTGTATGTATGGACTACAAAGAACCAAGCAAATATGTATATAGCTACTTAAGTTGAAAAAGAATCGAGAAAGTATATATGTAGCTATTTAAGTTGAAAAACAACTCAAAAAGTATACATATAGCTACTTAAGTTGAAAAATTAAAAAAAGGGTCCACAATTATCTTTGAGCTAAACTCCAAATGGTACATTAATCTGCTTAACACTTCGGGTAATTAAAAGTTTTTTTGTTAAGTTTTTAGTTATTAAATATCACTTCAGCTAAGTTTTTAGTTATTAAATATCACTTCAGCTATTTGCCTACTTGATGTACGCAGTAACATAGTTGTTCACTTGTTCCACATCAAAACGGAATTTCTAGTCTGTTAAAACTTTGCCTTTTAATGATTGTGTTAACTTTTGAGTAACTTGTCTCTTTTCCGGATATTTCTTCTCTTGTGATCCGTAAGAAATGGAATGTTGGATTTTTCATGTACTCAACTCTTCTAATTTCATGTTCTAGTAAGGATCACAGGGTACCTATCAACACAAAAACTTCAATCGTAGTACTACAAAGTACAAACTCAAAATTTACACCACAATCTAGGGCTGTCAAAAAAATCCGGATATCCGGATATCCGTCCGAAATATCCGAATCCGTATTCGAAAAATTAGGATATTATCCGTATCCGAAAAATTAAGATATTATCCGTATCCGAATCCGACAAATCCGTATCCGAAAAATTAGGATATTATATTAATATTTTAATATATTATATTAAAATATCTTAATATCCGTATCCGTATCCGAAATATCCGTTTGACAGCCCTACCACAATCATTCCAAACTCATTCACATTTTTACATCTTCTTTAACACATCGAAATGTTCTTTACACCCACTCAAAATACTTCTACTACGCCTCATGCTGAGAATAGTATCCATGGAAGTACTTCGATTGTATAAGAAGACAATTGATCTGGTAATATGGTTAATGGTACAGGTTAACACTAGAATCAGGATCTCATTGCATGCGTCCGTATTTGGTTAGGTATATCCAAACTAGCTTTTCTTGATGGATTTTCGCCTTCTTGGTGTCAAAATTGTACTGAGATTAAGACACAGTTTTGCTGGTACTTAATGTAGATAATTAACATAGTATGCTCGTGCAATTAATTTCTAACTAGTGGTGTGAAAATTGAAATACTGAACTACTATAATGTACTGACTTTAAAAGAACCAAGAAATTACAAGGCTACTTAATTAAAGAAAAAAAAAAAAAAACTAACCTCCAACAAGGCTACTATCATGTGAAGATTTGACTACATAATAATATTAGATCATTTCGTTGAAGTTTCTCTTCAGCCGGCCTTTTATTTATTTGGTCCAGTCTAGCCAGCCGAAGACTGAATAAGTCGTAATTTACACTGAAATGTAATGTTTAACGACTAGCTTTATTGTGCTAACTTGATATTACTGACAAAGGCTACAATCTCTTCACAATAATATATACTTGAGGAAATATATGTGTCAACAATAAAGTCTCACACACGTACGGGTAATTAGGAGTGAGCAAAAAACCGAATTGAAACCGAAACCGAAACCGGTAAAAACCGAACTGAAAAAACCGAAACCGAAATCGAACCGGCGATTGCGGTTTTTGATTTTTAAAAACCGAGACTTTCGGTTCCGGTTCCGGTTATAGTTTAAAACCGAACCGGTTAAAACCGAACCGAACCGATTATTTATATATATATATATATATATATATATATATATATATATATATATATATATATATGGAAATGGGTCACCAGCCACAGTTGGATATTTTGTAATATCCAACCAACCCATCTTATACCGTTAAAACATCCAATCAACGGTCAGGATGAGGGGACTTACGCTCTATTATATATAGCGTATACGCTATATAATATAGCGTAAGTTAAAGTTTTCAAAACCCCCATTTAAATTGTGTCGAAATATATCAAATATGGTATGCAAAATGATCGTTGTGAGATGTAGAAAAATACAGTGAAGTCGGATTTCAAAAATATCTCACCAATTGACGGAAAAAATCAAATTAGAAACGGAGGGATTTTGGTATAAACTTACGCTATATTATATAGCGTAATACGCTATATTATATAGCGTAATACGCTATATAATGTAGCGTAAGCTTTTCAAATCCTAGCCGTGCATTAGCTTACTGGATGGTCACAGATGGGTTGGTTGGATATTAGATTATATCCAACTTTGGCTGTAGAAGGCGTCCCTATATATATATATATATATATATATATATATATATATATAATTTATATAAATTTTTAATAACATATAAAGATGAATATTCTCTGGCTCATAATCTGAACAATGTTACATAGTAAACATAGGTTGCATTTGTTGTGGAGTCTTGTAAGGATGAGGCTGCCAATCAATGCACATAATTTGTGAGACAACTTGTGTTGCATGCTGCGGAGATGTTTAGTACTAATAAGCAAGGGCTTCATATCTTGAACTTATATATATTGGAATGGGTCCTCTTGGAATTGCCGCATCAAGTACTTCACCATTCAAATCCTCACTTGGAATAGTATCAACTAGGAACTAAAAATTGTATCCATCCTTTTATTAGCTACTATCATGCCATTTTTTTGAAGCTTCGCCTTTTTATTCCCCCCTGTTATAACTCCAAGTAGAGATTGTCAAGTAAAAAATAAATATACTCATAGGTATGACTGGAGTTTCAGGCCTTCAGTTCATATGCAACCCAAAACAGTGCATTTTTTAAGTTGTGTTGTGTAAACTAATATATTTTTCTCATTTTTATTTTCATCCGGTTTTAAAACCGAAACCGAACCATTACAAACCGAACCGGGATTTTAAAACCGAAACCGAACCCGAACCGGTGGTTACGATTTTCAATTTTAGAAACCGGGGATACATGGTTCCGGTTCTGGTTTTATCCTAAAACCGGACCAAACCGGCCCATGCTCTACCCTATTGGTAACTTACAAAAATTTGGTAACTTTTGTGAATGAACAATGGCTGTACCATAAACAAGTTAAGAGCTCGATGCATAAAAAGTTTTTTAAATAAACATGTCACAAAAACCATAACTATGTAATTGGAATGTTCGACAGGAGTTATTGCCTCCATTTGTAATATTAGAGATGTAGTTAATAAAGATCAGATAGGACTTGATATCTTTTATGATCTAAGCAATAAAATTGTTGTAATTCAAACACGATCTATTACAAGCTCTACACAGCTACATACTTTTTGTCACTCGAGCTTTACAGTGGTACATAATTTTTTTCACTTGGATTCAGAAATCACTTCAAGATCATTTGTAAATGACTTCACATTTGATGATCTGAAAGGAATATGCTGCATTGTCGGGCATTCTTGTCTTTCTAACATATGGATAACATGCTTCATTGAAGGTCTGTACTCTGTCCACTGGATGCCACCCTATGCACCATAGTCCCACAATTGTCAGCTTCTTTGCTATGTTTGAATCTTCTTCTTTCTCTATTTGGATTGCTACTTCTCCACCTTCCTCCTAACGATGAAAAATCCACTCGGGCGGGTGTTTTCTTCTGTGTTATTGTTCCCTGCTCCAACCATTTCAAGCAATAACATTCCATAACTATAAACATCTGATTAGGATGAAACCTTCCCAAAGTTCCTAGAGAATACATCTGGTGCAATATAGCCAATGGTTCCCCCCTAGCCATAGTCATGGACACAATGCTCTGGTCCTTGGAACACAGCTTGGCAAAACCAAAATCAGATATTTTAGGATTGAAATTTTGGTCCAACAAGATATTATGAGGTTTTATATCAAAATGGAGGATCTGCTGAGCGCACCCTTGGTGAAGATACTCGATTCCTTTAGCTACGCCTAGAGCGATTTCTTGCATCTTCTCCCAACCTAGAAAATTGTTCTGCTGATTTTGACCCGAGTATTTAAACTTTTCTCGAGAATTATTAGGTTGGAACTCATAAATAAGAGCTCGATTGCAGCCATTAGCGCAATAACCCACTAAGCAAACCACATTTACATGACAAATTCTCCCTATAGTGCCCACTTCATTGATAAACTCTTCTCCATTAGCTCGGGGATCGCTATTGAGGACTTTGACAGCAACAACTATGTCATTGGTGATTTGACCCTTGTAGACTGATCCATAACCTCCTTGTCCTAATTTGTAACTGAACTGACTAGTGATTTTCTTAATATCAGCATACAAGTATCTTGTCGGGTTCATGGATTTGTAATCCGCCAGGAACATTTCAATTTTCAGTTCATCATATTTCTCTTGTCTATATGATCTGATTATATAATACAGTATTATACTGAGGACAGACACAATAAATGTAGCACCTGGTATTATGCCTACAATAGGATTAATTGAACCCCGATGCCGACCTGTAAAGTAAAAGAGTAGAAAAAAATTACATACAACGGTTAACTTATCATTTTCTAAAAGTAGGTAGGAATACTATGAGTAGTAAAAGTTTTAGCACGCATTATAATGTATAAGTCCAATCACAGTTATAATGAACATACCTCTAGATATATGTGTAATACTTTTATCAACAATTTGGATGTAACTACTAGTACTATTCTTCATCAACGCCGGGCCATGAGCAGAGCTTCGGCCCGAAGCTCAACAACAAAAGCAAATTCCTACTTGGAAAGTTTGCTAGCTTTCCAAGTATGTCTAAACGCCGGGCCATCAGCAGAGCTTCGGCCCGGAACTCAACAACAAAAGCAAATTCCTACTTGAAAAGTTTGCTAGCCTTTCAAGTATGGCTAAACGCCGGGCCATGAGCAGAGCTTCGGCCCGGAGCTCAACAACAAAAGCAAATTCCTACTTGGAAAGTTTGCTAGCTTTCCAAGTATGGCTAAACACCGAGCCATGAGAAGAGTTTTGGCTCGGAGCTCAATAACAAAAGCAAATTCCTACTTGGAAAGTTTGCTAGCTTTCCAAGTAGGGCTAAATCCCGGACATTAGGAAAAGCTTCAATCCGGAGCTCAACAACAACCGCAAACTCCTACTCCCCCATCCGGAGTTCCCGCATGAGGGAGTGGGGGGCAACACAAACTACAAGCCAACACAAGTCAAAATTTGGAACTTTCAAAGTAGAAGAAACGAAAATGCATAAATAAACAGGTCGGGCTGACCAACAGCCCGAAACACCTGACAGTTGAGCATAAATAAGTTACGATACAAGATTCCAAAAGTTAGAAATGAAATGAGCAAAGATTACACGGGCCTTTCCCGGACCCTGGATGCAGCCAGTCTTCAAATTCAAACTTCAGGAGGAGGAGAGGAGCCCGGAGCTACATAAGGAGCTGGTTCACCTTCACCTCGGACCAAAGCATCTTCAGCATCCATGTAAGCTTTAATGAAGCCTTCCCAGTTGGCAGCTCTGGGGTCGATCTTACACATTTTCTCAGCAATCACCCAACAACGGTGTATTTTCTTCGCGGCAACAATATCAAGATCTTCGTCGTAACGGCGATTACCTCCTCCTCAGTCTTCTTAGACTTCAACTCTTCCCGAAGCCTCTTCACCTCCTCCCTGCATTCCTTGAGCTTGGACCGGGCAGTATCCCTCTCCCCAGCAATGGCCGTCAGCCCATCTTTTATTTTGTAATCCGGGCTTCAACTGATTCCCTCAAATCCGCAAGCTCCTTCCTGGCAGCCTCCAGCTCTAGCTCCGCCTCCTTCCTGTTCTGAGTTACAGAGCTCAACACATCCCGGGCCTCTTTTATTGTTTCAACCTCCCAATGTGCAGCAGCCGCAGCCTCGGCCATCTGGACCCCAACATGCCAAAACAAGGATAAGAGTTCAAACCAACAAAGTAAAGCAAGGATAAGAGTTCAAACCAACAAAGTAAAGCAATCATAGAAAAGGTCCGGAGAAATTTATACCTGACCATAGACCCCCATCATATCCTCGAAAAGGGAAATGGCCGAAACCTTACCTATATCCTCCCACTCCGTCTTGCTGGGAAGGTCGGATAAAAAGCCAATAAAATTCCTCTCCTCCGGAGAAAGGGGGGCTGGCTCATGAGGTCCGAAGTTATCCCTCTTCGAGCTACCACTATATGGCCGCTCATGCACAACTTCGCAATCGAATTTCATGTTCCCGAACTTCTCGGCCTGAACGGCAAAAACATTTAGCCTCTTCCTCGGGTTCAGCCCGGACTCCTCAACCTCAGTTTCAAGGTTAGTGAGCTCCGGGTTCACCACCCTGTTCTCAGAGCCCCCTTCTTGGTTTGCATGGGACCCACCAGCCTCCCCAGAAACCTTGGTATTGTCAGGAACATGCCCTATATTCCGGAGAACAGCAGCTAGATCTTGGTTCGCCTTGCTCATATCGACAAATTGCTAAAACTCCGGTTTATAACTAGGAAGACCTGAAAAGACGAAAAGAGCACATTAGCCCGGGATAAAGTAAATTGCAAGATAGGAATCAAGGGCAAGTAAAATACAACTCGAACTTACATCCTATCTCGAAAAGGTACTTGTGACTCATGAGGTCATCTCTAGTCATCTGCCTTTTAAGGCCCCGGCAAAAGGTGTTAACCCGATCTAGAGCTTCATCCTGAAGATCATGAACTGAGAAGTGCATGGCCTGGGACGCCTCCTTAAAGGTGGGCATGAACCGGATATCTTCACCCCGGAGGAAGACAAACTCGCCGTTCCAGCCCTTCAAGGAAGGAAGCATGCCAAGAGGCTTGGAAGCCGAAGAGGGGTACCCACATGCCTTACCCCGAAACCTAAACTCATACATTTTCACATTATTGGAGCGTACCAGTTGAATAAGATGGTGAAAAAGCTTGAAAGTAGGTAACACCCCGGCGACCTCACAACACCCCAGGAAGTAGGAGATCCACTTCACCGCATTTGGAGTCAGCTGGGTAATAGGGATCCCATACTCGACCTCAGGTGCTCCAACCAAACTCCGACCCAACCTCCCTTTGGCCTATGGTAAATTTTCTCCCCGGGCTCCGGCCACCTCCACTCTACGTCATCATCCAAGTTGAACGTAGTCCGAAAAATTTTATCCCATTGGACTGGCTCCTCTATGTACTGAGCCCTGAACGGACCAACATCCATCCCGGAGCCAGGTTTATCCCCGAACTTGGAATCCAAGAAAGCCACATCATACTCAGTCATAACTGCCACATCCGGATTCTACGATAACTCTGTACTGAGATCCCTATAGAAGTAAGCCTGCGGAATCTCCGGATCCCTTCTAACAAAATAGTGCTGGGTACTACCCCAGCTGACGTCGGGTTCGCTAAGGCTATACCCCGGACCCATATCTTTAGTTCTTATCCTTGTAACTACTGGAAGGCTATTCTTCTTTTTACCCATTATACACCACTCTAACTCGACACACTCCGGACTAAAGTTACTGGAAGAACTAGGATCAGACAAAGGAATTAAGACTCTCCTAGCCGTAACCCTCCTAACCATACAAGATGAATACCCCGGGCTACCCAGCAAAAGATAAAACCTAAGTCAGAATATCTACGCAGGATACAAGGCAAAATATGGAAAGAAACAAAAACTCAAAATAAAGTCAAAAGACCCGGGCAGGAGGACTTACAGAGAAATTCGGAGAACGGGGAGACAGAGTCTGAAACCAAAGAGATGCTTCTAGCCCGGAGATAGCATCCTCAGAGAAGCGGAATAACGGTAGCAAAGTCAAAAACAAGTGAAGAACCAAATGATGGTGATGGCGACTATTTATAGGAAACTCTAAAGCCCAACCTCCATGACACGTGGCAGCCCATGAGTGGACGACGGTCCAAAAAAAAAAGCGAAAAGATCCACAAACAATGAATTTCTGGGCTAAGGAAGAAGCTACAACACTCCTGGCCCCGGGATGCATATTTCAATATACACCCCAGGCCCGGGGGGAAACCAAAACAAATTCTTTCATCCAAGACATCCAGAGCAACGAGGCTTTAAGCTCAGCTAAAGCTACATCACTCCTAGCCTCGGGGCTAACACCTTAGTGCATACCCCGGGCCCGGGGGGCAACCAAAACAAAAATCTCCTCAAGCAAATCTAGCACAGTCCTCCCTACTACTCCCCCATCCGGAAAATCCACATAGGGGAGTGGGGGGAATAAGAAATCTACAAGTAAATCCAACTCATGGGAATAAGAAAAGCCCAGCCCAGGCTAGTGGATCTGGAGCAGGGCCCCCCACCACATGGCGGGGTCCCCACCCCTGACTAATGGGCCCCAGACTAATGACGCCCAACACACGTGGCACACCAGCTTAGCGAATATTCCCACACCTGGCGCTGACCTACACTAAAAGCCAATGATCAGCACATGTCAAATCACATCCAAGACAACGCTGACACACTCTGGTCAACGACTCCCCAATTAGGGACACGAGTCCCACACCCTGGAAATTCAGCAGTTTGTCTCCCAGATCAAATGGTCGGGAACAAAGGTAACCTACCCCTAAACCCTAGGCCTAGAGCTATAAATACCCCTAGAGAATGGGGTTTAGGGGTTAGACATTATTACACACCTACACACATTTATTACTTTGTGATACTCGCTTGATTATTATCTTCCAAAGCCAACTCTTATTCTCACGTCGGAGGCACCTCGGGGCCAAACTCCCCCTCCGGTGTTGTTTTGCAGACATGTTTACACTAATACACGTAAGCGTACGTGGTCATAAGTAATATAGATATAAGTCAAGTTCGTTCCTACAGAGATCTGGTTTTGGTTTTAATTCAGTTATTGTACCTATGCAACAATGTATGGTTTTTACTCACTGCTAAGACAATTAACAAATTTGAGGGTTTGATTATCTAAATTTTACTAAGAAGCAATTTAACAAACTAAGAATTAATTAACTAATGAGATTAAAATCGAATTACTTATATAAGAATAAACATGGGATCCTAACTTCATTAAATACTTCGCTTAGATCTGACGCCTTTAATCATTATATGAAATGGTTACGATATCTGATCGGATAACACGAAATAAGTACAAGCTACCTGTCAGCATACGTATACCAAACTACCCATACATCCACAAAAGAGATAGAAGATGAATAAACACCAATTATGCTTAGACCCTACATGTCTATAGAATTTGAAAACATAACGGTTGAAGAACAAGTTATCCATATTGATCACATAGGGCAACATAATATATCTCTATTTATGCTACAGATCATGTTGGTAAACAATCATGAACCTATGCTAGCATGGCAAGTTCTAAATCTTAAGATCCACTTTCACTTCACAAGAGATTAACAGATTAGATGTTAGCTACGCATCTAACAATTAAGCATAACCATACGAGGATATCAGATATACATCACACACAGATCTTTTAAACATCAAAATACTAAGACTCCATAAATAAATCCGTTAGAATTCGATGATAATGATTAGTTCATAATCGAACCGTTCGTCACCATGGGATCTAATGAAAACATGATGTAAAATAGAGTATGAATGAATATAATAATACTAGAATAAAGAGTTAAGAAAACAAATCCGAAATCCAAGAGTATCGCCTAATTAGAAGAAAACAAAAGTAAATCTAGATCTCTGTTGCTTGTCATGAGCGTAGGAATCCTTCTCCAAGTCTGAATCTTCATCTCTCGGCTCTCTCTCTCTCTGTGTTTTTCTAATGATGATACAAATTACAAGGGTAAGATGTGTTTATATAGGCCCTAGAAGTCTTATTCAACAAGAAAATACCGAAACTACATCTTAAATTCGAAACAGGAAAGATAGCATAATTTTTAGGAGACAAAATCGGATTTTCCAGCGAATCCACCACGCCGCAGCGTGCTCTCCACGCCACAGCCCCCCCTGCGCCTGCCCGGTGCAGTTTCTTTGCCGTTTCGTCATTTTTCTACTGTTTTCTCCTGTTCTTTCTTCGAGTAATGCCATCCTCAATCCTAGAACTCAAAACTCTCCCAAGATTTGTATGAGAAACTTCATTCTTTGTTCAAAACTTGAAATCCACCCAAAAATCACGAAAATCGCCAACCCTAGCCGAAATAACTAAACCTGCACAACTAACAAAAATGCATCAAAAACACCACATACTTGAGACCAAGTCAATAAATTTAAGCCGATATGGAACGCTCCAAGTGGATATAAAATCCACTTATCAAGACACCCCACAGCAGCTACACCACTTCCGAGGCAGGAGTTGGCGAGGAAGTACACGATCGAGTTTTAGAGTTATCACATGTAGTACTGTAATCAACAATTTGGATGTAACTACTAGTACTATTCTTCATCAGCGCCTTACAGTAACCCCCCTGGATTCACATTCGCTACAATCTGGGGTTGACCAATGGATGATAAACCCCTCCAGTCCTTTGAGAAGATTCATTGGAAGAGAAGAAGTAAAAACCTTGATGCAGGAGGTTACAAATGGTAGAGCACTAGAGGATGCAAACTAATCTAAACAATAGACCCAGAAAGTTTGCTCACTAAGGGATATGAGCATTTTAGGGAGCATGTCCATTTTATAGAAACCTGGACCATAATTATGTTTGATTTTTGAGGAACAACTGACAAATGTAGCATTTGGGTATGAATAATGACGTTGTTGTTATTTTCTATTAGGGTAGATATAAGGAATCTGTTTTCCAAAGTGAAGAGCTATTGCAGACAACGATGAAGTTGACGTTGAAACAAGTTTAAGATTGTTGGCAGTCTGGTAACTATCAAGTTCTATTTCTTGAGATGTGTAGTTGATTGAACGGATGGATACATTTCTGAAAAGAAAAATCTGGATTCCATGGAGGGATATATGTGTTTTCAAGGTATTGGAACTCTATAAAAGTTTTTCCACTATGACAAGAAATTCGGAAATTAGGGTGGCCACAGTGCTCAGGCTGCCGGTCTTTGAGCCAAAAAGGGAACCGAATTTCTGGGCCATGATGGGAGCATTGCCTGATCTTGCACTCATCATTGGCAGCTTCTCCTTTTGCTGCTACGACTTTTATTGCAAACACTAACAATATCCAGGAAAGAAAATCAAGTACTTGGAAACCCATAGTTTAGGCAATTCAATAATTTTAACATGTGAAGAACGATAACTGAACTTTGGGAACGTAGACCTACACATGTGAAGCCATGACAATTATAAGCATTTTGGAACTCTTTGGTTCCAGTCAACTACTTTAGAATAAAATGTTTGAACAATTCTTTGATGTGACAATTAAGTGGAGTCAACTACTTCAAATTTACAGCAAGCAACAAAAAGACATGGTCTTTGTAACATTAAGAGATAACTCCTACATTTTGCGCTTCACCTTACTGGCTATCAAGTAAAAGAAAGAAGAAAATGAGCATGAGGAGCTTGCCTTATCTGAATCCCGACCCCACAAAACTCTTTTTAGTATTGATATTTATTATTACACAGAATTCATCCTGCTCTGCTTCTCCTTCTTCTTGTGGTAATATCCAAAATATAAGCCGTCCATTTACACTGAAAGGTGATAATCAGACATGTGATTCCTCTTTCTTCATCTATGAGCTGTCTTGCATCAATAATCGTATCATCGTATATTTGCTTCCAGAGAAGCTCTTGTATTATGTTGAGAGTATCAATTATGATAGATTTTTGGTTAGGATTCAACAGAAGAAAATGATTAACTTCAGACTCATCATCAAACAGACTGCTATCTACCACTCTTATCTTTCTTGTTGCCATTCATCTCCTCAGTAATAATATTCATCACCAAATTCAACACAAAAAAAAGCAATTAACTTCAGACTCATAATCGAACAGACTGCTGTCTACCCCTCCTATTTTTCTTTTTGCTATTCATCTTCTCGATAATATCCAGGATCAACTTCATTTAATGATTAGTCTCGGTCTGCCTAACTGTTTTGGAAAGCAGATGGACAAATCATCAGGTATAATGGGTTCTCTTTATAGTGATTTGCGCTACATTTGGTGCTTTAGAAAATAATTCAATTTTTTAATGAGTTATTTATATTTTACCAACATAAGGTGCAGATATTTTAAGACAACCCCATACTTGATAGCTGATACTATCACTATTACCTCAAGTGGATGCATCCAAAAGTCTCGAGGGTCGTCATAGTCATAGGCGTGCTAGTGCCTCTTGAGATGATGATGTTGAGAAGATTGAAGACCGTACGCCTATTATATAGAATGATGATGAAGATGTTGAACATGATTTTGGCCACAGACCAAACACTAATAGTGAGAGAAATGATGAAATCTGTGAGAGAGGTAATATATTGGATCTCTATGATGATATTTAAATTCTGCCCAGATTTTAAAATTCTGCAGTTTATTAATTGTTGAACTTGTGTTCTGCACTTAAGTGTTCTCAGTTCTGCAGTTTTATATTCTGCACAATTTTTCAATTCTTCAATTTCAGTGTAGCATAGCCACTGCAGTGCAGTGACTACTGACTAGTGTAGTAGTGCGGCTGCTGGCGCTGCTGTGCAGTCTTGCAGCCACTGCTGTGCAGTGTGGTTGTGGAGTTGCATTGTTCATGAGGTTGGGAAGAATTTGACAATTGATTAATTTTAAATTATTGATTTAGTAATCTTTTTGTTTGTACAATAGTTGGACATTTCTAAATTAGAATTAGATAATATTATTTTTTCTCTTCTTTCGATATTCTTATGATCTTTATCTTCTTAGGTTTAATATTTTCTATATATATAAGAGAGAAAAGGGAAAAAAGTTTGTTAGAACTTAGAAGCTAGAAGTTAGAACACACACATATATATATATATATATAAGTAATTAAGTATATAAAAATATATATTTTAATTTTATATCATGTCGATTAATCTTGACTTGCCGGGCACCCCGGTCGATTTAACTCAACTTAGCGATGTAACAACCATGAACATCACTATTACTAAACCATGTCATGCAATTTATCTCAAAATTAGGATATCAAAATGAACAGTAAGGCTCATTTGTTAAATCTGAACAAAATTTTCTGAATCGTTAAAATTTCTGAATGAGTAATAAATCTGAACAGTAATGAATAAGATTGTTTGATAAAAATATATAAATTTTCTGAATGATTATATTAACCTATACTTTTTTTTGAATATTATCATTTTGTAATAATTTGATATAATTATAAAATAGATCATGAGTAAATATAATTTCCAATTGTCTTAAAGTAATAATATGCATAAAATGTATTTTATATTTTTAAGAGTTTCAAGCGTAAATTATGAATTTTATTGATTTATGTCAAATAATTAGATATTTAATTATTGTTTGACAAACTAAGATATTTTTGAATGAATAATCTTCTCGATGCTATACTCACAGTATTATTAAAAGAAGGACTCGAAATAAATATTTTAAAGAATAAAATAAAATCCCCAATAGAAAATTCTCAATATTAAAAACCCTTAATATTTTATTATTAGAACAAATGCTACTACATGTCTCTACCCACACGAGGACAATAAGGTTTCTTGTGTTTTTAGTAATAATTAATAAGTAACTGCAAGTACTGAATAATAAAATATTCAATTGTTTTTGGATATACACAGAATGGAATGAACAAAGTAGAATACGTAAAATTTGAATGGTTCACTGAAAATTTAGAAGCCCACTCATCCAGCGTCCAGAAGAATTTTAGTCGTCCAGGTATTTAAAGTGTAAACCAAACAATCTGAACCCAAAAGTATCTTTTGTAAGCAAATGCATGAAAATCAACATAGTTTAGTTAAGAGAGTGGTATTATATGGATGAACCCAAAAGTATAATGATGCCACTTGGAAGTCAAAAACTTCTAATGGTACCAAATGAAAAAGCAAGTTGTACAATGATACCAAATAGAATATCCCTTAATATATTAAACTTTTAAAGTTAGTTAAAGCACATAAACTATAGCATCATAAAGAAACCAAAAAATAACACAAGTAATAACATTATCAAGACAAGAAAAATAAAAAAAAATTAATGTGTTTTAACGGAAAAAGATAATTGATTAGTTAATAATAATTATCATATAATTATTTTATTTTATTAACTAAAATTACCAGCAATATTTTTTTCAAAAAAAAGAAATTTTAATTAATTAAATATAAAAGAAATTATGTTTTATCTAAAATAATTGATTACTTATTAAAAAAATAAAAAATATATTTAACCTCATCAATATCACTTTTTTCTAAATTATAAACAATCAACATCGTCAAGTTGTGCTGTCGAGTTGTGCTGGTACTTATTCTCATCGTCGCCCTTCCCCTTGTCCATCTTAATTTCTACAAACTTCTCTAACCCAAATCCTAATCCTAACAATCATGAATTTGAATTATTAACCTGTTTGTCTACTCAAATTTCTTCCAACAACTTCTTATATTTTTTTTTTCTTCGCCTTTGATCATGTAAACACATTTTATGTTTTCCTTCCATAAATAGAGAGATCGATTTTAGCCTCGAATTTTAGAACTGCCCGATTCTCTGCTGACCGCCTCTTGGTTTTTATTTTTTACTCCCTAATTAAAAGAAAGTATTCTGTTTTATTTTTTAGTAAAATTTAATTCATTAATGATAAGTCATACGACATCTACAAACATAGTCGAGTCGAATCAAACGTAAACAGAAACAATAGCTGATTAATCCATTTTTTGAGATATAATCATGCAATTTGTTGAACATAATATATTTACAAGTACCCTCTTCACCGCATCCATCTGGAGATAATAAATAGGGAGGTTTATTGAAGAAAACAAGATATGAAAGCAAGAAAAAAAACGAAAAGAAATTAGGACTTTTCACTGATGAAAACCCCCTCAAAATTCTTTAATGGAGGCTAGGTTTAGAAGTGAGAGAGAGAGAAGCAGGAGGCGTTAAAAAAAATGAAAGTATTCTGTTTTTAAAAGGTAACAACAATTATACATAAATATGTGTTGTTTATGGGAACTTTAAAGATGGAGATATTTTTCTTGTTTAGCATTTGGAATTTTTTTTATAAAATAATTTTTATATTTTTAAACTATCATTTTTATAAAATATTGTATTTTTATTGGATAACAAAATCGTGCAACCCCTGAAAATAATTCCAAGAATACAACTGATCCAGTCATAGGAAGTCATTGATAACATAACTTCCAAACAAAATTTTTAATTATTCACAATTAAGGTGGGGATCCGTATGATGACGTTGCAGCCCGTGGCAGTGCCACATCAGTAGATTTCACGTGGTATTGCCACGTGTCACTGCGCGTCATCAGATGTGATCACTTGCAGTGGCAGTGTCATGTGGTATCTGTTAACGTGGATGCCACATCATCAATCACTGTTCATGCGATTTTTTCTTGATCTAGTATGTGAGGGTGCATTTTAATTGTGTTGTGTTCTGGCGGATCGTTGGATCATAATTGATTCAATGGTTTAGATTGATTTTGTAAGGTTTTTTATTGTTCTTTATATAAGAGTGTTATTTATGAAGTAATGATTTATATGTATATGCACAACATGACCTTTTGACGGTTGTTCTAGCTCGAGTAGGGAGAGTTTGGAATTGAAATGCAAAATTTAATTTCTGCTACTTAAAACCAAATCCGATATTTATGTGAATATTTTAAAATCTTAAAATCTTAAAATTTGTAATTTTCTCCTTGTAATTATAGTTAAAATTTTAAATAATATGTCAATTATTAAATATTCTATTCTCTCTAAAATTAAGTTTAAAGTTTATTTCGTGAATTCTAGATTGATTGTGAAGTTATTAACTGTTTATTATTTAGTTTTTGGTTAAGTTTGTTTAGTGTTTATAGAGATCGATCGCCATTATGAAGTCTCCTTTTCTAAACTTTTCTATGTCAACAATTTCCTTCTCTATTTTAAAATTTTCACCTTCGTTTTCTCTAAACTAATATGTAAAAAAATAACTAATTTTAGGTATTATTGAGCACGGGAGATTATTTTCTAATAATAGTGCTTCATTTAAAAACATTAGATGCTAAATGCTTCACCAAACTATTTCCAATATTGTTTTCTCAAATTTTTATATGAATTTACTATGTTGAAACAATTTTTACATGTGTTTTTACTTTATTCTAATAATATATCTATTATATTATTAATAGCACAACAACCCAATTTGTGAGACAATTTATTCATTTTAAAATTACTAAATTACCCTTAATACATTAAATTAAAGAAAAAAAGTGCTTTTAGTGAAATTTGAACCCTTGACCTTTAGCATTGAAGTGAAAGTTCATACCACTATGCTAGACATGAGTTTTGTGAATTTTACAAAACTCATTATTAATATATTGCGATACAACCCCCATATATTATGTTAATGATAAAAAATTGTTTCTAATAAATATTGAATTCTTGGCCTCTAACTTAGAAAAGAGATTTCTTACCACTCTGCTAGACATCAGTTTTGGATATATTACAAAACTCATTATTAATATATCGCGAGATAACCGGGCCCCATATATTATATTAATGATAAAAAAATTTGTTACTAATAAGAATTAAATCCTTAACCTCTAACTTAGAAGGGAAATTACTTACCACTATGCTAGAAATCAATTTTAAATATATCATAAAACTCATTATTAATATATCATGAGACATTTTAATTATCATGAAATTACTAAATTACCCCTTCTATATTATGTTAATGATAAAAAAAATTGTTTTTAATGAAAATTAAACACCTTACCTCTAACTTAGATTGAGATTTTTTACTACTATGCTAGATATCAGTTTTGAGGATATTTCAAACAGTACATAGTTATGAAACATTTTTTTTATTCTAGAGTAAAACGAAATTATTCGGATTAAAAAGATATATATCGTGATTTATGTATTAATTATATCTTACGCATATCTCTTAATCAAGGTCAAAATGCACAAGTTGGTTGTGGATGATCAAGCAGTCACTACTAATGTAAATTCTTATATACTCATAACTCAGTTAGGCCTGTCAATAAATAGAATATCCAACACGATTCGATCCGATCTGTAGCTAAATTAGCAGGTATGATCGTTCCCAAAAATTTGATCTGTTAATTGTTGAGTATTGAATACAGTAAAAGAATACAGAGGGGGGGTGAATGGATTCTTGAACTTTTCTTCGTTCTTGAATCTTTGCAGCAAGATAAGTGATGAGTGTGTGAGATATGAAGATGCGGATAATTAAAGACAAACACAACACAATATCACTTTAATCTAATATCTTATTAGATAAAGATTTTGCTACAATCTGTGAATACAAATGATAGTATTCTCAGCTTCGTTTTTCTCAGAAAGATATTTTCTGGGTATTTGAGAAACTTCAACACCTTAACAGCTAAGGAAGTGAGGCTGTATCCTTATAGACATGGATACACCCACTTACTACAAATGAGGTAGGTAAAACAAAAACACTTTCCAGTCTGTCTATCTCATTTTAGTAAGAGTCCAAACGGCTACAGATTTGACTTTGAAAAGCCTGTTTAGATCCACTTCTTCAGCTCCTTGTCCCTTGTCTTATCTCTCCAAGCTTCTTTGTAGGCTTTCCAGCATGCTTTATAGGACAGAGTCAAATAAAGTATCCTGGCTTGTTACAGGTTTCTGACTTGTACAATTCTTCAGTATTTTGTCCTCAAGAATGTATTCGAGAAGTGACTAAGTGAGTGATTCGAGAACTGGAGTTGACTTGATCGATAACTCTGAGTTCTCGAATAGTGTTATCTTGACATATCGAATCACTTCTCGAATAGCTCTTTTCTCTGGGACTCCTTGAGATATCGAATAGAGCATTTTGACATATCGAATCCCTGAGATATCGAATAGCATATTGAGTCTTTGAGATATCGAATGTAGCATTGACTTGTTGACCCTTTGAGAACTCGAACTGTTGACTCCTTGAGTTCTCGAACCGTGTAATAGACATATCGAATCCCTGAGATATCGAATGAGATATCGAGAGATATCGAATAGTGTCTTCTGAGATATCGAACTCCAGACTTCTCGAATGCTAGACTTCTCGAATAAACAAATGTACTTCTCGAATTAGTACTTAGGCAATTTCTTCATTTCTTCAATTCTTCAAATCCCAACTGTGATTATTTGACAGTCTTCATTTCCTTGCTTGAGGCATGAACCTTAGAACTTCTTTCAAGCTTTATTCTTGACTTAGTAGGTACAGTTACACAGATAGAATTTGATGCATATTACATAGTACAAACAAGTAGAAACTCTACAACTAGAGGTTCCCTCAGTTAAGAGGTCATGTAGGTAATGCATAGCATTACGAACCACTTGGGCTTGTTATTAGATGTATTCAGGCATGCCTCTGTGACTAACAATCTCCCCCAAATTGTGAGTAAGACCCTTAGTCACAATTTCATGTCTGATAACAAGCCTAACATACATAAAGATAAAACTTGACAGTACAGGTATGAATTTCCATTAGCAATTTGGATAGAACTACAGAGTGAGTAATCTTACAGCCTATGATGAAGAACTAGCCATTGTCTTTTGATTCCCTTTCCATAGCTTTGGCTTGAAATTCATCATATTCTTTCTTTCTTCTTTCTTTCTCCTTCCTTGTATTCTCATCCATAGCTTTTATTATTTCTGCCATAGCATCCAATTCTTCAAGCAAAATTGAGTCTTTGAAATCTTCAAGTACTGGTTCCAGAATATTTGCAGGATAGTGGTTGAGTAGATTCATTCTGATGTTGACTTGATTTCCATTTCTCCTCCTATACTTTACTATGTAGGGGTTGAACTGAACTCTACACAAACCCTTTTTCCTCAGCTTTTCTGCTTCACTTTCCAGTCTCTCAATTTCTCTCTCTCTTGCCAGCCATTTCTCAAAACACCCTTTTCTGACTTTTTCCTCATGATCTCTCTTCATTTTCACAAAATCAATTAGCTCCAGCTTCCATACTCTCTCCACTTTATCTTCTGAGCTCAACAGTGCAATGATTCTCTCTATGTCATATAGCTTGCCCCAGTGTTGACATCCTCCTTGTTTGAATTTCTCCTCCCTTCCATCAGAATATTTAATCTCAAGGCAATTATCAACAATGGCAACATGATAGATTCTTTGAGCTTGCAAAAATTGCAGTTGGTCTACATCATAATCTTCATCTAGTGGTTGGAGTTTTAGGCCTGGATAGATTGTCAGGGTTTTTGATATGGTTGGCTTTGATTTCCTTGCAGCTTGCTTGAACTTGATTCTTTTTACATGATTACTTGGCAGCAGTATGTGACCTTTGTTTGTAGACCATTGTAGTATTCCATTAGCAGTTTGCTTTTTGAAACATACAGATGGTTTCTTGACTTGAATCTTCTTCTCTTCTTGAGGTGGCAAGACAGTTGCAGAAGCCATAGATGCAAATTTTGAAAGGTCACTACTGGCAGCATTCACCCTAGACTTAGAGTCTTGCGTTGTGGTGAGGTTACTGTCAGCAATGCCTGAGGCTTGCTGTCTTCCACTTTTCCTCTCAGAGCCTTTACCTTGATCATCATCATTCTTCCTCTTCTCATCATCCTTCTTCTTCTTCTTGTCTTCATCACCCTTATTACTCCTGTGATGACTTCTCCTTCCGTCACTTTTATCTTCATCCTTGTCTTGATCTTTGCTTGGGTTGAACTTAGCAGTCTCAGATACAATGCCAGTTATAATATATGACCTGAGATAAGATATAGCTTCTAATTCTTCTGCTGTTCTTGATCCCTTCTTCTTGATCAGTTTCTCAATGATGGCTATGATGAGATTTTTATTTTGAGGAGTTAGATGCTTAGGAATGACCAGCTGCTTGATATCTTCAATTCTTGTTCCAGCCTGGTAAATAATAGTTCTAGGATCTGTGAAAACTTCAGGTAGCCTTGAAGGTTGACCATTCCTCAAGTCATCATGAAGACTCTTGTTGTTCTCATTTCCCTTCTCAATTAGTCCAAGGAGCACATTCACTTCTGAGTGCTTTAGACTCTGTAGAGTATTGATGGTTAAGTGCCATATCTTGTTCTTTCCTACCATCAATATCTCCTTGAGCCATAGATCATTAAGCCTCCTTGGTACTACAGTGAGACAGTCAATCTGACTCTTCAAACTCTCATGATATAGCAGAGCATCACCAGCCTGTTCTCTAGAGACTTTCAGAAACTCCAAGAATGCATCATCATGATAGACATTTGAGTTTGCAATTTCTTGTAGCTTGGCCTCAGTGACCACCTTCACTTCTACTGGCTTGGCACTCTTAGATATTGAGATTTGAGGCTTGTCAGATGGCATACTCCCTGCAACCACTGTGGTTGTGATAGACTGCCTTTGACCATCAGGAGTAGTGATGTGCACAGTTGGTAGAGTGACAACTGGCAGAGAAGTGGGAGGCTTGGGAGGCTCATCAACTTTGTCCTTTCCTTTTCCAGGCACATGAGTAGTAGATTTCAAAGTTCTCTGATGGCCACCCTCAATGATCTTGATGCCCTTTTCTAGTGGTCTCTCCCCCTTTGGATTTGAGTTCTTTGATATCCTCTTCTCCCCCTTAGGCTTGTTGACAGACACAGGGGCTGTAGGAGGCACCTTTGGAGTTGAAGATTCATCAGGTAGAGGGAGACCCATGTGCTTCATCATTGCAGACAACATTGATTGTTGATGCAGAAGAACATCAGCTGTGGTGGTGGCTTGAGTGTTCAACTGCTCAGTCAGAGTTGTCACAGTGTCTGTAAGATGAGCATTGGACTTGTGGAGAGAGACTACCTCCTTTTCAAGAGTATCCACTTTAATGAAGAGTTCATTGGCCTTAAAACCAGATAGGGATTGATCCTTCAGTCTCTGCACTTCGAACCTTGACATCTCATGCACAGGAACCTCAGTGACCAGCTTGTCTCCATATTGATTTGCAAAGAGGGTCCTGAGCATGGCATTGGCATCAGTTGTCTGATCTGATAAGGATTGAAATTTGTGCCCCAGACCTGTGACAGCATCCTTGAGAATAGCCAAACCATTGTCCATCCTGGTGCAAGTAGCATTGCAGGTTCGAATGTCCTTGAGAACAGTCTCCAATTGAGGGAATTTAGCATCAAAAGTCCTCTTGATCTCATGCACCTCCTTGGTTGTAGCTGAACACACTTCATTAATTTCTGTCTTTAAGCCTTTACCAAGATAGTGTGCAGCCTTGAGAATGCCTTTATAGCTATCATTCACTGCTTCAAACACATCAGTAGGGTTGAGAGATTTGGCATTGGACCCTAGTGAAGTGATGTACTCTTCTCTGAGGTACTGGAGACCTTCTGAGAGAGGGATTGAATTGGTTCCTTGCAGCCAAGCATCGATATTCCCATCTCTCTCAGTTTCATCTATGATCTTCTCCTTCTGTAGCTCTACATCCTCTTTGTGACATAGGAGAATAGCTTCATAGTCTGGATTGGGCATGTTTGCAGTGAGAAGGTGCTGAGCAATTTTTGTGAACTCAGGGATCTGATCCACAACTAAGCTTTGAAGTGCTTCAACCGTCAATTGTGGTGGAACAGACCCTGATCCTGAAGCACTATCATGTTGCACAGGCTTCAGCCATTGAGACATAAAGTTAGAGCTAGAGCTAGGCTTGCTAGGCTCCTCAGTTACAGATGCAACTTCTGCAACCGGATGAACAGACTCTACTACTGCTGTCTCCACAGAAGTGGGATGAGTTACAACAGTAGTTGACACAGGCACAGAGTCTCTAGTAAGAACTAGTGAATCCTCTGTGTTTGTGATGGTGTCATTAGGATATGCCCCAGCATGCATTCCCTGACCATCCAAATGTGGTACCTGGGTGGTGAGCAAGGTGTCATGCACCAAGTCACTTGAATTCATTGGCTCATCAAAGGAAAAGAAATCTTGATGATCAATGCCTTGCTCCTCAATTGCTTGAGTTGCAGGCTTCAAAGAAATATGAGTGGTAGATTCTGAAAGAGAAGTGTGTTGTAGACAAGATTTTGGCAACTCCCCCTGAGAAATAGAGGGAGTTTCAGTTATGATGTGCTCTCCACTCAGTGTTGTGCCAGCCTTATCACTCCCTTGTGCTGACTCTTTACAGATAGGTGCATTGGGGAGGATGCTTGATTCTATAGATGCATCCTGTTGAGAGGATACATCTAGTGAGCTGTGTGCCCCTGATTTTACAACTTCAGCCATTTGAGTGACTGAAGAGGTGGTTTTAGACTTCTTCTTCTTCTTTAGGCTTATGATAGGTGACTCAGGTGTCTCACTTTCTAACCCTAGTTCTACAGCCAAGGCTGCTTCAGTTAAGATTTCTAAAGGTTCAGAAGCAGCCTATTTTCTCTTCTTTTTACTAACATCACCCTTTTGAGAGGATGATGCAGTTGGCTCTTTGCTGGATAGAGTGTTTGGCTGAGGGGGTTGGTTAGCAGGCCTTGGGTTAGCACTTTGTTCTCCTTGCTTAGGCTGTGCTAACTGTGATTTTGAATCAAATATTGGCATGTTGTGGGGGTAAGACCTAAACAAACCCTCCATGTGGGGAGTTATGTTAAGTCTTACATCCACATCATTCCTAGTCTCCAAATTACCAAAAATGAGTTTGGTCATGGACTTAGGATAGCCTATTTTACTCTTATCTACTCCAGGCAATTCAATCAATGAAGCATTTTTAAAGTTAAGCACTGATTGAATAAAGCGAGGAAAGAAAATTTCATTACCTCTCTTGGCTGTGGTCTGACCAAGTCTCCCATAGAGTTCCTGTAGGATGAGAAGTCCAACATCTATCTTTCTCCCATGAGCCAAGGCATAGGCAAGCTGCTGCACGGGTGTACTAATCTGATCAAAGCTTGATTTCCGTGCAGTGAATACTTGAAGGAGTGTAGCAAATACAAAGCTCCATTCTTTCCTCAAGAACTTCCTATTCAACTTTCCCAGCTTGATAGTATCAGAGTAGTTGATGAAGTCAAAGAATTCTTCCAACTCATCATTGGAGGCCAGAGCATCATACGTCTCTTGCTGCATATCCAAGGCTTGATTCATGTCTGCAGTGGTGATAGTGATATCCTCTCCTTGAATCTTGCAGTGAACAATATAAGAGGTGATAGCATTCTCAAGAGCGATGACCTCCACAGTAGCAGTCCTCCAGAATTGTTCCAATAGATCTATGTACAGAGTTGGGTTGGCTGAGAGCGCACTCTTGATGTATGATTCAGACAACCACCGAACAAAGCACTTGAAATTGGCATTCGGTGCTTCCACATCACTGGAGATTGCGATGAAATTAGTTTGGGATGGTATGGTGAGTTGAGTGTTTGCCATTTGGGTAGAGAAGAAAAGAGAATTAGGATTGAAGAAGAAATTCGCAGTTAGGGTTTTTCAGAGGTTTCAGGAGTTGAGATGCTTGAGAAATCGAACGAAATGAATTGAATAGTTGTGAAGTTGTATATATATATATGAATGTCTTGAGTTGTCGATAGATAAGTGTTCTGTAGCGACAAGTCATTCGAGAAGTATGAAACAACTATTCGAGAAGTCAAGAAAGGCTTATTCGATATCTCAGGCAGTTTTTAACTCACAGCTGGCAGTGATTTAACTCAGAAAATAATTCAAAGTTAAGTAAAATATATTTTTATGAGTGAAATGAAGGTTTGAATATAAATCCAAAAAGCGATTAAGTGTCAGCGAAAAATCAGCCTTTTCAAATGATTCGATAACTCAAATGCAGCATTCGAGAACTCTATCATTAGAGAACTAAAATACTCTATTCGAGAACTCAAAGTGTGCTATTCAATTTCTCTAAAAGACACTATTCGAGAACTCAAGAGGGTTCTAGATAGGCCTATTCGAGAACTCGAGCCAAGACATAACAATGAACCATTCGAGAAGTCTGACTTATCGAACTGTACTTTTCACTCATAAAATTCAATTTCCACTATCCTTTAAAATTTACTAGAAATATTCATTGACGAATATTCTACCAAATTAAATAGTGGTTTACTCAAAATTTTTTACAGAAATTTCAAGCTACATATGTATGATTTTCAACATGTGCAGCATTGGAATATTTATACATCATACTCCAGCCAATACTTACTTCAGAAATATTAGGCATTTGATAAAGTAAGTATTTACTGCTGCAACAATCTAGTTGATATATTCACTTAGCCAGAATTCGAAGGATTCAGCATTCCAATCTCACTGACCAGCCTAGTGAAGGTGGCTTCATCTAATGGCTTAGTGAATATGTCAGCTAGTTGTTTATCTGTAGAGACATAATGCAACTCAATGGTTCCATTAGTTGCATGTTCTCTAATGAAATGATATCTGATGTCAATGTGCTTTGTCCTAGAATGATTGACAGGATTGACAACTATAGAGATTGCACTTGTGTTGTCACACATGATAGGAATTCTTTCCAACACAAGTCCATAATCTCTAAGTTGGTTTCTAATCCAAAGCACTTGAGCACAGCAACTTCCAGCAGCTATGTATTCAGCTTCAGCTGTGGAAGTTGACACAGATTGTTGTTTCTTGCTGTACCAAGAGACTAACCTTTGTCCAAGAAACTGGCAGCTACCTGATGTGCTTTTCCTATCCACTCTGCATCCAGCATAATCAGCATCAGAATAACCAACCAGATTGAACCCTGTGTCCTTAGGATACCATAACCCCAAGTTTGGTGTGCCTTTCAGATATTTGAAGATCCTTTTTATTGCTATCATGTGTGATTCCTTTGGGTTTGATTGAAACCTTGCACATAAGCATGTAGCAAACATGATATCTGGCCTACTAGCAGTGAGGTAGAGTAGAGAACCAACCATGCCTCTGTAGATTGAGATATTTACCTTTTTGCCCTTAGCGTCATCATCTAACTTGGTGGCAGTGGCCATGGGTGTCTTCGCAGGTGAACATTCTTCCAAATCAAATTTCTTCAGTAAATCTTTAATGTATTTGGTTTGACTTATAAAAATGCCATCCTTCCTTTGACTAACTTGCAGTCCAAGAAAGAATGTTAATTCTCCCATCATACTCATCTCATATCTGCTTTGCATGAGCTTAGAGAATTTTTCACACAGCTTCTCATTTGTAGAGCCAAATATGATATCATCCACATAGATTTGAACTAGGATAATATCATCACCATGTTTCTTGTAGAACAGTGTCTTGTCCAGTGTGCCTCTAGTGAATTGATTCTCCAGTAGAAATTGTGATAGTGTGTCATACCATGCCCTAGGAGCTTGCTTGAGTCCATACAATGCTTTAAGTAATCTGTAGACAAAGTGGGGGAACTGTGGATCCTCAAAGCCAGGTGGTTGTTGCACATATACTTCTTCTTCCAACTCCCCATTCAGGAATGCACTCCTGACATCCATTTGATAGACCTTGAAATTAGAATGTGCAGCAAATGCCAAGAAAATTCTGATGGCTTCTAGTCTAGCAACAGGGGCAAAGGTCTCATCATAGTCAATACCTTCCTGTTGAGAGTATCCTTTTGCAACCAACCTTGCTTTGTTTCTTATGACTACACCATTTTCATCCATCTTATTCCTTAGAACCCATTTAGTTCCAACAACGGTTCTATCCTTTGGTGCAGGCACTAGTTCCCATACTTTGCTCCTTTCAAATTGATTTAGCTCCTCTTGCATAGCAATTATCCAGTCAGGATCCAACAATGCATCATCAAGTTTCTTAGGCTCAACTTGGGATAGAAAGCAGCCATAGAGACATTCATTTATAGTTGCTCTCCTTGTCCTTACTCCTACATTTGGATTTCCAATTATCTGATCTGCAGTGTGTGATCTATCCCATTTCCTTGTATATTCAGATTGATTTCTCATCCTTGATGTTGCTTCATCATTTAGATCATGATCATCTACATTTCCTCCCCCTGTGAAGTTGTCACTCCTCACAGGTGTATCTTGGATGCTTGTTTCTTCATTGTTGGTTGACACAGGTTCTTCATACACTTGAGTTTGTTGGATTATGAGTTCAGATTCACTTTCAATCTCCTCATCAGAATCATCTAGATTGTCAAACTTCAAGGGATCTTTATCTTCATCATTGGCTTCTTCTAATCCAGGTAGTTTGCTGTCATCAAATGTTACATCTGTGCTCTCCATTACTTTCTTTTGACAAATGACATAAACTTTGTATGCAATTCTTTCCATAGAATAGCCAAGAAAGATTCCTTCAAATGCCTTTGCATCAAACTTTCCAACATATTCTGAATTATCTTTTAGCACAAAGCACTTGCTTCCAAAAGTATGAACATACTTTAGAGTAGGCTTCTTTCTAGTCATCAAGTTGTAAGGTGTCTTTCCAGTGTTTTTGTTGATGAGGGTTCTGTTTTGGATGTAGCATGCAGTGCTCACAGCCTCAGCCCAAAAACATGTAGGCATCTTTGCATCAAGTAGCATTGTTCTAGCAGCCTCTATCAGAATCCTATTCTTTCTCTCAACAACTCCATTTTGTTGTGGGGTCCTTGGAGCTGAGAATTGTTGAGAAATACCATTTTCTTTGCAGAATGCTCCAAGCATGGCATTTCTGAATTCTGTCCCATTATCACTTCTTAATGCAATCACACTTGCATTTATGGCCTTTGCTTCTTTGTCAACTTTCTTTATGTGCTCAATGATTACTTGTGGAGCCTCATCCTTTGATGCCAGAAATTCGACCCATGTATACCTTGTAAAATCATCAACCATCACTAGAGCATACTTCTTCCTTCCTAGTGACATAATATTGACAGGCCCAAACAAATCCATATGAATCAGTTGCAGGGGTTTGGTTATAGATGTCACTGTTTTTGACTTGTGGCTTGATCTTTTCATTTTTCCCTTTTGACACGCCTCACACACTCCTTCTTGACAGAATTCAAGTGTGGGCATGCCTCTCACTAACTCCCTTTTGACTAGGGAATTAATGGCTTTGAAGTTAAGGTGTGATAGCTTCTTGTGCCACAGCCAACTGTCTTCATTTGATGCTTTTGAGTAGAAGCAACAAATTGTGTCCTTGCTTGCAGAGTCCATATTGGCTACAAACAGGCTTCCTTTCCTTACTCCAGACAGAGCAAAATCACCAGTCTTCTTGTGGGTGATCAAACATTCATCTTTGTCAAAGTTCACTTTGAAGCCTCTGTCAGTGAATTGACCAACACTCAGTAGATTATGCTTGAGCCCCTTGACCAGTGCTACATTCTCAATGATGACATTTCCAATTTCCAACTTGCCATATCCCAGTGTGTTGCCAATGTTGTCATCTCCAAAAGCAACCATTGGGCCAGCCTTTTCCTCATACTGTGATAGCAGGGCCATATCACCAGTCATATGATTTGAGCATCCACTGTCCAAAATCCACATGACCTTCTTTTTACTTTCTTTGCCCTGCAAACACAAAAGTATTACTTCTCCTTTGGTACCCAAACGAGTTTGGGTCCATGTGACTTAGTGACAGTTTTATCAAAATCAGCATGCTTATCAGTTTTCTTGATGTTGGTCTTCTTGTCACTGTTGGGAGTCTTAGAATCAGGGTTCTTAGACTTAGGTGACAGAGGTACCTTCCTAACTTTAGGAGGACTTGAAGACTTTGTCCTTGTGTAGTGTGTGTGAACATTATGATTGATACAGCCCTCCATGAATTGTCTTCTCAAATTAAAACAACTAGTCATCACATTCATGTTACATGGCATACAATCAAGTTTATCACAGAAAGGAGAGTCTCTATGTCTTAAAGGCACAGAGCAATCATAGAATGGTTTAGCAACACTACCAGATGGTTTCTTGCAAGCATGAGTCAAATGATTAGAGCTAAAACAGTTTTGACAAACTTTCCTAGGGGCATTTGGCACATAAGCATAGTTGTTATCTTTGTTAATCCCTAATTTGCCATTCCTGTTTGGTCTCTTATTAGTCACTTTCTTCTTAGTCTCATAATTTCCAGCTGAAACAAAATTTACAGATTTCTCAAGTCTAGGTCTACCTTCTACTGGCTCCTTGGCTTTGGTTTTGACATTCTTACTCTCAGAGGATGCTTGTTGTTCATTTGATTGTGCCTCATCTTCATCCTCCAACATTTGCTTGATGAGTAAGGCATCCTCATCAATCTCAAGTGTTGGTGTTTTAAATATTGGATTCTCAGTCTTTTTCAAAACCTGAGGCACCTCCTCTTGAACAACAATGTCATCTTCAATGACTGCATAGCCTTTCCTCTGTTTAAGAGTGTCATAATCAAGTCCAATGGCAGCCTTAGGTCTAGCTAGATTTTTCTCATGATAAGACTGCAATAGACTAGAGGAATTCTTAAATGTCTTCAACTTAAATTCATTTTCAGCTAATTCATCCCTAAGAGCTTTCTCAACTTGACTAGCACATAGAACTTTGTTCTTTAGATACTCAATCTCTTGTTTAAGATTTTCTATTTGCACAGTAGTTAGCTCTAGTTCCTCATTTCTCTTATTTAACAGTTCATTCCTAGTAGACAGTTTAGCAATCTCTTCATTAGCAGCAGTCATACTAGTATGAATGTTAAACATCTCAACGGATAGTTGTTCAACCAAAGATTTATATTCAGAAACAGACATGTCTATGGTAGTGAGAGATGGTACCTGTGAGTCTGATGCAGATGGTTCTTCCTTGGAATTGGCCATCAAGGCATAGTTGCAGAATTCTTGTTCTTCCCCATCACTGTCAGAATCATCCCAACACTTCCCTTCAGCTATGTAAGCCTTACCTGGTGTCTGCTTCTTTAGAAGGGCCTCATACTTAGCTTCAAGCTCAAGAAACTCCTTATCCTTCTTTTTAGGCTTCTTGCATTCACTGGCAAAATGCCCTAGGTCATTGCATCTATAACATCTTACAGATGACCTATCCACATAGCTGGTTTTGAATCTGTTCTTGTTTGTTTTCATAGGTGCCTTGCTCTTGTTGAATGAATGATTTTGAGGTCTAGGCTTGAAGGGCAGATTCCTCTTGAATCTGATGTTTGGGAATTTTCTAGCCATAAAAGCATATGATGTATTTTCCATGCCATCCAGCTCTTCAAGAGTGTAGAACTCATCTTCTTCCTTGTCATCAGCAGGTTCAGTCACTACTTCCTCAGTTTCTTCATCATCTACTATCTCTTCTATTCTCAGCTGACTTGCAGATGCTTCCAGGTCTTGAATAGATTTGTTGACAATCAAGGCACAGGATGTGTTTATCATTCTGCCTTGGTTAGCTTGGATAGCCCTCTTTTGAAGCAACTCAAGCTCGTGTGTCTTTAAAACCCCATAGAGCACATCATACGTGACTTTGTTCAAATCTCTTTCTCTTAGGGATATGACCCTTTGCTCTAGATGGTTTGGTGACGATAGTAGAAACTTCATATTTAATTCCTTAGTGCTGTAAACCTTCCCATTCATTTGGAGCTCAGTCACCAGCTTGTGAAATCTTTCAAACATATCAGTGATACTTTCCTTGGACTGTGCCATGAACGCCTCATACTGTGTGACCAGTATCTGTTTCTTATTTTCTCTTACCTCCTCTGTCCCTTCACATAACACCTCGATGTGATTCCACATGTCCTTGGCTGATTTGCATGATGCTATGTTGGCAAACATCGACATATCCATGGAGTCTATGATTAACAACATGAGGTGGCTGTCTAGGGCAATCTTTTCCTTCTCTGAGTCCGTCCATTTGGATGGCTCTTTTGGAACGTATGATCTAGGAATGACTACTGCGCCCTCTGTGGATTCAGCAACTTCTTGTTGTGGTATGAATGGACCATTCTTGAGAATGTCAGGGTAGAGAGGATTGGCAGCTTTGATGAACAACAGCATTTTTATTTTCCAGAGGTTGTAATTCTCTTTGTCGAACTTAGGGACCTTTACCGTACCTGTAGTCTTTGGTGTATTCGAACTCATGATCGTTTTCTGTTTAGATTAAACAGCCTGCTCTGATACCACTTGTTGAGTATTGAATACAGTAAAAGAATACAGAGGGGGGGTGAATGGATTCTTGAACTTTTCTTCGTTCTTGAATCTTTGCAGCAAGATAAGTGAAAAACTTATCTTGCTTGGTTTATATTTTGCTTGGTGAAAAACTAATTCACGGTTATTACGGTCACTGTGGCATGTGTTGTGCAGTGATAGTGAGAACCGAGAATGATTTGAGATCTTCTTATTTATTCAAACTCATGATTGTCAGGCCGGTTAGGCAGCTAGGTGTGTGAACGCTTAGTGACATGAATGAAATTTGAGTAAATGAGAATTTCTTAGAGATTTTGTTAAAGCGATAGTTAAAGTATTTTGCAAGTATTAAAAGTATTGAATCTAGTTTTTCGAACCTTTGCAGTTATTAAATTCTGATTTCGAGTTATAAATGTTTTAAATAATATTAATCTTCTGTTAAAGTTAAGAATCCAGATTTCAAGTATAGTATTGATTATAGATTGGTGAGCATTCATTCGCTCATATCTATTGTTCATTTTCCTTTTTAAGTTAATCCTTCTTGAATTGCAGTTATTGCATTTAATTATTCAGTGCTATTATTTTATAATTTGCTGAGCATTTCTTTCGCTCACCCTTGCTGTTTTTAAATCTAATATTTCAGTAAGCTAAGTATTGGCGAGAAGTACCTGCGCAGTTCAGAAAGAGCAAGCAAGACGAGGTGAAGGAAGCTGACGTGGATCAGGGTATTTAGATTATTGTTTAATTTTTTGTATGTATATATAGTTTTAGTAGTGATAGTATGTATTTGATTAGTTGGCCTGGTATACTTCTATTCGAAGTTATACCAGTGATTTAAGTCTGTATAAAGTTTTGTATATAGAGTTGTATTTGAGTTGGTTTTGGGTTTTCTTGTTTCTAGAACTGTAACCTAAGATCCTTAGTTGTGAGTTGGGGTCAAAGAACTTTCAGTAGAGCTTTTAATTGAGTTTTTATTTTTATTTCAGTTTTGTTTTAATTTCAGATTTTTAGTTTAGTATTCAACAGGTTTATGTTGTATTTACGAATACATCATGGCCGATTTTTGTTAGAACTTTTGAGTTTGTTAGCGTGACGCCCAAATCTACTGACCCCGGATTTGGGGGCGTTACACTAATGACGAAGATTATCATGTGTTGTAGTAGGTTACAGGAGTGGGGGGAGGTGCAAGTAGAAAGTATAAACAGGAGTTGAGTAAATGTCGAGAAAGGTTGCGTAGATTGAGATTAAGAAGAGATGGGCCGGGTATTCGAATGTATAATGATGTTAGATGGGAATACATGAAACTACTGGAAAAACAAGAAATGTATTGGAAGCAACGAGCTAAACAGTTCTGACTACAAGGTGGGGATCGAAATACAAGGTTCTTTCACAATTATGCTTCTGGGAGGAAAAGAATGAATGCATTGCAGCGCATTAAGAACGATGAGGGAGAGTGGAAGGAAACTAATGAGGAGATGCAAGGGGTCATTGAAGATTATTTTTCGTAGTTGTTTACAGCACAGACGGTGGACGGAAGATTGAGTGATAGGGAGGTGGTCAATAAGGTTACTGCAAGTGACAATGAAGCTCTGTTGGCGCAAATTACACCTGAGGAAGTTAAAGAAGCTGCCTTTTCTATGCATCCGGACAAGGCACCAGGGCCAGACGGCTTAAACCCAGGTTTTTTTCAAGTTTACTGGAATATAGTAGGAAGGGATGTGGTTTTATTTTGTCAAAAATTTCTGCAAGTAGGTGAGCTCCCTAATGAGGTGAACCATGCTGTGGTACGATTGATTCCTAAGACAAAAGTGCCCCAGAATATGACCGAGTTGCGTCCTATTTCGCTTTGTAATGTGTTAGTCAGAATACTATCTAAGGTACTGGTAAACAGACTCAAACCATGCCTAGGATCTGTGATATCTGAAGTGCAGAGTGCTTTTGTGGAAGGGCGGTTATTAACGGATAATGCAATGATTGCATTTGAAGTAAATCACTATATGAGGAGGCGTACGCAAGGAAACAGGGGTTTGGCGGGGCTAAAAATAGACATTTCGAAAGCATATGATCGATTGGAGTGGGGGTTTATTAAAAATATGATGATCAGGTTTGGGTTTCATGAAAGGTGGATTGATAGGATTATGACTTTTATATCGACAGTGTCATATGGTTTTATACATAATGGAGCAGAGATTGGACGAGTAATTCCAACGCGTGGTGTACGTCAAGGGGACCCAATTTCTCCGTACATTTACATCATGTGTGCAGAAGGTTTGAGTGCTATGCTGAGAACAAATGTTGATGATGGGCTTATTCATGGGTGTACAGTGGCTAAGGGTGCACCAAATATTTCACACTTATTTTTTGCAGACGACTGTTACCTATTTTTTAAAGCTACAGAGGTGGAAGCTGACAATATGAAACGTATTCTAAACAGGTATGAGTCGATCTCAGGGCAACGTATTAATTTTGGGAAGTCTACAGCTGTTTTCTCCCCTAACACAAGTGTGGATGATAGAACAAGGGTCTGTGATAAGTTGGGAGTGACTGAAATTGAAAAACCAGGGAATTATCTGGGAATTTCCATGATTATTGGTAGAAATAAAGTTGCATCTTTTTCTTTTCTACTTGATCGAGTAGAACAAAAATTACAGACATGGGGGAATAAGGCATTGTCTAAAGCTGGGAAAGTGCTTTTGTTGAAAACGTCAGCTCAAACAGTTACAAATTTCTGGATGAGTTTGATGTTAATTATGTTAGAAGTATGTGATGGAATTGAGAAGAAATTTAATGCTTTTTGGTGGGGGAAAACAGTTCGGGGGGGGGGGAATAAGATGGCTTTCATGGGATAATAATCTGGGAATTTCCATGATTATTGGTAGAAATAAAGTTGCATCTTTTTCTTTTCTACTTGATCGAGTAGAACAAAAATTACAGACATGGGGGAATAAGGCATTGTCTAAAGCTGGGAAAGTGCTTTTGTTGAAAACGTCAGCTCAAACAGTTACAAATTTCTGGATGAGTTTGATGTTAATTATGTTAGAAGTATGTGATGGAATTGAGAAGAAACTTAATGCTTTTTGGTGGGGGAAAAACAGTTCGGGGGGGGAATAAGATGGCTTTCATGGGATAAATTGTGTGAAGTAAAAGAGGCTGGGGGTCTTGGATTTAAAAGGCTACGAGATTTCAATGTTGCAATGTTGGCAAAGCAGGCATGGCGCTTGATTAACAACTGCAACCCTGTAGTTACATCTTTAATGAAGGCCAGGTATTATCCACAATCGGACTTTTTAAATGCTGAACTTGGAAACAACCCAAGTTACATTTGGCGTAGTATTCTTGAAGCCCAGAATGTGGTACGAATGGGAACGAGAAGGAGAATAGGAGATGGAAACAGCACATTGGTTTGGCAGGAGCCATGGTTGCCCTGTGTAGACAATGGTTTCATGACAACTGAAATGTATCCTCAGTTAGATCGAATTACAGTAGCTGGTTTGATGGACGAGAATCAGGTGGGGTGGGATGAAGAGATTTTGGAAGACTTATGCAACGAAAGAGATAAGAAATTGATAAAACAAGTTAGTGTCCCTATGCGTAAACGTAATGATTCTTGGTATTGGTTGTTGGATGACACAGGAAGATTTACAGTACGGAGTTGTTATCGTAAAATCAAGGGGGAGACTGAATGTCCTGATAGAAGTTTTTGGAATAAAGTCTGGGGACTCAAACTTTCAGGAAAAGTGGTAAATTTCGTATGGAGAATGTGCAGAGAAGTGCTACCAACAGCTGCAAATCTAATTACTAAGCATGTTAATATTGTTGATAGATGTGCTTGGTGTCAGAATTATGTTGAGGATGGTTTACATGTTCTGTTTCTTTGTGATTTTGCAAGAGAGGTATGGGCTGCTGTAGGTTTGCTGAGTCTGATCACAGTGGACCCTGGTGATACAGTGTTGCAGGTTACTAAACATTTCTTTAACGTTGGTAACAACGAGCAGAAGGCTATGTTTGGTATGATTTGTTGGGCTTTATGGTACAGGCGAAACAAATGGGTATGGGAGAGAGTGACAGTGTCATCGTTTGGTATTAAATCTATGGCTTTAAACATGAAGGCTGATTGGAGCAAGGCTAGGGAAGTGGATGAGCAGCATGAGAGTCAGCAGCAAAGGAGGGTGAATTCGTGGTGTAAACCACCAGAACAGTGGATAAAAATAAACACAGATGCAGCGTGTCATGTTAACGGAGAAATGGCTGGCCTAGGATGTGTGGCAAGAGATGATACTGGTTGTTTTATTCGAGCAAGAAGTAATTAGATACAGGCTGGGTATCAACCACGAATTGCCGAGGCTTTGAGCTTGAGAGAAGCACTCTCCTGGACAAAGGAATGGAGATCGAGCAAATGTGTTTTTGAAACGGATGCTAAGACACTGGTTGATGCAATCAATAAAGTGAAGGAGAACCAAGGGTGGTCGATGTTTGATACAGTTGTTGACGATTGTTAGGTCCAAATGTGTTGTAGAGGGGGGGTGAATACAACTTTTCGAATATGAGAGGCAATAAAAACGATGCAATAAATGAACACACAGATTCAAGGAATATATTTCTTTATATATAACTTGAAAGGGTTGCTACAACATTCATTACAAAGTATAACAGAAGTTGAGAGAGAAGTGAATGATACTAAGCTCTGTGAATGCACTCTCTCTTTTTCTCTTGTGTTTTTCTCTAGTATTGCTCACTCTATTATTAATAAAACATTACACAAGTACTTCTATTTATACTACATGTAGTCTATGTCCTGTAGTCTTCAACAGCTAAGATGTACGTGGTCCAGTGGTGTCCACATAAATCTTGCCTTAACTTGAAAGCTTGGAAATCTGCCAATCAGAAGATGCCATGTGTCATGTTGAAGCTGCACCTAAGTAGAACTTCTACTTGAGAATTTCTACTTGGCTATCTCGAAATTCCTAAGTAGAACTTCTACTTGAGAATTTCTACTTAGCCATCCAGAACATTTAGTACTTAGAAAATATTCTGGTCTTCAACTTGAAACTTCAATGCACATCTTGAACTTGTGATATCTTCATGTCTTCTTTATTCTTCAACAAGCTCTTGAACATGGTTCTTTATTACTGACATAAACTTGCTATCAATGTCCTGACACTTGATGCAATGGTCTGGTTCATAAGTGACTAGTCTTGATAGTGTTTCTGCTTCTTGAATAAATTACCATATTCACTGAATAATTTGGCTTTCCAATATTTGCTTTCCTTCTTCTTCACTTGAAATCAATTGGTCTTGTTGATACTGATAGTTATGATCTTGATTCTTGATTTATCGAATCACTGAGGCATGAACAACTTTAACTTGAACTTCTCTCAATGATTTCTTCTTGGCTTGATCATAGTTAGCATGTTTAATTGTATCAATTACCTTGTCTTCATTTAGTGTTGATTTCTTGTGACTTCCTGTTCTTGATTGTCTTCTGGTTAAGTATCTTTTCCTTTAGTTTGAGTTACATTAGTTATAGTGTTACAAGTTTATACACTCTGCCTTTCAATCTCCCCCAATTTGATTGTCTAACAATGACATTCAAATTAATGAAGGATAACTCAACTAAACAATGAGACGAGAAAAGATAATTAACATTACAGTCTTGAATAATATACAATTGAAAAGAACTTGAAAACAATACAATGAACACAAAAACTAGAAACAGAATTCGAACCTCGAATTAAAGATCATTTGAGTGATTCCTATCACCTGGATTATTTCATATCTTTTGGTCAAACTTGTATCACCTTATTGGATTCACTCTAAGGTGAATTTTCCTCAAGTGAGTTAAAGCAACCGAAAGACATGAAGTTTTTCCAACTTCAAGTTCACACCACTCTGACCTTTAACCCTAATTCCGTTTCCTCTTTCTAGCTTCAGCAGCTTGGTCTCTTTCTTCTTTCTGCCTTTTGAGCTTCTCCTTCTGCTGCTTTTCTTTCTTGTATACTGGATCTTTAAGCTGCTTCCACCTAGCATTCAACAGACTTACAGCTTCCATTTCTAGAGGGTTCTTGGGCTCTGGATAAGGATGTTTAAAAAGCCTTCTGAGTTTGTCCACCTCCTGAGTAGTCCTGATCTTTGGAATATCCTCAAAGTTCTTCATGATGAGTTGAGATTTCCAATGAGTTTTATCAGCTTTAAACTGACAATAGATCATCTTGGGGTAGCCCTTGACACGGTTAGTATTGTGGACACTAGCCGCATCTCGCTCCATTTGCTTCTTCTCCACAATTACTTCAGACAGGTAACTCACGAGTCTCTGCTTTTCTTCAACAAACTTGTCTTCCACTTCGCCCCATTTGAACACATATAACACTTTCTCTAGAAATGCAGCATCTTGAGTCTGTAGCAGCCATTGTCTACTCATATGCAAGAGTGTTTGTTTCTGGTCTGCATCTATGTATGCTAAGGCATCAGCTGTATCATCAGCATAAGAGTGTATCCAGTATACACTATCTTTCCCTGGAACGCCAACTGCCTCCCTTATTTCTCCTTGTTCCAGTTCTCCAGAAGGAAGAGTCAAAGCTTCATCTATATTCTTCATTGCTTGAAGAATATTCCATTTCTGTTCTATCAGCTCCGGCTCAATCTTCACGTTGTCGAGAGGGTTTGGAGCAATGACATCACACTTCCACACCTCATTGCTCTTCAAGAATATGACTCTTTCAATGATCCTCACGGATTTATCTTTAAGCTCAGAGGCGAATCCCTTACCCATCATTTGTCTACATACAGCTTTAAGAGATTCCACTGAAAGTTCCATTAAGTCCTTTTCCTCCATGCTCACCCTCTTCATCTTTCCTTGAACCACCATCCGGACAAAATTTGGATAAGCTGAGAATTCTGGACCCTTGTCCTCTGCTAGCTGCATTAACTGATCCCTGTACAGAATGCTTAGCTCCTCAGATTGAGAGTACTGAATTTTAGTCGCTAGCAAGAACAACTCTGACGCAGATCTTCTCATTATGAATTGGTCATCCACAAATAGGAAAGATGTTGGGACTCCTTCTACCAAAGACAAGATAACCTGCCACTCCTTAAGATTTGCATTGTATCCAACCCTGACTTTAGAAATTAATCTCTTCAAAGCATTTATATAGTCCCCAGTCATTGGATTCTGCAAATTCAAGTTGTAGAACAGATCGTCTGCATCCTTGTTATGAACTCCTTTTGCACATGGTCCCATCATTATCTTCCTTGCTTCATCCCATTTCTGCCCTATCCTTCTTTTATCCAGATCAACTTGAGGATTGGCTAACCTTGCAAGCTCATACTCATACTGCTTCCCTTGTAGCTCCACCTTCTGTTCTAGGAACGCAGCATGTTCTTGCATCATCTTCATTTTATGGAACTGAGCTTGTTCCAAGGCTAACTGTTGAGACTGCAGGGTTTCTTCATCAATAGGATCTTCTTCAGGCATTCCGAAAGACATACCAGCACCTCCACCTTGTTCCTTCAAAGATCGCTTTACAGCATGTGCGAAAGGTACGTCTTCCATATCAGAATCTGAGTCTAGTACCTCCTGTACTGTGTCCTGATGACTCAGGTCAATAACTGGTTCATCTTCTTCAACCATTATTGCCTTACCCTTTCTCCTCCTCAGAGCCTCTTCAGCAACAGCAGGCTCAATTTCTGGTTCCTTAACAAGATCAGCGGGTTCTTCAATTTCTTCGATGTGAACTGCCTGCTGTCTCGTCTCCTTTCCACTCTCCCCCTTAGGTGAGTTATCCTGAGCTCCACCATGGTCTTCAGATCCACCAGCTGCATAGGAACCTCCAAAACCAGAACCAGAGGCTCCCGCTCCACTAGCACCACCTGCACCACCTGCTCCAGCATCGGGGGGAGGTTGTTCCGACTCGAAGCACTCCGGGGGCACAAAACTCCTGACTGCGAACATCATTCTACTGATCTCCACAATCATTGTATGCATTGTAGACTCCAATGCCCCCATCCTCTCATTGAGAGTGCTTCCCAAGACACCACCAGCATGGCCCAAGTCATTGACCTTATTTGTCAAATCATCAAAAGCTGTAGCTTGACTTGCCATTCTTGCTGCGTAGTCGTCTAGAGCCCGTTGATTGTTTCCAACATTAATCCCCAACTGCCCCATCGACTGCCCGAACTGCTCCATTTTATTCTCCATTGAAGTCATACGAGTATCAAAATTTTCAGTATTAAGGGACGGTGTTTGGTTTAGGTGACCTCGCTCTAATACGCGTTCTGTTGGTATTTGGCGCTCGGTTTCGGGCCTTAAAAATGAAGGTCCCTCTCTCCCTAACCTCTCACACACACTCCCTGTCTCACGCTCGTGTATGTCTTCAATGACTGATCCTAAAAGTGAAGCAGTACCTGCAGAAACTTGATAAGAAATGTTGTTGACAGTTATGGGATCAAATTCTGTTTGTTCCTGAGTTGGAATCTCAGTCTGAGAGGCTGCAAAGTGTCCTTGTACGACATCAGAACCGATCCTCTTTGTAGCATCAGTACGTACCGGTGAAGGTACGGCTGAAGTTCTTAATACTTCATGTCCTCTTGAAGCAACAGTATCATCAAGAGGCACATCATCTTGACCAAAATCAAAGTCCCTATGTGCAGAATGTTCAAGGGGTGAACCACTCGCGTGAGGTGGAGTGGTTGCGTGTGACACGCTAGGGTTTGACTGTGGTTGTGAAGTAGCAGCGTGGAAAAGTTTGGCTTTCTTGCGAATAAGTTGCTGCTCTTCGGGTTCATTCTCCTCATCATCTTGTATAAATATACGTGCTGGTTTTCTGACTTCCGTTAACAGGGGTGATAAAGAATATGAATGTGTATCAGACTCAGAGTCAGAAATATGGCTCTTACCCTGGGATAGATTCTGCGGGTTAGCAGACTCATGGGTCGCGGAATCAGAAACGTATGAGGAGGAATGAATAGTATGCAGAGAGAGATTACCTGATTGCTTACCTTGTGCATCATCGCTTTCCTCATCCGGAATCTCATCAAATGCCTCAGCATGAACAGATGGATTTTGAGCATGTGATGAGACTTGTGATGATGCCTCCAAATTGGTAACTCCTGCATCATATCTAAGCCACATTTGAATATTTTCAGGAGTAGACATTGGTTTACCTTGATGTTTATCCTGATTAGCAATGGTTGCAAGTGACTTAGTGCCCATCCCTAGTGATTCAGATGTGGGGCTTCTGGCAAATCCCTGTCGAATAGCAAGAGCATCCTTCGGTATTAAGTCATTGATTAGCATTTGAAGAAACCGAGGAAACCAGCAGACGACATCAGTGGTAGAGAGGTCTCTGCTTGCAAGGGATCCCATTGAGGCCACTATCTCAGAGAGAACTATGCGTCCATAGTTTATATCCAGTTCTCTTGCTAGGGCTACTGCAAAGGTTTGCATGGGAATCGGAATTTGATGAAAGTCTTTTTCGCGTGCCCGAAAACATCTTGTGATGGCCTCGAAAAAGTAATTCCATTCCGCATGGAAGAATTGCTTTTGGATATTTCCCGTGATTGGGCCTTTTGTAGGATAACATCCAATTTCTTCAAAGAATCTGAGGCGTTCTGCAGCAGTAGGTTCTGGATCATAGGCATCTTTAATGGGGAATCCTAGAACTCTGTTGACAATTTGTTCTGTCACCTCATATTCCTGACCCGCTAAGGTAAACCTGAAACCGTAGGGGGTTGATTTACTCCCAAAAGTAACCGCACTAGTCCATAATTGCTGTAAAGCATCATGTACTAGTGTAGGTTTAGCAGTAAAAGCTTGGCTAGCTTTGGAATACAAATTGAGAAATCGTATCCAAAACTTAAACCGCGGGAGTTGATCACCAATTTCCGTAGAAATATTGTAAAAATTGTTTTTAGCAAGGGAAAATTGGTGAGCCATTTTAATTAAAATGTTTTTCCTTAACAAATGTGAATTTTAATTTTAATTTTCGAAAAACAATTAATTAAGGAATTATCAGTTATATCCCTTTTAATTTAACAAAAAGACCAAAAGTCACTCTTGAAAAATTAAACTACGGGTTTTAGATAATTATCACTGTGAGAGGCGAAAATCAACAACCAATTAACAGAATCTGATACCAGTGAAATCAGTGAAGTTATGTGTGCACACACCAGTGAAATCGTGTGTATATGACTGTGAAACGGTGTGAGTATATACGTATGTATATATGTCGAGAAAGAAGAACAGATTCACAAACACACAAACTCAGATATTACTGGTCACTCAGATAATGGCAGTAAAAAATCGGGCAGTAATTCGTTGTCCGTATGAGATTAGTCACAAAGATCACGAATCAGTGGTTGTAAGTCAAAATCGCCTGTATGTATATGGGGCGGCTGTAAAACTCAATTAGGTAAAAGTGAAAGAATAGATCGAGTTAGAGAAGTATATATAGACATTAATGTGGAATGACAAAAATGTCCCTGTTAAAAAATGTGAAAAGTACTAAGTCCATACAGGGGACATCTTAGTCGAACTCTATCTCGAACTTTTCTATCTCGAACTTTTCTATCTCGAACATCAAGTCGAACTTCGAGATAAAGTTCGAGATAGAGGTTAACTCGAACAATTATGCACAAAGAAGCACTTTAACCAAAATTACAGCAGAAACTATAGGGAAATACTATCTTGAACATTATTGATTTGTAGTAAACTTGGAAAAACAGAAAATTCAAGATACTTTTCGAGTTAGAGTCTATCTCGAACATCAAGTCGAAATTCGAGTTGAGTTTCGAGATAGACTAAGAACTCTATCTCGAACATCAAGTCGAACTTCGAGATAAAGTTCGAGATAGAAGTTAACTCGAAGTTAATCTCAAATTCTTTCCAAAATACTTCCTTGAATCAAAAAGTCCAGGGTAATTCAAGATATGTTTCGAGTTAGGAGTGTAACTCGAAAAATTCCCTTTAGCTTAACTGAGAACTCTATCTCGAACACCAAGTCGAAATTCGAGTTGAGTTTCGAGATAGACTAAGAACTCTATCTCGAACATTAAGTCGAACTTCGAGATAAAGTTCGAGATAGACTAACTTGAAGTTAATTCTCAGTTCTTTTCAAAATATTCCCTTAATGGAAACCTCATCTCAACCTTAGAGATAAAATTCGAGATAGACTTTATCTCGAATATTTTGAAGATAGAACTAGGCACACTGGTAACTCGAACTCGAACTCTAAGTCGAATTTCGAGATGAATTTCGAGATAGGTACTAACTCGAAATTCTTCCCAGACTTAGAATTTTCAAAACTTCACCCTGGAAGCTCAAGTCGAAATTCAAGTCGAATTTCTACATGAGTTTCGAGATAGAGACTAACTCGAAATTTTGAAGATACTTAGAATAATTTGACAATTTTTCTTTGAAAAACTCAACAATTAATTTTGCCAAATTAATATAAATATCAATTCAAGGATTTTAATATATGACATAATTAAAACATTCCCTGATAATTCTAAGGCCTCTAATTACATGAAAAACACAGGTAAATTCATCTAAAAATCATGCAATATTTAGACTATTATGAATTTAACTCCCCCTATGATCATGCAATCTAACAAGCATAAATTCACAGATTTGTGCTATAAAAGACACTTAAAACACAATGAATTCATGCAAAATCACACTATATGCAACCTATAACAATCATTAATTAGGCATATTAAAGTCTAAGCACATAATGATTGATTAGCTTGCACATACAAACATAAACATGGATTTTACAGATAGAAGGCTTTACTAACTTGTGTTAAGCATTCCCAATTCACCAACCAACCTATTGAATGTTACTTCATCAAGAGGTTTGGTGAATATATCTGCAATTTGTTGCATTGTGGGCACAAAATGTAGCTCCACAGTCCCCTCCTCGACATGTTCTCTTATGAAATGATACCTGATGTCAATATGCTTGGTTCTTGAGTGATCTACAGGATTGTTGGTTATGGCAATGGCACTTGTGTTGTCACACATGATTGGAATTTTCTTGTGCTCCATGCCATAATCCTTCAATTGGTTCCTCATCCACAGTATTTGAGCTACACAGCTTCCAGCAGCAATGTACTCAGCTTCAGCAGTAGAAGTAGATACTGTATGTTGCTTTTTACTTTGCCAGGACACCAATCTTCTGTCAAGAAATTGGCAAGCACCAGATGTGCTTTTCCTATCAATCCTGCAACCTGCATAGTCTGAATCCGAATAGCCAATAAGATTAAAACCTGTATCTCTTGGGTACCAAATCCCTAGATTTGGTGTGCCCTTGAGATACCTAAAAATTCTTTTGACGGCTACGAGATGTGATTCTCTAGGATCCGCTTGGAACCTTGCACATAAACAAGTTGCGAACATTATATCTGGTCTACTTGCAGTTAAATAGAGGAGTGAGCCAATCATACCTCGATAGCTTGTGATGTCAACTGATTTACCTGATTTGTCTTCATCAAGCTTCGTGGCTGTTGCCATAGGAGTCTTAGCTGCTGATGCATCTTCTAGATTATACTTCTTGAGTAAATCTCTGACGTACTTGGATTGACAGATAAAGATACCATCTTTTCTCTGACTGATCTGTAATCCAAGGAAGAAGGACAGCTCTCCCATCATGCTCATCTCATATTTTTCCTGCATTAGCTTGGCAAATTTCTCGCACAAGCGCTCATTTGATGACCCAAAAATAATATCGTCCACATATACTTGAACAAGTATTAAGTCATTTCTCACAACTTTATAGAACAATGTTTTATCAATTACTCCCCTAACAAAACCATTTTCAATTAAGAATAGAGATAGGGTTTCATACCATCGCCTTGGGGATTGCCTGAGGCCATAGACAGATTTGAAGAGTAGATACACAAAATCTGCATGTTCTGGATCAACGAAGCCGGGCGGCTGTTCCAGATACACTTCTTCTTCTAACTCTCCGTTCAGGAAGGCACTTTTCACGTCCATCTGGAATACCTTGAAGTTCTTATGTGCTGCAAATGCCAAGAACATCCTGACTGCCTCAAGTCTTGCAACTGGTGCATAGGTTTCATCATAATCAATTCCTTCTCGCTGAGAATAACCTTTTGCAACCAAACGAGCCTTGTTTCGTGTTACAAGTCCGTTTTCATCCAGTTTATTTCTGAATACCCACCTAGCTCCAATTACGGATTTGTTCTTTGGTCGGGGTACCAGTTTCCAAACTTTCTGCCTTTCAAACTGATTGAGTTCCTCTTGCATTGCAATCACCCAATCAGCATCGCCAAGAGCTTCTTCTATTTCTTTAGGTTCAAGCTTGGATAAGAACCCAGAATATAAGGAGATATTAGCCATGTCAGCTCTTGCAGTTCTTCTAGTAGTCACACCAGCATCTGGATCACCAATAATTAACTCAAACGGATGGTCTCTATTCCATACCCGTTCACCTGGAAATTGTCTAGATGATTCAGCTTGACTTTCTGAGTTGGGGTGCTGACTACTTTGAATATTTTCACTAACTCCCCCTGAGTTAGTGCCAGCTCCTACAGAACTAGAGTCAAATCGACTCGAGCCTTGAACAGTAGTCCTTGAGCTGCTATTTACTCCCCCTGAGTTGTTGCCGGTTGGTACTGAAGAAGTCTCTCCTGATCTTGTAGAATTAGCTTGTTCACTAGACTCAGGTTCTTCACGTACGCTTGGAACATTTAATGGAACAACCAACTCAGGTTCATCTTCAAGATCTTCTAAGTCCAGATTCTGAAATTTTAGGGACTCAGGTTCACTAGAATCTCTTGAAATTGATGAGAGTTTGGTATCGTCGAATCTGACGTTGTAACTTTCAGTCACTTTTCGATCATTCACCAAGAACACTCTATAAGCTGCCACCACGTCTGTAGAGTAACCAACAAAGATTCCTTCACGAGCTTTTGCTGCAAACTTGCCTAGATTTTCATCATCTATAAGCACATAGCATTTTGCTCCGAAGACATGAAAGTATTTGATTGTTGGTCTTCTGTTGTTCATTAGCTCACATGGTGTCTTTTCTTTATCTTTTATGATCAAGGTTCTATTTTGAGTGTAACAAGCGGTACTCACTGCTTCGGCCCAGAAATACAAAGGAAGTTTTGAATCATACAACAAAGTTCTTGCTGCTTCAACCAAAGTTCTATTCTTCCTTTCAACTACTCCATTTTGCTGTGGAGTTCTCGGGGCTGAATACTGACGACGTATTCCCTTAGATACACAGAAGTCATTTAGCACTGCGTTTTTGAATTCAGTGCCATTGTCTGATCTAATCGTCTTCACAGTAAGTGTTGAAACATTCTCAATTTGAGTGATGTGATCAATGATTAAGAAAGGTACTTCGTCTTTCGTCATTGCGAACAATACCCATGTATACTTGGAGAAGTCATCCACGATTACCAAAGCATATCTTTTCCTAGACAAAGATAGGACATTCACTGGGCCAAACAAATCCATATGAAGAAGTTGTAGAGGCTCAGTAATACTAGAAATTTCTTTGCTTTTATGCGATGCTCGCTTCGACTTTCCCATTTCACAAGCTTCACAGAGTCCTTTCGGAGCGAACTCCATTTGAGGTAGATCTCTCACCAATTCTCGCCTTGCGAGAGCATTCATCGTTTTGAAGTTTAAGTGAGATAGCTTTTTGTGCCATAACCAGCTTTCATCATCCGAGGCTTTGCTGTAGAAACAGGTAACCTCATCCTGATTTGCTGAATCCATATCTGCAACAAAAAGATCTGCCTTTCGAACTCCTCTTAAAGCTAGTGAGCCTTCCTTGATGTGAGTGATTGAGACACCTTTCTTGTTGAAGACAATTTCGTAACCTTTGTCACAGAATTGACTTATACTCAACAGATTGTGCTTTAGTCCCTCAACATAGGAAATATCTTCAATGATGACATTGCCAGTTTTCAGTTTGCCATATCCCTTAGTCACACCTATGCTGTCATCTCCAAAGGTAACATAAGGGCCAGCCTTCATAACCAACTCTGTAAGCAGGGACTTGTTTCCAGTCATATGCCTCGATGCTCCACTGTCTAGCACCCATATAACTTTATTTCTATTCTACTTACTGCCCTCTGGTTCCTCTGATGTCTCAGCCATGAGCGCAAAGTTTGCTACTTGAGTAACATCTTCCTCATCTGAATCATCCCAAGCTCTTCCTTCTGTCACCAATAAAGCTCGTTTTCCATGTCTTTCCTTCAACAGTGCTTCATAGTTGCTTTTGAGAGCTTCAAATGTTTCTTTTGGATAAGTCTGTTTAGGCTTTTTGCAGTCCGAGGCAAAGTGTCCAGCTTCACCACAATTATAGCATTTGAACTTCATTTTGAAATCCAAAGGAGATTTGTAGCTGGTATTCTTGCCTTTTCCTTTGTAGCCTGACGAACTACCACCACCCTTAGCAGCCCGATAATAAGATGAAGATTTTCTCTGTGGTCGGTTGCTTTTTCTAAATCTCATGTTGCTGAACTTCCTTGCCATGTATGCCACGACACTATCGTCCATGTTGTCCAGCTCTTCTTGGGTGTAGTAGTCATCATCACTGTCAGATGCGCACTCGTCATCATTATCAACTTGATGTGGTGCAAGTGATGATTTAGGCTTTGCTGCAACCATTGCCTTCTTAGACTCTTCCTCATCAGCAACTAATCCTGATGCACTTTCTTTTGACTTTGAATCATTGTCCCATGCTTGATCTTGAAGCGTTTCCAGCTCATAGGTCTTTAATATTCCATAATACTCTTCCAGAGAAGTTGTATGCAAATCTCTGGTTTCTCTGATTGCGTAGACCCTATGCTCAATGCTTTTTGGCTGGTTCCTCAGATATCTCGTATTTGTTTCAACCATGGGGAGAGTCACACCTCTCAGATTCAAATCCAATACCAACTGACTGAATCGTAGGTAGACATCTGTTATGCCTTCTCCTTTCCTTATTCTAAAGGTGTCATACTCCATCTTGAGTATGAGTGTTTTGTTGCTTCTGACCTCTGCAGATCCTTCCATGACAACTTCTATCTTGTCCCAAATCTTCTTCGCTGTAGTCAGACCTTTGACTATGTTGAACATTTCATGATCAAGAGATTCCATCAAGGTTTGTCGTACGGCAGTATCCAAAGCTATTTGCTCTTTATCAGCATCCGAAAAGTCCGCTGCCTTTTTGGGCTCAGACCGGGGTGGTATAACCACTCCTCCTTCCGTATGTGAAGGAATAACTGCCATTGGGACAAATTTACCCTTGTCAAGGACTTCCAGATATTCAGGGTTAACAGTCTCTAGATATAGTCTCATTCTGAAAACCCATTCTTCATAGTGATCTTTGTTGAACATTGGGATCTTGAATGCATTTTTAGGAGCCATCTCAATTCTGGTCACTAAAAGTTTCTAAGTACCCAAGACTAGGCTATGTAGAATATTTATGTAGAACTTTTGCCTAAGTCGAAATTTCTCTAAGTAGAAATTTTGCTCAAGTCGAAATCACCAAGTAGAAATTGTCCAAGTCGAAATTCTATGTAGAAATTCTCAAGTAGAACTTCTATGTAGAAATTTTTGCCTTAGAATAATTTTTCTGCAGATTTCTTTAAATATTGAATAAACAATATTATCACTTTAACACTTTTTGACTTTGAATGCTTTACTCACCAAACCCACCTAACCCACATGCTAGGTACTGAGTATGTCTTTTACTTTCGGCCGAATAAAGTAAATCAAAAAGTCCAAAAACCACCTTTTTATTCTTTTACTATTGAAAAGGAGATCAAAAAGTTGTTGGGTTGTATTCTTTGATAAGAACAGATGATGAACACTCAAGAACACCAAATATGAACTAACCCAGATAAATTCACAAAAATTAATTAAAATACACCCAAGCTAAATAATCACACCTGGAGTATTTAAATAATTTTTCAGATGAGTTTTCACTACCAACGAATTAAAACACACTTTTCGAGAAAATGAAAAGTAGATCTGAGAAATGAAAACTCACGATTCTTCTACTCAACACAAGGATCTATGTTTTGTATGTTAAACATATAGCTCTGATACCAATTGTTAGGTCCAAATGTGTTGTAGAGGGGGGGTGAATACAACTTTTCGAATATGAGAGGCAATAAAAACGATGCAATAAATGAACACACAGATTCAAGGAATATATTTCTTTATATATAACTTGAAAGGGTTGCTACAACATTCATTACAAAGTATAACAGAAGTTGAGAGAGAAGTGAATGATACTAAGCTCTGTGAATGCACTCTCTCTTTTTCTCTTGTGTTTTTCTCTAGTATTGCTCACTCTATTATTAATAAAACATTACACAAGTACTTCTATTTATACTACATGTAGTCTATGTCCTGTAGTCTTCAACAGCTAAGATGTACGTGGTCCAGTGGTGTCCACATAAATCTTGCCTTAACTTGAAAGCTTGGAAATCTGCCAATCAGAAGATGCCATGTGTCATGTTGAAGCTGCACCTAAGTAGAACTTCTACTTGAGAATTTCTACTTGGCTATCTCGAAATTCCTAAGTAGAACTTCTACTTGAGAATTTCTACTTAGCCATCCAGAACATTTAGTACTTAGAAAATATTCTGGTCTTCAACTTGAAACTTCAATGCACATCTTGAACTTGTGATATCTTCATGTCTTCTTTATTCTTCAACAAGCTCTTGAACATGGTTCTTTATTACTGACATAAACTTGCTATCAATGTCCTGACACTTGATGCAATGGTCTGGTTCATAAGTGACTAGTCTTGATAGTGTTTCTGCTTCTTGAATAAATTACCATATTCACTGAATAATTTGGCTTTCCAATATTTGCTTTCCTTCTTCTTCACTTGAAATCAATTGGTCTTGTTGATACTGATAGTTATGATCTTGATTCTTGATTTATCGAATCACTGAGGCATGAACAACTTTAACTTGAACTTCTCTCAATGATTTCTTCTTGGCTTGATCATAGTTAGCATGTTTAATTGTATCAATTACCTTGTCTTCATTTAGTGTTGATTTCTTGTGACTTCCTGTTCTTGATTGTCTTCTGGTTAAGTATCTTTTCCTTTAGTTTGAGTTACATTAGTTATAGTGTTACAAGTTTATACACTCTGCCTTTCAACGATTGTAGGGAGTTGATTAAACACTTTGAGGAAGTGTTAATTGTTTTTGTTCCTAGATCAGCGAATAGTGTCGCCCATTTGTTAGCAAAGGGTGCATATTCTATGTCTGGTTCACAGGAGTGGGTCAATACTGCTCCTGATTTTCTCATTTGTAACCTTGATTTGGAAGCTGTTTAATTAATGCAAGTACGTTTATTTCAAAAAAAAAAGAATCTAACCCTAGCAAATAGCTGCTCTCGGCCCCTGCATAGCCATCGTTCCCATCTTTTTTAATAAATAATCTCCGATCACCATCAATTATCAATAATGGGATCGACATTTAATGACGTACCAGAAGATTTGTTGCGCAAAATATTCTCCCTACAACCGGTGCATTCTCTTCTGCAGTTGAGGAATGTCTGCATGTTATGGGATCACATCATTAGCACTATGTGTTTTAATGAATTCTATCTTGCCCGAAAGAGACCCTCTTCCAACGAAAACAAATTTCTTCTGCTCGAAGGTGTCCGTGCTAGAAAATCAACAAGCCTTGTGGTTAGCCAAAACTATATATATTGTGATCTATTAAATAAAAATTACGAGTGTTACGGAATTTGTGACGAGTTATTATGTCTGTCTCCTACTAAAGATTGTTCAAAATCATGCATAATCTTATGGAATCCTATCTTCAGGAAAGTGCTGTTGGTTCTAATCTTAAACATGTCTTAAGTTCTAAATAAGTTGTTATCATTTTAGGATTTGTTTTGATCATGCTGTTTGATTTAATAGCAGGTTTTTAGGAAGTCAAATAAATCAGTTGTTAGGATGAGATTTGGTAGATTATCATTTCCATGTTTTCAGTCATTGTAATCTTATTTATATGCTTGAGTTATCAGAAATAAAACCATCGCTTCTTGGCAAGCAATACATTGCTTTTCTTCGTTTCTATATCACACAGTTATATGAGTTTCATATCTTATTAACTATACTTGGTATCAGAGCTTGGAAATTTCTCAGTGAAAGCCAGAGACAGTTGCGATGGACATCAACAAACCTAAGAATGGATCGATAGGTCTAAGTTACCCAACGCTGTCAAAGAGCAACTACACCACATGGGCATTGAAGATGAAGGTGTATATGCAGGCACAGGGAGTCTGGGTGGCAATAGAACAGAGTGATCCTAAAGCGGTTATTGAAGACAAGACGGACAAAGTTGCACTGGCCATGTTGTATCAGGGTCTGCCGGAGGACATGTTATTATCAATTGCTGCAAAGAAAACAGCTAAGGAAGCATGGGAAGCATTGAAAACAATGTGTCAAGGAGCAGATCGGGCAAAAAAGGCCAAGATTCAGACATTGAGATCGGAGTTTGAAACGTTGAATATGAAGGACAACGAACAATTAGACGATTTTTGTCTGAAACTGAATGGGCTTGTTACCAATATACGAGCCCTGGGAGAAGAAATGATGGAATCCTATGTGGTTAAGAAGTTGCTACGTGCAGTACCGGCTAAGTTTCTGCAGATTGCCTCCACCTTGGAGCAGTTTGGAGATTTGGAGACTATGTCAGTGGAAGAAGCTGTGGGCTCGTTGAAGGCTCACGAAGAAAGGATCAAAGGAAATGCAAAGAGTGAATCCAACGAAGGACAATTGATGCTTACTGAAGAAGAGTGGCAAAAACGTGAGAACGATGGGGGAAAATTGTTGCTTACACGAGAAGATTGGTTGAAACGCTCGAACAAGAGAAATTCGGAGGGCTCTTCATCGAACTTTAATCGTCGTGGAGGGCGAGATAAGAGTAATCTGAAATGTTATAACTGTTCTGGGTATGGTCACTTTGCCGCAGATTGTCGAAGACCAAGTTGGACTAGAGAACAAAAGGAGGAAGTGAATATAACAAAATTTGAGGATGATGAACCAGCTTTACTTCTAGCAAAGTGTGACAAAGAAACTTGTCTAAGTGAGGAGCAAGTAGTACCCTCCAAACTTGCGAAGATACAAGGTGAATCAAACGTATGGTACTTGGACAATGGAGCGAGCAGTCACATGACGGGGTTCAAATCCAAGTTTACGGAATTGAATGAGCAAATAACTGGGCAAATAAGTTTTGGAGATGGTTCTACTGTGAAAATAGAGGGAAAGGGTTCTGTTACGTTCATATGCAAAAATGGGGAGACTCGAATACTTGATGATGTGTATTATATCCCAACACTTTGGAACAATATAATTAGCCTTGGCCAGTTGACCGAGATAGGATATAGAATTGCAATTCGAGGAGATATGTTGTGGGTATATGACACTCAGAACAAACTGCTTATGAAAGTAAAGCGGTCACAGAACAGGTTGTACAAACTTGTCATTAATACTGCAGAGCCAAAGTGTTTGCTGTCAAAACAAGAAGAAGTATCAAAACAATGGCACATGCGTTTGGGACATGTTAACTATCATGCTCTGTCACTTATGATTAAGGACAAAATGGTTAACGGGATGCCAAGGATCACTCAACCAAACGAGGTGTGCACAGGTTGTCTTATGTCGAAGAAAGTCAGAAGCAAATTCCCATCTAAAGCGAGTTATAATACAAGTAAGGTCTTGGAATTGGTGCACGGAGATCTTTGTGGTCCAATACTCCCTAAAACAGCTACTGGAAAAAGGTATTTCTTTTCACTAGTAGATGATTACAGTCGTTTTATGTGGATTTATTTTCTGCGAAACAAAGATGAAGCTTTTACTGCCTTCAAGAATTTTTGTGCTTTGGTTGAAAGAGGTTCTGAAAGAAAGGTGAGGGCTCTTAGAACGGATAGAGGGGGAGAATTTAACTCAAATGAGTTTAAACTATACTGTGAGAAATCTGGGATTAAGAGGCATTACACTGCACCTTACACGCCACAGCAGAACGGTGTGGTGGAACGTCGAAACAGGACTGTGGTTGAAATGGCTAGGAGCTGTTTGAAAGAAAAGAAACTTCCATCAGTCATGTGGGGCGAAGCAGTGAGACATGCAATTTACTTGCTGAACAGACTTCCAACTCGAGCACTGTCAGGGGTAACTCCTTATGAAGTTTGGTATGAGAAAAAGCCTCATGTTGGTCACATAAGGGTTTTTGGTTGTTTGGCACACATGAAACTGCCTAGCCAGCAAACAAGCAAGCTAGATGACAGAAGCAAACAAGTGATTAATCTGGGTAAAGAGCCTGGAACCAAGGCTTATCGACTCTATGATCCAAACAACAACAAAGTGCATGTCAGTAGGGATGTTACATTCGAAGAAGGAAAGTCGTGGGAATGGAATCATGGTGAAAACAGTAAGAAGTTCCAAACTGGGACATTTATTGTGGAAGGTGAAGTTGTGACAGAAGAAAGGGAGTTTGAAAGTAACATTGCAGGTGACAATACTGAAGGCATAAGCACAGGTGGTTCTAAAAGTGTGAGCAGCACAGGTGGCACTGAAAGTATGAGGACAGATGGCACTGAAAGTATGAGGACAGATGATTCTGAAAGTGTGAGAACAGGTGGTACATCGATCTCTCAGACACCAACAAGAAGACTGAATTTTGATGATTATGATGATAGTACAGAGCCAAGAAAATACAAGGGTCTAGATGATATTTATAACAGGACAGAAGAAGTTCAACTGGATGAGGAGTTGTTTCTCATGGGAATTGAAGAACCCATGAACTTTGCTCAAGCAGTAAAAGATCGAAATTGGAAAATGGCAATGGAGAGGGAAATGCAGTCTATTGAAGACAATGAAACTTGGAAACTGACTGAATTACCAACTGGTAAGAAAGTCATTGGCCTGAAGTGGATATTCAAACTGAAAAGGGATGCTGAAGGAAATGTAGTCAAGTATAAAGCTCGACTCGTCGCAAAGGGCTATGTGCAAGAACATGGAGTTGATTTCGATGAAATATTTGCTCCGGTCACACGACTTGAAACTGTTCGTCTGTTGTTAGCTTTGGCTGCAAAAAGAGAATGGGAGGTTCATCACCTTGATGTAAAAACAGCCTTCCTAAATGGTGAAATAAGTGAGGACGTTTATGTATCTCAACCTGAGGGATTCGAGAAGGAAGGGCAGAGAAATAAAGTATACAAACTGATGAAGGCACTCTATGGTCTACGTCAAGCACCTCGTGCTTGGTATGCGAAGTTAAATGCTTGTCTCGAGAGTTTGGGTTTTAAACGATGTCCCTCTGAACATGCAGTCTACACAAGAAAAGAAGGTGAAAACAACTTGATTGTTGCAGTCTATGTGGACGATCTTTTGGTAACAGGAAGTGATGTATCAATGATTGAGAGTTTCAAAAAACAAATGAGTCAGAAATTCGAAATGACAGATATGGGAAAGCTGAATTATTATTTGGGAATTGAGGTGGAACAAAGCAAGGGTTGTATCAAGCTCAAACAAACGGGATATGCTAAGAAAATCATTGAGAAGGCAGGGTTGAAAGATTGTAATCCCACTAAGTACCCTATGGATCCCAAAGAACAGATTGATAAAGATGAGGGAGGCAAAACTGTTGATGTGACACGATACAAAAGCATCATTGGAGGACTGAGATACTTAGTGCACACCAGGCCAGACATAGCATACTCCGTTGGGATCGCGAGCAGATACATGGAAAGGCCAACAACAGTTCATCAGAATGCAGCTAAACGAATCCTTCGATACATACAAGGTACATTGCAGTTTGGGTTAGTGTACTCAAAGGATAGTAATAACAATGTTTTGACTGGTTTTTCGGATATTGATCTGGCTGGGAACTTAGATGACAGGAGGAGCACAGGAGGTATGTGTTTTTATCTAAATGAAAGTCTTGTTACATGGATATCTCAGAAACAGATATGCGTTGCATTGTCATCGTGTGAGGCAGAATTCATGGCTGCCACTGCAGCAGCTTGCCAAGCTATTTGGATTCGCAATGTTTTGAATCAGTTAACTGCAGAGAACATTGGTCCCGTGGTGTTGTATGTTGACAATAAATCTGCTATCGATCTAGCTAAAAATCCAGTGTTCCATGGAAGGAGTAAGCACATTGATATCCGTTTTCACTTCATAAGGGAGTGTGTTGACAGGGGGGAAGTTGTTCTCAGGCATGTAAGTAGTGACAATCAAAGGGCAGATGTTTTGACAAAGGCATTGGCAACGGTCAAGTTTGAGAGGATGCGAAATCTGCTGGGGGTCAAAGGTGTGTCTGGGCGAGTTTAAGATTAAGGGGGAATATGTTGGTTCTAATCTTAAACATGTCTTAAGTTCTAAATAAGTTGTTATCATTTTAGGATTTGTTTTGATCATGCTGTTTGATTTAATAGCAGGTTTTTAGGAAGTCAAATAAATCAGTTGTTAGAGGTTGTTAGGATGAGATTTGGTAGATTATCATTTCCATGTTTTCAGTCATTGTAATCTTATTTATATGCTTGAGTTATCAGAAATAAAACCATCGCTTCTTGGCAAGCAATACATTGCTTTTCTTCGTTTCTATATCACATAGTTATATGAGTTTCATATCTTATTAACTATAAGTGCTTCCTCCGCTTACAATCAAGTCTTCGCGACTTAGTTATTTGTGTTTTGGGTGTCACGATGATGATTACAAGGTAATCAAGGTTGTGTTTTTTCCAGGCATGTACTATGTTTGCATCTATAGTTTGAGCACAGATGATTGGAAGGTTTTAAATTTTGATGGTAATATTTCCGCGGCCCCGGAATATTCAAAGGGCAGGTTGATAAATGGTTCTGCATATTTTGTAAATTCAAGTGATTTTGATTGGGAACTTATTTTTTTCGATTTAAGTCATCAAAGAACATTTTGCAGAAGAGAACTGCCTATAAATCTTCGGTATACTCACCGAGACTTTATCATGGAAGAATACAGAGAATCCCTAGCTCTTTTAGGATATGATTATAGGGACAGTGATCATAATTCGGGAACGAGTGACTTTGTTGTGATGTGGGTATTGAGAGAGAGTGATAACTCGTTTTCATGGGATGAGACGTTAGTTGTCGAAGTGGAAAGAAATTATAAATTCCAACCGGTGGGTTTTATTAATGAAGATGAACTTGTTATAAGGAGTGTCAGAACTCCTTATAACAAGTTCATTTTTCTTGAACTTGATATGCCTAAGTATTCATTTTTCAAAACACGGTAAAATGCATGGTGGAATGCAAAAGAAAAGCTTAAAGATGCTGCTTGATGGAGCTGTAGAATATGTTGGAGTGAAGTATTTCAGTTTCTTATGGATGTTTAGATTTTAAGATTCCAAAATTGTAATTACCTTACGATAAGGATAGATGCAGTAGCTGATTTGATTGAGTTCTATACTGCATGTTTTAATATTCGGTCATTGGCAATGTTTCATACGATTAGCTTCAGGGTGACTTACAAATACATCACTGTTGGTGTGCTAACTCTGTGAATATTGGACCTCTTGAAAGCCCTTTTCAATGGTGAAATCTTTTGGTCTAATTTGCTTTAAAGCTAATTGTTATATATAGACTTTTGACATGGAATCTACATGGAATCTACCTGATTTACTTGTCCTGGTCTTTTACATTGAACCAAATTGTAAACAATTATATCCCCTAGTTTGCTCATTATAATTTAAATAGCTTATAGTCCGTGCAAAACACGGGTTACTTTTATAAAATTTTAAATTATATGATTAAATAAAATAGAGTATAATAATTTATTATAGATATAATTTAACTTTGTAATATTAATTAATAAAATTATTAGTTATAATAATAGTTATTTAATAATTGACATGTATTGTTTAGAACTAATAATATAAAATTTTAATGTAAATTTGTTATTGACGGGATTCGAAACTTGGATATTTAGAAGAGGGCTTAAATATTGAATATTCTTTATTATTAGATTTAACAGTTATCATCTATTTATTAAATATCTAACGGTCACTATTCTATAACATTTAAAAAAATAGTGATCGTTAGATATTTAGTAAATAGATGATAATCGTCAGATCTAATAATAAGAAATATTTTATATCTAAGTCATTGCTAAATATCAAGGTTCGAATCCCGCCAATAACAAATTTACATTAAGATTTTATATTATTAATTCTAAACAATACATGTCAATTATTAAATAATTATTATTACTAATAATTTATTAATTGATATTACAAAATTAAATTATATCCATAATAAATTAGTATATTTTATTTATTTAATCGTATAATTTTAAAATATTTAAAAATAACCCGTGATTTGCACATACCATAAACTAGTAAATTTGTAATTTAAAAACCTTTCATATATTGTTTTCAAAAAAAAAAAAAACCTTTCATATAAAACAAGAATTGACGAGATCTAAACATAACCTATTTCCAATATTGTAGGAAATTCTGTTTCCTATATTGTAGAATTTCCAATATTGTAGGAAATTTTGTTTCCTATAGTCTGTTTCCTATATTGTAGAATTCATTAGAAACAGTACATAATACATCTAATGTGAATATTTAAGATTTACTTAAATTTTATAATTCCGGATACAATACACCGCCTCGCCTTGAAAATTTTGCTTATATATTCAACCCATACGAGTTCTTGATTTTCTATTATGTCATACATGCAAAAACTGTACAATAGAATCTAACCCTAGCAAATAGCTGCTCTCGGCCCCTGCATAGCCATCGTTCCCATCTTTTTTAATAAATAATCTCCGATCACCATCAATTATCATCGACATTTAATGACGTACGAGAAGATTTGTTGCGCAAAATATTTTCCCTACAACCGGTGCATTCTCTTCTGCAATTGAGGAATGTCTGCATGTTATGGGATCACATCATTAGCACTATGTGTTTTAATGAATTCTATCTTGCCCGAAAGAGACCCTCTTCCAACGAAAACAAATTTCTTCTGCTCGAAGGTGTCCGTGCTAAAAAATCAATAAGCCTTGTGGTTAGCCAAAACTATATATATTGTGATCTATTAAATAAAAATTACGAGTGTTACGGAATTTGTGACGAGTTATTATGTCTGTCTCCTACTAAAGATTGTTCAAAATCATGCATAATCTTATGGAATCCTATCTTCAGGAAAGTGCTTCCTCCGCTTACAATCAAGTCTTCGCGACTTAGTTATTTGTGTTTTGGGTGTCACGATGATGATTACAAGGTAATCAAGGTTGTGTTTTTTCCAGGCATGTACTATGTTTGCATCTATAGTTTGAGCACAGATGATTGGAAGGTTTTAAATTTTGATGGTAATATTTCCGCGGCCCCGGAATATTCAAAGGGCAGGTTGATAAATGGTTCTGCATATTTTGTAAATTCAAGTGATTTTGATCGGGAACTTATTTTTTTCGATTTAAGTCATCAAAGAACATTTTGCAGAAGAGAATTGCCTATAAATCTTCGGTATACTCACCGAGACTTTATCATGGAAGAATACAGAGAATCCCTAGCTTTTTTAGGATGTGATTATAGGGACAGTGATCATAATTCGGGAACGAGTGACTTTGTTGTGATGTGGGTATTGAGAGAGAGTGATAACTCGTTTTCATGGGATGAGACGTTAGTTGTCGAAGTGGAAAGAAATTATGAATTCCAACCGGTGGGTTTTATTAATGAAGATGAACTTGTTATAAGGAGTGTCAGAACTCCTTATAACAAGTTCATTTTTCTTGAACTTGATATGCCTAAGTATTCATTTTTCTTGTGTAATGTAGTAAATGGATGTCGACGCCAATTTGCAACTCCAGAGACGTGTGCAACCATGGTGCAGTCCTCTAGGAATGTTAAATCTTTTACCAAGGTGAGAGTTAAGGATGAATTAAGGATGTACCTTAAGCCTATCTATTCATCTACTCAGCAACCTATGATGAAGGAGGTTGCTTCGACTTCTAATAGCTATGCTGCATTAGCTGATTCTGGTGATGAGTTATTGGATGAGGAAATATAAAGGAGTTTATGATTACTTCACTGTCTTGTAGCTCTGCATTAGATTCATTATAGAAGAACTTGCAGTCGTCCACTTTTACAATTTTCTAGAGCTTCTTGTCCTCTAATACAACCTCTAAGATGCAGGACCTTAAACTCCTCAATCCTCATCTTCATACTCTGATTCGGGACATTATGAGTATGTTTGGTTTGGCTAATGTAGGTTAGCTAGAAAGATTGTCCTGCATATTTATGGTATACTTTCATCTATGTTCTAGTTCTTGATTCGTGACAATCAGTGGCAACACCATTGGGTGGACAGGGTGGCATCCGCACCTTTTGGATGAATGGAATATGTGTATATGGCATTTGGATTTGTATCTAACCGCAAATGTAAGCATGCCTTAATTCAAACAGCGATGCAAGCTCATCTGCTGTCATTCTCAATGCAAGAGATTCAAGCATACTCAAAGCTTAATCTATCATGTGTTATGTAGATTTTGTTGACCACCTCGTCGGCCCAGCTCATTGCGGGCTTTAGTGTCAGTAATAAGTAATAACTGGTCTAGTATGTACTTCGGCTTTTACATTACTTCTTCAGAATTCCACGTTGATCAATAAATCGAGTTAAATTCTGAGTTTGATATTAGTCGAACCGAGTTCTGGCATGAAAGTGTTGGCTTCATTACACTACAGCAGTGATTATATAATGCAAGAGAAAGATGGTTACTGCAACTTTTGTATTTTGTTTCTACAGATAAATCTGTTAGGAATCTGCCCGATTCCCGGCAAATGCGGAAGCGATTGGGTAAATATGTGTGCTTAGATCACACAAATATACGTGATAGTAATAAAGCAACAAACCAACAATACAGTAAAACAGACAAGAGATTTAACGTGGTTCGGCCCAGCCTACATCTACATGAGTAACAACTTCACACTAGATAAAAGAGATTACAATATCCGGGTATCCGGCCCCTGAATTTTATACACAAATTCAGCCCTACAATACCTATTATGTATATCCCCAACTCAATGAAGTGTTTTATCTCAAAACCTCCCCTATCACTGTTTCCCGACAACCTTTCCTTCTCTCCCTCTCCCAACCCGGACAGTGCCACACAACCTGATAGAAAGACCTCTGCAGCGGGACCACCTCCGATGGCTGCAGTCAGACCGAAGTACCCTAAGGAATAGTTTAGGCACGGGGACCTTCTATCCCGACACTTCCTGAAAATGGGCTAAACCGACTTTCCTACTAGACGGACTATCTAGCAGCTATATAGAGAGAGAGAAGAGAGAATTTGGTGTAATTTTACTAATGAATGGGAGGGGGTATTTATAGGAATAAAGAATGGGGTTGGTGGGAGAATGGGGTTGGTGAAGGTAGGTGGAGAGTTTGACAAAGATGTGGTGGACGGCTGCCTAACAATCTCCCCCTCTTTTCAAACTCACAGCTCTTCACTTGCATTCCATACCTACGCCCTGTTGGCACAACTCCAACTTTTCCTCGATCCGTATCATTCCCTACGACAAAACTCCCCCCGAGTCCAAGACTCCAAACTATACCCTAGTTTGCGCATTCATTCTCGAATGCCTACGTGCTATACGCACAAGTGTACCATTGACCTCTATTTGTCCAACTACATACATGTGAAGCAATCTGTTGTATACACACATACTCACTTGATTCACGTCGGCCAATCCCATATGTAATCCATCACACACGCAAGTGTGACCATCACACACGCAAGTGTGACCATCGATCTTTCATTTACTCCCCAACTGCATATCAAACAAATCAATCTGTTGCATGGTTCACTGCTCACTTGATTCGTGTTGATCGATGCCCATATGCAGCTGCAACACACCAACTACTCGTTGATGTCGTGGAAGCCCTTCGACCAAGCATCCATCCCAGCAGTCTTTGCACCATCGTCTAGACTGGAAGGCAATACAACCGCAACAGTATCCTTCAAGTCAATCTTCCCTCGTGCACGAGATAACCAGATTTTCGAAGTTCCAGTACGTTCTGGCCACGTACTAATCAGACGATATATTCCCCCACGTAGCTCTCCCTTCATCCGAACCACACGGCCTCTTTTTATATTCATAGCTCCTCCTACTACAGAGCATCTATAGCCTTCTGAAGCTAACCGACCGATAGATATTAGATTCTTCTTCAGCTTAGGCACATATCTTACCCCATTCAAGCTGCGAACTATTCCATCGAACATTTTGATTTTCACAATTCCAATACCCTTGATCTCACAAGTAGATCCATCAGCCAAAGAAACTGTTTCATTCTTTGTATCTTGGAATTTGTCAAAATGCCCCCTCTCGGAGTATACATGGTAAGATGACCCTGAGTCTAATATCCATTCTCCTGGAGAACTAATGCCTCGATTGAAGACGGTGCAAACATCTTCACAATCGAGAGTAACCACAGCCAATGATGCATCTGGATCCTTCTTATTAAGCGGACAATTCGGCCTAATATGACCCCACTCCTTGCAACCAAAGCACTGCATGCCCTTTTCACTGTATCTGGATTTACCCCTGCTATTGGTAGATCCTCTCACAGCACCCCTTCCTCTATTATTTTGACTACGCAAAGCCAAAACTGTCATTCCGTCCTTGTCACCATCCTGGTTCTTCCTTCCAGCATTTGACAAAAGTGCTGACTGAACCTCCTCCATTTTTAACGTGTCCTTTCCGTACAAAATGGTTGTGACCAAATGATCGAATGACTCCGGAAGCGAAGTAAGAAGAATAAGGGCCTTATCTTCTTCCTCCAATTTTACATCAACCTTTTCAAGTTGATCAACAATACCATTAAACACATTCATGTGCTCAATAACATTGCCTTGAGCTGCCATCTTCAGCTTGTATAACTCGCGCTTCAGATTTAACTTTGTAGTCAAGTTCTTCCCGAGATACAATCTCCAACTTTGACCATAATTCCTTCGGCGTGTTTTCGTCAACAATATTATTGATAATATTATCTGCAATGCATAGTTTGATGGTACTCATGCATTGCGACTCAGCATCCTCCCAATCTTCAGCGCTCATTGTTGTTGGCTTTCCCTCCTTCCCCTTCAAAGCCCTTGCTAGCTTCTGTTGGGTTAGGATATCCTTTACCCTTCTCTGCCAAAGAGTAAAACTTCCTTTACCATCATATGGAGTCACATTAAATCCTCTAATACTTGTCATGATCTCCATTTGTACACACAAACCAATCCAAACAACTAAATCAATTGGCCAGGTAAGTGTAAGAAACAATGGGAGCACTTCCGTCAAAACGGCGCCTTATTAGACAACCACTTTTCTTAACGACTTTCCTTCGACACCAATAATTTAGACACAACTAGCTCTGATGCCAACTGTTAGGAATCTGCCCGATTCCCGGCGAATGCGGAAGCGATTTGGTAAATATGTGTGCTTAGATCCCACAAATATACGTGATAGTAATAAAGCAACAAACCAACAATACAGTAAAAGAGACAAGAGATTTAACGTGGTTCGGCCCAGCCTACATCCACATGAGTAACAACTTCACACTAGATAAAAGATATTACAATATCCGGGTATCCGGCCCCTGAATTTTATACACAAATTCAGCCCTACGATACCTATTATGTATATCACCAACTCACTGAAGTGTTTTATCTCAAAACCTCCCCTATCACTGTTTCCCGACAACCTTTCCTTCTCTCCCTCTCCCAACCCGGACAGTGCCACACAACCTGATAGAAAGACCTCTGCAGCGGGACCACCTCCGATGGCTGCAGTCAGACCGAAGTACCCTAAGGAATAGTTTAGGTACGAGGACCTTCTATCCCGACACTTCCTGAAAATGGGCTAAACCGACTTTCCTACTAGACGGACTATCTAGCAGCTATATAGAGAGAGAAGAGAGAATTTGGTGTAATTTTACTAATGAATGGGAGGGGTATTTATAGGAATAAAGAATGGGGTTGGTGGGAGAATGGGGTTGGTGAAGGTAGGTGGAGAGTTTGACAAAGATGTGGTGGTGGTGGACGGCTGCGTAACAAAATCAACAAACAAGCATGCATGCCACGCCAAGTTGAAATCGCTTGCATAGAGATATCACATACATCTACAATGGGGCACAACGAAATCCTAAATGAGCTGGAAAAAGAAGACCCAAGCACAGTAGTAAACCACCACATCCAAGGAAACACTGAAGTTATGTACAACATTCGAGTACAGAGATCAGGCACATGTATTTAGGTTTTAATTTCAGTCGGTAATAAAAAAACTTAATCAGATTTATCAAAATAAAAATCAGACACTGTAGATTTGAAGTAGAAAGTAGTTACTACATGATGTGCCCTGTTAATTTATCAACAGAGGAAAACATGGACTACACCCTTTTGAATGTCTACACAAAAACAGAGCAAAGATAACTAAACAGGATCAGACATTAGGATTTGAACAAGAAGACCCAACCACACTGCCACACACAGTAAACTATCAAACCCAAGAAAAAACTTCAAATGTACTACAGTTTATTCTACATGACGTGCCCTGTTAATTTATACTTGATTGTTTATGGTCATACTGCTTATCAAGTAAAGGCTTAACATCACCTAGTACAATATGTTTAGCAAAAGAGTCCAAGTTGATGTTTATACACTATAGATGTTTGTGAACTTCTAATGCAATAGAGTCCAAACTGAAAGTATCGTGCAGATGTTCTATAAGTTTTTCGACTACATTTAGTGCACTGTATTGTATTTTATAGCATAACCCTGTTATATAACTTCACCAAATAAGAACGAAACACGCATCTAGCTTACAGATGAGGAACATAACTGTCCAAATTCAAAACATATACTAAAGGGAGTAATCTTTTCCATCAAACAAGCCAGCAGAAGTAATACACAATAACATCTGAATAAGAGCATCAGTTTCCTGATTCTCAAACTGCAACAGTTTGTTTGTTTCAATAATAAACTTAGCAACAACTAAACTTAATAAACAAAAGCAAGGGGGAATAAACAATGCCAAGAACATCAATTTATCCACCCCTTCTGATCCAAACGATCTCCTACTCTGCTTCTCCCCCATGTCCGATGCATTCCTGCACACAGACTTATAACCAAACCATCATATCACGTTACACCATTGAAGCTATGATACAAGTCATTTTTAATTCATACAAATATATAAAAACTGAAACAAGTTCATTTAGTTCCAACTCTAATTCATTTAGTTTAATATCTTATCCGTTTGCAAGTCAAAATAAATAAACTATTTATTTCCCTCGATTGATGGCAAACTCTTAATGACTTGCAACGAGGAAAAATGTAACCATTAACAGGAAAAGGTTGGAAAGATAGTTGGCAAAAAAAAGGTCGCACATAGGAAATAACAGTACAGGAAAACATATTGGCTAGGATAAAAAGAAAAGCCTTCATGGCAACATCTTTAGATTAAAAAAAAATCTCTACCTAGTTATCCTACTCGCCCGTCATTTCATTGTCCGGGTATCTTATAGCCTCAGACTGAATCCCCTGGAAAGAAAATCATCCCTACAAGAGAAAAGGTAAACAATTGGTAAATACTAGGAAACAAGTTAGTCCAGGATCAACTATCCATCAACAGCAGTCTAACAAAAGATACATCAACTCAGCAAAAAAAAAACAACTATTAAAGAGAATGCAAAGTGATAGGCAAGTTCTTGTCGAATATCATGAAAAAATAATGACATAAGTGTGCTTGGGTCACTAACATGATGTCTCAATTAGATTACTAAGTTACTGCAGCAGTAACATAGAAGTCGGCCATAATTTCTTTAGTTTTCCTACAAATAGAGGCTTTGCCTCATTGTAATCTTTGCAGTAGATGTAATTATATATATATCTGTCCTCTCTTCCTCTCCTTATTTCATTGATCTCCACATACATAATTACACTCTCAAATTCTTTGACAGTTCTAGACACTGATTTATTGATTACTCTCTTTATATAATACAGATTAGCACCCAAATAAGAAGTCTTCTTTTAGTCCAAATTTTTTCAACACCAGTCAACAAAAGGACCCTTAGAAACAGAAATAAATGTTAAACATCTTTTCTGGATAGAGGTGCGAACTACGCCATTATTGCATCCAAGAATTTGGAGGCAGGGGAAGAGTTGACCTGTGCTTGGAGCTTTCTCAAGTACCAACAACTAACAAGTCAACAACATTATCATCTGATTATCTGACTTGTAAGATAGAGCACACAATACATACGGAATAAAGGAAAATTTAATATAGACACTACATAAAATTCAAAATTTAAGAGAGCATAATTCTAATAACAGCAAGCAAGACAGGAAGACATTACTCATGCCTCAAAGAAAAAAGCAAAATGAAGCATGCAGACATGAGATCTTTGTAACACTACAGTAAAGACATATATAGCATGCCGAACATCGTATTAATTATCGGAGTTTCATGTGTACATGTACAACTTCACTAAAAAGAAACATATCATGATCCAAGCCAGGACAGAGGTGAAAAAATACAGAAGCCTCCACTATAACTTATGAAACATGAAAAATTGGGCAGAAAATCACATAAATCTACAGCTAGAAACAATGAAACCAAATGAGCTAGAAAAGGAAGACCTAACAACAGTAGTAAGCCACCAAATCCATGGAAATATTTAATATGTGCAAGATTGGTATTGTTTAGACTGCTTATCAAGAATAGGCTTCAGAGCACCTACTATGATATGTTTAGCACACAATACAAATACTCCAACCAACTTAATTGTAAGTGACATTGAAGTAAATATCTATACCAACCTGAACTGTGTAAGTGAATATCTCAGTTTCATGTGCAACTTTGAAGTAACCAAATAATTAGGGAAATTAAAGAAATAGTTTCATTTATGCATACCACATAGATGACTAAACATTTTGTACCTTTTCTTGTTCGGTTTCTTCTGTTGCTTGTCTTGCGATGGCTTCTGGAGTGGCTTGTCCTGCGATGGCTCCTGGAGTGGCTTATCATCGGCAAGCTGGTAGAGACTCTCAGTATATAGATAAGCATAAAAGTTCATCGGTATCCCACGAATCCTAACATTCTTGAACGTCTTCTTTTCAAGGTCATACCACATAAGTTTTGTGTTGCCCACCTGTAGGAGTACAACTGTCTGACTCTTGGAAAAAGCAAGGGGTCTAAGAAACTCAAAATCGAGTGGGCTGGGTTGCTTCACAGTGAATGCTTTGTACCAAGGATTTTCTGACCCATTTTTATCCATCAGCCACACATCTATACTATAATTGGGATAGTTATCAAAGATACAAAGAGATTCTCCAACAGGAACCATAATCCTGCTATTAAAGTCGACAAATTTTTTATTGACACCGGGAAAAGGGATCTCCTTGAATTGTTCAAGCTCGAGATCAAAACCAACAATCGTTTCTAAGCCATGTCCTTGATTCTTACTCGCCAACCAATACAGACCTCCACTAGCAAACACGGCCCATTTCAAAAGGAAACTTATGTTACTGGGAACATTCTGAATCCGTTTCCAAGAATTGGTCTTGAGGCTGTAGACTATGACCAAAAAGCCACGAAACTTAAACTGACAATGTGCAATCTTGACAACCTTGTAGTCATCATTAACATGATCATATCCAAAGCCACATATGGAAGTCTCACCCATATAAAAAGAACGCGGAAACTCAGCCGGGGCAGTGGGTATGTTTCTAGCCTTCCTGGTCATGGGATTAAATACCAATATCTCTTTCATCTCATTTTTTGCCACACAACCTAATCCATTTGCAGAACCAAAAAATTCAGCACCATGGATACGACTCATGAGTGAATTCTTTATTGGTACAGCCACAACATCATCTCCCTCATCATCCAAAGACTCGGAATCCACCACATAACACCTTCCACCTTCATCATTGATAATAAGACCACCACCACTATTGCACTCAAGGGTAGTTTTCAGATGTTTCTTAATAAACGCATTGCTATCAATACGAGAGCACCACTCTTTAGATACACATCTAAAACGAAGAAGAGGCTTAACGGGTACACGACAGAGTACTTCATCAATCAATTCTTGAAGAAAGGCCATTCCAAGAAATGTAACCTAGGGTTTAGTAACTACAAATCTGCAAAAAGAAAGTAAATACAGAAGTGTAAAAATAGATGAATATGTACATCTACAAACACACAATATGATGAATGTGAATTATGAATTTACTGTACATGCAAACTTAGTAAAGCAACTAAGCACTGCTGTCTGCTTAACAAGATACATATTGATATATACATAAAGTGATAAACAGAAGTTCACTACAATACAAAGACAAAGATACACAAACACACACACGCACACACATACCGACAAGAAGAGAGGGGGGGGGGGGGTGTTGAGAAACTTACCTGCTGACTGAGAGTTCCAACTCCAAAATTATGTTAAAAGTAAAATCTGAAGCTTCTATCATAAGATAAGAAGCGTTTGGGTGGTTTTAAAGTCGCTTACATGTATCCGTAACCGTTAATTAATACTGTATGCAATGTTATAAAAGCGGAAAAAAAGTGATGAATGGTCAGATTAATTCGGAATTAATTTAATATTAATTTTTAAATAAAATTATTTTTAATATATATAATATAAATTTTAAATAATATTTCATAAATATTTATAAATATTTCATAAAATTTATAATATATTTTTTTAAAATTTTGATTGTACTTGATCGCTTTTTAATCGAATTTATTGTTTATTAACCAAATTATCTTCTTATTGACTGTTTTTTACAAAAAATAATTTTTGTTCCGAGTTTGCTAAAACCTGCTCGGAAAGATACCGAACAACGATTAATATTATTAATTCCCATTAATTGCCGCTTTAGAACACTGACTATATGTATTTATTTCTTAATAAAAATAATTACAGAATTACTTCTTCTGTCCAAAATACATGTACCTTTGACTTTTGGGTGATTGCCCAAAATATTTATATGGGAGCCATGCTGACCCTTTTTACTGACTGAAAACGCTACAGTCTACACCGTCTACCGTGATATGAGGGGTGTTGCGGAACACCGGGTTCCGTATCATGGGGTGTTGTGGAACACCGTGTTCCGTATCATGGGGTGTTGCGGAACACCATGTTCCGTATCATGCTAACACAGAAGATGGTGTTCCGTATCATGCATAATACGGAACACGGTGTTCCGTATTATGCTAACACGGAGGACGATTCTCCGTATCCTGTCGGTATTTCGGATCATTTTTTTCAAAATCAGTATTTTGGGCAAAAACTTGTGAAAAATATGCATTTTGGTAATTCTCTCTTGACTTTTTACGCATATTTTAAGGTGACTAAAAATGATAGTTCTGCATATCATTTTTAAATTTTTCTTTATGTGAATTAAACTTTAAATATCAAATTTTAATTTAGAAAAAGGAATTTCAAAAAATAATATGTGGTGCGATGTTTTTTATTCATCTTAAAAAACGTGTAAAAAGTCAAAAGAATATATATTTTATTACGGAGGGAATAAAACTAATTAATAAAAATATTGCATTATATTGAATTATAGTAGTAGGACATATGGTGTGATTTCTCTTTGTCTATATCTATATATCTATATATATTATAATACCAGGAGATCGGAGAGTCTTTCACTCAGAAACTTCAAAATATTTTTCTTGAGTTTTCACATTTTTGATTTTTTTATTAAAATATTTTTCTTGCAATTAATAGCATTTTAATTAATCATTAATTGTACCTATTAAACTTATATTAAATACACTTTATTTATACTTAATATAAAATTTTAGAAATCTTTACTAGAATATTATAATTATTATATTAATATAAAATATTAATTATCTATCTAAAAGTACAATTATTTCAAGATAAAATGATAAAATAAAATTATTAATTTTTCAATTTCTAATCTTTATTCAAATTTGATGCAACTTTTTTCGGTAATAATAAATATACAATTTTAACATTTCGATTAATTCGTAATCAGTGACTGTGAGAATCATGACAAGATACGAAAGTATATAAATTTTTCAATTAACATCCACAATTTAAATACAATTTATATGTGTAATTTACTTTTACACATGAACAATTTACACAGGGGGTGTGACCAACTCGATTAAATTGAACCAATCCAGCCTTTTTCTTTACTGATTAAATCCATGGAAAAAGTCCTACATTCATCGTTTCATTATATTGTGTTGTAATAAATTAATATTCTAACTACACAAAATTCTTATACTATTACTAATAAATTAATCAAGCATGTATGTTATGAGACGGGTGTCGGCATTTAATAATTTAATTAGTTATATTTAATATTTTTATAAATTTTTGTTATAAAAATTATGTTGACATTGTAATTTGGTATGAAAAAAGTAAGAGAACTTTTTGGAGTTGATGAAGTTGATAATATGTTAGAGGTATTCATTTTGTTTGTATAATTAATTTTAAACGACTTAGTGTTTGTTGAGATTCCAATTATTTTAAATTCATTTTTATGGAGATTGAAAATAATTACATGTACATATTTATTATAAGATTTAATATAAAATTATTACATACAAAAACGTTCTTATAAATGCTTAAAAAAATTAATTAAATGAATAAATACATGTCTCTAATCACTCCAAGAAATATGAAGCATGACTTACAAAATATTTGAATTCTGTTTTGTTTGTCATGCAACCAAATTTATCGACAAGTTAAGTCAATCACACCTCTAATCACATTTACATTTTGCTTCATTTTTTCATCATACAAACAAATTTATCAATAGATTAAGCAATCACGTCTCTCATAATGCCATTGACAACAAAAATGATACAAAAATGTTATTTTTACTTATTCATTGTTGAACTTTACAAATGTTTATCAATATTGGATTTCAAAAGTTTATACCCCGGAATTCTTGATTTATTTTAGGGTGAAGGCCCCAAATAACCATATTTTAAATGCTGGAAACCAAAATACCCACGGGTGGAGGTGGAGACCCTAAATACCCACGGGTGGAGGTGGAGACCCTAAATACCCACGAGACACGCTACTGGTGAAGGAGTATCTGTCAGATACGCCACTAGGGAAGTAGTATCAACAACATACGCTAGTACTGAAGGAGTGTCTAGCAAATACGCGATTGAAACTAGAGGAAGCTTTATCAAAGATGCAAATACGCTACTGGTAATTGGGCATCCATCTTATACGCTACTGGTAATTTGTCCTCCTCTTTCTCCATTCCTCTACCCCATTACATCTCCGTTCACCTCCTTTCACCCCTCGACCATTCGCCCTTCATCACCAACAAACCATTCAGCCTTCTACTCCCACCGCTACAACCAGCCGCACCTCACCTTTACAACAAACCTCCTTCTCCCTTCTATTTCAACGGCCGCCTCCATCCCATTTCATTTAGCCCCGATTTGCAACTCCTTTGCCGACCACCCCTCCTCTCCTTCACCTTCCCCCATCTCCCCTCCACCAACAACGCAATTCACCACCTTCTTCACTACTTTTCGCCGCACTCCAACAGCCCATCCTCTGTTTTTCTTCTCTGCCACCCCCACCCCCTCCCACACCCATATCCCTTAATCATCGCCCATTCATCCTCCGTCCTTCAACTACCAGCATATCCCTTGGCCAACAACCCACCACACCAACAAACAATTCTGTTGATGTGCCATTCATCCTCCGTCCTTCAACTACCAGCATATCCCTTGGCCAACAACCTACCACACCAACAAACAATTCTGTTGATGTGTGCCAGTATATGTGAATTATGAGTGTTTTGAGACACGCTAACGTGTGTGGCTTGTTTAGTGGGTATATTGGGCCTTAAACCCGACATTGGGTATATCGGGCCAAAGCCATTTAAAAGTATGGTAAATTGGTCATTTTCTCTTTATTTTATACTAAAAAGGTTGAGGTTGATCCTGTTCTTACAGTCAATGTTATTGGTTCTCCTCATTGGTTTTCTCCTTGTCCTTTGTGATATATTCATTGAGCAGAAGAATCGAAAAAAGAAAAATAAGCTAGTACAACAAAAAAAGATGTCAAATATATACAAGAGAGGTGATAGATAGAAGGAAGAAAAATTCGAAACTTCTTTTCTGTTTAAAAACTACAACAATATGCAATTTGATTGCACAACTCCTTTGGTGCACAGAGTAATTCAGTAGCTTGTTATTGCACGGTAATTACATAGCATTACCCTGCTATAGAGCAGCACACAGAGCTCTCATAAATAAAATAAATACAACTCTCAACATATAGACAAAAGGCAGTAATCACTTGAATTAAACAAAGCAGTGACAGTTTAAGACAATAACATCTGAATCATAGCATCTGTTGCTTTCCGATTCTCAAAATAACAGCATACTTGTTTCATTAAAACACTAGGCAGCAAATACATTTAATAAACAAAGGGGACGGGGCAGTAAATAATGCCACAAACATCAATGTATCAATAATTCCGGAAACTCCCTTCTGTTCCAAACTGGGGTTAGAACTATACTTCTCTACCGTCGCGACTGCATTCCTGTAACACAAAGTTACACGAAGACCATCTTTTTAGGCAACTACAAAGTTATGATACAAGTTATTTCGAATTGATAAAGATATTGTATAGTCAGAACATATTTTTGAAAAGCATCAAACAAGTGCAAACCAAACTTACCCAATGTATCCCCATGGTCAGGGGATGGTAAGATGGTACTCGGACTTTACCTCTACTCTAAAAGAGTAAGAGGCTGTTTCCACAGAGACTCCCAACTCGAAAAATCCCAACAAGTACATGAGGTTTAAATACAAATCAATCAAGTTGGATACGTTATTGGTGTACAGGTGATTACTATATGAATTAGCTATGTTTTATCGAATAAAGTTCTAATGGTTTTACAAACCAACAAAGGTGAACACTTCAATAAAAAGAGGTTGACACAGAGGAACCAACGCATATAATTTATAACAAACAGGCAACTCCTTAAAAAACGTTAGGCAACTATATTAGATATATTTTTTTTTATTTTTTTAAAACAGGCTCTACCTTGTTATCCTATTCATTCAGATGTTAATTGACCAAGCATCTTACAGCCTTAGTTTGAATCCCCTGGAGAGGAAATCATCCCTGCAAGAGACAGAGACAACACTTACCATTAGGATATAGAGTCATATAAATCAAATGGCAAAACTCAGCATTGCGTAATTGAAAATACCGGTTTGAACAAATCCGAACAAAAAGTTTAGGGTAAAAGGGATTGTCTGATGCTCCTTGATAGAGAGGGGATATTATGTAGAATACATATTAAACTGAACAAGCCACGACAATGAATTACGAAACATGAAAACCTATCAAAAAGTTACATGCATCTAAAGTTGGTCACAATGAAACCCAAGAAAGAGCAAGAAAAAGACGTTTTAGCTAGTTGAAGTGGAGAACCACCAAACTAATTCAAACACTCTCGCTATACTATAACTACAATTTGTTTATACAACTTATTAAGTATAGGCTTTAAAATACCTAGTAAAATATGCTTAGCACACAATAAAAATGTTCCAGCCAATGTGATTTCTAAATAACTAATATGTACCAAAACCTAATAAGGCGATAAATGCACCATACACCACACAAACAGAAGAACATTTAGAACCTTTTCTTTTGTTGTTTCTTCCCTTGCTTGTCATGGGATGACTTCTGCGATGGCTTATCTTCCTCATCCTCGGTGAGCTGCAAGAGACACTCAATGTAGAGATATGACTCAAAATTGATTGGAATTCCACGAATTCTAACATTCTTGACTTTCTTCCTTTTGAGGTCATACCACATAAGTTTTAAGTAGTCCACCTCTAAAAGTACATTTTTGTGACTCTTGGAAAAAGAAACAGGTCTAACATAGCTAAAAGATCCGAGTGGGCCAGTTTGCTTCAGTGTAAGTGCTTTAGACCAAAGATTTCCCACCCCAGTGTTATTCATCAGCCACACATCTACGCGAGTACTATACTTATATAGTATACCAAGGGATTCTTCAACAGAAACCAAACTCCTGGCAAATGTCCCGTTAGGAGGAAAAGGGATCTCCTTAAATTGTTCAAGCACAAGATCCAAACTAACAATGTTTTAGAAATCCATTACACCTTTGATTGTAAACCAATGTAGAGCTCCGTTGGCAAACTTGCCACGATCTCCTAAGAACTGAGTGTTACTAGCTGGTACATTCTGAATCCGTTTCCAGGAATTGGTTTTGAGGCTATAGACTATGACCATTATGCCACGAAACTTAACATTACACTCTGCGATCTTAACAATCTTGTAATCATCATTAACATGATCATATCCATAACCACATAGACCAATCTTTGAGAAATCAAAAGAACGCGGGAATTCAGCTGGCGCACTGGGTATCTTCCTAGCCTTTCTAGTTGATGGATTGAATATTAAAAGCTCATTCATCTGATTCTTTGCCAAACAAAGCAAGCCATTCACAACACTAAAACACTCAGCACTGGAAAGAAGAGTCTTGAGTGGACCATCTATAGGTACAACAACAGCATCATCAGCACCACTATTCAAACACTCGAAATACGTCATGTAAAACTCTCCACCATAACCATTGATGATAACACCACGAGTATTGCACTCAATCATCCTTTTATGATGTTTCTTAACAAAAGCCTTACTATCGATAAGAGAACACCACCCTTTCGACACACATCGAAAACGAATGAGGGGCTTGGCCGAAATAGTACTTGATCAATTAATTCCTCAGGAAGGGACATTTTCGAGAAATGTTGCCTTAGCCTAGCTAGGGTTCAGTGAATGAAAGGACTGCGATATTTAAAGCTAAGTTAGACACAAAGCTAAGATAATTAATGAATAAAGATATGCTTCAACATGTATACTAAAATGATTCAAGAAATGCCAGTGAGTGTGACCACCTGGATATGTTCGGGATGTCGAGAGTTCGAATCTTGTTAAATACGATGCGGGTGCGTGACGGTGTAAATAAAAAAATAAACGATTCAAGAAATGCATACATGATATACAGGGAGTGAATGAGGATGGGAGAGGGAGTTACTTGTATCCGGCTAGTGTGTGCACGAGTGCCGATGCACCACTTTAGCTTCACTACTCCACTATTCGATCGTGTGGTAGACCAGAAGACATAAACACACACTTTGGATACAAGTACAACATACTGTAGTTGGAGTCCCTCTCTAGAGCATATCGCGACCGTCCACGTACTCTGGCCTTTTTAACCTGCTGTCGTTTTCTTTATGTTTCGATGGGTGTTTACTGTTTAGATTTATATTTTGGAGTATAAAATTTTAATAATAATATGTTAAAAAATGAGTTTTGTTCTTTCAAAATAATAATATGTTTGATATGGGCTGAAGATAAACCCTATAAATACATTAAATGCGGTATTAATTAAACCTATGTTGGTCTAAGGTTAAAGCCCATTAATGAGGCCCGAAACCCTTGAATTGATATTAATTTCGTAGCTGTAAAATCAGCCAAAAATAAGACTTCGAATTTGAGTCAACAAGGAAACTAAATCATATCAGGAGTGGTCTCCAAGGCATATACCTCTAATACTTATTTTCTTATCTGTTAGAAGGCTCTAGAATTGGGCCTAAGCTGTGACTTGTCCATCAAGTCTCCTAACTCTACCTTAATTCTAGGGTTTTCATCACCTATATAAGTACCTGCTCCTTCACATCTAGAACTACATTTTTTGGCTTGATTCTTGATATTTGCAAGATACGTAGGCATCTTGTGAGGACCCGAGTTAAGTCACGAAACACTTGATCAACCATTAAAGCTCGAAGCTCCCCTTTACCCTAGCATTCAATACGCAATAAATATACCATACTTTTTATTCCATAACATTTGGCGCCGTCTGTGGGAAACTTCGGATATCAACCATGGTTACCACCCGGAGAACACCAACACTTTCTGAAACCATCACTAACACCACCGCACCCCCGATCGGGGAACAAGTGCCCCCAGGGGCGAATTCTCAACCGCTGGTCACTCAGCCACAAGGAACTGAAGCGCAACCTCATGAGTCGTTACCCTTAGTGACGAATTCCACCACCCAAGGGACGAATCCCCTTAAGATGGTGGTCGCCCCTCTCGGGGGGCAGTCCACTCCACCCACCGCTAAGATCTCTACTACAGTGATCCCCGCAAGCACGAACCCGATATATGGGTTGCCCAATTATCCCCCGTATCAGGCCGGACCAAGTGGTCACGCTTTCCAGAGACACGAGCCATACAATCCACCTTACATCAGAGGTTTAGGACCCAATCAAGGCCCGCAATACTATAACTACTCAGGCCCGTATTCTGATGACTCATCCTCGGAAGAAGATAGGGATGAAGCCCCGAGGAGACGTCGTCCAAGTAAGGAACCTATTGGACGCCGAAGAACCCATGATCGACCTCCCTTAATGGCTGCTAAAAAAATCAAGGCTCATGAGGCCAAGATCCAAAAACTAAAGGAGGACATAGAAAGGGAACAGCGAAGACAGAATCAGAATCGACTCCCACCAGTGACGGGAGGAGACATTTCTTTTGTTGATTTGGAAAGAACCCCAAGGAGAGAGAGAGAAGGACTGAAGTCCCTAGAGGTGGAAACACGAGGGTCGAAACCCCCAGAGGCAACCCTGAAGACTTAATGCAACTTGGAGATCCTGATGATCCAACCCCTCCATTCACTGAGGAGGTGATGAATGCGCATATATCACGGAAGTTCAAGATGCCTACCATAAAGACTTACGATAGAACGGGAGATCCCGCAAATCATGTAAGAACGTTCTCTAACGCACTGTTGTTACAACCCGCCAGTGACGCCTTGAAGTGTAGGGCTTTCCCCAAACATTAGCGGGCATGGCATAACGTTGGTACAGCCGCCTACCACCAAACTTCATTGCCTCTTTCAAAGAACTAAGCAATGCTTTCGTCAGCCAGTTCATAGGAGGAAGAATTCATGAGAAAGATTCCGCATCCCTCATGACTGTGATACAAGGAAAGAACGAAAATCTCAGAGACTATCTCAAGGGATTCACAAAGGAAACGCTCAACATTACAAACCTGGAAAACAAGGTAGCCATGGTGGCGTTGCAGAATGGAACTTTGAATGTTTATTTTAAAATGTCATTGGCTAAGCATCCCCCTGAAAATATGGTTGAGCTCCAACAAAGGGCGAGCAAGTACATCAAGGCAGAAGATAGTCTGAAAAAAGAGTCAGGAACAGGGGACACCGGAAACGGTGACAACTCTAAAAAGCAGAAGTCGGAACAGGAATACGATGCTAGAGATAAGTACCCGCGCACGGGCAGGGATTCTGATTCAGCCCCTAAGAAGGGAAGTCCCGGGCAAAGGTTTACGGATTACGCAAGACTGAACACTCCAAGAAGTCAAATCCTCATGGAGATAGAAAAAGACCGGGATGTGAGATGGCCGAAGCCACTAAGGACTGATCCTGAGAAAAGAAACAAGAATCAGTACTGTCGGTTCCATAAGGATGTGGGACACGATACCGACGATTGTAGACAATTGAAAGATGAGATTGAGTTTTTGATCCGCAAGGGAAAATTGAATAAATTCTGCAAAGAAGGGGATCGGGGAAACCCAAGGCAAGATTACGATAGGAAAGATGAGGATCGTAACCGCAATCAGCAGCCCCGAGGGCCAGTGATCAACATGATCTTCGGTGGCCCAACAGTGGCTGGGACAAGTAGAAATTCCAGAAAGGCGTATGCACGAGAAGTGATGCATATTGTAGGGGAAGCGCCAAAACGTGCAAAGATGGAAGTTTCGATTGGATTCGATGATTTGGACCTTGAAGGGGTGAAGTTTTCCCATGATGACCCCCTGGTTATCTCACCTGTGATAGGCAACTCCCAAGTGAAGAGAGTCTTAATTGACAATTGAAAGGCATATGATGTAGCCTATTTGTATTTCGAGGATTCAACTCAACTTAAACAAGAATGTAATAGTAAATAGTATATGTATTGTCACATGGATCTCAATTGCATAACTGTCAAAAGAAAGAAGACAAAGTCAATCTACCGTTTTGAGTTATACTACACTTGAAGAAGTTCATTCAGTTGATCAAGCATCAGTGGAGTAATCAAGACAGTGGGTTCTATTTATAGTGACAAGAGCTTCCTACAGTGGCAGAATACATATTATAAAGGTTTGAAAAAGAGTGAAGAAAATGGAGACATGAACCACAGTTTTAATGTCAATTTATGAAGAATAGTCATTGCGGTTAGTCACTCATGAACCAGACCGTGCATCGAGTGTCAACATTAAACAGTGGTTGTTCGTCATTAACTTCAGTGGTTCAAGCTATCAGGACTGGTATGTGAAAGAATCATTGTGCAAGCAACAGAAGTGCTAAATTAATTAATCACAAGGAATTTACTATCAAGTGGACTGGCTGTGAGGAAAAAGATTTATCACAAAGAAATGCAAAGTGATATATTCTTAATGCTGAAACCCCGGTTAGAATTGTTGTATTTTTTGTTAAGCAAAAAGAGTCCGGTTTCACATCCTCAAGAGACCGTAGCTTACACCTGGACGGCTTATGAGAAAATAGAAATTATCACAAGAATATGGAAAGTGATATATTCTTAAAGCTGGAACCCCGATTGGAATTGATATATTTTTTGTTAAGCAAAAGGAGTCCGGTTCCAGACCCTCAGGAGACCGCAGCTTGGAACTTATGGTTTTATTTATATTAATAAATATTTTATTTAATTAGAGAATTATATTTATAAATATCTAATAATATTAGATATTTATTTTTATAATTTCTGGATTAAAATAATTATTTATTAATTAAAGATTATAAGCTGTGCGGGTTAAAAGGCATGTCTACGGAGCTGCCCCTAATAAGGACGAAATAGGCCCCGGTTTTATAAATGTATAAGCAGGTCTTCAGTGTTAACAATTGTAACGCCCCCAAATCCGGGGTCAGGGATATGGGTCGCTACCGCGGAAAACCTTAACAATCAAACAAGTAATGCAATTATTAAATCTAAAGCATGACATCCGACCCCTAACTACCAAGAATCTTTTCAGGTTATAGACTTGGAAACAAGTAATCCAAAAACACTTATAATAACTTACAACTCTTGGTACAACAATCTCTTATACAGTCTTATGTTGTTAGTATCACCTTGATATAAGGTATACAACAACCACAATATTCTAATACAACAAATATTACAACTCAGGAATATGAATACCATACCAGTCTAACTAAACATCTGGTAGACAAACTCAAAATACTGAATCACTCTCAGCCGAACATCAACTCGATCCATGACTTGCCCTGCTTCGAGCTAAACTAAGTCAACTGCATCCACTATCTATCTCTGTAAAATAAGATTTAAACAAAAGCAAGAATGAGCGAAAGAGGCGCTCAACAAGTATATAATAGAGTATTCTAAAATACTACCACAACTCACTCAAAATATATTTTTACTACTCCATACGACTTATAAATATAATTACTTTTAAAAAAAAAATCAACTCAGAAATGCTTATAAATCTCGAAATACTACTCCAATATATCTCAAAAACTTCTCAAAATACTCCTCATATGAAAGAATAAATACATCTCAATAACTTCTCAAAATACTCCTCATATGAAAGAATAAATACATCTCAATAACTTCTCAAAATACTCCTCATATAACTCAAAAATACTCCTCAGAACTGCTCAATTAATTTGAATAAATAAAATTTACCAACTGCTCGGATCAACCCTCTAGTTAACAAAACCACACAGGCATCGGTTAACCGTTACGATGTCAAAGGTTGGATTTCTGCTCATAACGCCTTCTCAAGTAATGGATGATCAATCCATTGTCACTTCTCAATTCTATCGATAGAAAGGATGGTCGACGTCTCGAACCACCCAAATATAACTTCTCAGAAGGATGAGCCGTCTTTCTCGGCCCTTCACCCTTTATATGTAACCGTTGGGCCGGTGCGTTACTCCGGTCACTTTTGCTTTTAGAAGCAATAAATCACAACTTAATTTATATATATATCCCCACTCTTAAATATAACTCGAATGAAGTATCTCAATAAACGTACCAACAATATGGAACAACTCATGAAATAAGTTTGAACACCTCATTTTATAATATGTCTGGATAACAGCTCAACAATAATATATATGAATGTAAATTGCATGAATAAAAATCTGGTAAAAATCACTCGAAAGAATACTTGATCTCGTAAATCGGAAATTTAATCAGCATTGTAAAAAAAATAAATACCCCGAACAATGGAGTACGAATTAGTAAACTTGCAATACATGCATCATACTTTCGATATAAAATATACTCTGAACAATAGAGCATAAAGTAAATAATTTGCAATTATGGATTTAAATCTAGTTCGCACATTTCATATATTTCAAAATACGAATACTCTGAACGATAGAGTATACATAGATAAACTTGCCTCTGGTCCTGAGCATAAAGCATAAAACCGCGAATAAATCCTTCGCACCTTGTCCAAGCAATTCCATGGAAGTAACTTACCTTTCTTCATACGACGCCTCGATCTTTCCTCTTTGATGCACGTCGCTCCAACTTGATTATACCCTAATGGTACTGAAATAGTTACGAGACGTGTCAGTCTTTCCTCGTATCTCGAGTAGACACAACTTGGAATTGTCACTAAATCATATAAAGTCAAACTATAGGTGTCCTCCCTATAGTTGACTATTCTATTAACACTTAGTACACAACACATTTAGTAAAGAAAACAAATGGAAGGGTCCCCTTTATAAAGTGGACATTCCTGGTGTTAATCACCTCAAACAATTATAACACTTAATCAAACTCCACTTAACATATACAACTATACTGCCATTGACATTCTATGACACAAAATACTTGATAGATAATCCTCAAATCACAATAAATCTTCAACAGAGCACATAAATTCTCGAGACAACCACTATCCTCACATTAATACGTAAATAGACAAATTAACCCCAAGACACAATTAATCCTCGAAATGAATTCCTTGACACATATACATAAACATTTAGCACTCAGAACATGCCTTTATACCATTAAAGTCAAATAAGTTAAATAAATTTAAATGCAGGAGATTTTCAGAAAATTTCGGCATGAAGTATTCGTTTATCGGACTATGGGCACAGCCCCTCAAATACAATACAACCCTGTTTTTTTATAAAATAAAAGCTGCCTCAACTTGCAGCAACATAAAATAAACACATAAGAAAGTATCTGCCCTGACATGCGGCACATAGCACATAATGATTAACTTTACTACTTACGCTACACCAATGATCGTATTTCTCACGCATTTACTGATACACGGGACAACCAATCATTGATGCTCGTAAGCCCTAAGGAACAACCCCTAGCACTAACTATTACTTACGCTATATCGATGATCACACCACTCAAGTATATGAATTATACCCGTGATAGCTAATCATGGATATTCGTAAGCCCTAGGGATTAGTCGAAAAGAATTACACAAGTCCTTTAAATATTGACACTTAAAAACTTGTGATCTTCTCGTAACCCCTAGCACAGTTCTAATTATTATAAAATTCTAACATTTAACATGTATCATGTATTCCCATACTTACCATTTAGTCAACTCATATAACTCCACAAATTATACGGCAACTGATAATTACCCACTAATGACCACAACTCAAACCAATTCCATTACACTTTAGCAATTAGCATATAACAATTAACATTTCACAATTACTAACTCACACCTTATGCAACTAACAATTATCAAGGTAAATTAGTAACCACCTACTAATCAATACCAAGTACTCGACAATTACAATTTCGATAATTACTCAAACTCGACTTATAATATTTAGCCTATAAACATTCATCACTTAGTAAATATACTTTCCGAATTAAATACGGAAATTCCAATAATAATCATAATTTACCACATTGATCTAATTACGACAATTACCATATTAACTCACGAATTAAATTTAATTTAATCATAACAATAATCTCACAATTTAAATCCAATTACAATTACAACAATACTAATTAAATCACAACAACATATTCGCAATTCACCTCTAAATTAATTACATCAATTAAACCATATATCGAAATTTACACTAATTAAATTACCACAAGTTCGTATTAACTCACTACTCGACAATCCGAGAATCGATTAAACTTACCCTTCATAACTTATAAACTCAGAAATTCCATCAAAATTTATAACACTATAAACATCTCCGAATTAAATCACCAAAAATTAATACGATCATCTCGTACTCTATACCATCAATCATAATTAACAATTATCGACCCTCCAACTAATTCATGAAAATTAACAATTAAACTCGCAATTTAAAATCAAATAACTAACGACAATTAATCCATACTCGCAATTTAAATCTAATTAAATTGCAACAATACTAATTTAATAATTAAACTACAACAATACCCATAATTAATCGAAAAGGAGGAATTAAGCAATTACATCGAAAATAAAATAAATAAACAAATGGAAATATTATACCTTTCCAAATCCAATTCCCAAAATTCCAAAAAAATCAATCCTCCTCTCTCTCTCTCTCTCTCTCTCCCTCTCTCTCTGCTGGTCCTCTTCTTCCCCCCACTGTCCAGCCGTGCCCCACTGGCCACGCCGTCGCCGCCCTGCAGCTCCGGCCACCGCCGCCGCCGCGCGCGCGGTGGTCTCCCCCTCCCCGCTGCTTGCACAGTCCCGACCACACCCATATACACGAATTCAATTACACTCACACACTTATCAATTACACACACACACATATACCTACATATACACACACATATAAATATATACCCAATCTCTTTTCTTCTCCTCTTCTTTCCTCTTTATTTTCTCTTTTCGAGGTGGACAACGCAAAACTTATGTGGTATGACCCGAAAAGGAAGAGAGCCAAGAATGTTAGGATTCGTGGGATTCCGAATAGCTTCTACTCTTATCTATATACTGAGAGTCTGTTACAGCTTGCCGAGGATAAGCCACTCCAGAAGCCATCACAAGACAAGCAACTGATGAAACAACAAAAGAAAAGGTACAAAATATTATGTCATTTATGTGGTCTATAGATGTCTTTTTCTGGCATTTATTTCCTTTTCATTCTTTTGGTACATTTTACTCATTTATAAATGATGTTGGTTGGGACATTAATCTTGTGTGCTAAACCTATTGTAGTATGCATTGCATTGTGAAGCCTCTACTTGATAAGCACTCTAAGCAATAACAATCATGTATAAATATGAATTTTAGTGTAGTTCGAGTGTTTTATGAGTCTGGTGGTCCACTACTTTAGTTAACACTTCTTGTTCTTGCTCCTTTTTAGGTTTTATTTTTGTGGTTTCTTGCTTAGGTTTTCATGTTCCATGATTCACTAGAGAGGCTTTTTAGTTTATTATATTTTCTAGGTTGTTTTAATTGTACCTTATCGTTATGGCATGGTTCATGAGAAGATTTCGTTTAGTTTCCAATTTTCATAAATATTTGTTTACTTCAAAGTTGTACACATGAAAACGGGATACTCATTTACACGGTTTAGATTCTGGTACGAACATCGTAGTTGGCTGGTTAACATATTCACTTCATAGTCATCCATATATCACGTTTGATGGATCATTAATATTGTGTGCTATACATATTGTAGATTTGTAGTAAGCACTGGGTAGCCTATATACTAGATAAGCAGTACAAACAAAAACATTCTTGTATAAATATGAATTGTTGTACCATTCAAACGTTTCCCCGGATTTGGTGGTGTTCTACTTTGTTTCGATCTTCCTTTTTTCTTTTTTCCTAGCTCATGATGGGTTTACTGTGCCCAACCTTTATGTGATTTCCTGCTCAGTTTTTCATGTTTTATAAATTGCTGTAGAGGCTGTGTAGTTTCTCACAGTTTTGTCACAATTTCTTTGTAGTTTCACTATTCATATTAATTACTTGGAAGTTGCACACAAAATTAGAATTCATTTACACGGTATGGTGCACACAAAATTAGAATTCATTTCCCTTATGGAAGTGATTACGTCTTCTTTGGTGCTTGGCTGCTTGCATTTATCAGAAGAATTACCTTCTCTTTACTGACACTTGTACATTCGTTAAGATTATATTTTTAAGTCTGTAATTATTGTCTGCACTATCTTACTAGTCAGAAAATCAGATAATTATGTGTTGGTCCTTGAGAAAGCTCCAATCTTAGTTAGACTTCCCTCCTGCCTCTAAATTCTTTGATGTAATAATGCCTTACTCTGCACCTCAGGCAAGAAAAGAAGTCAATATTTCCTTATCTATATGTTGTTGCTTTATAATTTTTTGGCTGTGGCTGTAAAGAGATTTCGTACTGTAAAGAAGACATACTAACTTTGGTGCAAATCTAATATAAGAAAGATAGCAATCAGTGTCTACTGTCTAGAACTTACTAATCACTACTCTTTTTTTACTGTCATTTTCCTTGCTGTGTTGAGATATCTTTTGTTTAATTGCGTTTGATGGATAAATCTTTCTTGGGGCTAATGTTTTTTACTAGTATATATGCCGATTATTGACCCTATCTCTTGTAGAGATGATTTTCTTTCCAGAGGATTCATTTTGAAGCTCTAGAAGACTTGGACAATAAAAAGATGGATGGGTAAGGTAGAACTTTATTCTATCTATTTAGTTTAAAGCTGTTGCCGGAAATTTACATATATAGCAATCATGTTTTTTTCGGTACTGTTGTAATTACTTGTTAGTTTAAGTCTTTGGTTCCTCTGCGCAACTTCTCTTTCGCCAACTATCTGTGCAACATTTTATTGTTGAAATGTTCACTTCTGTTGAAAATAACTAAAAGTTTGTCACTTATCGAGGAAAGTGAGGAGTTGCAAATCACGAACAGTTTGTCATTAAAAGTAAATTAGAAACATAACCACATGAACTTATGTGAGTTTTAGAAAATTTATGAATCATAAATATCTTGTATCATAACTTTGATCTTTTTACTAGATAGATGGTTTGACTATAAGTTTGTGTTGCAGGAATGCATTGGAGAGGGAGAGGAGCAGAGTATGCGATCTTTTGGATTAGAATGGAGTTGGCTTGAGTGGTGGATATGATGATGTTCTTGGCATTGTTTATTGCCCCCTTTCGTTTTGTTTGTTTTGTTAATTTAGTGAAACAAGTACTCTGTTTATTTAAGAATCGGGAAGCAACAGATGGTATGATTCAGATGTTATTGTCTATTACTATTAATGACGTGTTTAATTTAAATGATTACTTCTTTTAGTACGCATGTTGAGAGCTGTGTTCATTCATTCATGAAAGCTTAACTATATAATAGGGTCGTGTTACATACTTACACTAGCACGAACAAGCAATTGAATAATTACTCCGTGCACCAAGAGAGAAACCATTGAATTTACTGTGTGCACCATAGACTCAAAGTACACAAACAAATGCATACTGTGGTAGATTGTAAATAAGCATAAAGTTTACGAATTATTATCGATTTGATTCGATCTGTTACCTCTGTTGTATGTGTTTGACATCTCTCTTATATGTCACTAGCTTTTCTTATTTACTGTTTTTATCTTTCTGCTGAATGAATTATAATAAGAAGGATAAGGAACAAACGTGGAGAACCCCTTTTACTGTGACAATAAGAGAACATGCTCAAGTTTTTGTTAAGTTTGAACCAAATCGGGGAACAGCATCATAAACTCATGAAGACGGACCATACCAGATCTCAATACTATCTAAAAACGAAAGAAAAATCTTTTGCAGCTTTATTCTCGAATTTCCTGCAAGAATTACCTTTTCTCGGTTAAATATTTTAATCGGCTGAAATAATTTTCTGGCATGATCAAGATTACTGCGTAAATGAGCTTTCCACTATTTTAAGATGACGCAAACAGCAGCTGAGATGAAAAAACTTTCCTACTTCGTATGAGATAGAATTAGCTCAAAAAGTCATTCTGTGTTCTTGTCAAATAAAGTAAACAGCGGCTGAGATGAATAACTTTCGGACCTTAGATAATACAGAATCAGCTAGAAGAGAGCAATCATTTATATCTTTAAGATATTAGGCCAAAATTAGAGACGTAGGGCAGTTAATAATGTATAATAATGGCACTGAAGAACAAAGGTGCTGTCTAGGTTGCATAAGATGCAGTAGTAGTCACATTTATTCCGATATTCAACATTGTTTCTATGAAAAGCCATCTGTTTTAAACAGTCTACAATGATCCTGAATCCTGATACTATTCCAGATGCTGGAATTTTTTTCAACCATACAATCCAAAAAAAATAAATTATCTTGACTAGCTATCGGGATCGAAGAAATTAAATGTCAGAGCTTGATTAACTGGGAATGATCTGATGGAGAGAAAATTCAAATTCCTTTTTGAGAGAACTAAGCTAAGTTCTTGACGGAAAGTAGAATGAGCTGTAGTGATAATACTAGAACCAAACATATTAGAAATGATAAATAAGCTGTCGTCTTTCTTCCAGGGGTTATGCCAAAGTAGCTAGAAGTTTCAAACCCAACAGTGTAGTCAAAATTCTGTAAATCAAATCTTCTTCTTGAAGGATTTCGTAATGCATCATGAATATATCTGCAAATTAACAACAAAATCCAGAAGGCTTTCTTGCCTAGAAAGGAACTATCCTTAGCCACCCTCTTCTTTGAAAGGCAGCAGTGGCCAGTAAGTCTAATCTCCTTCAAATCGTCAAGGTGTGCTATCGCCTCCCATAGAAATTTAGCCATCAAATTTTGAATCTGTATTACAACCAATTCTGGAAGAAATTGGTATTTTGTCAAAAGTTAAAAAATATCCAAGTGCAGGAGAATTTTATCACAATTTTGAATCAAAGAGCAACAATTCTGCGCTTGAATCTTAAAAGTTAACGAAGGAAGACCCAGAAATTTTGATGGAAAGATCTCCCCAAGAGTGAACATTGTCCCGAATATTAGCATGAATAGTATTTGATAATAACATTCACAAAGAAAACAGAACACCGGGGGCATTAGGAAACATTTGTGGTCAGTATATATTATATGATAAAGATCATCTATGCAGAATAAGTAGACATCATCTGCAAGTATGAAGTAGTATGAAGTAAGAGATACCTGATGCTTTTGTTTTGTAGTGATATGAAAAAGTCGGAAAATGGTGTTTCTTACTTTCTTAATTCAAGGTAGCAAAAAGACCTCCATTAGGACATAGGCATGACAAATAAAGGGGACAAAGGGTCCTCTTTCTTTGCCTCTGGTTTACCTTGGAAATACCTGCATGCAAGACTTGATCCAGTTGATGAATCTCATAGGAAAACTCATTCTTCCATTGAAGCAAAAAGAAAAGACCAATACAACGATTCAAATGCCATTTGAATATCATGCATAATCTATATGATAACCTATGCAAATTGCTTGAGCCAACTTGCTGCTTTGTGATCAAACTTAAGGGATTAATAGTTTTCTTCATTCCAACTTGGAGGTGCTATGCTATACATTTACAAATAGTATGACAACACGAATCCGGCCTAAGTGTGATTCTATAGAAGGGCAGTCTACCTTTCATCAGAACACTTGATGCTGTATTAATGAAGGCCATTGAAGAATGGCAAGAAAATGTAGGAAGGATACTAAGCCTATTAGCCTAGGAGTAACATCAGGACCAATTATGTGGCATGTTAAAACCTTGCTTTTCTCAGCTAACCAAATTGGCCAAAAATTAAATTTTAAAAAACTCATCCTTTTTAACTCAATTATACTATTAAATACACTATCCATATATTTCAAATTTTCTTTTTTATCTAGATATTTGTCAAAAAGCAATTTTAAAAAAAAAAAATTTTGTAACAAAATGTAAGTAAAGCATAAAAATCACAATTACCATCACATTTTTTACAAATGATTTTTACAAATGTTTTCAAGGTGTGAATTGTTTGTTTTTGATGTTCAGTACAGGAAGTGAAAAGATAAAAAAAAAAAATTGATAAATTTGTAACTTGTCTCTATTTTAACCGAGTAAATTTGTATTTGTCTCTTTCATTTCCCCAACCGAGGAAGTGCAGTGAAGCAAAATTAGGGCACCAAACCCACTTGGATTGGAGACCATTTCCATGTAAGTTTCTCTTTCCTGCTGTCTGAATATTACATACATGTACCATGTATCTATGTCTCTTTGTAGTAGAAATTTAAGTAATGTCTTTGCAGTATAGTAGTTTTTATCTGTTGCGATTGTGAAATCCATCAGTTTGTGCACATAAATATTTGTACTAGTTTATATGCTTTTCTGTCTAGCTTAGCTTTACATTTACTAAACTCTATCTAGGCTACATTTGTGTATATGGCGCTTCCTTGTGAACTGATTGATGAGATACTCTGTCGCCTTTCCGTCAAGTATCTGCTTCGATGTAGATGCGTGTCTAAAGGATGGTGCTCTCTGATTGACAGCACCCATTTTATTAAAAAACATCTTAAAATAAACCTCGACTGCACTAGTGGTCGTCTCATTATCAATAGCGGTCGTGGGTTTTACTTGGCGGAGGATATCGAGTCTAATGTGGATGGTGGTGATGACGATGATGCTGTTGCTGTGGAAATAAAGGACCCACTGAAGACTCTTCTCTCTGGTGCTACTTTTGTGGGTGCTGCTAATGGTTTAGTTTGTGTCTCAAAAAATAAGATGAATGAGCTTTTGATATTCAATCCATCAACCAGGAAGGCGAGGGAGATACCGAGTGCCCCTGCTGAGTTTCCGCGCTCTTTTCATATAACTGAACGTTCCCTTTGTGGCTTTGGGTATGATGGTGTTAATGATGATTACAAGGTTGTCAAAATTGCTGAGTGTTATCTTCAGTTTCGCGGCATAATGGCCATTGTCTACAGCCTTAAAACAAACTCTTGGAAACAGATTCGGAATGTTCCTACTGACACTCGTTTCTGTGGAGATTGGGGAATGTTTTCAAGCGGAGCTTTGCATTGGCTGGCAATTAAGAATCCAACAAAAAGCCGTCAAATCGTTGTTGGTTTTGATCTTGGGCTTGAACAGTTCAGAGAAGTCCCGTTTCCAGTTATCAAGGGGCCTTTAGTCTATAATACCAGGTTTTTGGTTTCGGATGGAGAGTCCCTTTGTATTATCAATAATTACCCTAATTCTCACTCAGATTTGTGGCTGATGAATAATCATTCTGGGGCGGAAACTCTTTGGTCCAAAGCACTTTCACTGGAGCAATGCGGCATACTTGGATCCTTTACGTTTATCAGACCTGTTGCTTTTCCCAAGAGTGGCGAGAGTGTGCTCTTAGAGGTAGGCGTCTCAGTGTGCAGAACAAAACTTGTGTGGTATGACCTCAAAAGAAAAACAGTCAAGAATGTAAAGATTCGTGGGATTCCGAATAAACTTGATTCACATGAGTACACTGAGAGTCTTATACAGCTCACCGAGGACAAGCTGCTGCATAGGCCATCAGAACAGAAGCCAGAGAAGAAACAACATAAGAAAAGGTATAAAGTATTTTTTCCGTTTGTGTGGTTTGTATTTGTGTTTCTTTGGCATTATTTTAAGAACATCAAACTTGTGTGCTGAACATTTCGTAATAGCCTAGTAGGTATTGTCAATTCTATACTTGATAAGCGTAACAACAAACACAATCATTTATATATATCGTATACCTTGAGTTTTTGCATGGGTTTGGTGGTTTACTACTGTGGTTTAGACTTTTTTTCACTGTGCCTAGCTTTATATATCTGAACTTTTATTCTTTTTATTTTTCATGGTTTGTGGTAATTTATTGTAGAGGTTTATCTAGTGTGTCAACTTTCCTAGGCTAAATCACTTATGTGTCCTGTAAAACTTGGAGCATGAGGCAATTTCTTCTTGTTTTTCTGATCTTTTATTACTTTTAAGTTGTAGACATGTAACTGCGGCAATCACTTACAAGTTTGGTGTGCTAATATGACTGTCTTTAGATGCTTTATTGTAATGGTACAAAGGTCACATGTTTGTATACTGCATTTTACTTTTTTTTGTTTAGGTATGTGAATAGACTTATGGAACTAATTTACGTCTTTTGTGTTGCTTACCTTATCAGAATTAGGATCTCTTTACTGTTGAATTTTTAGAGAACTTGCCAAAATTAAAAAAAAATAATAATAAGAGCTCCAAAAATCTTTCATTAGTCCATACGTTACTTCTGCTCTATCTTACAAGTCAGACAATCAGATGATATTATTATGGGTTGTCTAGTTATGGTTTGCAATTTGCTGTTTATGGGAATATATGTATTGAATGTGGGTTGTTAGAAATTGGGTAATATAGAGAAGACATTATCAAAAGCACGTCTGAGTTTTGCTTTTGTCTCTTTTTAAGCAGTATTGTTGCATATCTATTATTATAGAGTAATCAGTTCCAAAAATCACATGGCACGCTCTTTTCTTGATGTCGTTTTGCTAACTGACTACAGTTTTTTTTTTGTTTGATTTGGGTTAATCATTCTTTCTCCGGGTATCATGGTTGGTATTTTTGTCAATTATTTATTGCTTATTGATTTATCTCTTGTAGGGATGATTTTCTCTCCAAAGGATTCAAACTGAGGCTATAAAATACTTCGACAATAGAAAGATGGATGAGTACAATAACAAGGTAGAAATTTCTTAATATATGCTGTTGCTAGGAAATGTATAGAAATCATGTTTATATTACTTTCGTAAGTTTGAATATATGGTTCATCAGTGGCAACCACCTTTTTCTGTTGAATCTGTCACTTCAGTAGCAGAGTGCAAATCAGCAAAAGTTTGTCACTGTCTGATAAAACTTGAGCAGTTCATAGAGTTATTCACTTGCAAGTTGCAACAGAATTATCCAACTCAATTAATATGTATTGGAACCTATAAACTTCATCTTCTAAATATTTTAATTGTTTGCAAATTATTTCTATTGTAGATCTGAATTTATGGGTGAAATGGGACGTCTAACCCGATTAAACTAACTCAACCCAACCCTATTTTGGGCTGACCAAACAAATATTCTGTAAAACCTAAACTAAATTTGGGTTATAAATAGAGTTATAAACATTGAGCCTATGATCTTCTTACCTGACAAGATGATTTGTTAATAACTTTGTGTTGCAGAAATGCACCAGGTGGCAGATGTGGGAGGTATGCAGAATTATAAATCGTACTTGGAAGAAAGGAGTTTGCCATAGCGATTAATGTAATAATGTTCTTGTCAATATTGCTTATCCTTTTGTTTGTTGACTTTGTTGTTGGCAAGTGTTCTAGTGAAACAAGTACACTTTTGGTTTGAGAATTCGGATACAACAAACATATGCTTTGATAAGATGGTGGCTATTTTTGCCAGGCTTGTTTAACTAAAATTATTACGGTGTCTATTATAAATATGTTGAATTTGGATAGAGAGCTTTCTTTTAATGTCTACATAGATTATTCTTATTTGTATGTTGCTTTAATTTCTTGGGCAAAGTCATGTTAGCGATCACAGGGTTTTTATTTTGTTAACTTGTGTTTGGAGTTTGACATTTGATCATGTATTTGGTAGCAATGGGGTGCTAGAAAAGACTGAAAATTTCCCCATTGTGCTGCCAGTAGTCCATAGCTGGTAGTGGATTGAAAGTTTGCTGGAATTCAGAAGTGGATCCAAGATGAAATGACTGTAAGGCTGAAATAAAGAGTTAACATCTTGAACAATTATAACTTTTATCGCGGCTTTTATCTGAAGAGGGCTACTCAGAAACAGAATATTAGCAAAATTGTAGACGACAAGAGTGGCGTTGTCATTATGCAGATCTCAAGTCTATCACTTCTTGTTGGACAAGAGTTTCTGTTGGAGGTTGCTCATCAACCGGTAGTTCACACTTTCGGTTTCTTCAAAATCTATCCACCAATGAACTTGAATTGTGATAGATAATTTTCAATGATAACTAATGGAATATGCAGCTTCTATGAGTATTCATATAGCTGGTGTGGATTTGGTCTATCTTGAATAGTTACGAGCATCATATATAGGAACCACATATATAGTTACGAGCATCATATATAGAAATTTTGGGTTCTCTATAATTTTTCATATATAGGAAAAGAGATAGACAAAGGTGCCATATTGTCATTTGGATCCTAGTATTGAAATTTGAAAATGCACAAAAGAATGAAGCAAATATTGAGAGAGAATGAACTTATACAAATATTGAGCATGGTGGTAAGATTTTGGAAATCGGAACAAATTGGTTTAGCTACGCGATTTATTGGTAAATCGGAATTTATCGGAATGAAAAAACGGATAAATTTTTAATATTTTAATAATATATAATAAATTAGTCTAGTTTGTAATATAATGTACCATTTTAAAATATTTCATAACGATAAATTGGATTTTAAAAATCAAATTGGTCAAATATTTTTTAGCAATTTATCAACGATTTATCGGCAATTTTAAAAAATTGAACGATTTTTAGAACAATGATATTGAGAGACAATATTGTTATGGAATAAAAAGTAGGGTATATTTATTGCGTATTGAATGCTAGGGTAAAGGGAGCTTCGAGCTTTAATAGATGATTAAGTGTTTCGTGACTTAACTCGGGTCCTCACAAGATGCCTACGTATCTTGCAAATATCAAGAATCAAGCCAAAAAACGTAGTTCTAGATGTGAAGGAGCAGGTCCTTATATAGGTGATGAAAACCCTAGAATTAGGGTAGAGTTAGGAGACTTGATGGACAAGTCACAGCTTAGGCCCAATTCTAGAGCCTTCTAACAGATAATAAGATAAGTATTAGAGGTATATGCCTTGGAGACCACTTTTGATATGATTTAGTTTCCTTGTTGACTCAAATTCGAAATCTTATTTTTGGCTGATTTTACAGCTACGAAATTAATATCAATTCAAGGGTTTCGGGCCTCATTAATGGGCTTTAACCTTAGACCAACATAGGTTTAATTAATACCGCATTTAATGTATTTCTAGGGTTTATCTTCAGCCCATATCATTTGCCCCCCAACTTCTAGGAAAATTGAACAGGTTTTCATTGAAGTTATAATTGTCTATATTAAGATTCGGGATCATTTTTATCCCTTACCCGGGACTTTTCCTACCCTATTATTGGGATTTTATTTGTACACTAGTGTTTCACATGTACCGTCTTGATTCGGGATCATATTATTGGGATTTTTCCTAATAATTTAGGAATTTTCGGGTGCCCACAGGTATTTTTCTTAATTTTTCCTAATAATTTAGGAATTAACTTGTAACCAATGTAAAACTTCAAGGGTCAAATTGTAATTTGACCATTTAAAATTCATTCTCATTCGTCTCCGAATGGAATTGTCCCTGGGGCCTACCTTTTTTATGCTTCACTCGGCAATTTCGTTCGGCAATTTTTTTTTTATTTTAAACATTTTCCGATTGAAAATTTCAAGTGGGGTCACCCCATTTTTATGTTCCGGCTCGGTAATTTCATTCGGATTTTCCATTTTTTTTTAACATTTTCCGATTGAAAATTTCAAGTGGGGCCACCACATTTTTATGTTCAGGCTCGACAATTTCATTCAGATTTTCATTTTTTTTTGTAAACATTTTCCGATTGAAAATATCAAGTGGGGCCACCCCATTTTTATGTTCCGGCTCGGCAATTTCATTCGGATTTTGAGCCATTCGAAAATTTATTTTTCGTACAGAAATTCAAATCGAAAATGTTTGGAGCCAACTTTCGAAATTCCAAATTTTGAAACTTCCTTCTCATTTTTTCCGCCATAATTATAGAGCCAATTTTCACAAATTTTAAAATTTGAAACTCCCCCCACTTTTGACCTGCAACCTTCTATAGAAGGTTAAAGTGACCTGCTAGGCTTTCTATAAGAGTAGTAGATGTGAACTTCTCATTCACACTTCTCACTCTCAAATTCTCAAATTCTCTCTCAAATTTTTAGATAGTTTTAGAAACTTGAAGTGTTCTTGAGTTTTTCAAGTGTTTATTTCTTAAACACTTGAAACTTTCGAAGATTTGAAGATCAAAGGAGGTTTTGCTTGAAGAATTTGAGTTGTTCTTCACCTAGTTCATCCATTTTTTTGTCATTCAATCCAAAAAGTTCAAGATGGCTGGTAGTTCTAAAGATGTGGCTTCAAGGATTGCTGCTAGATCTCTCGGAAGAGGTAAACCTTCTCCTACTCTTGTTTTAGAGCGTAGGGTTTACTCAATTCCTGAATTGCTAGAGGAGTTAGGAGATGCTTTCCCAAATAATTCACAATTAGATTCTTATCTTTATCCTTCTTGCATAACCGCATTAGATGCTGGTAAATTAGCTAATAAATACGGTATTAAATCTCCTTTCGAGATTGTTCTTCCTGAACCGGGTGATAGAACGTGTAACTGGAGTTCAGAAGATTTGTTTGTTTATGAAGATGCCATTAAATCGGGTCTTAGGTTTCCCATACATGACTCTATAATTCGTTTGCTAGCCGAAATTAGAATTAATCCTTGTCGGCTACCCCCCAACTCTTGGAAGGCAATTCTTTGTTTCATGGCATTATGTCTTCAAAAAGGGTACCCCCTTAGTGTCCCTTTGTTTAGGAGTATATTTCTAGTTCGAAATAGTGCGAATACCCAACCAGTAGGGATGGCAACGGGTCGGATCGGACCGGGTTTTTCAATATCCAAATCCAAATCCGATTTTTTTGACAATACCCGAACCCGACCCGGACCCGGTAAAAACCCGAAATTTGAGATCCGAATCCGATCCGACGGATTTCGGATCGGATCGGATTTTACCCGAAACCCGAAATTTGGATTAGATTGGATTTTTGCCCGAGACCCGAGACCCGAGACCCGAAATTCTTTTATGACAATGTCCATCAGAATTCAAAACTTTACATAACCTTAATCCATTCTACAATTTACTTATAATGTCCTGCCAGAAATTGTCAAAAACTTTAAATCCAGCAATTAAAATAAGATTTTAAAGGGCTTGGTACAATACTACAATTACATTATTACAAACTTCAGTACTTCACCATTACAAACATTAAAAAGGTCCAGGGACCAGTGTCTACTGTGAACTGCAAAAATAATGAAACCAGTGTCTACTAAATTCCCAGCCATATCTCACTTGATCGGTTGATCCCTTAAGATAATGAAACCAGTTGATATGAAGTTTGCTACCAACTGCAAAAAATTGAAAAATAATGTACAACAGTACAAGTCATCATGCAATTATGCAAATATGCAATGAACTAATAGGCAATATAATTACAAATTTTTTACAAAGCTAAGTAAAAAACAAATACCTTAAACTTTCCAACAGGAAAGAAGATTCTCCACCGAATCTTAATATCCTTTTTATAACTGAAAATATCATACAAAATAGATTAAAAATTTGTTCCATGTGCATCATAAATAATTTACTCATTACTAACTTTTATTTAATATAATTACCTCACGAGTGATACACGAGTCCTCTAACTCTAGATCTTTGTATATGGTGGCATATCCTAATGATGCCTCTCCTAAAATAAAATATGTAAAACATAATTGTTAAGGACAAGCCACAAGCATTTAATTTAAAGCATAGCAGTAGCAGGACAAGCATAGCAGGAGTGCAGGACAAGCATTTAATTTAACATATTTAAAATATGTTACCATTTAATTCAGCAGCCCACAACCAGTTCTGGGCACACATCAGTGCTTCTATTGTGTTAGGATGAAGTCGGTTGCGATGTGGACTCACCACCCTTCCACTAGTACTGAAGGCTGACTCTGATGCAACTGTAGATGCTGGGATTGCCAAAAAGTCTCGAGCCATGTGCTGCAAAGTTGGGTACTTTGTCGCATTGACCTTCCACCAAGTTAATACATCAAATCCATCAGTTTTTGGCAACACATCCTCCTCCAAATAATGATCTAACTCAGATTTAATAAAGTCAACTTTTTTACGCTTCTTGTTGTTTATGAACAACTCATACTGCGATACACCTTCAAAATTAGAAACAGGGGCTGTTGAATGAGATTCACCGATTCCCTCGCTGTCATGTACAAGTTTCTGAATGTGTGCGGCGGGGCGGCAAAGCTATGACTGTGTTTAGTGTTTACTCGATGTCGATGATTGTGTTTGTGTGAATTGAGTACCCCCCACTACCCTAAATCCCTAAATCTAATTCCCTCATCTGTTTTCAATTTTTCATTTTTAATTAAACAATACATTTTTAATCATTTTTAATCATTTATACATTATAAATATGTAATATCCAATATTATATATATATATATATAATATATTTTTATACATTACAAATAATGTAATATACATATTATATATATATAACTTAAAATTTTCTATTTTTGAATTTACAAATTAATAATTAATTCTTTAAATTTTCAATGGGTACTGGTCAAATTACTATTTGACCGTTAAATTAACCTAACCAGAAAATTTATTTTTTCTAAAATTTTGACAATAACATTAAAAATGATAGATCTTAACATCCATACGGTTGGATCATCGATAAATATTTTGAAATAAATCGAAACACGAATCAGGGACGGAATCTTGTTTAGGGGTACTACTTAAAGTACTAGTTGAGTTGTTGATCGTTAAATTACAAAATCAAATAAATTTATTTTTTTTTGAAATTTTGGAAATAACATTGAAACAGATGGATATTAACATCCGTACGGTTGGATCGTTTAGAAAGTTTTTTTAAAAAATCGAAAATCGAAACCCTAGAAACCCTAGACCCTAGTCAACCCCTAAACTTGAAATTTCTAACATTCGTAGTTCCGTACTAGTACTACTACTACGATACTACTACTACATTTTTTAGTTGTTTTGTACTATAATAGTGAGTATGAATAATTAAGTGTATATGAATTTTTTCCAAATTCATACCTTTTTCCCAATTTAATTTAATTATTTTAATTTAATTTACAAACTACATAAAAATAAATAGAAAATCAAATAATTAGAAATTAGTGGAAGTAAGGTAAAATTCTTCATAAAATTAGTTAGTATGACTACTTGGTTGTGTATGAAATCAAATTGATCAAGTACTTAAAAAAGACGAAAAATTCAAATTGTTAGAAAATTAATATCATCACAAAAATAATTAACATGAATTCTACTTATTAATTTATAATATTATTGGGACTATATATTTATATAAAATTTTATAATAAAAAATTACATACATATATATATATATATATATCGGGTTTTAATCGGGTTTCGGGTTTGGATCGGGTTTGGATCGGGTTTCGGGTTTCGGATCGGGTTTCGGATCGGGTTAGTAAGATCCAGATCCAGATCCAAACTCTTTCGGGTCCAAAAATAAGATCCATATCCAAATCCAAATCCAAAAATTCGGGTTCGGGTAGACCCAAACGGATCGGATCGGGTCGGGTATCCATCGGGTCGGGTTTTTCTGCCATCCCTACCAAAGGTGTTAATCCCGAAAGAAAGATTTAACGGGAGAGGATACTAGCACATGACGAGCAAGTAGTGCTGTACCACGAATAAAATTTATCCACCATTAGAAAAATTAAGGCGGAAGTTCAATTTGAACAAACCTATCAGAGCTTCAGAAAAACCTGAAAAATAGGTATCATGACAGCCTCTGACACAATCGAAACCCAACATTCGGGTGAATACAAATGTTTAAAAGAACTATAACTTAGAAGACGGAAAATATCTTCTAACACAATCCTCCAATGAAGGAGTATCAAATAAATTATAGATGAAAAAGAATATTGTCGCGATTCTCCACAGATGCATCCTCGGTCGGCTCTTCTGACGAACGATCGATCAATTCTAAACTCTCTTCGCAACGTCTTAAGATACACGATACCCTACATCGATAACAACTCATAGCAGTCTTTAAAGACTCTACTGCCGCAATCTCCAATCGCAAGGAATTCTACTCGGCTCGGAACCATCATCCTAAGGTAGAATCCTAATCTCGACTTACTCATTGGAATATATCCGATAATCCAACACGAACTCTATGTGAGTTCAGACACCCTCACATAACTATATATATAATCCTACGCTCTCACTTGTCTCTAGTTTCTATAACCTTTGCTCTGATACCATTCTGTAACGCCCCCAAATCCGGGGTCAGGGATACGGGTCGCTACCGCGGAAAACCTTAACAATCAAACAAGTAATGCAATTATTAATTCTAAAGCATGACATCCGACCCCTAACTACCAAGAATCTTTTCAGGTTATAGACTTGGAAACAAGTAATCCAAAAACACTTATAATAACTTACAACTCTTGGTACAACAATCTCTTATACAGTCTTATGTTGTTAGTATCACCTTGATATAAGGTATACAACAACCACAATATTCTAATATAACAAATATTACAACTCAGGAATATGAATACCATACCAGTCTAACTAAACATCTGGTAGACAAACTCAAAATATTGAATCACTCTGAGCCGAACATCAACTCGATCCATGACTTGCCCTGCTTCGAGCTAAACTAAGTCAACTGCATCCACTATCTATCTCTGTAAAATAAGATTTAAACAAAATCAAGAATGAGCGAAAGAGGCGCTCAGCAAGTATATAATAGAGTATTCTAAAATACTACCACAACTCACTCAAAATATATTTTTACTACTTCATACGACTTATAAATATAATTACTTTTTTAAAAAAAAATCAACTCAGAAATGCTTATAAATCTCGAAATACTACTCCAATATATCTCAAAAACTTCTCAAAATACTCCTCATATGAAAGAATAAATACATCTCAATAACTTCTCAAAATACTCCTCATATGAAAGAATAAATACATCTCAATAACTTCTCAAAATACTCCTCATATAACTCAAAAATACTCCTCAGAACTGCTCAATTAATTTGAATAAATAAAATTTACCAACTGCTCGGATCAACCCTCTAGTTAACAAAACCACACAGGCATCGGTTAACCGTTAGGATGTCAAAGGTTGGATTTCTGCTCATAACGCCTTCTCAAGTAATGGATGATCAATCCATTGTCACTTCTCAATTCTATCGATAGAAAGGATGGTCGACGTCTCGAACCACCCAAATATAACTTCTCAGAAGGATGAGCCGTCTTTCTCAGCCCTTCACCCTTTATATGTAACCGTTGGGCCGGTGCGTTACTCCGGTCACTTTTGCTTTTAGAAGCAATAAATCACAACTTACTTTATATATATATCCCCACTCTTAAATATAACTCGAATGAAGTATCTCAATAAACGTACCAACAATATGGAACAACTCATGAAATAAGTTTGAACACCTCATTTTATAATATGTCTGGATAACAACTCAACAATAATATATATGAATGTAAATTGCATGAATAAAAATCTGGTAAAAATCACTCGAAAGAATACTTGATCTCTTAAATCGGAAATTTAATCAGCATAGTAAAAAAAATAAATACCCCGAACAATGGAGTACGAATTAGTAAACTTGCAATACATGCATCATACTTTCGATATAAAATATACTCTGAACAATAGAGCATAAAGTAAATAATTTGCAATTATGGATTTAAATCTAGTTCGCACATTTCATATATTTCAAAATACGAATACTCTGAACGATATAGTATACATAGATAAACTTGCCTCTGGTCCTGAGCATAAAGCAGAAAACCGCGAATAAATCCTTCGCACCTTGTCCAAGCAATTCCATGGAAGTAACTTACCTTTCTTCATACGACGCCTCGATCTTTCCTCTTTGATGCACGTCGCTCCAACTTGATTATACCCTAATGGTACTGAAATAGTTACGAGACGTGTCAGTCTTACCTCGTATCTCGAGTAGACACAACTTGGAATTGTCACTAAATCATATAAAGTCAAACTATAGGTGTCCTCCCTATAGTTGACTATTCTATTAACACTTAGTACACAACACATTTAGTAAAGAAAACAAATGGAAGGGTCCCCTTTATAAAGTGGACATTCCTGGTGTTAATCACCTCAAACAATTATAACACTTAATCAAACTCCACTTAACATATACAACTATACTGCCATTGACATTCTATGACACAAAATACTTGATAGATAATCCTCAAATCACAATTAATCTTCAACAGAGCACATAAATTCTCGAGACAACCATTATCCTCAAATTAATACGTAAATACACAAATTAACCCCAAGACACAATTAATCCTCGAAATGAATTCCTTGACACATATACATAAACATTTAGCACCCAGAACATGCCTTTAGACCATTAAAGTCAAATAAGTTAAATAAATTTAAATGCAGGAGATTTTCAGAAAATTTCGGCATGAAGTATTCGTTTATCGGACTATGGGCACAGCCCCTCAAATACAATACAACCCTATTTTTTTATAAAATAAAAGCTGCCTCAACTTGTAGCAACATAAAATAAACACATAAGAAAGTATCCGCCCTGACATGCGGCACATAGCACATAATGATTAACACTACTACTTACGCTACACCAATGATCGTATTTCTCACGCATTTACTGATACACGTGACAACCAATCATTGATGGTCGTAAGCCCTAAGGAACAACCCCTAGCACTAACTATTACTTACGCTATATCACACCACTCAAGTATATGAATTATACCCGTGATAGCTAATCATGGATATTCGTAAGCCCTAGGGATTAGTCGAAAAGAATTACACAAGTCCTTTAAATATTGACACTTAAAAACTTGTGATCTTCTCGTAACCCCTAGCACAGTTCTAATTATTATAAAATTCTAACATTTAACATGTATCACGTATTCCCATACTTACCATTTAGTCAACTCATATAACTCCAATAATTATACGGCAAAGAATAATTACCCACTAATGACCACAACTCAAACCAATTCCATTACACTTTAGCAATTAGCATATAACAATTAACATTTCACAATTACTAACTCATACCTTATGCAACTAACAATTATCAAGGTAAATTAGTAACCACCTACTAATCAATACCAAGTACTCGACAATTACAATTTCGATAATTACTCAAACTCGACTTATAATATTTAGCCTATAAACATTCATCACTTAGTAAATATACTTTCCGAATTAAATACGGAAATTCCAATAATAATCATAATTTACCACATTGATCTAATTACGACAATTACCATATTAACTCACGAATTAAATTTAATTTAATCATAACAATAATCTCACTATTTAAATCCAATTACAATTAAAACAATACTAATTAAATCACAACAACATATTCGCAATTCACCTCTAAATTAATTACATCAATTAAACCATATATCGAAATTTACACTAATTAAATTACCACAAGTTCGTATTAACTCACTACTCGACAATCCGAGAATCGATTAAACTTACCCTTCATAATTTATAAACTCAGAAATTCCATCAAAATTTATAACACTATAAACATCTCCGAATTAAATCACCAAAAATTAATACGATCATCTCGTACTCTATACCATCAATCATAATTAACAATTATCGACCCTCCAACTAATTCATGAAAATTAACAATTAAACTCGCAATTTAAAATCAAATAACTAACGACAATTAATCCATACTCGCAATTTAAATCTAATTAAATTGCAACAATACTAATTTAATAATTAAACTACAACAATACTCATAATTAATCGAAAAGGAGGAATTAAGCAATTACATCGAAAATAACATAAATAAACGAATGGAAATATTATACCTTTCCAAATCCAATTCCCAAAATTCCAAAAAAATCAATCCTCCTCTCTCTCTCTCTCTCTCTCTCTCTCTCTCTCTCTCTCTCTCTCTCTCTCTCTCTCTCTCTCTCTCTCTCTCTCTCTCTCTCTCTCTCCCTCTCTCTCTCTGCTGGTCCTCTTCTTCCCCCCACTGTCCAGCCGCGCCCCACTGGCCACGCCGTCGCCGCCCTGTAGCCCCGGCCACCGCCGCCGCCGCGCGCGCGGTGGTCTCCCCATCCCCGCTGCTTGCACAGTCCCGACCACACCCATATACACGAATTCAATTACACTCACACACTTATCAATTACACACACACACACATATACCTACATATACACACACATATAAATATATACCCAATCTCTTTTCTTCTCCTCTTCTTTCCTCTTTATTTTCTCTCTTTTCTCTTTTATCTCTCCCCGATCGGTTATGCGGCTGTGGTTGTGTGTGTAGTATATCTGCTGTGTGTGTTAGAAACCTAATGGGCCTTGGGCCCAATCCTATTTAAAAGTAAAACATATTACTACATATCTCAAATAGTATTATGAGTAAATAAATCTAGTTTGTAAAAAAAATAAATTCTAGCTTAATTAAATACTAGAATATTTTTAAATATATTCGGAGAAAGAAAAAAAATTAAATCTCAATTTTCCAATTTAATATGCATTTTACAAATAATAATAATTTATAACACAAATCGTAAAAATAAAATAATAATAATAATTTATTTTGAAAATTCGGATTGTCACAACAATTTTGATTGTTATACCGAAAGTTATATCCAGCAAAAGAAAAGAATATGATTATTGGATTGTCATATTCAGTTCAAAAGAATAGTCATATCAAGATGTTGGATTGGACAGTCATATTATCTCAACTGAATAGTCATATCTCGTTCAAAGAGATAGTTATACCGAAAGTTATATTAGGATGGATTGTCATATCTAGTTCAACAGACTGTCATATCAAGTATTAAGGATAGTCATACCGAAAGTTATATTGGAAGAGACTGTCATATTACTTGCAGAGGATAGTCATACCGATAGTTATATTGAGTGTTAAAAACAAAAAGGAGGCAGGAGATCTTTTGTTTAAAAGCTACAGGCAGCTCATTTTGTTAAACACCACTTCACTTCTTCTCAACAGACAGACCCGAGGTAGAGAAAAGAGACCAAGAGAGAAAATGTTCTTGAGCTTCAAATAAATTCTTGTAAATTATTTCTGGATTGTATTGCAAAATCTGAACTACTAGAAATGGTTTACTTGTGCTATTGGAACTATCTAGCGGATTAAGTTCCCTAGAACTTATCTCTCGAATTGCTTCTTAGCATTCGATCTTTTTGTTACAAATATAGCAAAGTTCATGTCGAATTTTCTATAGAATTTGTAATAATTAGTTTGGTCATCAAACCTTGTAATTTGTACCCGTGTATTTAGACACACCCTATCAACTTAATATAAATTTTATATTCAACTTGAAATATCGGTATTCGTTTATTCCGCATCAATTTGTTCTTGATTTAATATTTTAAGAAAAGAGCAAATTCGATTAAACGACATAGTTTGTATTCAACCCCCCTTCTACAAACTATTTTGGACCTAACAACAATGGAGCATCGGTGGACATTCTGTTTCATGATGCCTTCTTAAAAATGGGATACACTGAGTCTCAGCTGACACCGTCAAACATGCCCATATATGGGTTCAACGGAGTGGAATCGAAAGTCGAGGGAACAATTCAGCTACCCATGACTATAGGGCAGGAGCCATGGGAGGCAACTGAGATGTTAAATTTCTTGGTTATCAAAGCTACATCCACATACAATGCTATCCTAGGTAGGACGGGACTACATGCTTTCAAGGCGGTTGCCTCTACCTATCATTTAAAGGTTAAGTTCCCAACCAGAAATGGAGTAGGAGAAGAGAAAGGGGATAAAAAGATGGCAAGGAGTTGTTACGTGGCCGCACTAAGGCCGGATGGAACCGGGGGGCAGGTCCTCCCAATCGAGGATATGGATGTTCGGGAGAATGAAGAGCGGAGAGGAAAACCAGCAGAGGACTTGCTTCCTGTACCTTTGGAGTTGGGAGATTCTGAGAAGGTCACTTACATCGGGGCATCTTTGAAAGACCCCTTGAAGAGCAAATTGATCTCCTTTTTGCAAGACAATAGTGACGTCTTCGCGTGGACAGCAGCTGACATGCCAGGGATAGATCCCCAATTGATAACACACAGCCTGAATGTGGATCCAAACCGGAAGACAGTGAAACAAAAGAAGAGAAATTTCGCACCTGAGAGGCAAGAGGCCATAAAACAGGAGGTTGACAAACTCCTAGAGGCAGGGTTCATTGAGGAAATCCAGTTCCCGGAATGGTTGGCTAATCCTGTGATGGTCAAGAAGGCTAATGGAAAGTGGAGGATGTGTATAGACTTCACTGATCTGAATGACGCATGCCCAAAGGACTGTTTTCCCTTGCCAAGGATCGATACATTGATAGATGCTACGGCTGGGCACGAGTAAGCTTCATGGATGGCTTTAGTGGATATAATCAGATTAAGATGCATAAGGATGATATTCCTAAGGTATCGTTTATCACTGACTTCGGTGTGTATTGTTACCTAGTCATGGCTTTTGGACTGAAAAATGTAGGAGCTACATATCAGAGGTTGGTAAACAAGATTTTTGCTCATCTCATTGGAAAGACTATGGAAGTCTATGTGGACGATATGCTGGTGAAAAGCGTACACAGGGCAGATCACATTGAACACCTACGCGAGGCATTTGAAGTGCTGAGGCACCATAAGATGATGTTGAATCCGGCCAAGTGTGCTTTTGGTGTTGGGTCTGGAAAATTTTTGGGTCTTATGGTTTCAAAACGAGGAATTGAGGCCAACCCCGACAAAATCAAGGCTATTTTGGACATGGAACCACCACGTTCTATAAGGGATGTACAGAAATTAACCGGGAGGATTTCTGCGTTAGGGAGGTTCATCTCCAAATCCGGTGACAAGTGTTTGCCGTTCTTTAAAACCTTGAAGAAGGTAAAAAAACTTTGAGTGGACTGAAGAAAGCCAAGAGGCCTTTGAGCAGGTGAAGAGGTATATGTCTGAGGCCCCGCTGTTGGCCAAGCCAAGTACGGAAGATATCCTCTACCTTTACTTAGCAATTTCTGGTCAAGCTGTGAGTGCGGTGCTGGTAAAGGAGGAAAGCAAGGTTCAGAAACCCGTATACTATGTGAGTAAAGTTTTACACGGAGCAGAGTTGAACTACTCCACTATTGAGAAGTTTGCCTTAGCATTGGTAACTGCTTCTAGGAAACTACGGCCCTATTTTCAGGCACATAAGATTGAGGTCCTTACAGGACAGCCATTGAGGAATATTTTGCACAGCCCTAAAGCCAGTGGTAGGCTCATTAAGTGGGCAATTGAGTTGGGAGAATTCGATATTAAGTACAAGCCAAGGACGGCCATCAAAGCGCAGGCACTTGCTGACTTCGTGGTTGAATGTACCATTGACAACCAAGAAGCCGGGGGCAGGAGATAACTCAGGAAGGCAATAAGGAAGACAAAGAACCTACGATCAAAGTGAAGGAATTCTGGATGCTCTATTTTGATGGGGCATCGAAAACAAAAACAAGCGGTGCAGGTCTCATCCTACAAAGTCCTGATGGATTTACAATTGAATACGCTTTGAGGTTGGACTTTCCAACAACCAATAATGAGGCAGAGTATGAAGCTTTGATAGCTGGGCTTGGTTTGGCAGGAATACTGAGGGTCAAGAATCTTAAAGTTTGTGGAGATTCAAGGCTAGTTGTGGCCCAAGTCAATGGAGAGTTTGAGGCAAAGGATGAAACCATGTCCAAATACTTAAGGCTTGTGAAGGCAGTAATGACTCAATTTGATGAGTGCTACATTGAGCACATTCCGAGGGAAGAAAACACCAAGGCTGATGCCTTATCCAAGTTTGCCTCCTCTGAGATAGAGAATTACTCTGGAAGTGTCTACTTCCAAGTTCTGAGAACCCCTACCATCGATTCAAAGTTAGTCGCACCTATTGGGGTGAGGGAATCTTGGATAGACCCCATAAGATCACATCTCGAGACTGGTTAGCTCCCGACTAATGCCATGGAGGCACGAAAATTATCTGTGAGAACGTTGAGGTATGCTCTGATTGAAGGGATACTTTACAAGAAATCTTTTGTGATTCCGTATCTAAAGTGTTTAAGGCCCGAAGAGGCCAAATCAGCTATTGAGGAGGTCCATGAGGGGATTTGCGGACAACACTTGGGGGGCAGGGCCCTAGCTCACAAGATAGTCAGGCTTGGATTCTATTGGCCTGAGATGATGGTTGATGCCAAAGAGTACGTGAAAAGGTGTGATCGGTGCCAGAAGCATGCACCAGTGGTTGGACAACCACCAGAGATGTTGACATCCGTGAGCTCCCCCATCCCATTTGCTATGTGGGGATGGACATTCTTGGGCCCTTTCCAATGGCCACTGCTCAAAGGAAGTTTATAGTTGTAGCTATCGACTACTTCACAAAGTGGATTGAGGCCAAACCTTTGGCTAAAATCACAACCAAGCAAATCATGCAGTTCTTCTGGGAGAATGTCATGTGTAGGTACGGGATACCACGGATCCTAGTTACGGACAATGGGTTACAATTCAACAACCAAGAATTTAGAGATTACTGTGATGAAAATGGAATTGAGCTTCGATTCACCTCAGTCACCCATCCTCAAGCCAATGGGCAAGCTGAAGTTGCTAATCGAATCATCCTCGATGGACTTAAGAAAAGGGTGGAACGTTCTAGGAACACTTGGGTGGATGAGCTGTTGCCCATACTCTGGGCATATCGCACCACCTGCAAAGTGACGACTGGTGAAACCCCATTCATGTTACCCTATGGGGCTGAAGCTGTGGTGCCCGTGGAAATCATGCATGTATCTCCACGGGTTGAAGCCTTTGAACCAGACACAAATGAAGAAGGAATGAGGTTGGCCCTCGACTTGATCGATGAGGTGAGGGACGAAGCCCATGCTAGGAATACTGAACATCAGAAGAAAGCTTCCTTCTACTATAACCTAAGGGTGAAAGAAATGTTCTTCCGTCAGGGGGACCTGGTGCTTAGAAAGATTGAAGCATCTGGAGTTGGATAGAAGGGAAAGCTATCCCCAAATTGGGAAGGCCCGTATCGGGTCAAGGAAACACTGGGACGTGGATCGTACAAATTGGAGACATTGGAAGGAAATGAGGTGCCTCGTACTTGGCATGCATCAAACCTCAAAGTCTATTATGTTTGATTATCTTGCATAGGATATGACTTATATCTAGTAGGAAGTAGAAATAAGGTCGACGAAACCATACGGAGTAGTTAAGCTCGGAGTATGTAAGGGTTAATCCCGGTTTATTGACATCTTTGTCCACTTATTAATAAAAGTTGTTTCTGCTTTCAGTATGAGTAGTTCTTTTTGTTTTGTTATTCTAAGCACGAAAAGCAAATGTTGTATCAAAGCACCTGATGGTGTGAGCCATGTGGCTAAATACTAAGAAAACTCTAAAAGCACAATAAACAAGTAATAAGTGAAAGACAAATTTGACAAAGGGGAAAAACTACATAAATAAGCCTCGGAGGGCTAAGTTCGATAAACATAAAACATAAAGGACATGGCTAAGATAAGTTAAAAACCTGAATGTTAAGTTCGGTACAAACATAAGTAGACATAAGCCGCAAGGGGCGAATAGCTAAGATAAAATAAGACCGGCCTACTCCTCGGCCTCCTGATCATCTACCTGAATGCTGTGATCCTGAGTCTCTTCATTCTCCTCGACAACGTCCATAGGGTTCCCATTCTGAACTCCAGAGGAGGAAGCGCCCGCAACTGGTAAAGGACATTTGAAGTCCACAGTCGGGATAAATAATCCCGGATGCTGAGCAATAACAACGATAAGGGCCTGACTCCACCCCTTGGCAAAAACCCCGGGATAGGCTTGATCATCGTGATCATCAATAAAGGCTAGGAAGTCTGCGGATTCCATGTAGTCGTCAATAGCCCTAGCTCGATCCATCACGAGCTTCTGGTTCTCCTCTCTAAGCTCAGAAAGGCTCTTCTCCGCAGTAAGAACGCGTTCCTCCAACACTCCCTTCTCTTTGATAAGGCGTTTGTTTTCCTTCTTGACCTTCTGCTCAGAGTCCCGAAGTTCTTTGGACTGATGGATGATTGACTGAAAGTAAGCATTGGCCTAAAAGAGAAAAGAAAAGTAAGTCAGAATGATGACAAGATGATGCCACAAATAGAATTAAAGCGGGAATAAAGAAAAACCAACCATGAATATGGCATGGGCACCCTGTACTTCGGTCTCATCAATCATATCTTTCCTAAGAACTATGTTCACCTGATCAGCAATTGGAATTCCGTGCTTTGACCACTCTGCTGCCAAACTGTTATCACCCCCAATAGAATCATGATCGCAAATGCCCCATCCGGGCTTGAATGCAGCCGTGGGCGAACTCTCGGGCCCTCACCTCCTCTTGTCGGCATTGAGGTTATGAGTCAGGAAACTGAGTACCACGGGCTCAGGAGGATTAGCTTCCTTGTTCAACCTCAGGGTTGACCTCCGGGTGACCTCATCCGGACCCCCAACTCCAAGCTCCGTATCGATGATCGCTGCAGCTGAAAAAGCACAGAACAACACAAAAATCGGACTAAGAACGAATACATTTCTAATAAAGACCAAAACATTAAGTGAAAATTACCCTCTTCACTGACTGAACTAAGTCCGATTTCCCGGAGGATAGATTCTTTGATTATAGCTCTGTAATGAGTATGCCCGTTATCTTTACAAAGTTCATCCCGTTGCGAAATTTCAGTCGGGAGAAGCATCTTATCGAAATTCCCCGGATCCTTTACTTTGCAAAACTGAGACTTGAAATATTTGCCCCAATCTCCACCTCTCCAACGAACAATTACAAATTTCCTCCGCCAGTTAGGATTCTTTTCCGGAGTGGAAAGGAAATCAAAGATTTGAGGAACACCAGGACGGTGCTGGATGTGAACCCAACCTGGTTGGTAGGGATGGCAGAAAAACCCGACCCGATGGATACCCGACCCGATCCGATCCGTTTGGGTCTACCCGAACCCGAATTTTTGGATTTGGATTTGGATATGGATCTTATTTTTGGACCCGAAAGAGTTTGGATCTGGATCTGGATCTTAGCTAACCCGATCCGAAACCCGATCCGAAACCCGAAACCCGATCCAAACCCGATCCAAACCCGAAACCCGATTAAAACCCTATATATATATATATATATATATATATGTAATTTTTTATTATAAAATTTTATATAAATATATAGTCCCAATAATATTATAAATTAATAAGTAGAATTCATGTTAATTATTTTTGTGATGATATTAATTTTCTAACAATTTGAATTTTTCGTCTTTTTTAAGTACTTGATCAATTTGATTTCATACACAACCAAGTAGTCATACTAACTAATTTTATGAAGAATTTTACCTTACTTCCACTAATTTCTAATTATTTGATTTTCTATTTATTTTTATGTAGTTTGTAAATTAAATTAAAATAATTAAATTAAATTGGGAAAAAGGTATGAATTTGGAAAAAATTCATGTACACTTAATTATTCATACTCACTATTATAGTACAAAACAACTAAAAAATGTAGTAGTAGTATCGTAGTAGTAGTACTAGTACGGAACTACGGATGTTAGAAATTTCAAGTTTAGGGGTTGACTAGGGTTTAGGGTTTCTAGGGTTTCTAGGGTTTCGATTTTCGATTTTTTAAAAAAACTTTCTAAACGATCCAACCGTACGGATGTTAATATCCATCTGTTTCAATGTTATTTCCAAAATTTCAAAAAAAAATAAATTTATTTGATTTTGTAATTTAACGATCAACAACTCAACTAGTACTTTAAGTAGTACCCCTAAACAAGATTCCGTCCCTGATTCGTGTTTCGATTTATTTCAAAATATTTATCGATGATCCAACCGTATGGATGTTAAGATCTATCATTTTTAATGTTATTGTCAAAATTTTAGAAAAAAATAAATTTTCTGGTTAGGTTAATTTAACGGTCAAATAGTAATTTGACCAGTACCCATTGAAAATTTAAAGAATTAATTATTAATTTGTAAATTCAAAAATAGAAAATTTTAAGTTATATATATATAATATGTATATTACATTATTTGTAATGTATAAAAATATATTATATATATATATATAATATTGGATATTACATATTTATAATGTATAAATGATTAAAAATGATTAAAAATGTATTGTTTAATTAAAAATGAAAAATTGAAAACAGATGAGGGAATTAGATTTAGGGATTTAGGGTAGTGGGGGGTACTCAATTCACACAAACACAATCATCGACATCGAGTAAACACTAAACACAGTCATAGCTTTGCCGCCCCGCCGCACACATTCAGAAACTTGTACATGACAGCGAGGGAATCGGTGAATCTCATTCAACAGCCCCTGTTTCTAATTTTGAAGGTGTATCGCAGTATGAGTTGTTCATAAACAACAAGAAGCGTAAAAAAGTTGACTTTATTAAATCTGAGTTAGATCATTATTTGGAGGAGGATGTGTTGCCAAAAACTGATGGATTTGATGTATTAACTTGGTGGAAGGTCAATGCGACAAAGTACCCAACTTTGCAGCACATGGCTCGAGACTTTTTGGCAATCCCAGCATCTACAGTTGCATCAGAGTCAGCCTTCAGTACTAGTGGAAGGGTGGTGAGTCCACATCGCAACCGACTTCATCCTAACACAATAGAAGCACTGATGTGTGCCCAGAACTGGTTGTGGGCTGCTGAATTAAATGGTAACATATTTTAAATATGTTAAATTAAATGCTTGTCCTGCACTCCTGCTATGCTTGTCCTGCTACTGCTATGCTTTAAATTAAATGCTTGTGGCTTGTCCTTAACAATTATGTTTTACATATTTTATTTTAGGAGAGGCATCATTAGGATATGCCACCATATACAAAGATCTAGAGTTAGAGGACTCGTGTATCACTCGTGAGGTAATTATATTAAATAAAAGTTAGTAATGAGTAAATTATTTATGATGCACATGGAACAAATTTTTAATCTATTTTGTATGATATTTTCAGTTATAAAAAGGATATTAAGATTCGGTGGAGAATCTTCTTTCCTGTTGGAAAGTTTAAGGTATTTGTTTTTTACTTAGCTTTGTAAAAAATTTGTAATTATATTGCCTATTAGTTCATTGCATATTTGCATAATTGCATGATGACTTGTACTGTTGTACATTATTTTTCAATTTTTTGCAGTTGGTAGCAAACTTCATATCAACTGGTTTCATTATCTTAAGGGATCAACCGATCAAGTGAGATATGGCTGGGAATTTAGTAGACACTGGTTTCATTATTTTTGCAGTTCACAGTAGACACTGGTCCCTGGACCTTTTTAATGTTTGTAATGGTGAAGTACTGAAGTTTGTAATAATGTAATTGTAGTATTGTACCAAGCCCTTTAAAATCTTATTTTAATTGCTGGATTTAAAGTTTTTGACAATTTCTGGCAGGACATTATAAGTAAATTGTAGAATGGATTAAGGTTATGTAAAGTTTTGAATTCTGATGGACATTGTCATAAAAGAATTTCGGGTCTCGGGTCTCGGGTCTCGGGCAAAAATCCAATCTAATCCAAATTTCGGGTTTCGGGTAAAATCCGATCCGATCCGAAATCCGTCGGATCGGATTCGGATCTCAAATTTCGGGTTTTTACCGGGTCCGGGTCGGGTTCGGGTATTGTCAAAAAAATCGGATTTGGATTTGGATATTGAAAAACCCGGTCCGATCCGACCCGTTGCCATCCCTACTGGTTGGGTATTCGCACTATTTCGAACTAGAAATATACTCCTAAACAAAGGGACACTAAGGGGGTACCCTTTTTGAAGACATAATGCCATGAAACAAAGAATTGCCTTCCAAGAGTTGGGGGGTAGCCGACAAGGATTAATTCTAATTTCGGCTAGCAAACGAATTATAGAGTCATGTATGGGAAACCTAAGACCCGATTTAATGGCATCTTCATAAACAAACAAATCTTCTGAACTCCAGTTACACGTTCTATCACCCGGTTCAGGAAGAACAATCTCGAAAGGAGATTTAATACCGTATTTATTAGCTAATTTACCAGCATCTAATGCGGTTATGCAAGAAGGATAAAGATAAGAATCTAATTGTGAATTATTTGGGAAAGCATCTCCTAACTCCTCTAGCAATTCAGGAATTGAGTAAACCCTACGCTCTAAAACAAGAGTAGGAGAAGGTTTACCTCTTCCGAGAGATCTAGCAGCAATCCTTGAAGCCACATCTTTAGAACTACCAGCCATCTTGAACTTTTTGGATTGAATGACAAAAAAATGGATGAACTAGGTGAAGAACAACTCAAATTCTTCAAGCAAAACCTCCTTTGATCTTCAAATCTTCGAAAGTTTCAAGTGTTTAAGAAATAAACACTTGAAAAACTCAAGAACACTTCAAGTTTCTAAAACTATCTAAAAATTTGAGAGAGAATTTGAGAATTTGAGAGTGAGAAGTGTGAATGAGAAGTTCACATCTACTACTCTTATAGAAAGCCTAGCAGGTCACTTTAACCTTCTATAGAAGGTTGCAGGTCAAAAGTGGGGGGAGTTTCAAATTTTAAAATTTGTGAAAATTGGCTCTATAATTATGGCGGAAAAAATGAGAAGGAAGTTTCAAAATTTGGAATTTCGAAAGTTGGCTCCAAACATTTTCGATTTGAATTTCTGTACGAAAAATAAATTTTCGAATGGCTCAAAATCCGAATGAAATTGCCGAGCCGGAACATAAAAATGGGGTGGCCCCACTTGATATTTTCAATCGGAAAATGTTTACAAAAAAAAAATGAAAATCTGAATGAAATTGTCGAGCCTGAACATAAAAATGTGGTGGCCCCACTTGAAATTTTCAATCGGAAAATGTTAAAAAAAAATGGAAAATCCGAATGAAATTACCGAGCCGGAACATAAAAATGGGGTGACCCCACTTGAAATTTTCAATCGGAAAATGTTTAAAATAAAAAAAAAATTGCCGAACGAAATTGCCGAGTGAAGCATAAAAAAGGTAGGCCCCAGGGACAATTCCATTCGGAGACGAATGAGAATGAATTTTAAATGGTCAAATTACAATTTGACCCTTGAAGTTTTACATTGGTTACAAGTTAATTCCTAAATTATTAGGAAAAATTAAGAAAAATACCTGTGGGCACCCGAAAATTCCTAAATTATTAGGAAAAATCCCAATAATATGATCCCGAATCAAGACGGTACATGTGAAACACTAGTGTACAAATAAAATCCCAATAATAGGGTAGGAAAAGTCCCGGGTAAGGGATAAAAATGATCCCGAATCTTAATATAGACAATTATAACTTCAATGAAAACCTGTTCAATTTTCCTAGAAGTTGGGGGGCAAATGATATGGGCTGAAGATAAACCCTAGAAATACATTAAATGCGGTATTAATTAAACCTATGTTGGTCTAAGGTTAAAGCCCATTAATGAGGCCCGAAACCCTTGAATTGATATTAATTTCGTAGCTGTAAAATCAGCCAAAAATAAGATTTCGAATTTGAGTCAACAAGGAAACTAAATCATATCAAAAGTGGTCTCCAAGGCATATACCTCTAATACTTATCTTATTATCTGTTAGAAGGCTCTAGAATTGGGCCTAAGCTGTGACTTGTCCATCAAGTCTCCTAACTCTACCCTAATTCTAGGGTTTTCATCACCTATATAAGGACCTGCTCCTTCACATCTAGAACTACGTTTTTTGGCTTGATTCTTGATATTTGCAAGATACGTAGGCATCTTGTGAGGACCCGAGTTAAGTCACGAAACACTTAATCATCTATTAAAGCTCGAAGCTCCCTTTACCCTAGCATTCAATACGCAATAAATATACCCTACTTTTTATTCCATAACAATATTGTCTCTCAATATCATTGTTCTAAAAATCGTTCAATTTTTTAAAATTGCCGATAAATCGTTGATAAATTGCTAAAAAATATTTGACCAATTTGATTTTTAAAATCCAATTTATCGTTATGAAATATTTTAAAATGGTACATTATATTACAAACTAGACTAATTTATTATATATTATTAAAATATTAAAAATTTATCCGTTTTTTCATTCCGATAAATTCCGATTTACCAATAAATCGCGTAGCTAAACCAATTTGTTCCGATTTCCAAAATCTTACCACCATGCTCAATATTTGTATAAGTTCATTCTCTCTCAATATTTGCTTCATTCTTTTGTGCATTTTCAAATTTCAATACTAGGATCCAAATGACAATATGGCACCTTTGTCTATCTCTTTTCCTATATATGAAAAATTATAGAGAACCCAAAATTTCTATATATGATGCTCGTAACATATACTATATATGTGGTTCCTATATATGATGCTCGTAACTATTCAAGATAGACCAAATCCACACCAGCTATATGAATACTCATAGAAGCTGCATATTCCATTAGTTATCATTGAAAATTATCTATCACAATTCAAGTTCATTGGTGGATAGATTTTGAAGAAACCGAAAGTGTGAACTACCGGTTGATGAGCAACCTCCAACAGAAACTCTTGTCCAACAAGAAGTGATAGACTTGAGATCTGCATAATGACAACGCCACTCTTGTCGTCTACAATTTTGCTAATATTCTGTTTCTGAGTAGCCCTCTTCAGATAAAAGCCGCGATAAAAGTTATAATTGTTCAAGATGTTAACTCTTTATTTCAGCCTTACAGTCATTTCATCTTGGATCCACTTCTGAATTCCAGCAAACTTTCAATCCACTACCAGCTATGGACTACTGGCAGCACAATGGGGAAATTTTCAGTCTTTTCTAGCACCCCATTGCTACCAAATACATGATCAAATGTCAAACTCCAAACACAAGTTAACAAAATAAAAACCCTGTGATCGCTAACATGACTTTGCCCAAGAAATTAAAGCAACATACAAATAAGAATAATCTATGTAGACATTAAAAGAAAGCTCTCTATCCAAATTCAACATATTTATAATAGACACCGTAATAATTTTAGTTAAACAAGCCTGGCAAAAATAGCCACCATCTTATCAAAGCATATGTTTGTTGTATCCGAATTCTCAAACCAAAAGTGTACTTGTTTCACTAGAACACTTGCCAACAACAAAGTCAACAAACAAAAGGATAAGCAATATTGACAAGAACATTATTACATTAATCGCTATGGCAAACTCCTTTCTTCCAAGTACGATTTATAATTCTGCATACCTCCCACATCTGCCACCTGGTGCATTTCTGCAACACAAAGTTATTAACAAATCATCTTGTCAGGTAAGAAGATCATAGGCTCAATGTTTATAACTCTATTTATAACCCAAATTTAGTTTAGGTTTTACAGAATATTTGTTTGGTCAGCCCAAAATAGGGTTGGGTTGAGTTAGTTTAATCGGGTTAGACGTCCCATTTCACCCATAAATTCAGATCTACAATAGAAATAATTTGCAAACAATTAAAATATTTAGAAGATGAAGTTTATAGGTTCCAATACATATTAATTGAGTTGGATAATTCTGTTGCAACTTGCAAGTGAATAACTCTATGAACTGCTCAAGTTTTATCAGACAGTGACAAACTTTTGCTGATTTGCACTCTGCTACTGAAGTGACAGATTCAACAGAAAAAGGTGGTTGCCACTGATGAACCATATATTCAAACTTACGAAAGTAATATAAACATGATTTCTATACATTTCCTAGCAACAGCATATATTAAGAAATTTCTACCTTGTTATTGTACTCATCCATCTTTCTATTGTCGAAGTATTTTATAGCCTCAGTTTGAATCCTTTGGAGAGAAAATCATCCCTACAAGAGATAAATCAATAAGCAATAAATAATTGACAAAAATACCAACCATGATACCCGGAGAAAGAATGATTAACCCAAATCAAACAAAAAAAAAACTGTAGTCAGTTAGCAAAACGACATCAAGAAAAGAGCGTGCCATGTGATTTTTGGAACTGATTACTCTATAATAATAGATATGCAACAATACTGCTTAAAAAGAGACAAAAGCAAAACTCAGACGTGCTTTTGATAATGTCTTCTCTATATTACCCAATTTCTAACAACCCACATTCAATACATATATTCCCATAAACAGCAAATTGCAAACCATAACTAGACAACCCATAATAATATCATCTGATTGTCTGACTTGTAAGATAGAGCAGAAGTAACGTATGGACTAATGAAAGATTTTTGGAGCTCTTATTATTATTTTTTTTTAATTTTGGCAAGTTCTCTAAAAATTCAACAGTAAAGAGATCCTAATTCTGATAAGGTAAGCAACACAAAAGACGTAAATTAGTTCCATAAGTCTATTCACATACCTAAACAAAAAAAAGTAAAATGCAGTATACAAACATGTGACCTTTGTACCATTACAATAAAGCATCTAAAGACAGTCATATTAGCACACCAAACTTGTAAGTGATTGCCGCAGTTACATGTCTACAACTTAAAAGTAATAAAAGATCAGAAAAACAAGAAGAAATTGCCTCATGCTCTAAGTTTTACAGGACACATAAGTGATTTAGCCTAGGAAAGTTGACACACTAGATAAACCTCTACAATAAATTACCACAAACCATGAAAAATAAAAAGAATAAAAGTTCAGATATATAAAGCTAGGCACAGTGAAAAAAAGTCTAAACCACAGTAGTAAACCACCAAACCCATGCAAAAACTCAAGGTATACGATATATATAAATGATTGTGTTTGTTGTTACGCTTATCAAGTATAGAATTGACAATACCTACTAGGCTATTACGAAATGTTCAGCACACAAGTTTGATGTTCTTAAAATAATGCCAAAGAAACACAAATACAAACCACACAAACGGAAAAAATACTTTATACCTTTTCTTATGTTGTTTCTTCTCTGGCTTCTGTTCTGATGGCCTATGCAGCAGCTTGTCCTCGGTGAGCTGTATAAGACTCTCAGTGTACTCATGTGAATCAAGTTTATTCGGAATCCCACGAATCTTTACATTCTTGACTGTTTTTCTTTTGAGGTCATACCACACAAGTTTTGTTCTGCACACTGAGACGCCTACCTCTAAGAGCACACTCTCGCCACTCTTGGGAAAAGCAACAGGTCTGATAAACGTAAAGGATCCAAGTATGCCGCATTGCTCCAGTGAAAGTGCTTTGGACCAAAGAGTTTCCGCCCCAGAATGATTATTCATCAGCCACAAATCTGAGTGAGAATTAGGGTAATTATTGATAATACAAAGGGACTCTCCATCCGAAACCAAAAACCTGGTATTATAGACTAAAGGCCCCTTGATAACTGGAAACGGGACTTCTCTGAACTGTTCAAGCCCAAGATCAAAACCAACAACGATTTGACGGCTTTTTGTTGGATTCTTAATTGCCAGCCAATGCAAAGCTCCGCTTGAAAACATTCCCCAATCTCCACAGAAACGAGTGTCAGTAGGAACATTCCGAATCTGTTTCCAAGAGTTTGTTTTAAGGCTGTAGACAATGGCCATTATGCCGCGAAACTGAAGATAACACTCAGCAATTTTGACAACCTTGTAATCATCATTAACACCATCATACCCAAAGCCACAAAGGGAACGTTCAGTTATATGAAAAGAGCGCGGAAACTCAGCAGGGGCACTCGGTATCTCCCTCGCCTTCCTGGTTGATGGATTGAATATCAAAAGCTCATTCATCTTATTTTTTGAGACACAAACTAAACCATTAGCAGCACCCACAAAAGTAGCACCAGAGAGAAGAGTCTTCAGTGGGTCCTTTATTTCCACAGCAACAGCATCATCGTCATCACCACCATCCACATTAGACTCGATATCCTCCGCCAAGTAAAACCCACGACCGCTATTGATAATGAGACGACCACTAGTGCAGTCGAGGTTTATTTTAAGATGTTTTTTAATAAAATGGGTGCTGTCAATCAGAGAGCACCATCCTTTAGACACGCATCTACATCGAAGCAGATACTTGACGGAAAGGCGACAGAGTATCTCATCAATCAGTTCACAAGGAAGCGCCATATACACAAATGTAGCCTAGATAGAGTTTAGTAAATGTAAAGCTAAGCTAGACAGAAAAGCATATAAACTAGTACAAATATTTATGTGCACAAACTGATGGATTTCACAATCGCAACAGATAAAAACTACTATACTGCAAAGACATTACTTAAATTTCTACTACAAAGAGACATAGATACATGGTACATGTATGTAATATTCAGACAGCAGGAAAGAGAAACTTACATGGAAATGGTCTCCAATCCAAGTGGGTTTGGTGCCCTAATTTTGCTTCACTGCACTTCCTCGGTTGGGGAAATGAAAGAGACAAATACAAATTTACTCGGTTAAAATAGAGACAAGTTACAAATTTATCAATTTTTTTTTTTTATCTTTTCACTTCCTGTACTGAACATCAAAAACAAACAATTCACACCTTGAAAACATTTGTAAAAATCATTTGTAAAAAATGTGATGGTAATTGTGATTTTTATGCTTTACTTACATTTTGTTACAAAATTTTTTTTTTTTAAAATTGCTTTTTGACAAATATCTAGATAAAAAAGAAAATTTGAAATATATGGATAGTGTATTTAATAGTATAATTGAGTTAAAAAGGATGAGTTTTTTAAAATTTAATTTTTGGCCAATTTGGTTAGCTGAGAAAAGCAAGGTTTTAACATGCCACATAATTGGTCCTGATGTTACTCCTAGGCTAATAGGCTTAGTATCCTTCCTACATTTTCTTGCCATTCTTCAATGGCCTTCATTAATACAGCATCAAGTGTTCTGATGAAAGGTAGACTGCCCTTCTATAGAATCACACTTAGGCCGGATTCGTGTTGTCATACTATTTGTAAATGTATAGCATAGCACCTCCAAGTTGGAATGAAGAAAACTATTAATCCCTTAAGTTTGATCACAAAGCAGCAAGTTGGCTCAAGCAATTTGCATAGGTTATCATATAGATTATGCATGATATTCAAATGGCATTTGAATCGTTGTATTGGTCTTTTCTTTTTGCTTCAATGGAAGAATGAGTTTTCCTATGAGATTCATCAACTGGATCAAGTCTTGCATGCAGGTATTTCCAAGGTAAACCAGAGGCAAAGAAAGAGGACCCTTTGTCCCCTTTATTTGTCATGCCTATGTCCTAATGGAGGTCTTTTTGCTACCTTGAATTAAGAAAGTAAGAAACACCATTTTCCGACTTTTTCATATCACTACAAAACAAAAGCATCAGGTATCTCTTACTTCATACTACTTCATACTTGCAGATGATGTCTACTTATTCTGCATAGATGATCTTTATCATATAATATATACTGACCACAAATGTTTCCTAATGCCCCCGGTGTTCTGTTTTCTTTGTGAATGTTATTATCAAATACTATTCATGCTAATATTCGGGACAATGTTCACTCTTGGGGAGATCTTTCCATCAAAATTTCTGGGTCTTCCTTCGTTAACTTTTAAGATTCAAGCGCAGAATTGTTGCTCTTTGATTCAAAATTGTGATAAAATTCTCCTGCACTTGGATATTTTTTAACTTTTGACAAAATACCAATTTCTTCCAGAATTGGTTGTAATACAGATTCAAAATTTGATGGCTAAATTTCTATGGGAGGCGATAGCACACCTTGACGATTTGAAGGAGATTAGACTTACTGGCCACTGCTGCCTTTCAAAGAAGAGGGTGGCTAAGGATAGTTCCTTTCTAGGCAAGAAAGCCTTCTGGATTTTGTTGTTAATTTGCAGATATATTCATGATGCATTACGAAATCCTTCAAGAAGAAGATTTGATTTACAGAATTTTGACTACACTGTTGGGTTTGAAACTTCTAGCTACTTTGGCATAACCCCTGGAAGAAAGACGACAGCTTATTTATCATTTCTAATATGTTTGGTTCTAGTATTATCACTACAGCTCATTCTACTTTCCGTCAAGAACTTAGCTTAGTTCTCTCAAAAAGGAATTTGAATTTTCTCTCCATCAGATCATTCCCAGTTAATCAAGCTCTGACATTTAATTTCTTCGATCCCGATAGCTAGTCAAGATAATTTATTTTTTTTGGATTGTATGGTTGAAAAAAATTCCAGCATCTGGAATAGTATCAGGATTCAGGATCATTGTAGACTGTTTAAAACAGATGGCTTTTCATAGAAACAATGTTGAATATCGGAATAAATGTGACTACTACTGCATCTTATGCAACCTAGACAGCACCTTTGTTCTTCAGTGCCATTATTATACATTATTAACTGCCCTACGTCTCTAATTTTGGCCTAATATCTTAAAGATATAAATGATTGCTCTCTTCTAGCTGATTCTGTATTATCTAAGGTCCGAAAGTTATTCATCTCAGCCGCTGTTTACTTTATTTGACAAGAACACAGAATGACTTTTTGAGCTAATTCTATCTCATACGAAGTAGGAAAGTTTTTTCATCTCAGCTGCTGTTTGCGTCATCTTAAAATAGTGGAAAGCTCATTTACGCAGTAATCTTGATCATGCCAGAAAATTATTTCAGCCGATTAAAATATTTAACCGAGAAAAGGTAATTCTTGCAGGAAATTCGAGAATAAAGCTGCAAAAGATTTTTCTTTCGTTTTTAGATAGTATTGAGATCTGGTATGGTCCGTCTTCATGAGTTTATGATGCTGTTCCCCGATTTGGTTCAAACTTAACAAAAACTTGAGCATGTTCTCTTATTGTCACAGTAAAAGGGGTTCTCCACGTTTGTTCCTTATCCTTCTTATTATAATTCATTCAGCAGAAAGATAAAAACAGTAAATAAGAAAAGCTAGTGACATATAAGAGAGATGTCAAACACATACAACAGAGGTAACAGATCGAATCAAATCGATAATAATTCGTAAACTTTATGCTTATTTACAATCTACCACAGTATGCATTTGTTTGTGTACTTTGAGTCTATGGTGCACACAGTAAATTCAATGGTTTCTCTCTTGGTGCACGGAGTAATTATTCAATTGCTTGTTCGTGCTAGTGTAAGTATGTAACACGACCCTATTATATAGTTAAGCTTTCATGAATGAATGAACACAGCTCTCAACATGCGTACTAAAAGAAGTAATCATTTAAATTAAACACGTCATTAATAGTAATAGACAATAACATCTGAATCATACCATCTGTTGCTTCCCGATTCTTAAATAAACAGAGTACTTGTTTCACTAAATTAACAAAACAAACAAAACGAAAGGGGGCAATAAACAATGCCAAGAACATCATCATATCCACCACTCAAGCCAACTCCATTCTAATCCAAAAGATCGCATACTCTGCTCCTCTCCCTCTCCAATGCATTCCTGCAACACAAACTTATAGTCAAACCATCTATCTAGTAAAAAGATCAAAGTTATGATACAAGATATTTATGATTCATAAATTTTCTAAAACTCACATAAGTTCATGTGGTTATGTTTCTAATTTACTTTTAATGACAAACTGTTCGTGATTTGCAACTCCTCACTTTCCTCGATAAGTGACAAACTTTTAGTTATTTTCAACAGAAGTGAACATTTCAACAATAAAATGTTGCACAGATAGTTGGCGAAAGAGAAGTTGCGCAGAGGAACCAAAGACTTAAACTAACAAGTAATTACAACAGTACCGAAAAAAACATGATTGCTATATATGTAAATTTCCGGCAACAGCTTTAAACTAAATAGATAGAATAAAGTTCTACCTTACCCATCCATCTTTTTATTGTCCAAGTCTTCTAGAGCTTCAAAATGAATCCTCTGGAAAGAAAATCATCTCTACAAGAGATAGGGTCAATAATCGGCATATATACTAGTAAAAAACATTAGCCCCAAGAAAGATTTATCCATCAAACGCAATTAAACAAAAGATATCTCAACACAGCAAGGAAAATGACAGTAAAAAAAGAGTAGTGATTAGTAAGTTCTAGACAGTAGACACTGATTGCTATCTTTCTTATATTAGATTTGCACCAAAGTTAGTATGTCTTCTTTACAGTACGAAATCTCTTTACAGCCACAGCCAAAAAATTATAAAGCAACAACATATAGATAAGGAAATATTGACTTCTTTTCTTGCCTGAGGTGCAGAGTAAGGCATTATTACATCAAAGAATTTAGAGGCAGGAGGGAAGTCTAACTAAGATTGGAGCTTTCTCAAGGACCAACACATAATTATCTGATTTTCTGACTAGTAAGATAGTGCAGACAATAATTACAGACTTAAAAATATAATCTTAACGAATGTACAAGTGTCAGTAAAGAGAAGGTAATTCTTCTGATAAATGCAAGCAGCCAAGCACCAAAGAAGACGTAATCACTTCCATAAGGGAAATGAATTCTAATTTTGTGTGCACCATACCGTGTAAATGAATTCTAATTTTGTGTGCAACTTCCAAGTAATTAATATGAATAGTGAAACTACAAAGAAATTGTGACAAAACTGTGAGAAACTACACAGCCTCTACAGCAATTTATAAAACATGAAAAACTGAGCAGGAAATCACATAAAGGTTGGGCACAGTAAACCCATCATGAGCTAGGAAAAAAGAAAAAAGGAAGATCGAAACAAAGTAGAACACCACCAAATCCGGGGAAACGTTTGAATGGTACAACAATTCATATTTATACAAGAATGTTTTTGTTTGTACTGCTTATCTAGTATATAGGCTACCCAGTGCTTACTACAAATCTACAATATGTATAGCACACAATATTAATGATCCATCAAACGTGATATATGGATGACTATGAAGTGAATATGTTAACCAGCCAACTACGATGTTCGTACCAGAATCTAAACCGTGTAAATGAGTATCCCGTTTTCATGTGTACAACTTTGAAGTAAACAAATATTTATGAAAATTGGAAACTAAACGAAATCTTCTCATGAACCATGCCATAACGATAAGGTACAATTAAAACAACCTAGAAAATATAATAAACTAAAAAGCCTCTCTAGTGAATCATGGAACATGAAAACCTAAGCAAGAAACCACAAAAATAAAACCTAAAAAGGAGCAAGAACAAGAAGTGTTAACTAAAGTAGTGGACCACCAGACTCATAAAACACTCGAACTACACTAAAATTCATATTTATACATGATTGTTATTGCTTAGAGTGCTTATCAAGTAGAGGCTTCACAATGCAATGCATACTACAATAGGTTTAGCACACAAGATTAATGTCCCAACCAACATCATTTATAAATGAGTAAAATGTACCAAAAGAATGAAAAGGAAATAAATGCCAGAAAAAGACATCTATAGACCACATAAATGACATAATATTTTGTACCTTTTCTTTTGTTGTTTCATCAGTTGCTTGTCTTGTGATGGCTTCTGGAGTGGCTTATCCTCGGCAAGCTGTAACAGACTCTCAGTATATAGATAAGAGTAGAAGCTATTCGGAATCCCACGAATCCTAACATTCTTGGCTCTCTTCCTTTTCGGGTCATACCACATAAGTTTTGCGTTGTCCACCTCGAGGAGTACATCTTTGAGGCTCTTAGAAAAAGCAAGAGGTCTAAGACCCCCAAAATCGAGTGGGCCGGGTTGCTTTACTGCGAAAGCTTTGTACCAAGGATTTTCCGCAGCATATTCCTTCATCAGCCACACATCGATGCTAAAAAAAGGATATTCGTCAAGAATACAAAGGGATTCCCCAACAGGAACCAAACTTCTATGATTAAACTTGACATTTTTTTTACTGACAGCAGGAAAAGGGACCTCCTTGAATTGTTCAAGCCCAAGGTCAAAACCAACAACTGTTTCCAAAACATGTCCTGGATTCTTACTCCCCAACCAATGCAGAGCTCCACTAGCAAACACCCCCCACTTCAAAAAGAAACAAATGTTACTAGGAACATTACGAATACGTTTCCAAGAATTGGTTTTAAGGCTGTAGACTACTACCATAAAGCCATGAAACTGAAATTGACACTCAGCAATCTTGACAACCTTGTAATCATCATTGATATGATCATATCCAAAGCCACATATAGAAGTCTCGACAGGATGAAAAGAACGTGGAAACTCAGCTGGGGCACTAGGTAACTTTCTAGCCTTCCTGGTTGATGGATTAAACAGAAAAATCTCATTCATCTCATTTTTTGCCGCACAAACCAAGCCATTTGCAGCACCAAAAAATTCAGCACCAGAGAGAATAGTCTTGAGTGGATTACTTATTTCGACAATAGCAGAAGCACCATCATCCAAAGAATCGAAACCCGCCAAGTAAATCTTTCCAGCATCATCATTGACAATGAGACCACCACCAGTATTACACTCAATGTTAGTTTTAAGATGTTTCTTAACAAAAGCATTGCTATCAATAAGAGAGCACCACCCTTTACACACACATCGACAACGAAGGAGAGGCTTGACGGGTACGCGACAAAGTACTTGATCAATCATTTCATAAGGAAGCGACATTTTCAAGAAATGTAGACTAGCAAGGGAATAGTAAACACGAAGCTAAGCAAGATAAATACAAACCTGCTGCAACATTCAATAAGTAGGCAAATACTAGTGTGAATACACAAATGATCGTATAATATATGCATAGACATTACACATAGTGAACTGATGCATTTCAATTCAGACACAAAGTCAGTAAAGTACAAGGTTGGAGACACTTTACCTCTTTCCAGCTGCCGTGTTACTATAACATACAGTTTGTGCCCTAAATCCCCAAGTGGCTGAATTGAAATGAGAACAGTCCCATAACTGGTACTTGCATTTTGATTTTGACTTTTTACATGTATTTTTTAATTTTTTAGGTGTATTTTTAAATAGGTGGAATTCATACATTTATTTTTCAATCTTCTTTAGTTATAAAGATTAAACTGTTGTTATATTTATATTCACAAAAAAAAATTTGATATAGGAAACGTATTAATTTTATTTCTCAATTTTACATTATGAGATATAATTTCATTACTTTAAAATTCATATATAGTATTTTAATGACATTTGTTTAAAATTCGTAAATTAATGATCAGTTTTTGTTTTTCCTTTTTAAAAGAATTACTTTTTTTTAATTAGTATTATTTTGTGAACATAAGAGCAAGTCGAGGACCAACTCCCCTAACACTCTCTTACATTTTCTTGTCACCTAATAAAAAATCGGATTTTACAAAAAAGTGGGCAACTTGCTCCAACCCAAAAGCACAAGTCCTAAATTTTTGTGGACCATACTTAATTAATTTTATATGAGTTGAGTTTAGTAGGAGAGATAAAATACAAATAAAAAAAGAAAAAACCTGCCACGCACACGGACTTGGCCAACCCAAGTTCCCGAGCCTGACCAACTATTTTGTTTCTCTCCAATGCTCATCAAAAACCCAAGTCTCCTTCTCTCTCCTCCACATCATCCAGTTGGGCTCCCATTGGACTTGCTCTAAGAGCATCCACAATGCTCAACTCATTCCATACCCATTTTCCACCTTTTTAGGGTCCCATTATAATGTCACATAAGAGCAACCGCAGCGGTGTTAAATTAGCTGCCCACTTCCCACATTGGGAAGAGTAAAGTGGACTTGGGCAAAAAAATTGTGGGCACATGCGTTGTACAGCAGCTATAAAATAGGGTAGTGGACACCAAAGTGGCCTTGGCCAACTGACCAAAATAATATATAAAATAATATAACTTAATTATATTTAAATGTAAATGAACTTGTAGGACATAGAAAAAGTAAATATTTAAATAGAAAGTGGCCATTCCCCGTTGGACTGCCTTGGCCAACTATTACTGCTGCCTAACCTCGCCTTGTTGTCATTTTTGTGGGGTCCAAAAACAGTACAATTCGGGCATCCAAACCATATTACCGCTGCGGATGCTCTAAGCAAAAACTAGTCTTGGGAAGCAACCGGGCTAAACACTCCAATGCACTTGCCCAACTTACTTGGCCAGCTTGTAGTTTTATATTCTACAAATTAGAACTTGCCCGAAAAGAATAAGCAGCTAGCATTAAAATAATAATAAAAAATAGAAAATTATAGAACTTTGCAGAGTTGGCCATGGCCGGGGAAGTGGCCACTGCCCAGTTTTACTTGGCCACTGCAAATCGGTCTAATGCAAAAAAATGAGTTGGTCACTGCCCAGATCCACTTTTAATGTCCCAATGCAAGAGTTGGGCATGCATTGGAGGTGCTCTAAGGGAGCCATTCTGGCCATTCTTCTTTTAAAAAAAGGTTAGCAAGTACCAATTTTTTAAAACACGTAACTAAAGCTAGTCATTAACCTGCAAACTTGAAAGTTTGGCGATTTATTTGAAATCTGGTGGTGTAAAGAAGTTTTAACATGGCATTTGAGATGGTAAGAGTTAAACATCTTCAATTGATTCCCTTTTCACTTGAACAAGAAGATTTTAAGCCTAATTCCACAATCAAAAAAGCAATTAAAAAGCTTCGCAATACCAGATTTGCTGAATCAAATAAAAGCATCTGTCAATAAAGTTAAGAGCATTTTAAGCTCTTAAACTCCTAATTCCACAATCAAAAAAGCGATTAAAAAGCTTCGCAGTACCAGATTTGTTGAATGAAATAAAAGCATGAAATAAAAGCATCTGTCGATAAAGCTACAGTATTTTTAGCTCTTAAGCTCTGTTCTTGACTTCACATTTTACTTCACACTGCCAACAACCATAGGCCTTCAGCTTTATTCCAAAATTTGTCTCTACTTCAATAAGGCTGCTCACTATCCCATGTCTTCAACTTTATTTTAAACTTTGCCAAGAAATTGCTGCTTTCCGTTTCAACCTATGAGCCCAGACAATACTATGCGGTTTCCACTTTTGTATATCAGAAAGAGAGAATGCGTTCCTCTCTCCAACTTCCTCTTTTGCTCGTAATGAGAAGAATGCAGGCTTTGCCCCAGCTACAGCCATTCTGGGGAACCCGAGTGATTTACCAAGGGCAAGTGATGAATTCACCCCCTTGGCCTTCGGGGAGTAGGCGGACAAGAAAATATCCTTTTCACATATTAGCTTGCTTCCCTTGGCATTATTAGCAGTTGTTAGTGCCGGAATGGAGGACACAGCACTTATTTGATCTGGCAACATAGAGAACGAGAACGAACTGTGGATGGCTGTAGTGGTAGGTTCAACAATCTCTTGTGGAGGAGTGAACTCTCCAATGGTGTTGCCTTTCCTCCTGTGGCTTAGCTGCACCCCATCAGTCCATCGCACTAGAGCAACTCGAGAAGAACGATTGGGGTCATAATCTATCTTTTCAACAATGCCTGTAGCTGAAGTGTTTCTTTTCATATCAATTTTCCTCTGTAACCGTTTTGCCCCACCTCCTCGGTGCCAAATTGTGATACGACCGGCAGAATTCCTACCAGCTGACTTCCCTTTACTTCTAGTGAATTGTCTCCTATAATCACCCAGGTTCATCCCAGTGGCCACTACATTCGAGTCTGTTTTGTTACGGTCATTTTCTAACTTTCTCCTACTCTTTTCCTTCTTAGAACGTACATTAGCTTTGGAGGCCATTTGACGAGCACCTTGAAAGACTTTGAATCCACCTTGCGTCTGATTGTCAAGTGCAACAGACAAGACCAAGAAAATACACGTACAACAAAAATTGATCAGTATAGCTATCCATTTGACTTATCAAGAGAAGTCACATCAAGCACGAAAAACTTAGTATAACCATATACTCTCAATTCGTCAGACAAACCCAAATCTCGTATAGGTAGGAGAATAGAGCTCATTTTACAAGTGCTTTCAAGACTTGTATAACTTAAAAGGTTTATATTAAAACAAGCAGTTATATGTAAGGAATTTATTTTATAGCTTACATGTTTAGTATAAAGAGCTTACAACTAATAAATACTAAAAAATAATACAAAAGAAAAATAATATACTCGATGACATGGTAAGACCTAAACAAACAGATAATAAGCAGTTTCTTCGCTTATAAGCCGATTAAACCCACTTCCAATTACAACAAATAAGATCTAATAAAACCTTTTTCACGGATATACAATCACATAGTCACTTTGTATAACACAACCATCATTTCAAATTTCATTGTAGCATTCCTTTTCCGATATATTATGCACATTGCATACAATATACCGTGTCCAATGCCATAGAAGCTTCACATTCAACATATAACATATTATTATTTACGAAAACCACGTATGCTTAGCACTTCAAAAACATTAAACCATTATGAGTCATAATGCAAAACCCCAATACACAATACATCAAACATGAGCTCAAATTCATAAAATTGCAGCATTTAAAATTAATTCCAAGAAATACCCACTACATATTACACAATTTCAACAACACCCAGACAGAGAAATGATCTATAAACAACATCAAATTTGTAAAAATTAATCAACATATATACACATAACATAAAAAAGAGAGGAAAATAAGAGTACCCAAGAAGCTAAAATAGAAGGGTGAAGATGTTGGAGCTTCATAGATCGTCGAAACAGGGCCGTCGCCATTGAGACTCTGTAATTGCACAACTGTAGGCCTTTTGATTTTGAGTAGTACAAGTAGAAGAGAAGACATTTAACAGAGCTTTGGGCTTTAAATTTGGATTGGATGTTTAATCTATGTGTTAATAGGCCCGGTTGTTCAAAATCCGGTTGACCCAATGCTACATTGTTCTCTATACTGTGAACTGTCAATATTATTATTTCAAAATGTTTTAACAAAAAAAATATATTATTATTTCAAAATGAAAATATTTTTGGTCTTCCATTTTCGAAAGTTTAGGTTTCCGATTTTCGTAGATCATATTTAATCTATAATAAATATATATTTAATATTAATTAATCAATTGCATTTTTTTAATTAAAACATTTTTTTTAACAAAAATATATTACATTGTATAAACACACTATATTTTTCAATCATTAATATTGTATTTCTAATTAAAATAAATTACGCTTTTGTTGAACACCCTATCTTATACTATTAAATACTCCCAGAAATACCACTAACATCATATCTTCCAATTAATAATATACATTAACAAACATTTGAGGGAAACCCTCTTAAAAAATGATTTAAAAAAATTTAGATTCAAAACAAGATTTCAAATAAAATAAAAATTAAAACATATTTAGAGTTTTCTTCAAATTCTGAAATTTATTTGTGAAAATGGTTTTTCGTTATATTTTTTAGAGGGTTCTCTATTGAACCCTGTTTATATAAAAATACCCCTACATAATCTATACTATAATATAAAAATCGAAACATTGAAAGTTTGTCGGATTGATTTTCGTTTGGTTATCCTAATTATTAAAATAAATAATGACATAATATGATTAATGGTAATTAGCTATTGCCATTTTCACATTTAGTTTTAGTTATTATCTTTTATAAAAACATCAATTGTACCATATATTCAAATCATTAATATTTCATTTCTAATTAAAATACGTTATCTTTTTTATTTAAAACTAATTTTACAATCATTAATATATACCCAAAAATATCACACCATATTTTCAATTATTAATAAAATATATTAAAATCCCTATACGTTGTTTATAATAAGGAAACATTAGTATAATTCGTAAATATGAGTATATTAAATCATATTAAATTAAAATTAAAAAATTATTATTTGTTTTAAATTTTTATAATATAAGTTTTAAACCATGCATATCATTAATTAAACTTATATTAAATAATTAAATTAAAATTAAAATAAGATATTGTAAATAATAATTATATAAAAATAAAATTGTAACATAAAATAAAATTTATTAGTTATCAAAAGAAATCCGTGTATCGCACTGTTATAAGCTAGTACGAGTTATATGCTAATTACATTAAAGACAAAACATTGAATTTTTTGGCTTTCAATCATTTTATTTATTGAATAATAAAAAAATATTAATAATAATAACCAGCCAATTGCCATTTTTAATTAATCTTATGTGGATTTTTTTATTATATAAATTATTTGTATTTGTTCATATCTCGTACAATGCACAAAACTTTTTTAATTTTTTTTTAATATTCCTTCTGGTCCAATATGTAAATCATTTGACTATTTTGAATTTTTTTATTAATATTCATGTTCCATCACGTAAATCATTTGATTCTTTTATATGTATTTTTAGGTGCTTTCACTATGTAGCTAAAATTATAATTTTCTAAATTTTTTTGATTAAAATATTATAATTTTATTTAAAAAAAGAAAAATTGAAAAATAATAAATTTTAATATATAGTCAAATATCTAAAATTACGTATAGAAAAATGGATAATTGCCCAAAATACCTATTTTTGGAATCAATTTATCCAAAATACTTGCGGGCGGTAGTTGTTGCCCAATCTACCCACCGAAAACGTCAGTGTTACTGGCGTATCCTAATATTATTTAAATAGCACCACGAACTCCGTTGAGGGAACTAGGTCAGCATGAACTGTTGAATTCATTCACAAATTAAATACTGCTATATGTATTAGTGATAGAAAATGGCTCGTACTATATTATATAAGGAGCATGTGTATAAAGCTAGCACCGCACATAAAAAAGTGAGTAAAGTTAATTTTTTTTTTTTTTATGTTAAATAAGTAAAGTTAACTTGTATTAAAGTATAACTTGATGTGTCTCTCATGTACAAGCAATTGGCTATCCTTGAGGCCCTACATTTGACTACATTTAAGTTGTAAGTAAAATTTAGCTTACTCAGTTATAATACCACTCAAAGTGGTGTCTGAGGAGGGTAGCTGTACGCAGACCATGCCCCTATACAATAGGGAGGCTGTTTCTGAAGGACCCCCGGCCATTACAAATACAGAAATACAAATACAGAAAGGAAACCTAATACAAACTAAGAAAACTCACGCACACGCAGGAGTCGAACCCCCGACCTCCTTCAAAGGAGGCCAGTGGCTCAACCACTGCACCAACATGTTGTTGGCACATTTAAGTTGTAAGTCTGGGATCAAAAATTGAACTGGTTTAAAATTAAAGAAGATACGCCTTATTATCACGCGTGTCGATACTCCATGTGATGATTAATGACGTGTTGATTGGATATGCCATTGCTATCAGCGTGGTGTGAAAGTATACGCCTTTACCATTGGCGTTGCCAGTACTTACGCTTTTGACATAACAGTATACAATGCACACGCCATCTCCAACCACGTGTCTTATTGGTATTTTGGCCCATACTTACCGCCAGTGGGCATATCAGGCATTGATATTTGAAAAGTGGTTAATTAGGGCTTTCACCCTAGAAAAATCAAATGCCTTATATTTTATTTATATTTTAACAATTTTTTTAAAATATTCATTTTATTCTTCTAGTAGTTACTTTAGTTTTATTTTATATACAACCATATTATTATCATGTCAAACAATATAAACAGGATTATAACTTATGTTGATGATGTTATTTTAAATAAAAAAAATTAATGTTTTAATGTTAACAGTAGTATTTAGTTTATAGAATGAAATTGGTTTAAATAATTTTTGTATATTTTGAGATTAAAATACTAATAATTATATCATAATTCTAACAAGACTATATTATAAGTTTAAATTGACAAATCCGCTAAAATTATAATTGAATATTGTTAATCCCAAATTATACGATTTTAATCTAATTTAATAAAATTTTAATTTAACCATGCCTATTTTATCTATTATTAATATACCATAATATAATAAATTATAGTAATATGTGTTTGATACCCCTTAATCCCTTGGGTGAAAGCCCTTTTTACCCAGTATTAGGCTTGACACAGCTGAAATACCCGCATGCGAAATGAGCTGCCTAAAATACCCATCTAATACGCCTTAATGATGGGCGTATGATATTCTCACGCCTAGAGGTAAGCTGCTCGCGATATTGCGCCAAGAAAGGAGGAGAATCAGCAGAAATGCCACATATAAGGATATGCAAACACACACGTAGCACTTTTGGACACGCCTAATTGTTAACCGTGTCAGATAGATACGCCTAATCATACGTAGTATCCGGTACGGATATACGTCGTTCAAAGAGTAGTATTAACTGGATACACTGGTTGTTCTTAGTATATACTGGGTACGCCTTTGTAGGAGTAGTCTTTGTTGAATGCGCCTAATGGTGATTAATATTCTATGAATACTTGATTCAACCTTATTCATGGAACTTACGTATCAAATGGATGTGCAGTGGTACATATTCACTTGATACCCATGCTTATGTATTAGTAGTAGAGATACAAACTAGCAACCAGCGATCGGAATCGCAGCAGCACAAGGAGTGGGGCTTTCATCTATGTTTTACTGACAGGAAGGCTGGGATGAATTATTGAATTCTGTTCCGCTTGTTAATGATATGCGCCTTAGAGATAGGCGTATGCAGTGGGCAAAAGGGTCAGCAGACCCGACATTGGGTATATTGGATATACAAGTAGTCAAAAATAGTTATTTTGGGCAATTTTCCTAATCCGTTTTGGATTTTTTGAAGTTATAACACATATGTTTAATTTTCAAATGTTTTCAAGTGGTATCTCAAATTTTAGTAATTGTTTAAATATCATTAAATAATACCAACTTTTGTATTCACAAAAATAGGCCGGGTCTTTTAAGTATTTTGTTTTAATCTCAAGATTGTTACCGAGGATGATGAACCATCAATATCTTACTTTTTTTAATATTAGATTTAACTTTTATTATCTATTTACTTTTTTAAAAATTTAAGGAAAATTCTCAATGTTACACCCCGTAATATACTTTTTTAAATGCTACACTAGATACTTTTGACTTCTATTTACTATCATTCTACTATTATGTAATTTTATGATATATCCCTGTCGTCAATTCCCGTTAATCAACGTTATATAACCTTAAAAATAATATAAAAACATAATAAAAAATTCAATGGTAAGAATCGACTTTTTCAAATGATATACCAAATTGTTTTAACTTCCATTTAATAGATCGATGTCACTCCATATTATACCCTAACCGTCAACCTGCATTAATCAAACCTATATAACCTTGTAATCTATTATATATATATATATAAAATACAACAACAAGGGAGTTTGATGAGCAATTTAATTTATGAACTATTTTACTCTTATCTTTACTATATGTTTTTAGGGTTATTTTGGTCTTTTAACATTAATATATTTAGTACATATTAATGTCTAATATTCATTAATGTCTAATTATTAATTATGCACACATACATACACAAACTATGATTATTCTAAATATCCAACTATGATTATTCAAAGGATTCAACCATATTCATCCAATAAATTTAACTATGATAATTCGAAAAAAATATAGTATAAATATTGACCTCCCAAAAAGAAACATTTTAAAACCAAACTGAAATTGTTTTGAACTTGTGATTAAGTATGAGATGAACCAAATTAAGAAATTTTTACTTTAAGATCAGTTGAGGATCAAATAACTTTTGGATAACGTGATCAAATAACGTTTGGATAACGTGATTTGACAAGAAGGGTATAGCATGTAATGATATAATCATACAACGATGCTTCCGTCTTGATGATTAATAAAAAAATCTGAAACACCAAACTAAACGCAAATCAATCTATTCATTCAATTTAAATATAATAATTTTAATTCTTAAAATGTCCGATAAATCTATCTATTATATATATAATACAACAATAAGGGGGGTTTGATGAGCAATTTAATTCATGGACTATTTTACCCTTATCTTTACTATATGTTTTTAGGGTTATTTTGGTCTTTTAACATTAATATATTTAGTACATATTAATGTCTAATATTCATTAGTGTCTAATTATTAATTATGCACACATACATACATACACACACACATACATACATACATACATACATATACACATTTATGTTGTATAATCTATTAATTTTTCATTAATTTTAATCTATTTATTATTTTATAATTAATACGCATATTTATACATACATACATATATGTATATATATATATATATATATATATATATTTATGTGGATATATATAATAATATATGATAATATTAACTAACATGTACCATATCTCATTATACTATTATTTCGATCTACTGTAAATATTTATGAATTAAAAATTATAAAAAATATCACGTGAAAAAAAAATCTAATATAGGAGTATCAAACATGCATGTGCATTGTAATCATTCATAAGTTCAATACAACAATGTATATATAACTTCTGTCATACTTTAAGTATTATGTTTACATGACACAAAATAAATTCAAATCAATATAAAAAAAGGAACCTGAATCATACAAACTGGTATTAACATTAACAATCGTAAAACTCATCGATCACATCTTTAATACGCAAACGCATAAAATGATATAACAAATATCGAATTTCAGTATATATAAGAATAACACTTAAATTAGCTAGTACTGGATCATTAGTCTCACAACAGAAAATCAACGATCACATAACTCAATAATTATGCCACGTACGGATACATCATATACTTTAGGAAAAAACTAACAATTTATTCGTATTTAGAACATGCCCGTGCTTTGCACGGGCTAAAGAGCTAGTTAATATAGAAACACAAATAATTGCAGTTGAATACAATCTAATAGTCATATGAAAAAATGAAAAACTAATGCGAAAAAGATAGCAAAATTATTCTAAAAATCCAAATATGGTTATTCAATGGATTCAACCATATTCACCCAATGAATTTAACTATGATAATTTGAAAAAAATATAGTATAAATACTGACCTTCCAAAAAGAAACATTTTAAAACCAAACTAAAATTGTTTTGAACTTGTGATTAAGTATGAGATGAACCAAATTGAGAAAGTTTTACTTTAAGGTCAGTTGAGGATCAAATAACGTTTGGATAACGTGATTTGACAAGAAAGGTATAGCATGTAATGATATAATAATACAACGATGCTTCCGTCATGATGATTAATAAAAAAATCTGAAACACCAAACTAAACGCAAATCAATCTATTTGTTATAGGGAGAAATTGGTATAACAATATTTTGGAGGTTGCTGGATTTACGGAGCTAAACACGGATATAAAGCTAAAAAGATGAAGAATAAGGGTTAGGGTTTGTGTGTATAGATGTGGCTGAGCTTGATAGGTATTTTCAGGGGTGAACTGTTTCTCTCCCATATCAAGGTGCCTACGTAACCTATTTATAGGGATCAAGCCGTACGTAGTTCTTGGGCAGCAAGTTACCTAGACGGGTTAGGGTTTTAGAAGATAAGTCATGGCCCAAGCCCGTGTAAGGCTGATGTGGCAATGAGTCATTAATTCTATCCATGATCCATGCCTTATAGAAGGAAACCGATGGTCTCGCATGGTTAGAGTAGAGGTCTCTCAAGCGAGGTTAGAGAAGTAGAGTAGAGCCAAGCATGCGACCTCGAGGGGCCTGGCCATGCGAAGCAGTCCCAAATGCCCAATTACTCATATGACCGCGAGGGGCCTAGCTACGAGCCTTCTAGTAGAGAATGAGATAGCGATCTCGTTTAGCCTGTAGATGTGATAATAGCGTGAAGCGATCCTTGAGAGGGAGTGTCAGCGAAGCGATCCCTTAGACCGGATCATGAGCGAGGTGGCCCTGTAGTTGTGCCGGGCTGATTCTAATAGTGGATTTTAGTGACCCAATTGTCATCTTCTAGGCCCATAGCGAATTATGAACCGTTAATTTAGCTAATTAAATCATGATAATTATTATGCCAGATTTGGGCATAACAACTACCCCCCGAGTCCATGTTGTCATTGAAGATGCGATGTGGACTCAAAGAGAGGATGTATGAAACCGCGAGGCGAAGCCTTGGCCTTTTGTTGATATAGATATGACCGTTGGAGACGTCGCGACCCTAAAAATGTGAAGGGGTTTGACAGCTGTCGTGTCTCGAGATGTGTATTCAACGGTTGAGATCTTTACACGTGTCCCATGTCTTTCTCTCTCCTGATGACTATATATACTCCTGTCACTATCATTTCCTTTTTTCATTCTCACAAACACATTGTCGAAGTGCTGTCAGATTGCTCCCAGATCAAACAACGAAAATTTGAAGGCACCAGAATCAGCGACCCCAAAAGTTTTTCAGATTTCTTCAACGTTCTTCAAGAAAAAGTAAATCTTCATTCTTCCCTCATAATTAAATTATTGTTCTTCATTGTTGCATGATTAAATGGCTTTAATTGTACGCGATGCGATCCCTCACAACTGCAATCCCATACCTTCAATATTATTTAGCGATCCCATCGTCGCTTAGATAGGAATGCGATCCCGTAGTTATTGCCGCCTTTAGGAATGTTAGGAAGGTTTTTTCTCTTTTAGTTAGAATTGCGATCCCAACATTTCCCTCGTGAGCGATGTGTGAACACATAGAGCCCCTCTTATTTATTTCTTTTTTTTCTTCCTTTACTCCATTTGCTTTCTGTAAGGGCGCACACTTAATTCTTCACATTCTTTTCAGATGTCGAACGACGATAGCTCGAGGACTACTTCCCCCCTTCCCAATATTCTAATTAGTGAAGAGGCCGCTACTAATATCGCAAGGGCCACAAGTACTAGTGAGAGCTCATTCAAACTGTATTTCGACCCCTTGTGGTCAAATGAGGAGTATACCAGAGAGGTACCCCTAAAGAAATGGAGAACAAAACACCCTTCAAGCTCGTGAGACCAATCACTAGAAGTACTTCCAAGCCACAACGAGCCCCAAGTAATGACTGATGCCGAACGAGAGATAGAGGCATTGAAGAAGAAAGGAGATGAATTTAGCTCTCAAGCAGCACAAATCCTTGCCAGAATACCCCCTCGTCAAGCCATGTCACCCATCCACATAATCGACTCTCCAATAGATTCATTAGGCGATGCCTACTATGACGTTGAAGGAGGTGCAGACAATGAAGCTGACTCCGATGATACTGATTACGAGGAACCGTCTTCAGATGATGGTGGTCTTGACGAGGTGTCAAGAGTTGTAAATTTCAAGGACTATGACTACATTCTAGAGGCTTCACCAGAACCATATATACCAACCCCTCAACCATAGTTAGAGGTTATATACGTAGGGGGCCTCGCCCAGAAGACATCGAGCCTGGCTCGAAAGTAAAACTAGGCGAGCCTCGCACTTTGGCCTACCGAGACCTATCTTCGACTTTAAATGTGAAGACCATCACAGAAGGGGTCGATAAATTCCGTCCTGAAGGTAAAATTATTCTCCCCAAGAAGAAGATGTGATGCTACCGCTTCGATCATGAAGAGAATGGAGGTAGGGTCCCACGGATGGTGATAACGGTCCCTTTAATGAAAATTGGCGTCTCATCCCCTCTTCATCCATTCATACGGGACGTTTTCGAGGTCTACCACCTAGCCCCCATCCAGATCACCACTAATGGGGATAGATCCATGATTGCTCTTTATATCCTTTATCATAAACTCGGCTACCCCCCACTTGATGCAAGAACCATGGGCTATTTCTTGCAACTCAAGCGGTGTGGGGCCAAGGACTTTGGTTATGTCTATTTCTCCGTGTGGTCGTAGTTCAATAAGAAAAAACTTCTTCCTGGTGGGATAAGCAACGCGGGCTCGTGGAAAGAGCCCTTCTTCTATGTCCACGAGGTCCCCCGAGTCAAAACAAGTTTCAACTACCTTCCTGGTAAGCTATCGAGGCTGTAGTCCTTTGCCTTATTCTTCGTTCTATGTTTATAAACTAACAAATCCTTTGGCATCGCAGTCGGCCAAGTTCGCACTGTTCTGAGAGGTGAAGAGAAAAAACGAGCTGACGATGTGTTAATAAAGTCCACTAAGGAAGAGAGAAACATTAGGACTCTTCTTTCTTTAGATAAATTAATAGAATGCGGATTCCTCAAGGAGGGAATTGGTTTCTCTCCTGAAGCAGGGCCTACGAACGCGAGGTGGGCCTCGAAGAAAAGAAAGTTACGAGAAGAGGCCTCGTCTTCTTATGTTGAGATAACAGATGAAGAGGGTACTCTTATATAGCGATATGATCCCTCACACTTTTTGCATATTGCATCGCATTTCTTTTTCTCTATACATGCATAACCGTCATTTAACTTTTCATCTTGATTATCATACTTTCTGCCAGATTTATTGAACTGTTTTTAACTTGTTTTTTTTTACAGACATGTCAACTCGCAGTGGAAAGGGTCAAGCTCCCCCATTTCTACAGGGTGCCAAGAAGGGTACAACCTCAAAAATGGTCCCTGCCTTGAAAGTTCTTCCTCCTCCCATCAAGCCAACAGTTCTTAAACTCATCAACGATCCTCCATCTCAATCAAATCCTGCTGGGGATCAAGTTCAAAACTCCCCTGAACAGAGCCCTTTAAAGCGGGCGAAGAAGGATGGGCAATGTGACGCCCCCGACCCCGGTTTGATTTCCTCTGGAAAGAAACCGGTCCGAGGGTCCGCCAAAACTACATCACAACCTGCTTAACCTGCCAGTATATTTTTTTTTGTAAATTTCGGCACGAAGTATTCATAAATAATACTATCCACCTGTTTTTTTCAATTCAAAAATTCAACTCTATAACAAAAGTCTATTTCACCAAAAATTGTGCCACGCACATCGCATCTTAACTACTATCAACCATGAATTGTAATTTGTACAACTACAAACCAACTTTGTCCTGACTTACCTCGCATCAATAGACGACCAAAACCCACAACCAGCGCTTCAATCTTAAGTCAACCTACGACTTCAGTACGTGATGTACGACCGCTAAATCAAACACCAGCTCCGCTGGTCCATCACTTCTTTCAACTTTTCCACATATCCTTATAAAATCTTCGGTATCTCCTGTGATAATTTATAAAAATAGAAGAATGAGCTATAAAGCTCAGCAAGTATATTTTGTAGTGATCCACTGAAGTTTTATAAAAATATTTTCGTTTTGGAAACCATCATCACTACACAGTTTATATAAAAAAAATAACTCACACCGAAACCAGAGTCCTGCTAATATGTCAGCACAACATAGTTTATAGTAAAATATAAACTCACACCGAAATCCGAGTTCTGCCAAAGTATTCATCTTTTAAAAACTGAGTACTAATTTCGTAAACAATTTTATTCCACAATAATCCGAAACTCAACACAATATCACAATAAATCAAATCTTATAGCATTCTCACAATATTGCATATAAACAATTCACATCATTTCACAATTCACAGTTTATAATGAAAATATAAACTTCACAATTTACGTGAGGAAAAACTGGGCATTCTACACACGACAAGTTCATCAAGTTCTACTAGTGGGGGTCCCCGGCCTTTACTTCCTATTTCGGGAAGTTTACAAAGTTTCCATTTCTGGAAGTTCTACCAAATCTCCATTTCTGGAGGTTCTACCAAATCTCCATTTCTGGAGGTGACTCACTATCAATGTCAGCCTGCTCAGTTTTACTCAAATCACCTTTCGACATATACTAGTTAAAACAATTTAACGGGTATTCATAATATCATAAAAATCACACTTTAAACACTTCAATTTAAAAGGTATTATCCTTTCAAATTCATAAATCCACATTTCTACTTTTCTACTTGAAAAATATATTTCTTCTAAAATTCACAAATACACTTTTCTACTTTCCACTTTTCCAGTTCAAAATAAATATTTTACTGGAAATAAAATTCACATTTTTATATGAATAAACCAAAATACGCAGAGAATTTAAAACACACTAAATACGTTAACAAAAATATAACGCATTATTTTCAATTTATCACAGCAAGATATACTTACAACCACCGCTATCCAAGCAGTCCAACCATTCCTCATCCCACTTCTCTGAAACCTGAGCAAGCGTCACCAACTCTTCAATCACATATTCTCAAATAACTCTACTCATATTTTTACAAAGCAACTGTTCTTAAAATGATCAAATTGTATAACTCTTTTCATTTCTCTAATCACCTACTAAAATCAATCATACATTCTTAGGTCTAAGTGCATGTCATTCCTAAAGAAAATTGGACATGACCTCTTCGTAACATGGACCTTTCCCGGTGTAAAAACAGCTCAATCACCATCTCAATTCGTCACAAAAATTTACCAACACAACCCAATATCATTCCACTTCCAAACATCATTTATCTTATCATTTTCGACTATAACACCTTAGAAATTCTATAATAAAACATTAACCATCAATCCACTGCATACCAAACTTGGTAATCAGCTAAATAAGCTCATAACTAACAACTTTCATTTATAGACCTCCTTCAAATAAGGTATTTAACTTACTCAAAATTACCCCCCAAAACATGGTGACAAATCTGGAACTTTAAAATGCTATCGCACACCCTTTACTCAAATATTTTTAATAAATCCAAAAATGATCATTTAATTACAAAATTTTCCAGATTTTTCACTTCAATATTGACCAAGTCTACCATAAAAAGTTCAGAGCAAAATTCCTAATTTAACACCCAAAACCGAATGCTTAAATATACAACTTGACACAGAAATTTCTGCGCTGCGCAACCTTCACTAAAATGGGTATAATTCTTAACTCGTTTACTCTTTGGACGCAAGGTTTTCGCGTAAATAAACTAGACTCCAATTAGAAAAACTTTTATTAAGGGTTCACTGCCCATAACAGAGCACAACACATTCGAATTCTTCTTGCAAGAACAGGGCACTAGCTGTGTAAACAAAACCAACTGTTTTCATGTTTTTCATGCTTAAAACACATAAAACATCTACAAATTCAAAAACCCTAAATCAACTAATAAAACCCTAATTTATAATAAGCAACATACACCATAATTAAGCTTAAGAATCCAGTAATCATACCTTCCACAAGCTTAAAGACAAGTAGCAAGTTTCAATTTCACCATGATTTCACTTTTTCACCAAAATACTATTCATCATCTTCTTCCTTCTTCCAATCCACCAAAAACACAAGCCCATCCTCAATACAAGCTTTACCTACCATGTTTATGTGTTTAAACTTTGATCTCAAGTACTCATCAAGCAATTCCCAAGCTTTTTACTCTCGTTTTCTCTCTTCTTTCTTTCTTCACTCTCTTTTTCTCCCATTTTTCTCTCCTACCTCCATGAATCTCTCCGATATATCTCCATGTAAATCTCTTCTTCTATCTTCCGTGATGTTCCCTCTGAAATATCTCTACATCTCTCCCAATATTCAACAATCTCTCCCATATTTTCTCTCCTGCATTTTTTTTTGTTTTTTATCCCTCCATCTCTCCCTTTTTAATTAAACTCCCCAATTCAATAACTCAAAACCCTAATTTCCCCCCCAATTTCTATTTTCTCTCTCCCCGTTTCTGTTTTTCAGCGTGTGTTGTGTGTCTACATGGGCTTGGCCCAACTCTTATATGCTCACCACTAACCATTTATTTCGTCCAAATTAAAACACTACTTATTCGTTTTATCTCCTTTCTATTCCACTCGTAATTGTTTTATTAAAACAATTATTCCCCCAAATTTCCAAAATAATTAACTTAATAAAATAAAGTCGTCAAATCTCCAAAAGTCTCGTATTTTAAATAATTACGAGTCCACTTGAAATTTCCCGGAAAAATCCTAAAATTCATCCACCGTCAAATAATTAATATTTGACATCATAATTTAATCCTTAACCAATAAAATAAAATATTCCTCAAAATCCATAATTTATCGATTCGATCTCTAAATTCTTCATTATCTCCAAAACAGTTCAAAATTTAAGAATTTCAAGAAGGAGAGAAATGACTTCGAAAAGACCCTTCTGGAGATGAAGAAATCAAGCGAGGAAGCTGCCAAGAAGAAGGATGAGGAGATCGCGAAGCTGACCCGCGACCTGGACGCTGCGAAGGCTGAGTTAGCAACTGCTGAGGAGACATTCGTGGCCCAGGGTCAGGTCTCTTTCATGAAGGGGTTCATTCGAACGATCCCTGATTTTGATTGGGACCAGCTTGGGCCAGGAAATTCCGACTTCGCAGAAACTCTGAAAAAAATAGATCGCTGATGAGGATGCCGAAGAAGCCAGGTTGGATGAGGAAGCAAGGCTGGCAGAAGAGGCAAGAGTGGCCAAGGAGACCGCCAATGTCAATCAGGATCCACCTGCTTCTTAAATTTACTCTACAATTTGCTGAAGCTTTGAACTGGGGATGCGGGCACCCTTTGAATGCCTCGCAAGTGTAATATTAACTTTATTTGTTTCTCTTAACTTTGTTTGTTTCAAGAATTCTGGGATCGCAATGTGATCCGTTCGTTTTCCCTTGTTAATGTCAAGAATCCCCTTTTTGCTCATCATTTTCTTCAAGTAATTTGGCTTCGCAGTCGCTAGGCCTGACATTAATGTTGCTTTAGCTTTGGCTTTATTTTTCCTTGCTTTTTGAGATGTTGAGATATAACTTGTGTTCGCAGATGCGGAGTGTCTTGTTTGCTTTTTTAAATTTACATTCCTTTGATTGTTGTAGATAGTTTAAAATGTGATCAGCTACTTTGAGATGTTTTCAAGTGCGATTCCAGTATCGTTGAGATGGCTTGGTCCTTAAAATGTAAATGCTAATAGACAAGCAAGCAAATTCTGAATGCACGATAAAAAAGCAATTCATAAAGCAAACGAACTCATGTATTGATAAATGGGGGCGAGGCCCAATATTTGATAGATAGGGACGAGGCCCAAAAAATTGACAAGTAGGACGAGGCCCAACAATTGACAAGTAGGGATGAGGCCCAGCAGTCATTACATCATAAAGGGGAGGTGTCTATATGATCACTACCCCCCAGTACTTTGAATGAATTTATTCATGCTAAGTAGTAGTAGAAAGAGACTACCAGTGACGAGGCCTTTATTGATAGTATCTTCGCAAGTGTTCTGCATTCCAAGCTCGAGGTATGACCTTATCCTCCATGTCTGTGAGGTAATAGGTCCCTTCATTGATAACCGCATAAATTTTGTAGGGCCCTTCCTAATTAGCCCCAAAAACTCCATGAGTAGCGACCTTGGTGTTAGGCATCACCCTCCTTAGTACCAAGTTTCCCACACGAAGGTGTGGCACGCGAACTTTTCCATTGTAATACCTTGCGGTCCTTCATTGGTATGCTGCGAGCCTTAACTGGGCCTCGCTTCGCGTCTCCTCAATCATATCTAGATAGAGTCTGTGATTCACTTCGTTTGCTTCGGGATCATAGTGCTCCCTTCTGAACGAGCCTCAACCTACTTCAACAAGCACCATGGCCTCGCATCCATAGGTTAAAGAAAACGGGGTCTACCCAGTGGTGGACCTCGGGGTCGTGTTGTAGGACCACAAAACCTTTGGTAACTCCTCGGGTCAATCACCCTTGCTTTCTTCTAATTTGGCCTTTAGGGTATGTTTGATTATCTTGTTAATGGCCTCGGTTTGACTATTTGTTTGAGGATGGCTCACAGCAGAGAAACTTTTCTCGATCCTCAAATTTTCACAGAACTCCTTCATCTCCTTACTGTCAAATTGTTTCCCATACAATAGCTTTGTACACAAAATCCTTTAATTTTTTGGCCGTAATAGTAGCGAGGGGCTCAGCTTCGGCCCACTTGGTGAAGTAGTCTACGGCCACGACTGCATATTTGACTCCTCCCTTGGCTTTGGGGAGCTCCCCAATCAGATCAATACCCCACATAGCGAAGGGCCATAGGCTCATGAGCGAAGTGAGGTGGGTGACTGGAGCATTACTGTAGTTGGCGATCCTTTGACAGGCATCGCACTTCTTTGAAAATTCAAATGCATCCTTTTTAAGTGTAGGCCAATAATACCCTTGACGAAGGATTTTCTGGGCTAGCGAACTACCCCCCGAGTGATTGCCACATATTCCTTCATGTACCTCTCTCAAAACATAATTACACTCTTCACCGTCTATGCATCGCAAAAGCGGGGTGTTGAACCCTCTTCGATATAGGACCTCATCATAAATGACATAACGAGCAGCCTGATATTTGATCTTCCTCGCTTCTTTTTTGTCTTGTGGCAAAGAACCATTTTTCACATATTCCCATATCGGGGTCATCCAAGTCGATCCGGGGGTCGCTATTTCCATGATAAACTCCTCCGGTACGCTAGGCATTGTCTGAATTTCCAGTGGGATAATTCCAAGTATGGTGGCCTAGCGACGCGACCCCAATTTTGCTAGAGCATCTGCCCCTTGATTTTTTTCCCTTCTGATATGAACCACTTTAAACTTGTTAAACTTTTTAACCAATCTTTGTGCACATCGCAGATACAGCTCAATTTGCTCACCTCTAGCTTGCCACCCACTCCAGAGTTGATATGTTACCAGCATAGAATCACTGTAGGCTGTGAGGTTTTCCACTTTCATCTCCAATGCAAGTTTAAGACCTATAATGAGGGCTTCGTATTCTGCTACATTATTGGAGGCTTCAAAGGCAAAGTGCAGTGCACTTTTTATCTTACGACCCTTTGGAGTTACCAGCTCGATGCTAGCCCCGGCTCCTTCCTTGTTAGATGCCCCATCTACATATAGCTCCCACCACAAGGCTGAATTTTATTTTTTGGCCTCGCTAGCTGTTATTTCTGGAGCTGCTATGATAGTCCAGTCATCTCCCTCAGATTTGGGAGGAAACTCCAAAATAAAATCCGTAAGTGCTTGCCCTTTTATAGGGCCACGAGGCTTGAACTCAATGTCAAATTGACTAAGCTCCACTGTCCATTTTAGCAGTCTCCCTGAAGATTCAGGCTTGTGCATTACTTGTCTCAGTGGGTAGGCTGAGCGAACATCAATCTTGTGGGCCTGAAAATATGGCCTTAACTTTCACGAGGCCAAAATCAAAGCATAAGCAAGCTTCTCCATGTTGGTGTAGCGAGTTTCTGCATCTAACATTCTTTTGCTAATGTAATACACTGGATACTAACTTTTCTCCTCCTCACGTACCAGTACTGTGCTGATCGCGTGCTCAGACACGGCGAGGTAGATGATGAGGACCTCGCCATTAAGAGGTTTCGAAAGAAGGGATGGCGAGCCCAAATGTTCCTTTATCTTCTGGAAGGCCTCCTCGCACTGAGAGGTCCACTCAAAAATTTTCCCAACTTTCTTAATTGCCTTGAAGAACTCATGGCATTTGTCTGATGACTTTGAAACGAACCGATTAAGAGCCACGATCCTTCCTGTTAAACTCTGAACTTCTTTCACGCTTCTTGGGGATCACATGTAATGAACCCTAAGAACTTCCCATATTTGACCCCAAACACACACTTTTGGGGATTGAGCTTCATCCTATATTTCTCAAGATATTGAACATTTCAGCTAGGTGAGCGATGTGGTCCCCAGCTTCCTTGGATTTGACCAGCATGTCATCCACATACACCTCAATTGTTTTTCCGATCTGCTTTTCGAACATCATATTAACCACCCTTTGATAAGTTACCACAGCATTTAGGAGGCCGAAGGGCATCCCTATGTAACAATAGAGCCCTCTATCTGTGATGAACGAGGTATGTTCCTGATGAGGGCCATACATGGGTATTTGGTTGTACCCAGAATAAGCATCCATGAAAGAAAGAAGTGTGTGCCCCGCTGTTGCATCAACTAATTGATCGATCCTGGGTAAAGGAAAACTATCCTTAGGGCAATGTTTATTAAGATCAGTGAAGTCTACACAGGTTCTCCATTTTCCATTTGGCTTTTTAACGAGGACAGGGTTCGCAATCCAGTCAGGGTAGAATGATTCCCTAATGAGTCCTACCTCGAGGAGTCTATCCACTTCTTCTTTGAGAGCCTCGGCTCGTTCTCCACTTATGGGTCGTCTTTTATGTCTAACTCCTTTCTTGTTTGGATCCAAGTTTAGCCTATGACACATCACACTAGGATCGATCCCAACCATATCTTCATGAGACCAGGCAAACACGTCAAGGTTGGCCTTCAAAAAAGTGACAAACTTTTCCCTTAAGCCCGGATTGAGTTTCGACCTTATCTTCAACACATTAGAAGGATCCTGCACATCAACAAGGATAGGGATAGTATCTTCCGCTGCTCCTGCTCGCTCCACATGTTCTGGGATACGAGGATCAAGGTCTAGATTGTACTCGCGAGCCCGGCTTGATTCTTCCTCGCAGGTATTACTTTTTTCACTTTGAGGTGGAGCGATCCCATCCTCGGGCATTCGGGCTGCACTCACATGTCCATACTCCTTAACAATAGTTGTCTCTTGTGTGATTCCATTTGGTAGCTCTATTGGTGTGGAAGTTTCCTTGCGAACCCACTTTCCCTTTCGGGTTCGCACTGCAGCTTGTTCAGGGCTCTCTTCATTATCATTGTCAATAGCCTCTTCAACGATCCCTTCCTGGAGAACCATTATTGGCTGAGAAGTTTCCATCATCAAAGCCCCTGGTATTGGTTCTACTTGTATGCCCAAATTATCAAAATAACCATCAGGAAGCTCTTCAATAGATATTATATTGCACTCAGCTGAGTGTCGCGAAGCTGACTTGCGGACCATGTCATCCTCCTCGCATTCCATCATGTCTACCCCAGATTTATTCCCCCTTTCAGCTGTCTTGAGGGCTTTGTTATAACATTCACAGGACTTATATTGAATTCCCCTAACACACCCAACTCCTTGCGGGGTGGGAAATTTCATAGAAAAGTGATAGATGGAGGTGACCACCCGCATTTCTTTAAGAATAGGCCTTCCTACGATAGCATTATAGGCTGATGGCTGGTCCACCACCATAAAGTCCGCGACCTGTGTGGTGATGCAGGGCTCGTGTGGTGATGCAGGGCTCGTCCCCTAAAGTAATTGGGAGCCTGATGAGGCATTTTACATTAATTGAGGCTCCAGTGAACCCATAAAGATGTCCCACAGTAGGGATAAGGTCTCTGTCCACATACCCCATTTTTTGGTAGACCTCGTACGTCAGAATATTCACTGCACTCCCATTGTCAACCAGGATCCTGTAAACATTCTGCGATCCGATTCGAATTCGCACAACGAGGGCATCGGAATGGGGATGGTGAACCCACTTTGCATCTTCTTCAGTAAACATAATGTATGTAAGAACCCCAAATTTTGGATATAATTAAAACTTTTTAATTTGTACGGAGGTAATGGTGAATAGTGATTACAACTACGATGTAATGATTGAGATATTGAATGAATGGAATAAATTTGGATTCAAATGTTTATATGCCATGAAAAATACTATGGGTTGACAACTTAGGTAAGAATAATCTATCTCCTAGGGGAATAAGATATGGCAATTCCAAGCCGGAGAATATTCTCGTGTCATCCGGATCGAAAACGATTAGTCCAGTGGTTCCGTGAAAGGGTTAAGGAACGCCCGAGAAATAGCAAGGACATTGTCACAAATATAGGGAATAAAGGAAGAATATAGAATGAATAGTGTTTTGGTGGAAATGAGAATATTATGAGACGACACTATATAGAAGTATTCGGAACGGATTTCCGAGTTCGTATAGTGATCCAGGGGGAAAATAAGTGTATGTAAAAGCTGTCGGATTCTGAAAAATTGCACTTTTATTTTCTCCGAAAGTTCCCTGGACACTGATAGACTTAAGGATTTAACGAAGAGATTTAAGGAATTTGAATTCGAAAGTTAGTAAGAAAGATGGAGAATGATAGTATTAATATTAAGAAGATTTTCGGTAAACCCTAATTAGAAATCCGTGAGATATTCCTACGAACGATCAATCGAAACGAGTAATAAACGGACAAAGAAACAAGCAGAGAATCAAGATACATGCATGTAATGGTGGAAAATATCTAGCAAACCAAGTGATAACTCATGCAACTAGCATACTTAGCAAGGAAACTAGTACTTAGAAAGCAAACCATTTAGTTAGCTTATAACCATCCAAAACACAACACATGTCTTGCAAAAATACATCATCTAGTGCATCATCACTTTATTAAAGTAAAAAAAGATGAGATATTATCCAAGGCTCATCCACTTGATGCATAATTGAACAAAACAAACCAAGCAAAACACTTTTCTTCCATTCGAATTTTGCATAAATTTCAAGGGGGAAATCCCACTTCCAACCATAATTTGATCTTGTAATTTTTATGGTGAGTCCTATATTTCATAAAACTAATCTCCTAGAAATTTCAAGCCCAAATTCCTTTGTTTCCATTTTCAAAAAAATCAACAAAGATGAGGGTGAATAGTGTTCTTATGAACTAACCTTTGCTTTTTATGTTTCTTTTGATTGATCTAGCTAGCTTAAGGTCACATATGGATAGATCAAGGCTTGATAAGGCTATATCACTCTTTAAGGAAGGTAACAAGCTCTAAAAACCCTTGGTACCATTTTGAGATTTTATGAGTTTTATGGATGATTTAGTGTTAGTATGCTATGTTATGCTTAGATCTATATTATTAGTTGATTATGGTTGTTGTTTGGTTTGTGATCCATGAGATGGTTGAGATGAGATGTTGTTAGACTAGTCATGATGTTATCATGTGTTAGAATGGATGGGGTGTAGTCTTGATTGATTCACGGTGATGTGAAAACTTTGGAAATCGTGTAAACATAGCCGTCGTAATGTCCAATTTTCGATAATCTTTAAAAACCGTGCATTACAGTAGCATGAACTCACTGTCCAGTGTTGTATTTTGCCATGATGAGATAGATAATGTTCCAAGCTTCGTTTTGATATAAAGAACGTGTGAAATGGGCTTACGGTTTAGAATTTACGGCTGATTTACTAAAAGTAGTTCGAAACCGTAAACAAAAGTTCGTAACTGAAATTGAACCCTTGTAAAATACGTAAGTCAGTGGAGAATCTTGGTAATTAAATACTAGAGGTAAAAAGGAAGGTGTGATAGAAAACCTCATAGCAAACGGATCGTTTTCCAATTTTATGAAAATGTTCGAATCAAGGTTAAACGCGAACGAACCCCTTAAAAGTATAACTTTGGTTATAACTTAGAAAACGAACGATAAAACTTGAGGTATAATATCGGTTCATAATCGATCGACTTTAGAACTTATACGACTTAAGTATATACCGAGTGTGGGTATGATGACATTTCTTAATAATGAACGAATGTCGGATCATATCGGTGATAAAAAGAGTTACACTAAAAGGTGTATAACGAGATAATTCGAAAACGTGTTTCGATTCAAGTGAAGTTTATGCTTAGACTTTTAAAAGGTGTTAAGTGGTTAATCTCGAATGTTCTGATTTTTTATAAATCATCGAGCAGACCCAGGACAAGCTATCTCCACCCACACCTGAGTACCAGGCAAGTTTCCAATACCTTGGAACTGTTGTTGTGATAATATGTATATCTGTTGTTTCTGATACATATGCTATAGCATGCATGCCTATTGTCAAATTATATTATGATACCTGTTCCCTGAATTGATATAGGCTTATAGACTATATAAGAATTATCAGTTATAAGCCGGATTGTTTTGATAAGACCCTTAGCGAAGGGCATATGATATTCATTCTTAAATATAGACTAGGAGTCGGTATTTTGAGATATAGATAGTCGTGGAAACCCGGAGGGATTCCAACGACAGATTATTATTTATCTGAGGAATGTTATTATTAAACGTTATTTATAATCCATAAAGTATCAATTACTTGGAAATATTTCGAGGAATGTTATTCGAGTATTATCTCAGTCGAGAGATATTAAATGAATGTTAGTTTCGAATATTCATTTAGAGTTGATTATTTAATGAATATTATTTTGATATTCATTAGAATGTTATTTATTAAATGAATATTACTTTCGAATATTCATTCAAGGTTTTATGTACTTGATGAATATTATTTTAAAATATTCATTGGAAGTTCTATTTACTTAAGGAATATTATTTCGATTATTCCTTTAAAGTTTTGATTACTAAATGAATATTATTTGGATATTCTTTTAGAAGATTATTTATTAAATGAATATCATTTTCAAAATTTTCATTTAAGGTTTGACTTATTTATTGAATATTATTTTAAATATTTATTGGAGTTTAATTATTTAATGAATATTATTTCGAATATTCATTTAAGGAGGGATTTATTTAGTAAATAATTCCATATATTCATTCGAGGATTACTTACGAGTAATATTATTATATTATGAGCTAATAATATTCCGTAGTTATTATTGAGTAAATAAATATTCTTGGAATATTTATTTAATTCTTTTAAATTCTTTTTAAAATGATTTATATTATTCGGAGATTATCTTTCACCTCCAGATATTATGTAAAATATTTCGGAGTCTTTTTACGACTATTTTGTCAAGGAAAGGTTCCCAACTCTTTATTTTTCATTTAAATCTATCTTAAAAGGATTTAAATGCTCGCTCAAACTTCCATATTATAGGGGAACCTACTTGAGCAATGTTATTTATCTTGTTGATTTCCCGGTCATAATTTATCCTTTTCACTCGCAACTTGGTTGCACTACCTTCTCATTATTCGAGGGGTAAGATTGTTGGAACAAGTTGATATCCATTAACAAGCAAAAGCTTGGGAAATGTTGGTGAATTTTCCTTTCCAACTAGATACGGCTACTTTGTGGAGTCTTATCAACAAGTATTTCACTTGGGGAAGGGAGGACAAACTCTACGTTTCAATGCTGTGGATTTATCCGAACTAGGAGTCGTGTGTCAGAGGCCGAGTCGCACGGTCCATCACAAGGCCTAACCATTGGCCAGGGAGATTCTATTAACGGCAATCGACAAGTGGAGCCGTCAGTTCTTCCTTCTACCGGTAGTAAACTATATTGGGCTGTACCATCCCCGACTGATCATCAGGGAGTGGGACAGCTGGCGCGTGATAACTCCAGTATTGGTTCATCTCCCAAATTGGAAATTCCCTGCAACACGTATCGAAGAGACTTCTTTCACGTTGACGGTGTCTTCCGCAACACGTATCGAAGAGACTTCTTTCAGGTTGTAGGACTTCGAAAAATGTTAATAACTTGAATTGTAATATTTTCCTTGCAAGTTCCTCTTTATATGATAAATGATAATATCTTGCTTATTTTCGACATAGCAGATATTCCCACATATATTTACATTTTGAGTTACCTTGTAACTTCATCATTCATATTATACTGGCATCATTTCCGTAAATGCATGGCATATGGTTTGAAAGATACCTTTGAACTGTTATATATTATCGTTCAGTTAAATATTATTGTTGGTGGGCTATTACTCACCCTGGCTTTATTATTATATCACAACAACAGCTAGACCAGATGACTCGCACAAGGCGCACTCGACGCTGGCAAGGACGATGAGACTACCAGAGCCGAAGAGAAAGCTATTGGTAGGATAGGTTCATTCTTTCAGTACTAAATATATGGACTAGTATGACTTATGTAAATGGATGGCAAAGAGGATGTATTCATATTGTAACTCTTTTGGGTTGTAAGAACTCATAATGTGTTTAATAAAATTTGGTCGTTACTCTGATTTCATCTCTGGGACTATAACGGGTGAGTTTTATATTGTTGTGTTGGGTCATAAAGATGTAATCTATTGTATGTTGAAGTAAGTTCAAGTACTGTGGAAAGAATTAGAGACCGTAACGACCGGATCCTGGACCCCGGATCTGGGGGTGTTACAGAATTGGTATCAGAGCGTACGTTATAAACCCCAGATATGAGGCGATGTTAAAACAATAAATTCACTAAGATAATAAGAACTCTTGCCAAGTTCATAGTCGGACTACTTAATGTAGTGATGACATATAAAACCCTTATGGGAACTCTTAAGTATCATGATAGTAACTTAGCTCGATATCGTATCAATGAGTAAGGCGACAGACCTTGAGGCATACGAGCAGCAGCGCGATAATGCTTTATATGCTGAAGATCAGCGAGTAAATTCGATGGAGTACCCTACTGGAGACCCGGAAGAGGTTCCAGCAGATAAGGAAAATCCTGTTAGGATAAGGAGCTTACCCTCGAGGAATGAGGGCTGTAGCCAGAAAGACTGAGATGATTAAAGTATAGTGCTCAGAAAAGTGAGCATAAAGAACTAAGCTATTAGCAAGAGAACTGAAGATTCATGTTGGATTCGTGGACGGACTACTGGAGGTAGTACCAGCAAGTAAGACGGATTGGAAGAATTACTTGAGATCTTATACGGGAATAGATGAGAATCATTAGAGACTTTCATTTTAACAAAATGAGTTTTAGAGGGATGTATGATTATCAAAGGCATCGATATAAGATGAGGAGCAGAGTCCCTAGGAATAGTTGAGAAGAGGCAGTAAGTGCCATATCATTTGATAAATGAATAAGTATGAATATTGTCAGTAATAATTCGCCATGAGAAGGCAGATGTCATAGGTTGTAATTTATGGAACCAAATTGAGGTTAATGAGGTGGTTTTATTTAGGGAAATGTTCATTTTATGAATGAATCAGTTAGAAAGTAAAGACATTGGGAAGTGACAACATGATTGGATAAAGTTATATAAGGAAGTAGTAAGCAAGACAATGATCTCAGAACCTACCGGAAGATAGGACCAGTGAGCCAAGATGAACTCGTAATGAGACTACTATCAGAGACTGAGTAGGGTTATTTCAACTCAGTGAAATGATGAACCAGAAATGTTAGATGCATGTGATTCAGAAGAATATTAAATTCTTTCTTTGAATTATAATGGATCAAGTAATACGATCAGCAGTTAAAGAGAAAAATGTGAGAATATCTTCCTGGAGCTAAAAGATGAAATTGGTAATGACCAAGAGCTGGAATTGCTTAATGGGAAAAGGAGACTTTGTGCTTCCAACGACGCTTCGCATAAAGGATTAAGATGTGTGCTTGCACAGCACGACAAAGTACTTGCGGATGTGTTCGGACAGCACGGTTCACCAGGTTTGGATGGCCTTAGTAGTGCCAATTTTGTGGAACAACCAACTCCGACGGTAATGTTCCTTCTGAGACTAGTGGTTAGGTAGACTGACATTTGGTAATATTGAATATCAGGATGTATAAGTATCAGGACGTTGTGATAGGTTTCAGTTTGAAACTGTTGATTCCCTTCTAAGAAATGTATATAATTGGTTCCTCTCCAGAGGCCAAACTTCCAATCTAATGACGATTATTTCATTAATTATGACTGCTTATGGTTCTACCTGCTTGGAGGTTCATAGAACTATTCTTCAGGTTTCGAAACTGGTCTCTGATAAGTGGATTTTTTTATCCACTTGGAGCATTCCATATCGGCTTAAATTGATTGTCTTGGACTCAAGTTTGTTGTAGTTTTGATGTGTTTCGCCTACTTTTGCAGGTGTGCAAGAATATTGCTTAAGGATGGCATTTCCGTCGATTTTGGTGATTAATTCGAGCATAGTAATGATGAATCAACACTTGTTTAGGTATATCATGATGATTTGAAGGTTAAAGGATCGAAGACGGAAGTGAGTGCAAAAGAAATGAGAGCAAACGAAGAAAAATAAGCAATTTCAGCAACCGGCAGAATTTTGGATACTGGCAGCATGCAATGGATGCTGGCAGTGCCCAAATAGTTTCAGAACAGAATTTTGAATGCTGCCAGCGAGCAGAGGATGCTGGTAGCGCGCAAATAGTAAAAAAATCGTTGAAAAACTACAGTTTTGCCCTTTTTACGATTTTGGCCATATCTTGAGTTCTACAAGTCCGTTTTGGACGATCTTACTGTCCACGCGAAGATAACGAGATTCTCTATCATTCTCAAGTGGTTCAGAGGTCCAATTACGACTGGAACGGCCCAGAAATATTGAAGAAAAGTCAGCTACGAATTTTCCTTAAAAACAGAATCAGTTTAGGAAACATATTCTATTTTAATTCTGATTTGGTAGTTTCCTTGCTGGGCAAGACTTCTAGAGCCTATTTAAACACATCCTACCATTGTAATTTGTAACATCATTACATATCAATTACTTAGGCTTATTTGTATTTTTTTCATACTTTGTTTTTATCATGGTTTCATCAGATCCTATGATGACGAGAGGTTCGATTATGAACTAATCGTTGTCATGGGATTCTAACTGATTTATTTATGGAGCTTTAGTATTTTGATTGCTTTAAAGATCTGTGTGTGATGTATATCTGATATCCTCATATGGTTGTGCTTAATTGATAGATGCGTCGCGAACATCTAATTTGTTAATCTCTTGTGAAGTGAAAGTGGATCTTGAGATTTAGAACTTGCCATGCTAGCATAGGTTCATGATTGTTTATCAACATGATTCGTAGTATGAGATGAAAATACTTATATTGCCCTGTGTGATATTTATGGATAACTTGTTCTTCAACCGTTATGTTTTCAAATTCTATAGACATATAAGGTCTAAGCATAATTGGTGTCTATTCATCTTCTATCTCTTTTGTGGATGTATGTTTAGTTTGGTATACGTATGCTGACAGGTAGCGTGTACTTGTTTCGTGTTATCCGATCAGATATCATAACCATTGCATATAGTGATTAAAGGCGTAAGATCTAAGCGAAGTATTTAATGAAGTTAGGATCCCATGTTACTCTTGTAGAAGTAATTCGATTCCAATTCTAGTTAGTTAGTTAATTCTTAGTTGTTAATTTACTTCTTAGTTAGTTTAGTTAATTAAAACCCAAATTTGTTACTAGTCTAAGCAATTGAAATTGATCATACATTGTTGCTTGAGCATATTTATGTAGAAATAGCCAGTCTCTGTGGGAACGAATTTAACTTATCGAATATTACTTGTGACCACGTGCGCTTGCGTGATTTTGTGTAAATAAGTTTTTGGCGCCGCTGCCAGAGACTCGGTGTTATTTTGGTGTTTATGTGCTTGACATCAATGGAAGTTAAAATTATTTGACTTGGACACTTCTTTTCTTATCACTTTTCTTTTTTATTTGTTTCTTTTTGTTGGTTTCAAATGGCAGGCGAGGAGTTGCCATGGTGGGCATATTCGAGGACATCCATGCCTCAGCAATGTGAGCTATGTTCGGGCATTCATGAGACCTCACAATATTGTTACTACGAAGGAGTTGATCCATATATCACTTATGAGGAACAACCATATTTTCAATATCATCCTCAACAGTACCATTAAGATGTTCCAGATATGTCATATTTCTTTGGAAGTGAAGAGTTTCAACATCAGCAACCTACTCCTACTTTTCAGTCAGATGAGGTTGTTACTATGGAGGAGCTTAGGATGCTTGTAAAGAGTAGGGAGGAGTATATCAAATCTTTGGAGATTCTAGTTGCTCGAGCTGTGAGATCATTAGAACAAGAGAAACAACAATTCATACTAGATGCAATTCCAGAAAATAACGGTGACTTGGAGCAAGGTACTGCATGCATAATTGAGGAAGACAAATTCCAAGGTAAGGTGAGCATTCACAAGCCATATGAGGAATTTGATCAAGCTAGTGAGGTGGATGATTTGGAAAGGGCACAATTCGAGACAGACACTGATGAGCTGCACAAATTTCAAGAATTGGTATGTGCGTACCAAGAGGACACTGATGAGCTACGCAAATTACAAGAATTGGTATGTGCGTTCCAAAAGGCTGATGATCATGGGACAGATGCAGGTCTTCTACTTGTCTCAAAGTGTGAAGATGGAGGTAGCGCATTAGAGCCAATGGAGGAAGTTCTCTTTGAGAAACCAAAGGCTTCAGCAACTTACATTTACCCTCCTCCATTATATTCAAGCGAAGCCCGCGAGTGTGTTTTGTTCTACAAATTGACAGATTTTGGGTCAACAGATGAAGGCATTGGAATTGGACATAGTTGTTATACGAATAGGCCAAGCGAGGAGAAGGAGCAGAAAGTGTGCCGCCGTGATGACGATGAAGTCTCACGAAAAGAGGACCAAGCAAACTATTATCATCCTTAATGGAGGCTTGGAAGTAACGTCAAGCTAATGACGTTAAAGAAGCGCTTTTTGGGAGGCAACCCAAGCATTGTTGTATACTGGTATGTTTTCTACTTTCCCTCGTATTTACTTCCATTCAATGAGGACATTGAATATTTTAAGTTTGGGGGTGGTTTGGGGGATTAGTAGTTGTTATATTATGTGTTCATGTAGGATTTCATGTTTTGCATATTAGTAGTAGTAAATTATGCATTTATGTTCGTGTTATCTACGTTTGTTTCATATAGGACATTCTGTTTTTATGTCCGTATATCATGTGAGTTCATAGTAGTTTGCATTTGCACCCATGCTTGATAGGAATTTTGTGTTGTTGACGCTTTTGATTGAGAAGTGATATGCTTTGTTCTTGTACACACACATACACTAGTAAGTTGAAGCTAGTAGACTTATTGAATGTTGTGAGTAATTAGAAGGACATGAATATGTGCAAGTTGATTTAGTTTGCAATCTTTGAATACAAGTAGGTACATTAGAGAGATTTTTGCTTGGGATTGAGTATGTTTTTCCCGCCAAGTGAGCTTTTGAGCCATATTGCATTTGTTGCAATTTTATTCGTTTGCTTGAGTGTCCACGGATTGTTTGCATTGCTAGCAGTTGTTTGAGGTCTTTCTTGAAACGCATGACATTATTTGACGATTAAAATGATAAAGGCATTTAGGAATAACCACATATTTTCCCATATTACCACATGATATTTACATGATCAATTAGTTAACCCGTTGAGCTTAATCCTATTTTTTCGGTGACATACCACATTACTTGCCTAGATCTTTTTCTTGTATTGGCCTTACATTAAGTTGAACCTACATTGTCAAAGGCTAGTAGAGTACTTAAGGGAGTAATAAGGTGTGCAAGAAGGGGTTTATTGTTGGTCTTTCTTTTGGGGGAAATATTGAAAATTGGGTTTGTTTACTTGATAGTCGGCATGTGTAATAAAATCGTGGGATCATTGTTATTGTCTATATTATTGTTGCTTTAGCTCTCGAAAAAAAAAAAGAAAAAAAAAGGTTATATTATGAGAGCATATTTGTGTTATTGTGATCCTACTTTAGTCGACTAGTCGAGTGTTTTTGTTGGAAGAAAAATAGTAAAAGTATGTGGGGGGCAAAATAGGTGGTTGTGTATGATTTATTATAAGTTCCTACTAGCTTTTAACACTTCACCTGTTTTGGCTTATCTGACATACCATGTCCCTAGCCCCGTTACAACCAAAATAAAGACCTTTTGATTATCGTCATTGATGTATGTTGTGTTAAGAGTTAGATTGATACCAAATGTCAAGCATGCTTATGATTTTGTTGGAATTGAGTGATACACTTACCCTTGTTCTTGAGTGAATATTCTTTTGTGAGTGGATTGTGAGTGTTTGCTTGTTTTTGCGTATGAGATCCCGAGTTTTGTCTCAAAGATGTACTCTTGTAGGCTTAGCATGTTTACTAACTTATTCTTACACTTGACATGGACTTGTGAGAACTTATGCATGTTCATTGAGTAGACTATGTGAATACTTGCACTTTCGACACCAAGACATTGTATTTGCTTTGATTCTTAAGTTGATATGGCATGAGAGGATTTGAAGGTATGGTAGGATATTAGTACTAGATTAATTGCATTTTCATATTAGTTGCATTCATGCATTGCATTGTTATTGCATTAGGTTAGATGGATTTTGTGGGTACATTCGTTATAGGCCTTCACGAGACTTTACTCGTCCACTAGGGCTGCCTAGGGGTTTAAAGGGCTTGTTGCATATGCCAAATGCAACCGTAATCACCTATGGAAGTGGTACTAGTTAGTTGTATATAGTATGTTTGTTATGCTTGAGGATAAGCATCGGTTTAAGTTTGGGGGTATGATAAGTGGATTTTATATCCACTTGGAGCATTCCATATCGGCTTAAATTGATTGTCTTGGACTCAAGTTTGTTGTAGTTTTGATGTGTTTCGCCTACTTGTGCAGGTGTGCAAGAATATTGCTTAAGGATGGCATTTCCGTCGATTTTGGTGATGAATTCGAGCATAGGAATGATGAATCATGACTTGTTTGGGTATATCATGATGATTTGAAGGTTAAAAGATTGAAGACGGAAGTGAGTGCAAAAGAAATGAGAGCAAACGAAGAAAAATAAGCAATTTCAGCAACCGGCAGAATTTTGGATGCTGGCAGCATGCAATGGATGCTGGCAGCGCCCAAATAGTGTCAGAACAGAATTTTGAATGCTGCCAGCGAGCAGAGGATGCTGGCAGCGCGTAAATAGTAAAAAAAATTGCTGAAAAATTACAGTTTTGCCCTTTTTACGATTTTGGCCATATCTTGAGTTCTACATTCCGTTTTGGACGATCTTACTGTCCACGCGAAGATAACGAGATTCTCTATCATTCTAAAGTGGTTCAAAGGTCCAATTACGACTGGAACGACCCAGAAATATTGAAGAAAAGTCAGCTACGAATTTTCCTTAAAAACAGAATCAGTTTAGGAAACATATTCTATTTTAATTCTGATTTGGTAGTTTCCTTGCTGGGCAAGACTTCTAGAGCTTATTTAAACACATCCTACCATTGTAATTTGTAACATCATTACATATCAATTACTTAGGTTTTTTTGTATTTTTTTCATACTTTGTTTTTTTCATGGTTTAATCAGATCCCATGATGACGAGAGGTTCGATTATGAACTAATCGTTGTCATGGGATTCTAACTGATTTATTTATGGAGCTTTAGTATTTTGATTGCTTTAAAGATCTGTGTGTGATGTATATCTGATATCCTCGTATGGTTGTGCTTAATTGATAGATGCATCGCGAACATCTAATTTGTTAATCTCTTGTGAAGTGAAAGTGGATCTTGAGATTTAGAACTTGCCATGCTAGCATAGGTTCATGATTGTTTATCAACATGATTCGTATTATGAGATGAAAATACTTATATTGCCCTGTGTGATATTTATGGATAACTTGTTCTTCAACCGTTATGTTTTCAAATTCTATAGACATATAGGGTCTAAGCATAATTGGTGTCTATTCATCCTATCTCTTTTGTGGATGTATGTTTAGTTTGGTATACGTATGTTGACAGGTAGCGTGTACTTGTTTCGTGTTATCTGATCAGATATCATAACCATTGCATATAGTGATTAAAGGCGTAAGATCTAAGCGAAGTATTTAATGAAGTTAGGATCCCATGTTACTCTTGTAGAAGTAATTCGATTCCAATTCTAGTTAGTTAGTTAATTCTTAGTTGTTAATTTACTTCTTAGTTAGTTTAGTTAATTAAAACCCAAATTTGTTACTTGTCTAAGCAATTGAAATTGATCATACATTGTTGCTTGAGCATATTTACGTAGAAATAGCCAGTCTCTGTGGGAACGAACTTAACTTATCGAATATTACTTGTGACCACGTGCGCTTGCGTGATTTTGTGTAAACAGTCTCATTAATGTTACCAGTAGGTGGATAGATTGACCAAAATTTCCCTGATTCTGGAAAGAAATCTGTAGAATTTTGGCAAACTTTGTCTTTCTGATTATCGGAGAACATCATTGAAAAGAATGGAAACTGGAGCGAACCCTGTGGATTGGGTAAGGTTGTTGTCATATTGGTTAGTAGACGGACCCTGAGTATTATAATCGATGGTAGAGATAAAATGATGAAGTGAGATTGGACGAAAACAGGAAATGTAAGTAAGAAACCAGCCGGACTAAGAAACTCCGGGATTGACTTAAGTGAAAAGGCTGTTATGCCAGGAATGGTAAGCTTGCGTGGCACGCGGGATTGATAAGAATAGTTGAAAAGATAATAGTAGAGGAAAGGTGGCCGGAGACGGGCCGAGTAGTCGATTAAGACTTATATGAAGTAAAGTTTTGGAAAGGTAGAAAGGTATCAAAGAAGAAGACACTATACCGGCAATTGCTAGAAAAGTAATGCTAATTAGCCAACCCCTAAAATCATATATTTTTATTTTAGTGTGGTCAGTTGAGGCCAAGTCACAAAGGATTCTCAAGTGACTAGACCAGCAATGAAAGGACAAAGCATGGTTGCTTCTAAGTAAGCACCGACTACAAGGGCTTCTGATATAAAGGAAATATTAATGAGATCGTAGGAATCTTCTACTGAACCCTTTGCAACCCATGTTTGGATTGGGAATTTACTAGACTTTTTGGAATGGGGTCACCCGTACTAAAGTGATTCATGTGTATACGATTGTCCAAGATTACGAGTAAAAATGGAAGTATAATGACTTGAGATGTATGATGTTAGGGTATCATGAATACCATGAATATATTATGACTATGGAAAGTAAACAACGAAGGTTCATGAAGAGAGTATAGAAATGGTCAGAGATGGATCAGTATGCTGTAGAAATTTTGTCTAAGACAATTACCTTTGAGAAGAACGATAAGTACTAAGAGATTCACGTTGAACTCGACCAATATCTTCCAAAGCATCCTTGCTACCATTACCAAGTTCTGTAAGAAAGCAGATAGACATACGTTGTCTTTTGAAAGGTCAAATAGGCTGACAACTATCTGAAAGAAGAGGTTAGCATTAAGCCACCGACCGATTATCAAATGAAAATGATTAAAAAGAGACCCTTATTAAGGATACATGATCTGATTGCCAATTATAGGATGCCAGAATTCCTTGGCAGTTGAATTAAGGATAGGATATCCATAAATTAAGACAAACCCTGGGGAATGCACAAGGGATGGCATTAACCCTAATAAAGACATTGTGAATTCAAATGATATGAGTTGGATTTGCTAAGGTAACAATGACCTGTAAGGATTATTAAAAAGAGTTCTGGAAAGAACATAGATAGAATTATTAGAGTATTGATAAATGACGTTTTGTTATACCCTGTACCTAGAAAATACAGGAGGAATGATGAGGGCGACCTAATAAACCTTACAAGGAAAAAGTTAATATTCTGAGTTTCGAACTAGAAGTTTGGTAGAGAATGTAAGACACAATAACAATAGTGCCAGATGAGGCATGTATGAAACCATGATGAGGTATGGATGGAACCAAAGAAGGTTGAGATTATCCCAGAACAAGAAAGAACTAAGAGAACAAATATCCTAGGTATGATCGAGAGTAACTTTGATAAAGTTCCCACGGGAAGGTGGAAGCAATGACTTATGGAAAAAGACTGATAGATATATTTTCTCCTTCAGCGGAGCTTAAGGGATAATGCTTTCACCCAACAGTGATGAGAATGAGGTAGAAAAGTTTGATTTGGAATGTATCCAGAGAACATGGATTACAAGAAATTGTTAGTATCAGGAAAGGCCAATGAGGTGGCCGACAGTCTAAGTATAGAAGAATAATTACAAATGTTCATACCGAAGAAACAGAATGATTTTGGAAGGACCTTGAAGGTCATATTGGAGTGGAGGAATTTACATTCCTTCTGATGAATGTGCAAGAATCGACGGTAATAATAGTTTAAGTAAAGATTCGATTCTCGATATTGTCTTAAGCAAACTACACACCGTAGAAGGTCCCGTTTTGAGGCAAACCAGGACCATGATACAAAATTAACGAAGTAAACCGTTAAGTTTCCAGTCTTTTATGGAAGCTGCATGAGCGATAATTTCATCAACCTGACATAGCTGCGATGCTTGAAACTCTTCTGCAATTTTATCTACTTCATGTAATATCTACATCAAGTTCAGGAAGTATTCCTTATGGATAAGGAATGGTGATTACTTTGTCTCCCTAAGGGATTTGAAACCCATAGGGTTAGCTATTAATGCACTACGTAAACAACAAGCGATGGTGATTCTTCTAAGAAAGTAGATGACAACGTAAAGATAAAGAAAGTGCTGCTATTGATAAGCTAAATGGCATGTTGATGAATGACAAGCAAGTTGTGTTAGTGTACTTATGCGCAAACAAGATAGAGAATATGAGGTTGATGATTCATGATGCTAAACGTATTCCCGTAGAAAGAATTAATGAGACTTAGAGAGAAGGGCAGTTGAGCCCGAGACTTATTAGGCTACCCGAGAGTTTAAAAGTGTTCGGAAGGTGGCATTCGAGCAAGTTTTACCCCAAAACTTACAGCATGATCGTAACGTGTTTCATGTGGCAAGGCTACGCCAGTATAATGCAGATGCTCGATAGATGATAAGAGTACGAGCAGGTAGATATATGACCTGGTCTGACTTACGAAAGACAACCTTTGCAAAACCACGGGTAGAAAAGAACAAGTGATGAGAAACAAGGTTGGCAGGAGTGGATTATATTGGATCTAAGAAAAAGGGATCGGCCAGATTCAATTCGGAGGGTTTAAATTGGAATAATGTGATGATTATAGGGTAAAGGTGACGGGATACCAATAAGGAGGTGCTAAGTGCAAAAGATGTCTCAATAAAGGGATGAAGGTGGAAGTAAATAACAGAGGTAAATAAGAATCAGATAATAAGAAGGATGTGAGTGATAAAGAAAAGGCTGGGAAAGCAACTAGGGAATGTGAAGCAAGGAATGTTATGAATGGATTAATAAAAGGGTTTTCTAATGAATTCTCGGGATGACAACCTGATAGTGTTAATATTATAGATATGAAAAAGCTAGTAGCGTGACATGGAATGTCAGTAACAATGGTGTCAAGCGAGAAACTAAGATTTAACCTGAGAGGTTCAAAGATTTTCCAAAAGTAAGTGTGCTAAGGTTGAACCAGAGTATAGGTCCATAGAATAGTGGACAAAGCAGCAAGATATGTTGACACATGAGATTGCGAGCAAATAGTATTGGATATAATTATGATCAATTTCTTCCTTGATGAACCTCTATAGTTCAGAGGTAAATTTTGAGTATGATATTTTACAATCATGAAAACTTTCTATAATCCTTTAGAACTTTTTTCTTTTCTTCTCTCTTATTCATCTTCTTTATGAATTGAGAAGAACAACCCTTTAAGGAGGGGAGGTACTGCTACGTGACTATCTGTCTATGTGATAGAAGTCTAAGTGGAATACCATAACTTGTTTAATTGCTTGTCAAGTACTAAAGGCTGGCCCCCTTCTGTACTAGCTATGCAATATAACAAATGTTCAATTGATCATAGTGATCTCTCAATAAATCTTTCCACTTCTCTATATTGATCGAGATTGCGAAGATTAAAGCAATCAGGAAATGCACAGTGCGAGCGAGGTTACCTCCAAATTCGTAGCACGATAGTGATACCAAAGCCACTACGGATATCAATAAGAACAATAAGGATAAGAATGAGTAAGAGCATAACCCGAATAATGTGTTGTACAAAAAGTAGCAAAGTTGATGGAAAAAGGATAAAGTACGTATTGTAGCACCAGTAGATGTGCTGAGAAAGGGCAGAACGACTAAGAGTTGACCCGGAAGCTGAAAGGTGAAATGACAGATAAACGACTCTTGTTTTCTACCTGATTCCGGGACGGAATCCTTTTAAGGAGGGGAGACTGTAAGAACCCCAAATTTTGGATATAATTAAAACTTTTTATTTTGTACGGAGGTAATGGTGAATAGTGATTACGACTACGATGTAATGATTGAGATAATGAATGAAAGGAATAGATTTGGATTCAAATGTTTATATGCCATGAAGAATACTATGGGTTGACAACTTAGGTAAGAATAATCTATCTCCTAGGGGAATAAGATATGGCAATTCCAAGCCGGAGAATATTCTCGTGTCATCCGGATCGAAAACGATTAGTCTAGTGGTTCCGTGAAAGGGTTAAGGAACGCCCGAGAAATAGCAAGGACATTGTCACAAATATAGGGAATAAAGGAAGAATATAGAATGAATAGTGTTTTGGTGGAAATGAGAATATTATGAGACGACACTATATAGAAGTATTCGGAACGGATTTCCGAGTTCCTATTAGTGATCTAGGGGGAAAATAAGTATATGTAAAAGCTGTCGGATTCTGAAAAATCGCACTTTTATTTTCTCCGAGAGTTCCCTGGACATTGATAGACTTAAGGATTTAACGAAAGGATTTAAGGAATTTGAATTCGAAAGTTAGTAAGAAAGATGGAGTATGATAGTATTAATATTAAGAAGATTTCTGGTAAACCCTAATTAGAAATCCGTGAGATATTCCTACGAACGATCAATCGAAACGAGCAATAAACGGACAAAGAAACAAGCAGGGAATCAAGATACATGCATGTAGTGGTGGAAAATATCTAGCAAACCAAGTGATGACTCATGCAACTAGCGTACTTAGCAAGGAAACTAGTACATAGAAAGCAAACCATTTAGTTAGCTTATAACCATCCAAAACACAACACATGTCTTGCAAAAATACATCATCTAGTGCATCATCACTTTATTAAAGTAAAAAGAGATGAGATATTATCCAAGGCTCATCCACTTGATGCATAATTGAACAAAACAAACCAAGCAAAACACTTCTCTTCCTTTTTTTTCTTCCATTCGAATTTTGCATAAATTCCAAAGGGGAAATCCCACTTCCAACCATCATTTGATCTTGTAATTTTTATGGTGAGTCCTATATTTCATAAAACTAATCTTCTAGAAATTTCAAGCCCAAATTCCTTTGTTTCCATTTTCAAAAAAATCAACAAAGATGAGGGTGAATAGTGTTCTTATGAACTAACCTTTGATTTTTATGTTTCTTTTGATTGATCTAGCTAGCTTAAGGTCACATAAGGATAGATCAAGGCTTGATAAGGCTATATCACTCTCTAAGGAAGGTAACAAGATCCAAAAACCCTTTGTACCATTTTGAGATTTTATGAGTTTTATGGATGATTTAGTGTTAGTATGCTATGTTATGCTTAGATCTATATTATTAGTTGATTATGGTTGTTGTTTGGATTGTGATCCATGAGATGGTTGAGATGAGATGTTGTTAGACTAGTCATGATGTTATCATGTGTTAGAATGGATGGGGTGTAGTGCTTGATTGATTCACGGTGATGTGAAAACTTTGGAAATCGTGTAAACATAGCCGTCGTAATGTCCAATTTTCGATAATCTTTAAAACCCGTGCATCACAGTAGCATGAGCTCACTGTCCAGTGTTTTTATTTTGCCATGATGATATAGATAATGTTCCAAGCTTTGTTTTGATATAAAGAACGTGTGAAATGGGCTTACGGTTTAGAATTTACGGCCGATTTACTAAAAGTAGTTCGAAACCGTAAACAAAAGTTCGTAACTGAAATTGAACCCTCGTAAAATATGTAAGTCAGTGGCGACTCTTGGTAATTAAATACTAGAGGTAAAAAGGAAGGTGTGAGAGAAAACCTCATAGCAAACGGATCGTTTTCCAATTTTATAAAAATGTTCGAATCAAGGTTAAACGCGAATGAACCCCTTAAAAGTATAACTTTTGTTATAACTTAGAAAACGAACGATAAAACTCGAGGTATAATCTCGGTTCATAATCGATCGACTTTAGAACTTATACGACTTAAGTATATACCGAGTGTGGGTATGATGACATTTCTTAATAATGAACGAATGTCGGATCATATCGGTGATAAAAAGAGTTACACTAAAAGGTGTATAACGAGATAATTCGAAAACGTGTTTCGATTCAAGTGAAGTTTATACTTAGACTTTTAAAAGGTGTTAAGTGGTTAATCTCGAATGTTCTGATTCTTTATAGATCATCGAGCAGACCCAGGACACGCTATCTCCACCCACACCTGAGTACCAGGCAAGTTTCCAATACCTTGGAACTATTGTTGTGATAATATGTATATCTGTTGTTTCTGATACATATGCCATAGCATGCATGCCTATTGTCAAATTATATTATGATACTTGTTCCCTGAATTGATATAGGCTTATAGACTAGATACGAATTATCAGTTATAAGCCGGATTGTTTTGATAAGACCCTTAGCGAAGGGCATATGATATTCATTCTTAAATATAGACCGGGAGTCGGTATTTTGAGATATAGATAGTCGTGGAAACCCGAAGGGATTCCAACGACATATTATTATTTATCTGAGGAATGTTATTATTAAACGTTATTTATATTCCAAAAAGTATCAATTACTTGGAAATATTTTGAGGAATGTTATTCGAGTATTATCTCAGTCGAGAGATATTAAATGAATGTTAGTTTCGAATATTCATTTAGAGTTGATTATTTAATGAATATTATTTTGATATTCATTAGAATGTTATTTATTAAATGAATATTACTTTCGAATATTCATTTAAAGTTTTATGTACTTGATGAATATTATTTTAAAATATTCATTGGAAGTTCTATTTACTTAAGGAATATTATTTCGATTATTCCTTTAAAGTTTTGATTACTAAATGAATATTATTTGGATATTCTTTTAGAAGATTATTTATTAAATGAATATCATTTTCAAAATTTTCATTTAAGGTTTGACTTATTTATTGAATATTATTTTAAATATTTATTGGAGTTTAATTATTTAATGAATATTATTTCAAATATTCATTTAAGGAGGGATTTATTTAGTAAATAATTCCATATATTCATTCGAGGATTACTTACGAGCAATATTATGAGCTAATAATATTCCGTAGTTATTATTGAGTAAATAAATATTCTTGGAATATTTATTTAATTCTTTTAAATTCTTTTTAAAATGATTTATATTATTCGGAGATTATCTTTCACTTCCAGATATTATGTAAAATATTTCGGAGTCTTTTTACGACTATTTTGTCAAGGAAAGGTTCCCAACTCTTTATTTTTCATTTAAATCTATCTTAAAAGGATTTAAATGCTCGCTCAAACTTCCATATTATAGGGGAACCTACTTGAGCAATGTTATTTATCTTGTTGATTTCCCGGTCATAATTTATCCTTTTCACTCGCAACTTGGTTGCACTACCTTCTCATCATTCGAGGGGTAAGATTGTTGGAACAAGTTGATATCCATTAACTAGCAAAATCTTGGGAAATGTTGGTGAATTTTCCTTTCCAACTAGATACGGCTACTTTGTGGAGTCTTATCAACAAGTATTTCACTTGGGGAAGGGAGGACAAACTCTATGTTTCAATGCTGTGGATTTATCCGAACTAGGAGTCGCGTGTCAGAGGCCGAGTCGCGAGGTCCATCACAAGGCCTAACCATTGGCCAGGGAGATTCTATTAAAGGCAATCGACAAGTGGAGCCGTCAGTTCTTCCTTCTACCGGTAGTAAACTATATTGGGCTGTACCATCCCCGACTGATCATTAGGGAGTGGGACAGCTGGCGCGTGATAACTCCAGTATTGGTTCATCTCCCAAATTGGGAATTCCCTGCAACACGTATCGAAGAGACTTCTTTCAGGTTGACGGTGTCTTCCGCAACACGTATCGAAGAGACTTCTTTCAGGTTGTAAGACTTCGAAAAATGTTAATAACTGGAATTGCAATATTTTCCTTGCAAGTTACTCTTTATATGATAAATGATAATATCTTGCTTATTTTTGACATAGCAGATATTCCCACATATATTTACATTTTAAGTTACCTTGTAACTTCATCGTTCATATTATACTGGCATCATTTCCGTAAATGCATGGCATATGGTTTGAAAGATACCTTTGAACTGTTATATATTATCGTTCAGTTAAATATTATTGTTGGTGGGCTATTGCTCACCCTGGCTTTATTATTATATCATAACTACAGCTAGACCAGATGACTCGCACAAGGCGCACTCGACGCTGGCAAGGACGATGAGACTACCAGAGCCGAAGAGAAAGCTATTAGTAGGATAGGTTCATTCTTTCAGTACTAAATATATGGACTAGTATGACTTATGTATATGGATGGCAAAGAGTATGTATTCATATTGTAACTCTTTTGGGTTGTAAGAACTCATAATGTGTTTAATAAAATTTGGTCGTTACTCTGATTTCATCTCTGGGACTATAACGGGTGAGTTTTATATTGTTGTGTTGGGTCATAAAGATGTAATTTATTGTATGTTGAAGTAAGTTCAAGTACTGTGGATAGAATTAGAGACCGTAACGACCGGATCCCGGACCCCGGATCTGGGGGTGTTACAATGTTTGTATCCTCCCCCTTAAAGAGCTTCGGGGGTCGCTCCTGTAGGTGATGAACATTAGTGAGGGGTCGCTCTTTATCCTCACGAGCATAGCTCTCTCTGGCCTTGTTGTTGTCTCCCCCGATATGGGGTCCTCCAATAATTACATGAATGCTTCCACCTCGCGTTTCCCTTTCTTTGTGGGGCTCTTCATTTTGTCTAGGTGGTGGAACATCATTGTAACCGATACCTGACTTCGCATTATGTTTCTTCACTTCGCGAACTGCCCATTCCGTCAACTTTCCATCTCGAATTAATTGATCTACTTGCTGATTGAGCTGCTAGAAATTCGTTGTATCATGCCCTGTTTGTTCATGGAAGGCACAATATTTGCTAGTGTCGGCAGTTCCTTTTGGACCCATTTGTGTAGGTCTCTTGAATACCCCTTTGTTCACATTGACAGCATAGATGTGATCAATTGGGGCGACCAGAGGGATAAATTTGTCTTCACTCCTTTCAGGGCGAGCTCGAGGAGGGGATCGCCTTAGTGGATCGCGTTCTCTTCTCTTTGGGCTAGGGCTTTGATCCCTTCTTCACCTTGGACTCCGAGAATCCTTCCTTTTCACTCCCCTACTTCGACTTCCACTGCTGCCCCTTTCACTATTCTTCTTGAGATCAGCAAGTGATTTTTCAACATGTTTAAAAGGCTCAGCGACCTTGTGCAACTTTGAAAGTGTGCTAGGGGTTTGCTCTTGCAGTTTCTTCCAGAATTCAGTCCCTTCCCTCACTCCAGCAATAAGGAAATTTTTCACAGCCTCATCATTTGCACCTCGCATGCGAGGCACTTCAGCATTGAATCTCTTGAAATAGTCATGAAGAGTTTCTCCTTCCTTCTGTTTTATGTTCGCCAACGTAGATACCGGGGGTGCATAGAGCATTGAAGATTGGAACTGTTTGATAAGATATCTACAAATTGTTCCCAGGAATCGACAATAACCAGTGCTCCTAGCTTCGAAAACCACTGCTGAGCACTTCCCCTTAGCGAGGCTGCGAACAACCTACACCTCGCAAGCTGCGACACCTGGTATACATCTATTTCATTGTTGAGTCGAATCACGAACTCAGCTGGATCGGTATCTCCATTATAGGTCATATCTGAATGATGCCCTCGAAACACTACAGGAAGTGGAGCAGTTCGAATTTCGTGGGTAAAGGGTGAAGAAGAGCCCATGGTACTAAAGATCCCTTTTTCATTGTTCATCGCATCCAAGGCCCTTTTCAATTCTTCCAGTTTATAGTCTCCCACTTTGGCCTCCTTGTCCCCCTCCTTTTTATCTCCAGTACTTCCATGGTGTGACTGAGTCTTTTTTGGGACGCTAGACTCCTCCTGGTCATTCCTGCGATCCTTCTTTTTTCGATCCTCTTCATGGTGTTGGGATCGTTCTCGATCTTGATGAGATGGGGGTCTGTCATCGCGATGATATGACCGCTCGCGATCTCGATGAGGAGACAATGGTCGATGAGGGCCTTTGCTTTTATTCTTAGATTCTTCATTCTGAGGTGCACTAATCTTTTCCAATTTGAGACGGAGGTCGTGTTCAGTTAGCTTCTTTCCGAGATGGTCAAAAACACTAACCGATCTCCCCTCAGATGAAGCGACCTTGTCATGCGATCCTCCTTTCTTCTCGAGCGAATACTCCTCCTCATTCCAGTCAGGGTTCGTTTGATCTGTTAGAACATCCTCGAAATCATTAATAAGTTTCTTGACAGGGACTTTGCTTCCTTCCCCTTGATATGTTCGATCACCTGTCCTTGCATTCCTCTTCGATCCTCTAGAACTATAACGCTTCTCCACTTTTGCAATCATATCATGTACAGCTGTCACTTGGTCACCGAGGCCTTTTAGAAAAGACATAACCTCGCTGGTCAACGCCACCTTCTGGACTGGGGGTGTTTGCTCCTCTTTATACCCAGTCTTAGAGTTGTCCTTGGACACCTCGTCTTCTGAGGGGTCCCTCGTCAGGGGATCATCCCTGTTAACCCTATGCGACCTAGGAGTCTCTCCATCATTCTTCTTTTTGTGTGATTTAGTCATCGCTTCTCCCAATTCAATGACTAGCCCCTCCTTCTAGCGCCAAATGTTATAGGGAGAAATTGGTATAACAATATTTTGGAGGTTGCTGGATTTACGGAGCTAAATACGGATATAAAGCTAAGAAGATGAAGAACAAGGGTTAGGGTTTATGTGTATAGATGTGGCTGAGCTTGATAGGTGTTTCAAGGTGCCTACGTACCCTATTTATAGGGATCAAGCCGTACACAGTTCTTGGGCAGCAAGTTACCTAGACGGGCTAGGGTTTTAGAAGATAAGTTATAACGCCTTAGAAATTTTGGTATTTATAATTAATTATTTAATATTAAATGTGAATTATGTGTCATGAATATATTGTGAGTTTAAATATTAAGTGGTTGTGTTGTTTTGAAATGGTTATGTGACGTGTTTATGTGACTTAGTTGATTATAGTGAGACTATTATGTGAATATGAATGATTATGTCTATATGTATTGTATATGTAAGCATTATAGGACGCGCATGGGTAGAATAGAGCAAACGATAAGTTTTGCTTGAGTTAATACTGAAATCGTATCTGACCTTATAAAGGTTCGAGTAGGAGACTTGGCTAAGAACAGAGTGGGTAAACGGAAAGCCGAACAGAGGAATAATTATCAAGTCAGCGGGTGAATTGATGTGAAAGTGGCGAGTTACGAAGTAAAGACTGATGTGGGATTGAGTTGAGGATCAATGTTAGGATCGAGGACTTCATGAATCGAGGCAAGTGTTATTGCTCTTCACTTATTGTTCAAGTGATGCAATTTCACTCTTTTTGCATGTAGAATGATTCGTTTAAGTTGTGTCTAGAAAATGAAATACCTATTCGATTAGTGTGCAAATGCTGTTTTCTTCCACTATAGTTCAAGTGTGAACTTTCAAATGATTTCACAAACAACCTTTTTCTTCAAAAATATTTCAATCATCGTACGTTATTGGATTCCCCAGTGGAAGGCCAATTCTTTTATTTTCTTTGAAAATGTTTAAAGAATTTTCCAAATAAAGAACAATCCTAGACTTTAAACCCTTATGAAAATCTGCCAGCGTAATCCTTGATTTCCAATATATTATCACCAACGGATTTCCCTTTTAAAAATGTTTTCCCTAAACGGAACCGCTATTACTCACACTGAAATTAATTTACAAATAATTGTTTTAATCTACTTTATTCACCTATGTGGACTCAAACCATTCAACGTGTCGTAAAATTTTGTTCAGCGCACTAAGCTTGGTTAAACCCCTGCTCCAAATTAGAATTTTACTTGTTGATAACCTCGTTGCACTTTATATCTTTTATTGTTGCCAAATTCGAATCTCTCTTTAATCAAGTTATTGATGTTATGTCTCCAATTACTTATATCTATCTTGTCGATATGAATTCAAAGTATTGTTCTCTATATTCTCCACCCCACTTATTACCGAACTTGTCGATATTTATTAAAGATCTTGACTAGTTAGTTATTTCCCTATATCGTATCAAATTTGTCGATACTAGCAGATATTTTGCTTCCTCATTAACTCTTAATCAAGAGTTGTTATTCTGGACGTGAATTCCAGTTGTTTGGTTGAAAAAGGGTGTCGATAGTTCCGATACCTACTGTGATGGATATAGAATTGGAATTTTTTTTTTAAAGTGGCCCTTGGGGCGTAAAACCCTTCGGGGTAGGACCTTATTATGGTTAGAAGTTAAGGCCAATGTGAGCCATGGATCCAATTAAGGACATTGCTGTGCGCGTTTGTCCTAGGACATTGTTGTGTGCGTTTGTCCGGGGTTAGTGCTGACTGATCAGCAGCCTAACCTTGATGTTTTTTTTAAATAAATAAAAATTCCAATTCTAATCTGTACTCTGAGACTGTGATGTCTAATTCTTGACTCCTTGGAGGTCAGCTTTGATAAAATTTTGATATCAGAACTTTTATCAGTTCTAGTTTCAGTTGCTCTTTATTAATGATGAATTGTTGGCCCTCGTGGCAATCTAAAAGTTGATCTCACTGAGTCTTTCAAATAATGAGATGAAACTTCTTTTGTTTATCAGAATTGTCAACGTTTATTTTAAAAATTGGTATCACTATTGCACTTGCTGAGCATTGTTGGCTCACTCTTGCTTGTTTGTTTTCTTCAGCTAATAGAGGAGATTAGTGAACCTAGTAATGGTCAAGGGGTTTTGCTTTCCAGCAGCGAGAGGAGACGATCGGGTTACGGATTCTCATCGGTTAGTGGTTGGGAATTGGTCAAGGTTGGATATTTAGTTAGACAGTGATTTTGTACATTCATAAAGTTGTATAATATTCTTTTATTCTGAGGTTGGATTGTAATAGTGATTTGGCAGTTGTTTCATACCATAACCTGTATGCGATCTTGGTTCAGGGGTTTTTATTATTATATGTTGTTTATATCCAGGGTTGTATATTATTGTTTGTGGTTAGTGGCCCCAGATCTGTACCCCGGATTTTGGGATGTTACAAGTTGGTATCAGAGCTGTCAGGTTTTGGTCACTGAAACAAGCCTGGACTAGGTATATGATAGATGTAGGATAGGATTAGAACAGCCTGTAGCAATTCAGGATAGAATGGATAGGAAGCTAAGGAATAAGACAGTTAAGTTGGTAAAGGTTTTGTGGAGGATCCCAAGAGTTGAAGAATCAACTTGGGAACTTGAGAGCGAGATGCTAGAGAAATATCCTCATCTATTTACTTAGGTAAGATTCTGGGGACAGAATCCTATTAAGGGGGGAAGGATATAACGCCTTAGAAATTTTGGTATTTATAATTAATTATTTAATATTAAATGTGAGTTATTTGTCGTGAATATATTGTGAGTATAAATATTAAATGTTTGTGTTGTTTTGAAATGGTTATGTGACGTGTTTATGTGACTTAGTTGATTATAGTGAGACTATTATGTGAATATGGATGATTATGTCTATATGTATTGTATATGTAAGCATTATAGGACGCGCATGGGTAGAATAGAGCAAACGATAAGTTTTGCTTGAGTTAATACTGAAATAGTATCTGACCTTGTAAAGGTTCGAGTAGGAGACTTGGCTAAGAACAGAGCGGGTAAACGGAAAGCCGAACAGAGGAATAATTATCAAGTCAGCGGGTGAATTGATGTGAAAGTGGCGAGTTACGAAGTAAAGACTGATGTGAGATTGAGTTGAGGATCAATGTTAGGATCGAGGACTTCATGAATCGAGGCAAGTGTTATTGCTCTTCAATTATTGTTCAAGTGATGCAATTTCGTTCTTTTTGCATGTAGAATGATTCGTTTAAGTTGTGTCTAGAAAATGAAATACTTATTCGATTAGTGTGCAAATGCTGTTTTCTTCCAATATAGTTCAAGTGTGAACTTTCAAATGATTTCACAAACAACCTTTTTCTTCAAAAATATTTTAATCATCGTACGTTATTGGATTCCCCAGTGGAAGGCCAATTCTTTTATTTTCTTTTTTAAATGTTTAAAGAATTTTCCAAATAAAGAACAATCCTAGACTTTAAACCCTTATGAAAATCTGCCAGCGTAATCCTTGATTTCCAATATATTATCACCAACGGATTTCCCTTTTAAAAATGTTTTCCCTAAACGGAACCGCTATTACTCACCCTGAAATTTATTTACAAATAATTGTTTTAATCTACTTTATTCACCTATGTGGACTCAAACCATTCAACGTGTCGTAAAATTTTGTTAAGCGCACTAAGCTTGGTTAAACCCCTTCTCCAACTTAGAATTTTACTTGTTGATAACCTTGTTGCACTTTATATCTTTTATTGTTGCCAAATTCGAATCTCTCTTTAATCAAGTTATTGATGTTAAGTCTCCAATTACTTATATCTATCTTGTCGATATGAATTCAAAGTATTGTTCTCTATATTCTCCACCCCACTTATTACCGAACTTGTCGGTATTTATTAAAGATCTTGACTGGTTAGTTATTTCCCTGTATCGTATCAAATTTGTCGATACTAGCAGATATTTTGCTTCCTCATTAACTCTCAATCATGAGTTGTTATTCTGGACGTGAGTTCAAGTTGTTTGGTTGAAAAGGGTATCGATAGTCCCGATACCTACTGTGATGGATATAGAATTGGAAATGTTTTTTTAAAGTGGCCCTTGGGGCGTAAACCCCTTCGGGGTGGGACCTTATTATGGTCAGAAGTTAAGGCCAATGTGAGCCATGGATCCAATTAAGGACATTGCTGTGCGCGTTTGTCCTAGGACATTGCTGTGTGCGTTTGTCCGAGGTTAGTGCTGACTGATCAGCAGCCTAACCTTGATTTTTTTTTAAATAAATAAAAATTCCAATTATAATCTGTACTCTGAGACTGTGATGTCTAATTCTTGACTCCTTGGAGGTCAGCTTTGATAAAATTTTGATATCAGAACTTTTATCAGTTCTAGTTTCAGTTGCTCTTTATTAATGATGAATTGTTGGCCCTCGTGGCAAGCTAAAAGTTGATCTCACTGAGTCTTTCAAATAATGAGATGAAACTCCTTTTATTTATCAGAATTGTCAACGTTTATTTTAAAAATTGCTATCACTATTGCACTTGTTGAGCATTGTTGGCTCACTCTTGCTTGTTTGTTTTCTTCAGCTAATAGAGGAGATTAGTGAACCTAGTAATGGTCAAGGGGTATTGCTTTCCAGCAGCGAGAGGAGATGATCGGGTTACGGATTCTCATCGGTTAGTGGTTGGGAATTGGTCAAGGTTGGATATATAGTTAGACAGTGATTTTGTACATTCATAAAGTTGTATAATATTCTTTTATTCTGAGGTTGGATTGTAATAATGATTTGGCAGTTGTTTCATACCATAACCTGTATGCGATCTTGGTTCAGGGGTTTTTATTGTTATATGTTGTTTATATCCAGGGTTGTATATTATTGTTTGTGGTTAGTGGCCCCAGATCTGTACCCCGGATTTTGGGATGTTACAAGTTGGTATCAGAGCTGTCAGGTTTTGGTCACTGAAACAAGCCAGGACTAGGTATATGATAGGTGTAGGATAGGATTAGAACAGCCTGTAGCAATTCAGGATAGAATGGATAGGAAGCTAAGGAATAAGACAGTTAAGTTGGTAAAGGTTTTGTGGAGGAACCCAAGAGTTGAAGAATCAACTTGGGAACTTGAGAGCGAGATATAAGAGAAATATCCTCATCTATTTACTTAGGTAAGATTCTGGGGACAGAATCCTATTAAGGGGGGGGGAAGGATATAACGCCTTAGAAATTTTCGTATTTATAATTAATTATTTAATATTAAATGTGATTTATGTGTTGTGAATATATCGTGAGTTTAAATATTAAGTGTTTGTGTTGTTTTGAAATGGTTATGTGACGTGTTTATGTGACTTAGTTGATTATAGTGAGACTATTATGTGAATATGAATGATTATGTCTATATGTATTGTATATGTAAGCATTATAGGACGCGCATGGGTAGAATAGAGCAAACGATAAGTTTTGGTTGAGTTAATACTGAAATAGTATCTGACCTTGTAAAGGTTCGAGTAGGAGACTTGGCTAAGAACAGAGCGGGTAAACGGAAAGCCGAACAGAGGAATAATTATCAAGTCAGCGGGTGAATTGATGTGAAAGTGGCGAGTTACGAAGTAAAGACTGATGTGATATTGAGTTGAGGATCAATGTTAGGATCGAGGACTTCATGAATCGAGGCAAGTGTTATTGCTCTTCAATTATTGTTCAAGTGATGCAATTTCGCTCTTTTTGCATGTAGAATGATTCGTTTAAGTTGTGTCTAGAAAATGAAATACCTATTCGATTAGTGTGCAAATGCTGTTTTCTTCCACTATAGTTCAAGTGTGAACTTTCAAATGATTTCACAGACAACCTTTTTCTTCAAAAATATTTCAATCATCGTACGTTATTGGATTCCCCAGTGGAAGGCCAATTCTTTTATTTTCTTTGAAAATGTTTAAAGAATTTTCCAAATAAAGAACAATCCTAGACTTTAAACCCTTATGAAAATCTGCCAGCGTAATCCTTGATTTCCAATATATTATCACCAACGGATTTCCCTTTTAAAAATGTTTTCCCTAAACGGAACCGCTATTACTCACCCTGAAATTAATTTACAAATAATTGTTTTAATCTACTTTATTCACCTATGTGGACTCAAACCATTCAACGTGTCGTAAAATTTTTTTAAGCGCACTAAGCTTGGTTAAACCCCTTCTCCAACTTAGAATTTTACTTGTTGATAACCTTGTTGCACTTTATATCTTTTATTGTTGCCAAATTCGAATCTCTCTTTAATCAAGTTATTGATGTTATGTCTCCAATTACTTATATCTATCTTGTCGATATGAGTTCAAAGTATTGTTCTCTATATTCTCCACCCCACTTATTACCGAACTTGTCGGTATTTATTAAAGATCTTGACTGGTTAGTTATTTCCCTGTATCGTATCAAATTTGTCGATACTAGCAGATATTTTGCTTCCTCATTAACTCTTAATCATGAGTTGTTATTCTGGACGTGAGTTCCAGTTGTTTGGTTGAAAAAGGGTGTCGATTGTCCCGATACCTACTGTGATGGATATAGAATTGGAAATTTTTTTTTAAAGTGGCCCTTGGGGCGTAAAACCCTTCGGGGTTGGACCTTATTTTGGTCAGAAGTTAAGGCCAATGTGGGCCATGGATCCAATTAAGGACATTGCTGTGCGCGTTTGTCCTAGGACATTGTTGTGTGCGTTTATCTGGGGTTTGTGCTGACTGATCAGCAGCCTAACCTTGATGTTTTTTTTAAATAAATAAAAATTCCAATTCTAATCTGTACTCTGAGACTGATGTCTAATTCTTGACTCCTTGGAGGTCAGCTTTGAATAAATTTTGATATCAGAACTTTTATCAGTTCTAGTTTCAGTTGCTCTTTATTAATGATGAATTGTTGGCCCTCGTGGCAAGCTAAAAGTTGATCTCACTGAGTCTTTCAAATAATGAGATGAAACTCCTTTTGTTTATCAGAATTTTCAACGTTTATTTTAAAAATTGCTATCACTATTGCACTTGCTGAGCATTGTTGGCTCACTCTTGCTTGTTTGTTTTCTTCAGCTAATAGAGGAGATTAGTGAACCTAGTAATGGTCAAGGGGTATTGCTTTCCAGCAGCGAGGGGAGACGATCGGGTTACGGATTCTCATCGGTTGGTGGTTGGGAATTGGTCAAGGTTGGATATTTAGTTAGACTGTGATTTTGTACATTCATAAAGTTGTATAATATTCTTTTATTCTGAGGTTGGATTGTAATAGTGATTTGGCAGTTGTTTCATACCATAACCTGTATGCGATCTTGGTTCAGGGGTTTTTATTATTATATGTTTTTTATATCCAGGGTTGTATATTATTGTTTGTGGTTAGTGGCCCCAGATCTGTACCCCGGATTTTGGGATGTTACATAAGTCATGGCCCAAGCCCACTCGTGTAGGGCTGATGTGGCAATGAGTCATTAATTCTATCCATGATCCGTGGCTTATAGAAGGAAACTGATGGTCTCGCATGGTTAGAGTAGAGGTCTCTCAAGCGAGGTTAGGGAAGTAGAGTAGAGCCTAGCATGCGACCTCGAGGGGCCTGGACATGCGAAGCAGTCCCAATTGCCCAATTACTCATATGACCGCGAGAGGCCTAGCTACGAGCCTTCTAGTAGAGAATGAGATAGCGATCTCGTTTAGCCTGTAGATGTGATAATAGCGCGAAGCGGTCCCTGAGAGGGAGTGTCAGCGAAGCGATCCCTTAGACCGGATCATGAGCGAGGTGGCCCTGTAGTTGTGCCGGGCTGATTCCAATAGTGGACTTTAGTGACCCAATTGTCATCTTCTAGGCCCATAGCCAATTATGAACCGTTAATTTAGCTAATTAAATCATGATAATTATTATGCCAGATTTGGGCATAACACTATTCATTCAATTTAAATATAATAATTTTAATTCTTAAAACGTCCGATAAATATAACAATTTTTATTCGTAAAACTTGAAAGATGTCCCATCAAAGAGAGTCCTTTTCATTAGACACATAAAAATTGAAATGCATATAGAAGAAAAAAGTTTAAATCTAAAGCTCCTTATATAAAGAGGTATCATGAAAAACAAGTTGTAAAAAATACTGCTTATTAAAAGAAAAAATATAAAAAACTATAAATCTAACAAAAGAACTTCCTTTCGTTAAAGACAAAAAATAGTCATGATATTAGGACATAAACAATCATTAATGACACTTAAATATCATCATATAAGGGAAAAAAAACCATCATATATGGCATTGTCTTCTCCTGAGATATAATTACAATGTTTTGAATAAAAAAGGGTCTTTTCGGAAAAAAAAAAAGAAGAAAAATGAATAAGAAAAATGTTGGCAAGAAAAAGGTAATAATTATTAGAAAGGAATAGAACAGAACATAAGTGAAAGCAACCAGCGAGTTGAACAAAATGGAGGCATGAAAAGCGGCAAAAGCGTACATTGACTAGGAAACGCCATAGAAAATGTAGAAACATGTCACCCTTATATTTCTTACATACTAGATACCAATACAATACAATATACTCTATCTCCTTTTCTTTCCAATTTCCAAACTTCTTTTGCATGTATCTTTCATAATTTTTTTACCAAGTATGATGAAAAAAAGAGGACGTAGAAGCAGGTTGTTTTTATGTTTCCGTCCATCATATATCGACGATGATCAAAGGCCGACGAAAAAACTAAAAATTCCAAGCGATTCCAGCGAGGAAGAGGACGATAATCTCCCTGCCATAAAGGAAAAGCATTGTCATCGTTTCTCCGGTGCCCTCAAATCTGCCATGTCTGATCTCTTTATGGTTAGTACATACTTAATTATTATGTACATTTTTACAAATATTTGTTTGCCTAATGCATTCCCCAAAGTCTGACCTTTTTTTAATAATGTAACGGTTTTCATTTCTAAATGTGAAGTAACAGAATCTGTAAATTCTTTTGAATTTGTAATGATTAGTTCTGTGATACAAAGCTGTTGCTGCATGCGGTTCTTCATCATATATGTACAATTGTTGGCAGACAAAGAGACTTGGAAGCAGAAGATTTCGATCAATATCGTTAAGATCACCTAGCAGTAAAAAGTTGTCAACCCTACAGAACAGTAAACTTTCCAAAACAATGAGCGACTCGATTTCGTTTAAAAGAATGTCAGAAACAGATGATGTTTTCATATCTGACCCGACCTGTTCTTTAACAAAGGCTACCACTACAAAAGGTTGCCTCCATTCATCGGTTTCATCCACAGCTTCATCAATCCTATCGAATTCAAACTCAGTTTTGAGAAACGGATCGTTTGAGGCAACCTTAAACGAATTAAAACAGGTGCAACAGCAGCAGCAGCAGCATAAGAAGAATGTTAGAAGTAGTGAATTTTTTAGCACAAATATTGGTTTGTGTTTGATTGCGTTAAGTCTATTGGTTCTGATAGTTTGGGGGAAAATATGTGCTATATTGTGCACTTCCACATGGCTTCTTCTCATGTCTGCCAGGTTTAAAGAACGTGGTGTCATAAAAAAATCATCAAAATGGGACGATCAATTGCGGGGGGAGAATGTTGACTCCGGGAAGTACAAGAAAAGAGTAATAATGGAAGGTTTGCTAGACAGAAATCACGCCAATAGTAGTCTAGGCACCAATAATAGAAATCACGCCAATAGTAATAATGGAAGGTTTGCGGGGGGAGAATGTTGACTCCGGGAAGTACAAGAAAATAGTAATAATGGAGAAAATTTTCGATGTTATCATGCAGCCTTTCAATTGCTGAAATAGTCTAGGCACCGAAGGACTTTCAATTAGCTTCAACCAAGAGCTCCCAAGCTCAAACTTGTCATCGAACAGGAAAGCTCATAGTACAACTGTGCTTAGCATAATTGATAATTCTATGACTCCGCCAGTTTTGCACTGATGTAGACCTATGCCATAAAGATCTCATTGCATCCTTTCCAACCAGCAATATAGAAGGTAACTTATAGTGTTTTCTGTTATTTAATCCTGTAATCACATTTATTGATTACAAAGTTAGTAAAGCTCAAAGACCTGCATGTTTTCTCTTCTCTCCTAAGCATAGATTTTAAGATAGTTGTATCATACAGTTTTTAGTTGCATTTGTTCTGGAATTCTTTTTTTTTTTTTTTTTTTTTTTTGCAGTAATACAACACCTCATATTTCGCATGTTTGTGTGTTTTTACATATTTCTACATTCTATTTACAATAAAATGTATTCTTGCTTTGAATGACACAACACTGTGGTATATATTGAGAGCAGGAGGCAAGGGAAAGGGTGATTCCTTCCAGCCAATAAATTGAAAATTGATTCACTTGTTCTGGTTGTTTTCTGCTCAAAGATTTACAAAACTAGAATCATTGTGAAAATTTACATGAAAGAATAACATAGTTGCTTCAATATATAGTTGGAGAAGAGGAGGGATTTTGTAGTGTGCTCAAGTCATATCTGAGTGCATACTGCATTTTAGGCCCGAAGATCAACAGATTGTGTATAGGCCCTTGCCTTCTTTTTTTTTTTTTTTTTGAAAAATCTCATTTATTACATTTAAGTTACTTCACTGGGTTTAAAAATTACAGATGTGTGTTCTTTTGTTTGTTTGCTCTACTGTTGTAGTAGATAATATTTTGTTATTCTAATTATTAAAATCTGGCGCTATCTGTTTTACTTCTTAATTATGACGAACACTTACAAGCACAGCAGATGTGCCCAACAACAAAGAAGTGCTAAAGAAGATAGTTGTAATGCTAGAGGATGGTGAAAACTTTGACTGTCCTATCTGCATTTCGACACCAGTCTGATCTTTATATTCTCACTGCCACAAGAAGTCGGTGATAATGCTGAAGTTGTATCTCCCGGTAAATCATCTAACATATCTGCTCTCTTCAAACTTCTATCAGCATCACGCGATCAGGACCCAACAGCAAAGTCTGTTATATTCTCACAATTCATGAAGATACTGATTTTACATGAAGAGCCTCTTTAGGAATGCTGGCTTCAAGTTGTCGCGCTTGGATGGGTCAATGAACGCAAAAAAGAGGGCTTAATTATCAAAGGGTGTTCCAGCTCCTGATGGTCCTTCAGTTTTGCTAGCCAGTCTGAAGGCATCAGGTACCGGAGTTAATATTGCTGCTGCTAATAGGTGGTTGTTGTACCTGCTGGAGCCATGGGGAATCCAGCAGTTGAGGATTGGGTAATGGACAGAGTATATCGGATAAGGCAAACAAAAGAGGTGACAATTGTAAGAATTATTGGTCGATATAGCATTGAAGAGCCAATTCTGGATCTACAAGAGAAAAAGAAGTGAATGGCTTCAGAAGCTTTGATAGGAATTAGGAAGGGTGGGCCAACAGAGCAACGCGAAGTAAACATTGATGATATCAGGACTCTGATATCCTTGTGAGGTATTCTTGATGAAGTTAATGCATTTTTAGAAGTAGCTGTGATAAGGATCCAGAGAGACATATCTCTGGAAGTTTCTTGACTTGATTTTGTTGTACTGGAAGTCAGTTTATGATCTTGAAGAGTCATCTATGTACTAGCAATAATATGAAGTCTTGTAATCTCTCAAAATATGTATGAGTATTAAAAAGAAAAATAATATCAATCTTTCTCCACCATTTTCTTTTCTGATTTTTATACATAAGAGCTCTGCAATACCAACTCACAGACCTCTTGTTATTGTCTAGCTCCATGAAAATAGCGCCCAATTCTTACTCCCTCATTTGCATGTGGTTATGAACTAGCTTTTTTTGTTAGAGTATTGGGTATGTACATTGTACAGCATGAATTAAATACCCATAATCTGTATCCGCTAAAAATTAATGTATGTCACTACTTCTTCTTGACCCCCTCTTTTAATGTCGAGATCGAAGAAATTTGTCCTTTTTGTGGTTGTACACTTGTACTGTATGATTGGAAAGGTGTTTGATAAGAAATGAGTAGAGCATCTACTGTTTGATTAAACCTGTAAGATAAAGTCATTTGATGCTCAATCTTTACCTTACAAATTTCTCATCCTTTAGATTTTCCGAAAAACCCAAACATGATTTGAGTGGACCCTAACTTCAGAATTATACTTAGGTCTTAAGAGCATCCACAATGGTAAAGCTAAAGCCCACAATTGTGCAAAAAAACTCGTCAGTCTCATCCAACGCTAAGCCAACTTCGCATTATATTGACATTTAGCTGGAATAAGAATAAAGTAGGGGGAAGAAATTACATCTATATATCTATATAAAGTAGAATCTCGGGAGTATGACGTGGCAGGCTTAAGATTTCTTCGCACCAATTTCTCTCCATTCACACCATTCCTCTATTTTAGAGTAATTTGTTAAAAATATCTCTCAAATCCAATCAATTTCAGACTTTTGGCTTTCCGTCTCCCAAATTCACGATAGGTCGCCTCTTATGGGAAAATTTCCGTTCAATCAGGTTTGATTCTGTTCAATTTCGATTCGCACTTACAGAGTTATGTATATATGTTCTATGATGTATATACATATATGGATTGGTAATTTTAAAATATCAAAGGTTTTTTCTTTAGTTGTTCATCCTCAAAATTATGCAGGATATTTGCTGATTTGCCGATTAAAAAGATCCCTCTGAACATCTCTTTCCTGCTTACAATTCTGGCCAGTAAAACTGGACACATTGTATTGTGCTTTTCCTGTTGGTTTAATGCATGTCATCAAGTTCAAGATCCTCATATAATTTATACAGTTCATACTTCTAATTTTTCCAGTCTTGCTATTAACCCCTCAGATTTTGGTAGTGTTGTATTGTTAAAAAAGACAAGGGTTGGGGAAGAACTGAATTACAACACCCTTTGTGTTGGTTCTACAAAGGTATAAATATTTTGTATGATTTTTACGCTTATGATTTTTACGCCCTTTTTTGCTACAGTTTTGCAGAGTGGATTTGCCAACAATCAAGGTAACATGTATTTTCAAGCTATCTATTTTTTACTTTTTCGTGTGTCAATCTAAGCTATATCAAAGTGGCGAGCAATGATTCTGGAATTGAATTAGAAGATCCCTGTTCTCTTTCTTTTTATTTTCAAGCTATCTATTTTTTACTTTTTTTTTGTGTCAATCTAAGCTATATCAAAGTGGCGAGCAATGATTCTGGAATTGAATTAGAAAATCCCTGTTCTCTTCCTTTTTTCTATATATGCTCACTATCTTAAATGTTATTTGGTGTTTCTTTGGTTCTATTAATTTATTTCAGGACACTACAGCAAAATTGTTCCGGTCTCTATGGGTAACAGGTAGATTGTTGTCAAGCAACTCAATCTGTATCCACTTAGGCCACTTACTTTTGCATGGTAAAGATTCTTACTTAAACTTCAATTAAAAGACATTGTAGATCAGTCTTACAGATTGTTGCATTCCTGAATTACTTGGGCTGTGACCACCTGTTTGCACCTCTCTACTTGGGCTAATGACCTGACCGCCTCTTTGCACCATGAAAAAACTGCAAATATATGCCAGTATAACACTTCATTCAGCACATACTACGTATTCAAGTAATATATGTAATTGTTAACTGATAAGTGTCTTGACATGATATTGCATTTATGTCCCTTTTGTAGTTGACAAGTGTCTTGCCATTGTTGTGAGCTTTGTGTTCTATGATCTTTCTGGCAACCTGTTGTAGAAATGGAATTTTGTAATATATAGCCTTTTTGTGCCTGGAAAATGAATAGCTGTAATGTGATGTCCTTAAATGGAAATTAAGACACAATAATGGAACATAGATGATCCTGTAGTGTGTACATTTGTTATTAAAGATTTTCTTTGTACCCATATTTATGATCTTTAGCCTTTTACTTTCTGACTTTAGTCCAAGTATGGCTTATTCAAGAGACTTATTTCACATCATGTAGTTCGTTTAGTTAGATTCTTATATTGAATTTGGAACCTTGAAAATGATGTGCAGAACATGATTTATGGCTTGGGGATTACTGGATATGAGGGCATCTTCTTGAAAGTCTATGAGATCACACTTTCTGTACTAAGGACACATAGAGAAACTTTAATGAGTGTTCTTGAAACATTTATTCATGATCCTTTAGTGGAATGGACCAAGTCACACAAGTCCAGCGGGGTGGAAGTTCAGAACCCCCATGCACAGGTTTCTTCTTCACCATTTGAATAACTTTTTAATCATTACATATATCTTCTGCATTGATTTTGTATAACTATTACTTAATCTTATTTATACTATTTTATTTTATTGTTTAATGACTTAATTTATTTGTACTACTTCTTAAAATTTGTAATTATATTATATATATATATATATATAATAAATTGTAACTAAATTTAATAATAAATACAAATCAATGTAAATTATAATTTCATTTTGAATAAAAGATGACGAATTGTTTCATAACAATAAAAATTATAATATTCAATTTAATAATATTTAGATAAAAAAAAATCACAATGTAATAATATACATGGCATCTTATAAATGTGATTATTTCTTTTATAGAGCATTGCTACCATTTGCAATCAATGTTTTATAAAATTATTTTAATATCTGAAAAATTGTCTTATTTTACGTCAAATTTAATATTTGAAAAATTATATTATTAATATGTATGAGGTAAAATTAATATTATAATTTTTGTTGTTAGGAAACACTGTCACATCTATATTGTCTACGAAAATTAGTTTTCCTGTACTTTGTGTTGAATCATCAAGTAACTGAATTTACTTAAAATTAGAGGCCTAACCATATTTAAATATGTTTCGATTGTGATTGCCTTTCAAGCACCCATATTTTATCTATTGTTGTTATAGTCACAGTTACTCCCCGATTTAGGTTGTATTATCCATCTCCAAATGTAATACTCCACTAACTAATTATCATTTGGTTTTCATCTATACTCGAGGTGTTGGTTTTAAAAATTATTGATTTCCTGACTCCTTCTGCAAGGCAAGACAATTTACAATTTCAATAAAATATCTTCGACTTTGAGCTAAATCCATCATGCCCTTGCATTGTGTACTTGTAAAAATGGATCAAATTTTTTATATTTTTTTAAACATATTCTTCGAGTTAGTCATATTGATTGCGACGAAGGGATTTGGTTGTTTAGCTTAATTTTGTGAGTTATTCTGTAATCTTTGTAAGTTGGAAAGTCTTAAGGAATTTGTCTTATGTCAATCGTTTGGGGTGTTTGGGGAAACTTTTTTCCAGAATAAGTCAACTTATTTTAAGACAAAGTTAGAGATTCCTAACTTTCCAACTTATTTTCCAACTTATTTTTGCAACTTATTGAATCTCAAACATACATTAAATATTTGTATAAAAATAAATTATCAAAATATAAAATTTTTACCCGAAAATAAGTCCATAAGTCCTAAAAAAAAGCTACGCCAAACAGGCCCGTTGCAATGTAGCGGCAATTCAATGCTTAAAGAGGGAAAAAATGCTCGAGCAGCAAATTGAGCAACTTGGTACTTACCAATTGCATCCATGATCAGGTTAGCTTTTAATTTAAACAAAGCTCAATAATATGCCGGGCATATGTACGTGTACACTTTATATAACAATATAAATTACCGCTACAGGTGATAATGATAGAAGGTGCAAAAGCCACTACGGAAACTGTCGGTGCATTAAGAACCGGAGCTTCTTTAATTAAAGCAATGCAAAAAACTACGTAAGTAACAGTGAATTTTGAAGTCACACCTTGTACTTAGTATTTTGGTTCATGAATATTTAGTAATTGTGAAGCAGCTTCAACAGATGATTGAGCACTATTTCATCTATTTTTATTAACTCCCTATATTGCGATACTTCACTTACAAGAATATCGCTGTGACACTATTTTGTTATATGTAGCCGTTGAGATCACTTTGGTCTCGGGGTCATCATATTTTTTTTAACAGAATCCCTAATACACTATTGTTATGTCATCTTTGCAGGAATATAGATGATGTAGACAAAACGATGGATGAAATAAACGAGTAAATAGAAAACATGAAACAGATACAAGAAGCACTAGATACTCCCATTGGTGCAGCAGCTGATTTTGATGAGGTCCGTTGTCTATCTATATCAATTTTTTTTACTTTCAAAGTCCCAGTTAGATGCATATTAGAATACATTCTTTCCAGTTAATCGATGTTCTTTGGGTTCTAAAAGTATTCTTTTGTCTGATTATCTTCTTTATGCTGCAGGATGAACTAGAAGCCGAGCTTGAAGAATTAGAAAGCGCTGAGCTGGAGGAAGAACTTCTTCAGCCTGTAGGTAAAACCCCTGCTGCTCCAGTCCATGTCCCAACCGTCAATCAACCAACTCACCCTCCCCCTCAGAAGCAAACAGCCGAGGATGATAAACTAGCTGCATTACAGGCGGAAATGGCTCTTTGACGAAGTTCTTATCGTAGATCAATTTGTGATTTGATATTCTTTTCAAACTTGAAACTGTGCTCTCATCAAGTTTATTATAGACACATGGGTACTTTGTCTATATATGTTAGTTTTAAGTACTACACATATGAGGTTGCTAAGCAAGATGCTGTGTACATATAGTGTGTGGCAGGGGCTGCAGAGTGCTTTGTTCTGCTGCTTTGTGGCATTTTAAATGAGTTTAAGCGTTAGCCCGTCTTTAGTAAATTTGAGTCCAGTTGCTCACAAGAACAAGCACGAAAGTTTTAAATCAGAATAAAGTTCTAATTTGAAATTAACTTTATATATATATATATATATATATATATATATATTAATTGTAAACCGAGATGCTCCATATAATATTATTTTTTTGTTTGTACATGCTTTTTTTTAAACATTTTACTTGAACCGCGCGAAGCGCGGTTTTTTCACCTAGTTAAATGATAATAAAAAAACGACCATTGTAGTTGACAGCAAGAGCTGTTGTTAACTCATGGCTAGAAATGGCCTACAAAGGAAAATGAAATTTTAAGCATAATTAGCAAAAAAGAAAGAAAAAATAGGCATAACTAATTTAGCATGATTTTTTTTTTCAAAACCTATGATAATTCTGTACACATGATAGCGTAGCACATTTCATATTTTGTGCATTTTGACATTAACACAATTAGGAGTCTTTATCTAACTACGAGTGTGGTAAAGGCCACATGGCCAAACGAGCGAGCCGAGTCGGGTCGGGTTTCGCACGGTTCCGATTCAGTGGGAGACGATTCGTGAACGGCACGCTGAAGAACCGGGTCGGGTTCAGGCCGGTTACGATTCAAGAATACTGGATTCATGGTCGAATAAGTGGTTAATCGACGGGCCGTGCGTGCTGGTTAAAGCGGGTTGCAATTATTATTTTTTTTAAAAAATCGATCAATTCATTCATTAATTTATTATACTTTATTATACTGCTAAAAGATTTTGAAAATTAATTTTATAAATGTATTTAAAAGAGGACGGTACCTCATATAAATTTTATTAATTAAAAATATTTTACAAATGATTTGAGAGGACTCCTCTCTAAAAAAATGGAACAAACCGCATTAACATACAATAATACAATACAATTAAATAAACTATCCACTATTTATACAAATTAAATAAACTATTTACTATAATTGTTGTTCGGTTGTTGAGGTGCCAGATTCTGATGAACTATCCATTATCATCCATGGATCGTCTTCACCATCTTCGTCTTCGTCTTTCTTTCCTTGTTGTATTTTTGTGGCTTGAACCCAATCTTTTTTGCAAACACAAATCTTTACTGCGTCTGGTGCAGGACTTGATCTCTTCTCGTCTAGCACTCTTCTACCTTCGTTAAAAGCGGACTCGGACGCAATTGTAGAAGCGGGAACGACTAAAATATCCCTTGCAATTTTTGCTAAAACCGGAAATTGTAACTCATGATTCTTCCACCATATTAGTATTTCAAAATCATCATTTAACTCATAACTATAAGAAAAAAATTCGTTAATCATACTAAAAGCAGAAGCAGGTACAGGAGCAGATGAAGTGGAAATTCTACACTTTTGTTTTTTAGTTAGTATAGATACAATAGTACAATTAAACCTACTAACACCACTACTACTCTTAGGTGACATAACATTTTGAGTTTTAGGAGCATACAAATATATAAGTTTATATGACAAGACTAAACAGTTATTTACATATAGCACATGATCATAATCAACTCCTAAAAACTTCATAATAATGCTCTAACATATTTTCTAAACCTTCTTTTCTAACACCGGGATCAAGAAGACATGCAATACCATAAATATAAGGAAAATTTGTTAAGTATTGGATCCACTTAGTTTTCATATCAAAAATAACCGCAAAAAAAGCATCATCTTTTTCATAATTAAATAAACTAGTAACAATATTAACACATTCAATAATAACATGATGTACATTTGGTTCATAAATGTTCGCACAAAAATACACGCAAGCGCACGTGGACAACAAGTAATATAAAAGCAAGTAAGATTCGTTCCCACAGAAATTGTATACTTTGGTTTATGCGTCTAAGCAACAATGTTTGATTATCGTTCAATGCTAAGACAAAAGACAATTTGGGTTTTGATTTTATATTATGCTAATCAAATTTACTAATTACTAAAAGAGAATGATTTAATTTATGAATAGAAACATAGGGTCCTAACTTCATTAAATACGTCCATTAGAGATCATGCCTTTACTCGATTTGTATGGTGGTTACGATAACTAATCGGACAACACGGAGTAAGTATACGCTACCTTTCAGTACACGCACACCAATCTACACAATATCCACAAAAGATAGAAATCATGCAGGCACCAATTAGGTCTAGACTCTATATGTCTATAGAATTTGAAAACCTAAAGGTTGAAGAGCAAGTTATCCATAAGGATTACATAAGATAGTATGAGATGGTTAAAATCACACCACTAATCATGAAATCAATCACGAACATATGCTAACATGGTAAGTTCTAAATCTAGAGATCCACTGTCGCTTCACTAAAGATTAACAAGATAGATGTTCGCGACGCATCTATTTAATTAATTCACAACCATGCAAGGATATCGCAAGTCACCACATATATATCAATTAGGCATTCACTACCAATTTCTGTAAATAAATTCGTTAGGACCCCATGACGGTGATTAGTTCATAGTTGAACCGTTCATCATCATGGGGTTCGATGAAAATATGCTAATAAACATGACTAGAATGAAGAAAAGAATAATATTAATTAATAAGGGTTTAGGAACAAATCCGAAAAATGCCAAGTTACAAAAGATAGGTAGATCTTGATCCGTTGCTTGTCACGAACAATCGATCATTCACTCCTTAATGTTAACAAAATAAAACCCTCTGTACTGATTACAATGATAACCAGAGTTTTTATAGGCCCTAAAAACCAAATCATACAAGGAAACAACTCAGAATTGCATTAACATTCGAAAAGGGCAAAACTGTAAAATTTTCCAGAATTCAGGCTGAGCGGCCGCCTAGAATCTTGAGCGGCCGCCTGGACAATTTCCCCCTGAGCGGCCGCCTGAAAGCTTGAGCGCCCGCCCGGACAACTTCCTGGAAATTCTGATTTTCATGATAATTTTCGTTCCTTGCTTCGTTTTCCCTCGCTCTTCTGGAAACCTTCTTAAACAAACACCTTGGGCCTAAATCCAACATAACATCTTCAATTACCAACTCCGATCCTGAGATAAAAGTCCTGCACATTTCCACTAAAAACTAATCAAAACACGACATACTTGAGGCCAAAACTATCAATTCAAGCCGACATAAGACGTTCTAAGTAGATATAAAATCCACTTATCACACCCCCAAACTTGAACCGATGCTTGCCCTCAAGCATAAACAATATACAAACTAACTAGTACCACTTCCGTAGGTGATCACGGTTGCATTTGGCATATGCAACAAGCCCTTTAAACCCCTAGGCAGCCCTAGTGGACGAGTAAGGTCTCGTGAGGGCCTATAGTGAATGTACCCACAAAATCCAACTGACACAAACGACACAAACAATGCAATGCATGAATGAATGCAACTAAATATGAATGCAAAGGATCCCCTCAAACTAACCAACACCACTTAGCAAGCAAATATCTCCATGAATGCAATCAATCCAAACAGAGCTCGACTAAATTCCGGTATACTAACAATACATGATCAGAACGTGCGTGTGTGCAATGCTCGACAGATATACTCCCAAACCGGATCAAAATCATACATATTCTTTTCCAAGACAATCACAGAGTTATAAATAGAATGAACGTTAAACTCAAGATCACTTTAGATACACCTCTATACTCCTCTAAAGTAGACAGAAATTCATGCTTTATTATAACTCAAACACAATATGTACACAACACACATGCTTATTTGATCGTGCAATGGATGAGACCCCTAAAGGCTTATACAATAATACCCATGTAGCGAGCGTTGGGTTAGTGGATCCCAGACTATAAAAGCCTTAGGTCACTAGGCACAAAGTCCCCAAGAACTTAATTGCTCGAGTATTAAAGAGCTCACCCTGATCAATTCTGCATACTCAGATTCTCACAACAATTTTTTTTTTCTTTTTCTTTTTTTCTTTCTTTTTTTTTTCTTTTTTGCATTTTTTTTTCTCTTTTTTTTTTCGTTCACATGGAATCTGGAATGAGAATTCTCAATTCCAACCCTAGACTACTCATAAACATGAGCCGGCTACTAGCCATTTGACGCCTAGCCAACAAATACAAACACAAACATATTAGCATGAAATTTCTGTTTTCCCCCAAACTTGTATTTTGGTGTTCCTTAATCATCAAGAGAATAAAGCAAATTCTATCGATAAACAAGTGATTAAATCCTAAATCCAAACAAGCATGACGCAACCTAGTCCAAGAGCAAACGACGAGACTGTGTAAAAATTTTATTCATGAAACATGCATGTCAATTTCAACAAAATTTAAAATCAGCCCTCTGTTCATCCTTTTCACACCCACATCAACATCTACCTACCTTATGGCATCAGCTTATTATAAGGGATCATGAAAAATGCATGTAATGCAACTATATGAACTCACATACAAAACTCGACAAAAATGCAACAGAATGCTCTATATGACAGGTATCATGCATGAAACTAAACTACACATACAAATATGATGCAATATGAATTCCTACATGAAAACAGACAACATTAGTAACCTTGAAATCTCCCCCCAAACTTAAAATCTGCCATGCCCTCATGGAAGGAAATACAAGGGTTAGCAACATACCTACAACTCTGCTGAATCATCATCATCCCCCTCCTCATCAGAATCAGGGGGTGGGTAGACAGTGCGAGCACCATAAACAGGCCACTGAGCGGAAATACCTGCTGAGATCAAAGCAGAAGTCATATCCTCCGCATATTGACGGTTGCTCTCATGCATAGCGTCAATGCGCCTATTCAAGCGACGGAACTGAGCTTCCATAAATCCAACTGACAACGCATCACCATGAGATGAACTAGCGCGAGCTCGCGGAACCCTAGGAACCTGCGGCACTCGTGGTGGCATACCGCCTCGCTCAGCCGCAGTAATAATGTAGCCTAACCCACGGCCATGGGGAATGCCGCCTGGCCATTCCACCATCCGCTCAATAAGGGCGTCATCAATAGCCCCCAATGGCATCAACACCGGCTCGTCCTCATCCCACCTCACACCAACTGCCCGACATAACTCAGTAACTAGAGAAGGATGAGGAATCGACATTGTAGTCCCCGAACGCAAAAACCTCATAATATTCTGATGAATGATGTGACCCAAATCAATGTAATGTCCATTAATAATAGCCCAGAGCAGAATGGCCCTCTCAACTATCACATCATGAGAATGAGATGATGGTGAAATAGACGCACATACAAACAGATTCCAAGCCCTAGCATAGCGGTTCAAAGCCGAAGATGGAAATGAACGAGGCTCATTAGTCCCGGCCCTAGTCTTCCAAACGGTGCCCGGAACACACAGCTGCTCCACAATATCCTGAAGATCCACATCGGCCTTGGTCTTATGCGTCCAATCCTCAACCCGTCTTCCTCTATTCGGTTGCAGCAAGACTCGACGAATCGCATATGGAGTATAATCAACAGTCAACCCCCGAACCACTGAGTACCCATTCGACTCCCCCTTAGCATTAGCGTAAAATTCTCGAACTATGCTCAACGGGGCTGCTGTAGGAGATTCACAAAACGGTGCCCAACCCAACTCCTCTACCAAAGCACGCAACTCCCCTGCCTGAAACGGCAAGAATCCCCTCTCTCTAATCACCGTCCTTGTCATTAACCTATTATATTCACTTTGAGCCTCCGGTGATATAAACTTCTCAACCTCCCCCAAACTTGAATCTGAACCCGAGGAGGGGTGATTACTACTGCTCCCCGCACTCCTCTCAACAACCCTTTGACGCTTTGGTGCCATGATCAATTAACAAAATAACTCTGTATTTCACAATCACCAATGACGATAACAAATCCACAACTAACCCCCAATTGGCAAATTCACAATTCGTATGCAATGAAATTAATCAATAATGAGAAAAGAAAGTTACCCACACGAATCCGAGAGGTGAATTGCTTTAAAAACTTCCCCAATTTGAGTGAAAATCCTTGTTGATAGGGTTAGGTTTAAGTAAGATGAGTTTAGATAGGATGGAGTGTATGTATATATATGGAAGATAAATGGAGAGATATGAGATGGGATTGTAATCTAGGGGTGAATTAGGGTTAGGGAAGATATATGGGGGCAATAGGGAGTATAGAATGAACCTAGATTTAAAATATGAGGTTGGGAAAGGTTTTAAAACACAAAATCGTGGGGAAAAAAAAACTGGTCAGGGGGTTGCTCGAGCGGCCGCCCAGAAGCTTGAGCGCCCGCCCAGAACTGACAGAAGGATCCTTGAGCGGCCGCCCAGCCTGGCGCGCGCCCGCTCAGCCTGCTCACTGTTTTTCTCTTTTTTTTTTTTTTTTTTATTTGAAGAAAAGAATAATACTACAACATATCCTCGCGTGGGTTGCCTCCCACGAAGCGCTCTTTTACCGTCACTAGCTTGACTGGATTCGCGGACGTTACGTTTCCGTCAAAACGACGGATTCCGTTTCACGGTTCAATGGATCCCCGATATGATAATGTTTCAAACGCTGTCCATTCACCTTAAACGCCAACTCAGGTGATGTCTCAAAAATCTCAACCGCTCCATGCGGGAATACGGTTTTCACAGTGAACGGCCCCGACCACCTTGACTTGAGCTTCCCCGGAAAGAGTTTGAGACGGGAATTGTACAGCAAGACTAGTTGACCAGGAACAAAAGTCTTCTGAATCAACCTTTTGTCATGCCACCTCTTAACTTTCTCCTTATAAATCTTGTGGTTCTCGTAGGCCTGCGAGCGGAACTCTTCTAACTCATTCAACTGTAGTAACCGTTTATCACCAGCAGCTTTAGTATCAAGATTCAACTTCTTTATCGCCCAAAGTGCTTTATGCTCTAGCTCCACCGGCAAATGACATGCCTTGCCAAACACCAGCTGATACGGTGACATTCCCAACGGTGTTTTATAAGCCGTTCTGTAAGCCCAAACAGCTTCGTCTAACTTCATCGACCAGTCTTTCCTTGACGGACTCACGACCTTCTCTAGAATCCTCTTGATTTCACGGTTAGATACCTCCGCTTGACCGTTTGTCTGAGGATGATAAGCAGTTGCAACACGATGTGTTACCTTGTACTTAGCCAACAATGCAGTGAACTGACGATTGCAGAAATGAGTTCCCTCATCACTAATAATAGCTCGCGGAGTTCCAAAACGGGTAAAGATTTGCTTATGAAGAAAATTCAACACAACCTTAGCATCGTTGGTTGGTAAGGCTTTCACCTCAACCCATTTCGAGACATAGTCTACAGCTAGAAGGATGTACTGATTATTACCTGAAGACACAAATGGACCCATGAAGTCGATACCCCACACATCAAAGATTTCTACCTCGAGAAGCATGTTGAGAGGCATCTCATTCCTCCGAGAGATATTCCCCACTCTTTGACACCGATCACACCTCAAAACGAACTGATGAGCATCCTTAAACACTGTAGGCCAATAGAACCCTGCTTGAAGAACACGAGCTGCTGTTTTCTCCCCTCCATAGTGACCCCCATACACAGTGGAGTGACACTGTGTCAATACATCTTCTGTTTCACCATATGGAATACAACGTCTGATAATCTGATCAACGCCTTGTTTAAACAAATACGGCTCATCCCAATGATACCCTTTCACATCATGTAAGAACTTCTTCTTCTGAGCATATGACAAGTCCGGAGGAATAATACCACTAACAAGATAATTTACAAAATCTGCAAACCATGGCTCCTCTTCTTGTATCCTGAAAAGTTGTTCATCGGGAAAAAATTCGTTAATCACAGATTCAGACTGTACATTCTTACCGTGCTCCTCTAACCTCGAAAGATGATCCGCCACCTGGTTCTCGGTTCCTTTTCTGTCTTTAATCTCCACATCAAATTCTTGAAGCAATAGAATCCATCGGATCAATCTCGGCTTTGAATCTTTCTTTGACATTAAATACCGGATGGCTGCATGATCTGTGTATACAATTATCTTCGTGCCAAGCAGATAGGCACGAAACTTCTCAAAAGCGTAGACCACCGCCAAAAGTTCCTTTTCTGTCGTGGTGTAATTCAATTGAGCGTCATTGAGCGTTTTACTGGCATAATAAACCACAAGAAACATTTTCTCCTTCCGTTGCCCAAGAACAGCACCAACGGCAAAGTCACTCGCATCACACATTAGTTCAAAAGGCTGGCTCCAGTCAGGTGCAGTGATCACAGGTGCAGTAATCAACTTTGTCTTCAATAGCTCAAAAGCAGCTAGACAGGCTTCGTCCATTTTGAAAGGAACATCCTTTTCTAACAGATTGCACAGAGGTTTAGAAATTTTCGAGAAATCCTTGATAAAGCGACGATAGAAACCAGCATGTCCCAAAAAGCTGCGAATCCCCCTCACAGAGATAGGTGGAGGTAAATTTTCAATGGTAGAAATTTTTGCTCTATCCACCTCAAGTCCTTTATTAGAAACCTTGTGCCCCAGGATGATTCCTTCCTGCACCATAAAATGACATTTTTCCCAATTCAACACCAGATTAGTCTCTACACATCTTTTCAACACCAGACTCAGATTATACAAACATGCTTCATATGAAGATCCAAATACTGAAAAGTCATCCATAAAGACTTCGACATTAATACCAATCATGTCGGAAAATATAGCCATCATACATCTCTGAAACGTGGCTGGGGCCCCACAAAGTCCGAAGGAGACTCGTCTGAATGCAAAGGTGCCGAACGGACATGTGAAGGTAGTCTTCTCTTGATCTTCAGGTGCGATGCAAATTTGATTGTAACCAGAATACCCATCAAGGAGGCAATAGTACTCATGACCAGCCAACCTGTCTAACATCTGATCGATGAATGGCAGAGGGAAGTGATCCTTGCGAGTAGCCTTATTCAGCTTGCGATAATCCATACAGACTCTCCACCCAGTGACGGTGCGCGTTGGAATCAGCTCATTTTTCTCATTGGTAACCACGGTCATCCCCCCTTTCTTAGGTACACATTGAATTGGGCTCACCCAAGAACTGTCTGAAATCGGGTAGATAATACCCGCATCAAGCCACTTCAGAATTTCTTTCTTCACCACTTCCTTCATTATCGGATTAAGACGACGCTGATGTTCCACCGTTGGCTTATATCCTTCCTCTAGCAGAATTTTATGCATGCAATAAGAAGGACTGATTCCCTTTATATCTGCTATGGTCCAGCCAATGGCGGCTTTGAACTCCCTCAAAATCCTTAAGAGCTTTTCCTCTTCACTTCCTGTCAAGTTAGAGGCAATAATAACAGGTAAAGAAGATGCTTCACCTAAAAATGCATACCTCAAGTGGTCCGGCAGTGGCTTAAGTTCAAGTGTCGGAGCTTCCTCAATAGATGGTTTGAGGCGAGCTTGTGATTTTTTTAACTCTTCTAGCCCAAGAGACTCGATTGGCAACTTAAAGCTTTTCCTCCACGGAGTTGCCTTCAACAATTGAAGCTGCTCTATTCCTTCTTCGTCTTCCATAGTAGACTCACCTGTCAAAACTCTTTCCAACGGATCAGACATCAACAACTGACCGACTTCCGTCTTTACTGAAGATTCTACCCAATCCATCTGAAAGCATTCTTCCTCGTCTGAGGGCAGTTTCATTGCCTTAAACACATTGAAGGTGATAATCTGATCTTGAACCCTCATTGTAAGCTCTCCCTTTTGTACATCAATCAAAGTACGGCCGGTCGCTAGAAAAGGTCTTCCCAAGATTATGGGAATCTTCTTGTCTTCTTCAAAATCAAGAATCACAAAATCGGCCGGAAAGATAAGCTTATCAACCTTGACCAAGACATCTTCAACTACACCCCTCGGGTATGTAATAGAACGATCAGCCAATTGTAAAGACATATTGGTAGGTCTCGGTTCCGGCAAACCCAGTTGTAAGAAAACCGACAAGGGCATAAGATTAATGCTGGCCCCCAAATCACATAAACATCTGTCGAAAGACAGATTTCCGATGGTGCATGGAATAGTGAAACTCCCTGGATCTTTTAGCTTTGGTGGCAATTTCTGTTGCAGAACGGCACTACACTCTTCTGTCAGTGCTACAGTGTCCAACTCCTCGAGTTTGAGCTTCCTAGAGAGAATTCCCTTCATAAACCTCGCATAGCTGGGCATTTGTTCCAGTGCTTCCGCAAAGGGAATGTTGATTTGAAGTTTCTTAAACACCTCGAGAAATCTGGCAAACTGCCTATCATCTTTTTGCTTCTTCAATCTGCTTGGATATGGAGGTGGTGGAAAGATTTTCGTATTCTCCGTAGACTTCTTTGCAAGAACTGTCTCGTCCAGATTTTTCGGCTGCACAACCTCACTAACCAACTGCTCAACTGCTGTATCCGATTGCTTTTGTCCCTCTTCTTCTTCTTCAACAACTGGCTTCGAATTGCTTGTCACCTTACCGGATCTCAAGGTGACAGCTTTCACATGCTCTTTACCATCTCTCTTTCCTGGGTTAGCCTCAGTGTCACTAGGAAGAGTTCCTGCCGGTCTGTTTAGCAGGGCACTAGCAAGTTGACCGAGCTGATTTTCCATTATCTTCAGAGATGCCCCTTGACTCTTCACTGCCATCCGCAATTCTTCCAGTTCAGCTTTTTCATTAGGATATTGACCACTATTCCCCTGAGATTGCTGTTGGAAACCTGGTGGCTGAAATTGTTGCTTAGGCTGATACTGCTGATACTGTTGCTGAAATCCTTGATTGAATGGTCTAGAGGCAGGATGTTGCCCTTGATTTTGCTGATAATGTTGTTGTTGAACACCGCCCTGATTGTTACTCCAGCTAAAGTTTGGATGATTACGGTTACTCGGATGATAAGTAGCTGGCACTGGCTGCTGTGGCCTCTGATAATTACTCACGAACTGTGCTGATTCAGAAGAAATCGCACATTGAGTTGTATCATGTGCGCCCGCACACAACTCACATACACTAGCAACCTGCTGTAAGCCGTAATTAGACAACGAATCCACCTTCATAGCCAAGGCTTGCAATTGAGCTGTAATAGCTGTCGCTGCATCCACTTCCAGAACACCAGCTACCTTACCTTGAGACAACCTCTGAGTAGGATTTTGATACTCGTTGGCAGCCATCATCTCAATAAGTTCATAAGCCTCATCATAGCTCTTTGCCCATAGAGCTCCACCAGATGCTGCGTCTAACAAGGGTCTCGACTGAGCACCCAACCCATTATAAAAGCAATTTATCACCATCCAGTCTGGCATCCCATGGTGTGGGCACTTCCTGAGCATCTCCTTATACCTTTCCCATGCCTCGCATAGAGATTCTCCAGATTGTTGCGAAAACTGAGTAATGGCATTCCTGATAGCTGCTGTTTTAGCCATAGGGAAGAATTTCGTGAGAAATTTCTGTGCAAGATCTTCCCATGTAGTGATAGAACCTGCTGGTAAAGAATGTAACCAGCTCTTAGCTTTATCCCTCAGAGAGAATGGGAAAAGCCTCAGCTTCACAGCATCTTCTGACACACCATTTGTTTTGAAGGTATCACAGATTTCAATAAAACTTCGAATGTGCATGTTTGGATCTTCAGTAGGAGCACCTCCAAACTGCACTGAGTTCTGTACCATCTGAATCGTGCCTGGTTTGATCTCAAAAGTATTAGCTGCGATCGCCGGCCTGACAATGCTAGATGCAATGTCATTGATCTTAGGCTGAGAGAAGTCTTTCAATGGCTTTGGCTCTGCCATCTCTAAAGTTTCAAGTTCTTCTTCTGTTCGGTCCTCTTCTCGATCTTTGTTTTCCAGCTTTTCTTGGAGAGTTTTCGAACGCGTTCGCATACACGCTCAAGTACCTGAATTTCAAAGAATCAACAAGGAAACAATTAGTAACCAATCCGAGTCAGTGAACTTTAACGACCACTGATGTCAAACACATAAACTATAACAATCCCCGGTAGCGGCGCCAAAAACTTGTTCGCACAAAAATACACGCAAGCGCACGTGGACAACAAGTAATATAAAAGCAAGTAAGATTCGTTCCCACAGAAATTGTATACTTTGGTTTATGCGTCTAAGCAACAATGTTTGATTATCGTTCAATGCTAAGACAAAAGACAATTTGGGTTTTGATTTTATATTATGCTAATCAAATTTACTAATTACTAAAAGAGAATGATTTAATTTATGAATAGAAACATAGGGTCCTAACTTCATTAAATACGTCCATTAGAGATCATGCCTTTACTCGATTTGTATGGTGGTTACGATAACTAATCGGACAACACGGAGTAAGTATACGCTACCTTTCAGTACACGCACACCAATCTACACAATATCCACAAAAGATAGAAATCATGCAGGCACCAATTAGGTCTAGACTCTATATGTCTATAGAATTTGAAAACCTAAAGGTTGAAGAGCAAGTTATCCATAAGGATTACATAAGATAGTATGAGATGGTTAAAATCACACCACTAATCATGAAATCAATCACGAACATATGCTAACATGGTAAGTTCTAAATCTAGAGATCCACTGTCGCTTCACTAAAGATTAACAAGATAGATGTTCGCGACGCATCTATTTAATTAATTCACAACCATGCAAGGATATCGCAAGTCACCACATATATATCAATTAGGCATTCACTACCAATTTCTGTAAATAAATTCGTTAGGACCCCATGACGGTGATTAGTTCATAGTTGAACCGTTCATCATCATGGGGTTCGATGAAAATATGCTAATAAACATGACTAGAATGAAGAAAAGAATAATATTAATTAATAAGGGTTTAGGAACAAATCCGAAAAATGCCAAGTTACAAAAGATAGGTAGATCTTGATCCGTTGCTTGTCACGAACAATCGATCATTCACTCCTTAATGTTAACAAAATAAAACCCTCTGTACTGATTACAATGATAACCAGAGTTTTTATAGGCCCTAAAAACCAAATCATACAAGGAAACAACTCAGAATTGCATTAACATTCGAAAAGGGCAAAACTGTAAAATTTTCCAGAATTCAGGCTGAGCGGCCGCCTAGAATCTTGAGCGGCCGCCTGGACAATTTCCCCCTGAGCGGCCGCCTGAAAGCTTGAGCGCCCGCCCGGACAACTTCCTGGAAATTCTGATTTTCATGATAATTTTCGTTCCTTGCTTCGTTTTCCCTCGCTCTTCTGGAAACCTTCTTAAACAAACACCTTGGGCCTAAATCCAACATAACATCTTCAATTACCAACTCCGATCCTGAGATAAAAGTCCTGCACATTTCCACTAAAAACTAATCAAAACACGACATACTTGAGGCCAAAACTATCAATTCAAGCCGACATAAGACGTTCTAAGTAGATATAAAATCCACTTATCAATAAACATAAGAAAAAATCGTAGTAGCATGTGCAAAACAATCAAGTAAGTCACGTACGGTAGATGCCAAATACCAATCATGATCGGTAAGTAATCCACCTTCGTATTGGTGACTCGGGTCATCATTATATAACACGGTGATAATGGCTCTATATTTGATTGCTTCATTTAATAATTTATAAGTCGAACTCCATCTTGTAGGACAATCGATACCCCACTTCTTCGGCCTTAATCCATTATCCTTACACAATTTCTTGTACCTGGACCTATATGTACCCGCTAAACGTAGATACTTAACTACTTTCCTAATAGGTTCTAATAAATGAGTTAATTTTGCAATTCCTTGTTGGGCCGACAAATTAATGATGTGAGCACAACATCTAATGTGTAAAAATTGTTCATCTAAAATTAAAGGAATATCAGTCCTAATATAATCCATACATTTGTTATTAGCAGCAGCATTATCTAAAAATATTGTGAATACCTTCTGAAACAAATTAAATTCATTTATTGTTTCTAAAATTCTTTGTTTTATGTTATAACCCGAGTGTGACTCATCCATAACATCAAATGCAATAATTTGTTTATATAAAATGTAATCACTATCAATCCAATGAGCCGTAATAAAAATATAAGGCTCACCTTGGCTCGAACTCCAACAATCACTAGTTAAAGAAACCATTGGTATCAGAGCTTTGGTGTACTAACATTTTTGTAACAGGAAAGTACAGATCCTATGGCACACATTTATAAAGAGGGAGAATCATTAAACATGCCACCACTTCTCGTTGGTACAGAAAATTATGATTTATGGAGACTAAGGATGAAGATGATTCTGATAAGAAATCCACTTGAATGGTTGGTTGTTAAAGATGGTCCATTTACCTTTCCGGATGAAAACGGCAAGCCAAAAGATGTTGATGATCTTACCGGGGAAGAATTGATAAAAGCAAGCTATAATGGAAATGCCAAGTACACACTGATTTGTGGTCTTTCAGATTCAAATTTTGCCAAGGTCAGTTCGTGCATCACAGCAAAGGAGATATGGGATACCTTAGAAATACATTATCAAGCTACAACAAAAGAAGTATGTGTCAATCCAAAACAGCAAGCTGCTTCATGTGACACAAATAAATCTAAGGCGCCACTCCTAACATGGAATGATGATTCAGAATCCAGTGATGACTCAAGTGAAGACATGGTGAATTTAGCACTTGTAGGTCTAAATGATGAAGATAGTTCACAAGGATCCATGAAGGAAGCTTTTGTGGATAGTGATTATACGGATTCAGAAGATGATGCAAGTGAGGTAAACTCAATTAACTCTGATTTACCTTCTACTTCTACTATGCTAGATGAACTAACCATGCATGTGCTAAGTAATGTATCTATCATTGAGTTCATGGAATTGAAAAATAAAAATAATGAGTTTGAAAAGAAGAATACTCATTTGAAGAAAATCATTTCTGATTTAATGGCTGAAAAGGCTCCTGAAATCAACCATGATGATCTTATTGTTGATCTAAAGGAGAAACTCATTCAATTCGAAGGAGTTAATAAAGTAATTCTACAAAAGAATGAAGCCCTCATGAAAGAACTAAGACATCTAAGGTCAGAGATTGAAGATAGAGATAAAAGTATTAAATCATTCAAGCTCAAAGAGTCTAGCCAAGCCGAGTCTTCAAAATCTGCTGAGAAGAGAAAACAGCAAGCTGAATGTGCAGACAAACAGCACGCCATTCTTATCAAACAGCAAGCTGAACTGATTTCCTTGCTGGAAAATGAAGTCAAAGATCTTGAGAAAGGAATGGAAACATTTGTTCAAGGAGAAGACAGCTTAAAAACAATCATGAAGAAGGCAAATGTCCCCTTGGTTAGAGAAGGAGTTGGCATGAACTTGAACAAGAAGCATGGAGCACTAAAATATGATGGAAGAAATGGCATACCTTACGATTATGCTATGCCTTGGAAGACATGCAACAAGTGTGGTGGAAAAGGCCATCTGGAAAGTCAGTGTGTGGTTCAAATCAATCATAAAAGGAAAACAGCATACCAGAATGGACCAGTCAGACGACAAACAGCTTACCAGAATGGACCAGTCAGGGGACAAAAAGTATACCAGAATGCTTCAGTCAGAAGGAAAACAGCTTACCATTCACCGAAAGTGGTCCAAATGTGGATCAAGAAAACTGATTTAAATGTTTTATATACGATTGCTACTAACCAATTTGGACCCAAACCTATATGGGTGCCAAAACATTGAGTTGGTGTTTGTTTGTTTTGTAGATATGTCTTGCGGCTAAAGGAAGGTCAAAGCAATGGATTTTGGATAGCGGATGCACTAGACATATGTGTGGAGACAAATCTCAGTTCATAAGTCTCAAAATGAAGAAGGGTGGAAGAGTTACAATTGGTAATAGTAAGACTCTTCGAATCCTTGGTATTGGTTCTATTGGTAATAGTAATATTTCGATTGATAAAGTTCAAATGTCAAAGGTCTTTCATATAATTTACTTAGTGTCACTCAATTATTTGATGATGGACATTTTGTTCAGTTTGGCATTGATAAAACCACTATTACTATTGGTACTAACAAAATCCCCCTAGTTGCTAGAAGGGAAGGAAATATATATACAATAGACTTCGATTTGCAGGAAACAGCATGCTGTTTGGCTGCAATGGATAATGATCCATATATTTGGCATAGAAGGTTGGGACATGCACACATGGACTTGCTAAATAAATTATCAAGCAAGAAATTTGTCAGAGGACTACCCTAACTGAAGTATACCAAGATTGAAGTGTGTTAAGCATGCCAATTAGGCAAACAAATTCGAAGTACACACAAAGCAAAGAAAATGGTATCTACTTCTAAACCTTTAGAGCTTCTGCACTTGGACTTATTTGGTCCAGAATCTTATAAGAGTATTGGAGGTAAACAATATGGTTTTGTAATTGTTGATGATTATTCTAGATTTACTTGGGTATTGTTTCTTCGTACTAAAGATTGTGCTTTTAATGAGTTTGAAAAACTGATTAAATTACTTGAGAACAAGCTTGATACAAGACTTGTAGGTATAAGAAGTGATAGAGGAGGTGAATTTATCAATGAGAACTTTATTGCATATTGTGAAGAAAGAGGAATCTCCCATGAATTTTCTGCTCCAAGGACTCCACAACAAAATGGAGTGGTAGAAAGAAAGAATAGGTCACTTCAAGAAACAGCAAGGACCCTATTGCAAGAAAGCAAGTTGCCTACGAGTTTTTGGGCCGAAGCTGTGAAAACAGCATGCTATTTGTTGGATCAAATTATAATCAGGCCTATTTTGGACAAAACTCCATATCAATTGTTAAGAAACAAGAAGCCAAATATCAGTTACTTCAAGATTTTTGGCTCTAAGTGTTTTATGCTCAAGACAATTGGTAAAGATGGTAAATTCGATGCAAAATCCTACGAAGCTATATTTCTTGGTTACTCTTTAACAAGTACGGCTTATAGAGTTTGTAATATAAATAAACATATTGTTGAAGAATCTATTGATGTTACATTTCAAGAACCTAACAATGATCTACCAAGAGATGAGGAAGAATTCGCAGGTGAAAATATGAAATCTCAAATTTCTGACAAACAGCAAGCTGGAAGTTCAAATCAGCAAGCTGGAAGTTCAAATCAGCAAGATGGAGGTTCAAAACAGCAAGCTGAAATTTCAAATCAGCAAGCTGAAGTTGAGACTAAAACTGACAGTCAGCAAGCCAAGGAGGATGCAGATACTTACAAACAGCAAGCTGGAAGTTCAAGTTAGCAAGCTGAAGTTGAAAATGCTATTTCAAAAATAGCAAGAATGACTTTGGAAGGTCCTAGAGGTTCAAGGGCTACTGAGAAACTACCTCTCTATGATGGAGAAGATCAGTTACCACCGGCAAAGATAAGAAAGACAACTCATGAAGAAATAGCTCAACATTCCTCACCGAGGTCAACAAGAACAGTCAAGAATCATCCCCCTGAGTTAGTTATTGGTGATATTACTGATGGAATCACAACAAGAAGAGGGAAGGCAAACTATTGTGCTCATGCTGCCTTCCTAGCTCAAGAAGAACCCAAAAATATCAATGAAGCAGTAGAAGATGAAAATTGGATCATGGCTATGCAAGAAGAATTAAATCAATTTGAGAGATGTGATGTTTGGGAACTTGTAAAGCCTCCAAAAGATGCTTCAATTATAGGAACAAAATGGGTGTTCAAAAACAAAGTTGATGAATTTGGCACCGTTACTCGAAATAAAGCAAGGCTTGTAGCTCAAGGCTATAACCAACAAGAAGGCATTGACTTTGATCAAACTTATGCTCCTGTTGCTCGTTTGGAATCAATAAGAATACTTCTAGCCTATGCATGTTTTAAGAAAATCAATTTATATCAAATGGATGTGAAGAGTGCGTTCCTAAATGGCGTGCTGGAAGAGGAAGTCTATGTCAAACAGCCTCCTGGATTCGAGCATGAACAGTATCCAGACTATGTATTCAAGCTAAAGAAGGCTCTTTATGGTTTAATGCAGGCCCCTAGAGCTTGGTATAAAATGCTTAGTAAGTATCTAATCCAAAATGGATTCATTCGAGGTAAAATCGATCCCACATTATTTATTATGCAAAATGGTAAAGACATTTTAATTGTTCAAATATATGTAGATGATATTATTTTTGGAGCTACTAATGAATCAATGTGCAAGTGGTTTTCAAAGTGTATGCATAGTGAGTTCGAAATGAGCATGATGGGTGAGCTCAATTATTTCTTGGGTCTTCAAATTAAGCAATCTAAGGATGGAATATTTGTGCACCAATCTAAATATACACAAAGTCTGCTCAAAAGATTTGGTTATGAAGATGTTAAACCAAAATCAACTCCTATGATCCAAAACAACAAGCTGTTTGCAGACGAAAATGGTAAGGCAGTTGATATCAAAAGGTATCGAGGTATGATTGGAAGCTTACTATATTTAACTTCTTCTAGACCTGACATTATGTATAGTGTGTGTGTGTGTGTGTGTGTGTGTTTATGCAAGGTTTCAATCCAATCCTAAGGAGTCTCACTTAAATGATATTAAAAGAATTTTTCGATATTTAAGTGGTACCATTACTCTTGGTTTGTTTTATCCTATCACAAATACTTTTGATCTTGTTGGGTATAGTGATGCAGATTATGCAAGTTCTCAAGTTGATAGAAAAAGAACTAGTGGTGTTTGCACATTTCTTGGACAAAGCTTGGTTTCATGGCAATGCAAGAAACAAACTTGTGTAGCTTTATCCACGGTCGAAGGAGAGTATCTAGCAGCTGGGAGCTGTTGTTCACAACTTCTATGGATGATTCAAACACTAAGGGACTTTGATATCAAGTGTGAAAAGGTTCCAATAAATTGTGACAACACTAGCACCATTAATATTTCTAAGAATCCGGTGAATCACTCAAGAACGAAGCATATCGATGTTCGACACCATTTATTGAGAGATAATGTTGTTAAAGGCAAGACAGAATTGGTCTTTGTTCCAACAGAGTTTCAACTTGCTGATATTTTCACAAAGCCTCTTGCTGAAGAAAGATTTTCAGTCATTCGAATGAAACTTGGTATGTGTTCTATTTAAAACAGCATGCTGAATGATTGTTTGCAGGACAAGTTAGCTTACCATTTGTACAGGTAACATTCAACAAATAGCAAGCTATATATACAGGTAAAATACCACAAACAGCAAGCTGTTTGTGCAGGTAACATACTGCAAATAGCATACTGTTTGTCATCGCTTCTAGCTTACCCTTGGTTCTATTCGCATGTTACAATTGGTATACTGATTGCATTATATTCTGGCATATCATTTGTTGATCTTAAGTGTTTCAATTTTTGATGGATTAAGGGGGAGAACTTTAGGAGAATACTTAATGAAAATGTATTATTGGATGTTTTTATTTGATCTTGTTAGATTATTGTTTTATATCTAATTTTGAGATGCAGGGATTTAGGGGGAGTTATTCTAATTCTCCTAAATTAGTTATAATCATCAAAAAGGGGGAGATTGATACTCCTAAGTTTTGATGATCACAAACAGTAAGTCATTTGGCTTATTAGTTGATATAAAACAGCATGCTAGTTGTGTATGAACTAACTTGGTTTTGCAGGGTATAATAGCTTACTGCTTGTATATTCAGTTTGTCACAAACAGCAAGCCATTCGTACAAACAGCAAGCCATTTTCAACTATTCAGAATTCCTGTAGATAAAGATCAACTAGACATTTCTATGTTCTCAGGAAACTTGGTTGATGATATGGAAATACAAAAGTATAAAGCCATCTATCCGTTCAGCTCATCAGAACCAAAACAGCAAGCTGACATGAACTTGCTATGTTATTTCGGTACTGTACTAACTTGGTTTTGCAGGAAAAATTAGCTTACTGATTATATAATCAGTGTATCACAAACAGCAAGCCAAATTCATGGACAATCAGCATACCAGTCTCACAAATAGCGTGCCAGCTTCACAAACAGCAAGCTGATTGTGTTTGACAGAATTAAAGAACAATTCGGAATTCAAGGAGCATGCAACGGAAATATTGTTAGGAATATTTGTAGGGGTCCTCTGAATATTTTCTAGCATGCCAGTACTCATAGCCCACACATTTTGGGAGACAAAATTGATTCCTTCACTTAAACTAAGTAAAGTAACATTATACTTTACTATACTTTAAGCTCCACTCAAACAAGTCACATGGGGATGCTTCCTTCATCATATCAAACATTATTCTTCATACTATACACACTCCATCTTCTCTCTCAACTGATACATACATTCAAGCTCCTCCAAAATTGTTTAAAACAACAATCACTACCAACGGCTTCAAGAAAATTATATACCGTTGGAGCCTTTCTATCTTAAGTTCAAAATATTCTTGTTTACCTATATAAGGGCTGGTCTTTCTCAGTTCTTATCATCCATTATTGAATATCTATCAAGTGCAGAAACAAGAAACTATACACAACCACCAAGCTTACATTGCAAAATCTTTCTAAACCTTTCAAACCCCTATATACACGCATATATATATTCAGAGGGTTCATAGGTTGAGTTGTATTTATTCAAATCATTGTATTGTTCAAGTTGTAATTGATTTGTTGTTGTACAAGGTTGGCTTAAGGTTTAGGGTGGGTCGAACTAGGCTAGAGAAGGATACTTGGGAAGTACTGCTTAGAGAGCTAGTTCAGCACAGGAAACAGCAAGCCATTTGTAAGCAGCAAGGGTGTAAGGGAGATATATTGTTGGATCTTGTAATTGGTTTATATTTGATCAATAATATATTCTCTTACCAAGTTGGTAAGGGACCAGGACGTAGACCATAGGGGTTTAGGGGTCGAACCTGGTTAAAAGATCTTGTGTTCTTTAATTTTCTGCATTTTAGTTACAAACAGCGTACCATTTGCAAACTGATAAAATACAAACAGCAAGCTATTTGTAGTAATTTTTAAAACTGTTCATAAAATACGATTGTTAGCCATAAACACCTATTCACCCCCCCCCCTCTAGGTGTTGTTTTCAACCATACCATCAAAATTACCTAATGATAAGTGGATTTTATATCCACTTAGAATGCTTCATATCGGCTTAAATAGATTTCTTGACCTCGAGTGTGTGGTATTTTTTACGTGTTTTAGTGAAGTTTGTGCAGGACTACTAGTTGCAGGAAATTACTTTTCCATGAGTAATTGGTGGTTTTTGATGAATTATAGAAAATCAAGGTGCTAGAGAGAAGAATGCATGATGAAAGAAGCAATTAAAGGAAACTCAGGACCTTAGCTGGTAGGTTCAGGGCCTGAATTGGACAGGGATATTTCAAGCAGTAAAATCAGGACCTGAGCTGGTAGGCTCAGGGCCTAAGGGAATAAGGGATGTTTTTAAAGTAAACTCAGGACCTGAGGTCTGAGGCTCAGGGCCTGAGCCTGACGGGGAATTAAATATTAAATTGGTCCAGAATTCGATTTTTAATCAGATTTTTGGAAGTTTTCTTGTTGGCCAAGACTCTAGGGCCTATATAAACACATTGTATCATTGTAATTTGTATCATTACATATCATAGCATAGATTTGCAAGGGAGAAAAGGGGAGAAAGATTCAACGCTCGTGACAAGCAACGGATCTAGATCTACTTCATCTTTTGTATACTTTTCTTAGGCGATACTCTGGATTCTAGATTTGTTTTCTCAACTCTTTGTTCTATTAATATTATTACTTCCATTCATACTTTGTTTAATATCATGTTTGCATCAAATCCCATGGTGACGAACGGTTCGATTATGAACTAATCATTGTCATGGGATTCTAACGGATTTATTTATGGATCTCTAGTATCTTGATGCTTTAAAAGATCTTTGTGTGATGTACAATTGATATCCTCGTGTGGTTATGCTTAATTGATAGATGCGTCGCGAACATCTAACCTGTTAATCTCTTGTGAAGTGAAAGTGGATCTTGAGATTTAGAACTTGCCATGCTAGCATAGGTTCATGATAGTTTATCATTATGATTCGTAGTGTAAAATGAAAATACTTATACTGCCCTGTGTGATCTTTATGGATAACTTGATCTTCAACCGTTATGTTTTCAAATTCTATAGACATATAGGGTCTAAGCATAATTGGTGTATATTCATCTTCTATCTATTTTATGGATGTATGGATAGTTTGGTATACGTATGCTGACAGGTAGCGTGTACTTGTTTCGTGTTATTGATCAGATATCAACCCATTGCATATAGAGATTAAAGGCATCAGATCTAAGTGAAGTAATTAATGAAGTTAGGATCCCATGTTTATTCTCATATAAGTAATTCAGTTTTAAAATCTCAGTAGATAATTAATTCTTAGTTTGATAATTCGCCTCTTAGTTTAATTTAGATAATCAAAATCCTCAGTTTATTAATTATCTTAGCAGTGAATTAAAACTATACATTGTTGAATAGGTACATCTACTGAATTGAAACCCAAACCAGATCTCTGTGGAACGAACTTGATTATATTACTTGTGACCACGTATACTTGCGTGATTTTGCGTTAACAAGTTTTTGGCGCTGCTGCTGGGGATCATCGGTGTTTTATTTTTAGTTTATGTTCTTGTCATCAGTGGTCGTTAAAGTTCACTGACTTGGATTAGTTACTTACCTATCTTGTTTAGTTCGGTGTGTTTCAGGTACTTGAGTGTTTGAAAATGGTAGGCGAGGAGTTGCCGTGGTGGGCATATTCGAGGACATCCATGCCTCAATAATGTGAGCAATGTTTGGGCGTTCATGAGACCTCACAATGTTGTTACTACGAAGGAGTTGATCCATATGTCACTTATGAGGAACAGCCATATTTTTACCATCCTCAAGAGTACCAACAAGATGTTCTAAATATGTCATATTTCTTTGGTAGTGAAGAGTTTCAACATCAGTAACCTACTCCTACTTTTCAGTCAGATGAGGTTGATGTTATGGAGGAGATTAGGATGCTTTCAAAGAGTAATAAGGAGTCTATCAAATCTTTGGAGACACTAGTTGCTCAAGTTTTGAGTGTCTTGGAACAAGAGAAACAGCAATTCATACTAGAGGTAATTCCAGAAAATAAAGGTGACTTGGAGCAAGGTACTGCATGCATAATTGAGGAAGATAAATTCCAAGGTGAGGTGAGCGTTCACAAGCCATGTGAGGAATTTGATCATGCTAGTATGGTGGATGATTTGGAAAGGGCACTATTCGGGACAGACACTGGTGAGCTACATAAATTTCAAAAATTGGTATGTTCATACCAAGAGGCTGATGACAATGGGAAAGATGCAGGTCTTCTACTTGTCTCAGAGTATAAAGATGGATGTAGCGCATTAGAGCCAATGGAAGAAGTTCTCTTTGAGGAACCAAAGGCTTCAGCAACTTACATTTACCCTCCTCCATTATATTCAAGTGAAGCCCGCGAATGTGTGTTGTTCTACAAATTGACAGATTTTGGGTCAACGGATGAAGGCATTGGAATCGGACATAGTTGTTATACGAATAGGCCAAGCGAGGAGAAGGGGCAGGAAGTGTGCCGCCGTGATGACGATGAAGTCTCACGAAGAGATGACCAGGCCAACTATTATCATCCTTAATGGAGGCTTAGACGTAGTCAAGCTAATTGACTCTAAACAAGCGCTTCGTGGGAGGCAACCCATGTGTTAGGTATGTAGTAGTATGTAGTAGTGTGTCATTTGTTCATGTAGGAAATCATATTTTGCATGTTAGTAGTAATTCATTCGTATTTTGTATGTATTGCATGTTTGTTTCATATAGGACATTTTGTATTTTATTGTATACCATGTGAGTTTATATAGTTACATTTGCATAGCATGCATTTTTCATGATCCCTTAGGACAAGCTAATTCTAATTGGTAGGTCGATGTCTAATTGAGTGTGGTAATGATGAATAGAGGGTTGATTTATAGTTCTTATGAAATTGACTTGCATGCTTCAGAAAAAAATTATTTTCACAAGTCTCATTAGGTTTGCTTTTGGGCTAGGTTGAGATCATGCTTGTTTGGTTGCTTTTGTAATTCAAGTAGCGCAATATATATAACTGTCAATTAAATGAGACTGTCTCAAATGATAAAGAGACTGTCTCTTTAGTGATAAAGCCTGTCCCAATTACCTAATAGAATAAACAAACAACAGAAAATAAATGACAGAATAAAAACAAGAACACCAGGAATTTTCACTTGGTTCGGCCCCTACCCAATCTATGGCCTACATCTAGTCCCTATGCCAACTAGCACAGAGATTATATTATTATAACAATAATATAAAGCTTAAAGTTTTCCCCGATTACAAATTTAAAGCCTCTTGGAAGAACCCTTCCCTTGACACACCTGTCACTTAGCAAACCTGCTACCTAGCCCACTGGCTACCTTGGCTTATGATTTGTAATCCTATCTAATTGCCACAACCCGGCACAAGTATATGAAGAAGAATAAACTTTTACAACTCGATGAATGAGACTTCTAAACAGAGTATGTATAAACTTGAATGTCTGTGTATAGAAGTTGTATTACAGAGAAGCTTCGAGCCTGTGTGTCTTCTTGCTGAATGAACGAATATATATAGCACTAGAAGATGTTAGCCATTAGAGATTTGAATGCCTGAAATTATAGCTGTTGAGACATGAATCAATCAAGAGTAAATCAGAGATTAGATAGCAATCAATCAAGATAATTACAACGACTCTATTAGAATAAGTTTCGGGATTTGAATGGATATCAAATCACTCACTATCCCTGAAATATATATCCCAAGATATGTAACCTGCAATTTCGATATATCATCTAAAATATGGAATCACATAATCAAATCTCCATGATTTAATTCGAAGACAATTTCAAATGCATCATCCTAAAAACCTGGGAATAACAATCTCCCCCTTTTTTATGATGATGAACATTTTTGAATTTCAATCTAGCATTCTCTTTCTCCCCCTGTCAAAAACACTTATAGAGATAATATAATCAAATAGTCTGAGAATTAAGTACGGCATATATGAACAAATAATTATAAGCAAACATCAACTTAAGCACAAATATTTGAGAAAAGCACAAAATTCGAGAATCACAAATATTCAACACAAACCAAATAAACACAAATGATCAAAATATTCAAAATACTAAGCTTCTCCCCCTTTCATCAACATAAAAACGAAATCAATCGTCATCAGGAATGTCCACTGTAGCTTTACCTTTGCCCTTTGACTTGTACCTAGGAGAATCCCCATAGGTAGAGAAGTTCTGTTCAAAGAAGTCCGTTGGGGGAGCTTTACCATCACGGGCATCCATCCACTGAAATAACTTGTTCATGTACTCAGAGTTCTGATTATGAAGATCGTCGTCTTGGAGAAATTCTCGAGGAATTCAAACTGGCAAATCCAATTCATGATATGTATATAAAGGCTTTAAAGGTAGAAGTCATCAGGATAACTACTGCATTTGAACCCAAATCTGATGAGCTGGTAATATTTGTGGATTGTCATAAAGTTGGAACTTTCAGAGTATCTATTCAGTTCTTTTATGACAGATCGCTGACAGAGATTTGGGTACTTAGGCCTAAGGTAAAGACATCTTCTGAGCTAGGTGTGTTGTTACATGAGAAGTTCAAAGAATTTGCTGAAAGAGTTGGACCAGAAGTGATTAAGGATCCTCCACAAGTAAAATTTCTTAAGGGAGAGGTACTTCATTCAATCAATCTTCAGACAGATGAGTTATATGAACATCATGCAAAACACTTGGTATATGCTGAATATGCTCTCAGAAATCATGGATTCTTGACTGAAGAAAAGGTAATAGTTGCAGATCACATTCGATCCTATGCACAAACGAATATAAAAGATTACAAGAAATTTCAAGGTGAACTGAGAAAGAAGCTTGGAATTCCTTTAGTATTACCTCAAGGATTGTCATCAAGAAGAGAGCGTCTTGTTGATTCTGATTTACACATGAAACTTCAAGTCACAGATGAGCCAGAAGAAGGAGAATTCAGAAGGGAAGACAACTGAAGAAAAAGAATTGCTCTACATGTTATATCTTTAGAGCTTAGATAAATCTTGATAGGAATTTGTATCATATGATCAGTCTAGAGGATCATCTATCTTGTATTTATCTTTCATGTTTGAATCTGGCAAATGTTAAATATAAACCAGAACCTTTTTTATATATTTACTTAGTATTTAAAGTTTTATCTTTCATTTGGTTAAGTTGGATTAGTTGAGGTATCCTCTAGGAATTTGCTTGTTATTGTCTAACAAACAAAGAGGGGGAGATTGAAAGGCATATGACTCAGCCTATTTGTAGTTAGAGGATCCTAATCAACTTAAACCAAATTGTAATAAGTAAATATACATATGAACTGTCACAGGAATCTCAAGAAGTATTATCTGTCAGAAGAAAGAAGAAAAGTCAATCTATAGTTTTGATGTCGTACACTGGAAGACGATTCAGTTATCTGATCAAGCCTCAGTATAGCATTGAAGTGAATGGATTCATTTGAACAGTGACAGAGATTTTTCGAGTGATAGTTTGAATGTCAGTTACAGTACAAGAGAATTGAGAGAAGAAATAAACCACAACCTAAAGTCAAAACTGAAGAAGCATCATTGAAGTTAGTCGTTCATGAACCAGACAGTACATCGAACGTCAACACAAGTCAGTGGTAATTCTTTACTACCTTCAGTGGTTTGTAAGAATTAAATTAGTTATTTATTGAGTTAATTAAATTCATTTATAATTGATATAAATCATTTAGTTGATTTAATTAAATGAATTAATTCTGGAAGAATTAATTTATTTATTAAATTAATTATTGTATCAATTAAATATGAATTAGTTAATCATTAATTAATTAAATAGATCAATATGACTTAAAGAAAGAAGGTTGGATTATGTCTTGGAGAAGAAAAATTTGGTATGACCTAAATTAAGTCATACCGACAGAATTCAAAGTTATGTCTTACCGAGCCAAGCATTGCAGATTATGTCATACCGACCTCCTGCCAGCTGTTTAAGTCATACCGAACTTTTATTAAGTCATACCGACAAGGTTTATGTCTTAATGGAGGTTTGTGTAAGTCTTAATGAAGAAAAATTAAGTCTTGGAAGCAGTTTAAGTCATGCTGGAGCAGTTAAATATCCTACAGAAAGCTAGCAAGACTTATGACTGATACAAAAGAACAGAACACAGCAGATTAAGTCATAACCAAGAAACAGAGCAGAAAATATCATATTCAGCAGAACAGAATTCTCTCTCAAGAACACCAAGAACACTAAAGCTTAAACAATTCCCAGAAATTCAAGTTCTTCATCTTTGTAATATTCTATCCGCTAGAACTTGTCTATTTGTGATTCTTGTACTACTAGCGAATTAAGTTTCCTAGTTCTTATCTTGATTATTATTAACTAAATTAGAAAAGTTCATGTCGAATTTTCTAATTAGTTATTAACATCTTGATAAGTTGTTATACTGATTTTGTAACACCACATCAAGTTAATATACAGTTATATTCAACTTGAAAATTTGTGTTAAATAATTCCGCACAAATTTGTCTTTAATAAAATATTATCTAACGGACAAATTTCGATAAAAAGGTAAAGATTGTATTCAACCCCCCTTCTACAATCTTATCGGACCTAACAATTGGTATCAGAGCTAGTTGATTGATACACAAATCAAAGATCCCATTTTACTCGATTAAAAATCATCCCCGAATTTTTTAACTCTCTTAAAAAATTCATCATGTCTTCTAAAGTTGGAACTGTGAAAATTTCCATATATGACAAAAATAGTTATGATATGTGGAAGAACAAAATGTTAATGTTCCTCGAGGTTGCAAATCCTAAATACATGAAAGTCTTATCAGAAGGACCAATAATACCTTTTGGATTAATTCCTGAAGTTGTTACTGATGGAAAAGTTATTTCCCCTGCAAAGTTTGTACACAAAGATTCTTCTGAGTACACTCTTGTTGAAAGAGAAGAAGCTGGACTTGACATTAATTTAAGATTGATCTTAATAGATTCTCTAGACTCTGTGATGTACAGTCATGTGATTAACTGCAAGACTGCAAAGCACATGTGGGAAACCATTGAAACTGTGAATGAAGGAACAGAGGAAGTTAGGGAGAATCGACTAGAAATTCTGACATCTGAGTATGAACACTTTCGATCAGCATCCAATGAAAGTATTCAAGATGTGTTTGAAAGATATAACAAACTTGTCAACAATTTACAGATGCATGGCAAGTACTACACTCAGAAAGAGATCAACAGAAAATTTCTACTGTCAATGCCTGTTCATCTAGAACATAGGATTACAGCTATCAGAGAGTCGAGGAATCTAAGTGAATTACTGTAGAAAGACTCTTTGGCGTTTTAAAAACCTATGAACTGGAACAATCTCAACAAAAGGAGATTCATGGAAAAGGAAGAGTTGCTAATACTTCTACAGCTCTTATTGTTGAGAACAAACAGGAAGTGGAAGATAAGGTTATTCAATCTTGTAGTGTTGACAGTGGCAAGCTTGAAGTTGAAGTTGGTCAAACGAATGCTAGTCCAGATGAAGGAGACTTCTATTCGTTAGAAGAGCTAGATCAGTTGGAAGATGAGTCCATGGCTTTGTTGGTAAGGAAATTCAATAACTTCAGATTCAGGAAGAATCCTAAGTTCGGGTACAAATCTAACTATAACAGGTTCCAAAGAGGAGGTTCTTCATCCTCAAGTAACAGAGGAGGTTACAAAACTGGAACAGTTGAAAGAAGTAAAATTAGATGTTACAACTGTAATGAACTTGGACATTTCGCTACTGAATGTCAGAAGCCAAAACAAAACCAAAGAAAAGACTTTGGATCTGAGAAGAAGAAGACAGGTAAAGCCTATGTGGCTGCTGGAAAGAGTTGGGATGATACAGACTCTGAAGAAGAAGAGTATGGCAATCTTGCCCTGATGGCAAAATCTGATAACTCCAGTGGTACTTCATCTGAGGTATCATGTTCTGAAAGTCAATATATTTATCAGCTTAGTGATTCACTAGGTTATGCTAATAGAGAGATTGAAAGGATCAATTTGTTAAATACAGATCTTAGTAAACAATTATCAGAATTACATGATGTACAAAATTGCCATGATAAACAAAAATCAGAAATAAAAATTCTAAAAGAACTTGAGAGGTCTCTAGCGTTGATAGTGGTTCAACAACTTGAGACAATAGCTGAACTAGAAATAAAGGTTAGTGCTACTTCTAATTCATGTAAAGTGGCTAAAGAGTTGTTTAACCAACAAGCTATTAATCAAACCGTAGGAATTGGGTTTGATTATAATGAAGCTATTGGACGAAAAAGCATTATTACCCCTAATCGTGTCAGTGCTGTAGAAAGGGGTATACCAATAGTGCTTAAGGGTGTTAGTAACCCACTCTTTAAGACATCCATAGCAGAACCTTTGGATACAACATCTTTAATCATTAAGGAAGAGATGCGCATTGAGGATTTAGCTAATGGCGTAGTTTTAGAAAGTAATCAAGTTGTTAAAAATGATGAAGATAGAAAGTCTGTGTTTAAGAAAACAGAAAGAGTTGGTGAGTCTACTAGTTCTTTGAAAACTAGTAGTAGAAGTAACAACATGAATAAATGCAACAACATATCTACCATGCATGCTATTCCTGTTATTGACACTGCTAATAAGAAATGCAATACTGTTAATTGCATGTCTTGTGCTTTTAATATAATGTCTGCTTACTTTAACGGTAATCATGCATGTGTTGATAAGAATGTTCCTAGACAGCATATGAGCAGAACTAAACATGTTAGATCCAGGATTGTAACACCACCTAATTCTAAGACTAGGACTCCAAGTCCTTTTCAGGATATGGTGAAGACATGGTTACCCAAGTTGAAACCAAAACAAGTTAAAGCTGTTTACAGGGTTAAATGTCCAGTACTTGAAGAAAATGTTGTTAAAATAAAAAGTGTTGCTTTGCCTGATAAAGGCCAATTCTTTAAGTATTCCGGACCCAATCAAATTTGGGTTCCGAAGAAAGTCTAACCAATTTGTCATTGCAGGGTTTGAAACACGTTGAACGAGTCATGTGGATTCTGGACAGTGGATGTTCAAGGCATATGACCGGAGATAGAGCCCTGCTGACAAATGTGGTGGAGAAGGCCGGCCCAGTCGTTACCTTTGGAGATAACAGCAAAGGTAAAACTGATGGATATGGCAGATTAGAAGCTGGAAATGTTATCGTTGAAGATGTCTCTTTTGTGAATGGCCTTGAGCACAATTTGCTCAGTATTAGTCAATTCTGTGACAAAGGTTATGAAGTTCATTTCAACAAGAAGAATTGTCTAATATCACACAAGAGAAATGAAAGGCCGCAGTTGACTGGAGTAAGAAAAGGAAACTTGTACATAGCCAATATGAACTCTGGAAGCACAGAAGAAATTAGATGTTTTTATTCAAAGGCATCCACTGATGAAAGTTGGTTATGGCACAAGAAACTTTCTCACCTAAACTTCAAAACAATGAATTCTTTACTTAAAAGAGAATTGGTGAGAGGTTTACCTTCGATTGAATTTACTCAGGAAGGTCTATGTGATGCTTGTCAAAAAGGAAAGTTAAAAAGGGCAACTCACAGGAGCATTAACACATCATCAATAACTGAACCATTACAACTTCTCCATATGGATTTGTTTGGTCCAGTTAGTGTGATGTCCATGTCAAGAAAAAGATATGCTCTAGTGATTGTTGATGATTTCTCAAAATTCACATGGGTACTATTTCTGAACTCAAAAGATGAAACTCCACAACTGGTAGTTGATCACATTAAGTTAATTGAGCTGGACTCTAATCGTCCAGTAAGAGCTATAAGGTCAGACAACGGAACTGAATTCAAGAATGCAGTTTTGATTGACTTTTGCACTGAAAAGGGTATAACTAGACAGTACTCGGCTCCCAGAACTCCTCAGCAAAATGGGGTAGTTGAAAGAAAGAATAGAACCTTGATTGAAGCTGCACGTACTATGCTAAGTGAATCAAGGCTTCCATTGAGCTTTTGGGCTGAAGCTGTCAACACTGCATGCTATACCCAGAATCGAACACTTATCAATAAAGACTTAATGAAGACACCATATGAAGCTCTACATGACAAGAAACCAACTCTCAAGTACTTCCATGTATTTGGGACAAAATGCTTTGTGCTGAAAGAAGGAGATGATCAAGGTGGTAAATTTGAAGAAAAAGCACATGAAGCAATATTTATTGGTTATACTAAAAGAGCCTACAAGGTGTATCTTATTGATCAACAGAAAACTATGGAAAGTGTCAATGTTACATTTGATGACACAAAACTCCCAAGTATCCAAAATGAAAATCCATCTGAAAAGCTTAAGTTTGATGATATGTCAGACTCAGATTCAGATGTTGACAATCAACCTGACGTTGTTGCTGATAATAATAATCCAAATGTTGGTGGTAATGATCAAGGTGTTGCTGGTGAAAACAATGATAATTTTCAAGACACCACTGATACTCTTGAACCATCAATAAGTCAAACTGGTAACAACTCAAGGGGAGATAATGAAGGGTCAACAAGTCATACTCAACATCATACTGAAGATCAAGGCGAATCATCAAGATCAATTCTTCCCAGACAAACTGTTTGGAATAGAGCTCATCCTTTTGAGCTGATTCTTGGTGATCCAGATGTTGGTGTGAAAACAAGAAGAGCTTATCAGAATCAATGTAACTATTCTGGGTTCTTGTCTGTCATGGAACCTAAGAAAGTAGAAGAAGCTCTATCTGATCCTGATTGGGTGATTGCTATACAAGATGAACTCAATCAATTTAAGCAACTAGAAGTATGGAGCTGGTACCCAGACCTAAAGATAGAAAAGTGGTGGACACAAGATGGGTATTTAGAAACAAACTAGATGAAGATGGCACTGTGATAAGAAACAAAGCAAGACTGGTAGCTAAAGGTTATTCTCAAGCTGAAGGCATTGATTATGACGAGACCTATGCTCCAGTGGCAAGACTTGAGGCCATCAGAATATTCTTGGCATTTGCATCCTACTCAAGATTCAAAGTTTATCAAATGGATGTCAAGAGTGCCTTTCTGAATGGTAAGCTAGATGAAGAAGTGTATGTAGAACAGCCCCCTGGTTTTGAAGATCAAGATCATCTGGACTATGTCTACTTTCTTTACAAAGCTATCTATGGTCTTAAGCAAGCCCCAAGAAAATGGTATGACACTCTCTCTGAATTTCTATTAGAAAATGGTTTTATAAGAGGTGTCATAGACAAAACGCTCTTCACTAAAAGACATAAGAATGATATAATACTAGTCCAAGTCTATGTGGACGATATTATATTTGGGTCTACTAATGAGCTTCTATGCAAGAAGTTTTCTAAGTTAATGCAGGGTAGGTTTGAAATGAGCATGATGGGAGAACTGAAATTCTTTCTTGGATTACAAATAAGTCAGAGACAAGATGGAATATTTATTTGTCAATCTAAGTACATTAAGGAGCTCCTCAAGAAATATCACATGGAGGAGTGCTCATCAGCAAAGACACCATCAACTATAGCTGTCAAAATTGGTTTATGTGAAAGTTCTGCCAAGGTAGATATCACAGGCTATAGAAGTATGATTGGCTCATTGCTTTACCTAACTGCTAGTAGACCAGATATAATGTTTGCCACATGCTTGTGTGCAAGGTTCCAAGCGAACCCTAAAGAAATCCATCCCACTGCTGCAAAAGAATCTTAAGATATCTAAAGGGTACGCCTAATTTAGGCATCTGGTACCCTAATGAATCTGGTTTTACTTTAATTGGATATACAGATTCTGACTATGCAGGAAGTGTTGTAGACAGGAAAAGTACATCTGGGAGTTGTCAATACCTAGGTGGAAGATTGGTATCCTGGTTCAGTAAGAAACAGCAAACAGTTTCCAACTCTACAGCCGAAGCTGAATATATAGCTGCTGGAAGCTGTTGTGCTCAGATCTTATGGATTAGGAATCAATTAATGGACTATGGCATTGTATTAGAAAATATCCCTATTTTATGTGATAATACAAGTGCCATAGCAATCGCCAGCAATCCTGTGCAGCACTCAAGGACAAAGTACATTGACATAAGGTATCATTTTATAAGAGAGCATGTAATGAATGGTACAGTGCAACTACTATTTGTAGGCTCTGGAGATCAAACTGCAGATATTTTTACTAAGTCGCTTAATGAATCCTCATTCACTAAAATTGTTAGTGAATTGGGTATGTTAAACAGTCCTAGTAATTAATACTGTTAATATCTGAAATTTGATCTTTAATAATTTTGCAAGTGATTATTCTGTGAATATTTGTTGTTTGAAATCACTTGTGTAATTATTTTACCAACTGATTTTCTTGCTTGTTTAGTTATTTTTCACTCTGTTTATTCATATTATTTAATACTTCATATTTCTGTATTTTTAGAATATTTGTAGATATTTATTTCTATTTTAATAATTGATTTATCATATGTTTTGTAGTGTTTGTCCTGTTAATATTGCTTTGTTTTCGTTAATAGGATAACATATGATATTTATTTTTATTTTTATTATTTGTTTAATTTTCTATAATATTTTTATTATTCTTATAAGTTAATTGTATATTTTTGTGTGTTTATTTGAATTAGTTGTATATATTTTAATTTATATTAATAAGTATATGTTTTAAATTAAATCAGAATAATAATAGGTCTTATTAATAAGTCTATTATATTTAATAAGTCTTAATTAGTTTAGGTCTTATTAGTATAAAAATTCGGTATGACTTAATTAGGTTAAGTCTTATTGGTCGGTTTATTAACTTAAGTCTTATTCGGTTATTAAGTCTTGTACATTTAGGTCTTAATAGAATTAAGTCTTAATTACCTGTATATAATTAAGTCTTATTCTATTATTATTAAGTCTTATTCAGAGTTTTAAGTCATGTTAAGTTTAAGTCTTATTTCTAGATTTAAGTCTTAATCACTGTTGACGGAGGAATTTGGTAACAACAAAGTTTGAGGTATGTCGCCGGAATCAAGATCTATGACGGTGGTTCTTCGCCGGATAAGTTGCCGGAGTGTGGTGGCTGTGATGAATTGGGGGCTGAGATTGAGAGGGTTCTTGGTGGTGGCTCGTAGCTCTTCGCTTCCATCTCCTCAATTTGCCTACGTACCTCTATATTTATAGAGGATCAAGCCCACGTAGTTCTTGGAGAGCAAGAAACCCAAATGGGTTTGGATTGACGAACTAGCTTCCAGAATGTTCTACTATGAGGCCTAACCACAAAAGGCCCAACGCTCATCCAAGATCTCAAGACTTCACAGATAAGGGAACGTCCCCCGTCGAGGACTAGTCCTATCTGCTACCAGCTATTTCTTGATTTCAAGGATGCAGGTATAGTCGTGGTTTACCCCAAGTGCAGAACGCATCCCTGTCCCCCGAATGAGAAGCACCCACCAGATAGCAGGACAGGTGATCCAGAGCTTTTGGGTGCAAAGTGTAGGATTACTCCAAAGTTCCCCAATGAGGACGCGCCCATTGGCTACAGGAACAGAGCTCCCAAAGCACACACCAGAAAGTCCCCATCTTTCCACCTTAGGGTGCGCCCTTTGTGTCTAAGATGGGTCATTATATCCAGGCATACCCCTGGAGGCCTTCTGCGACGGACATCCCCCTCCTGAGATACGACAGGAGGGAATTCTTCAATATCTCCTGGAATCCAAGCCTAAGTGGAATCCAAGTTTGAGTGGAATCCAAGCTTGAGTGGAATCCAAGCTTGAGTGGAATCCTTCATTAAAAACTATAAAAACTTGAGTAGAATTCCATCTTGAGTAGAATTCCAGCTTGAGTAGAAATCTCTGATATGGAAGTATCAATTAGGGCGCGCCCTCCCTATAAGGAAAGTGAGGACGCGGCCTGGTTTCTTCAATATGTGCCAAAACCCTAATTTATCATGAAAATCCCCAAATTGAACCCGTATCTGACCCGAATCCATTTTAGAATACCCGAACCGAATTTTGGGCATAACAACTACCCCCCAATTCCATGTAAAATCAAAGATAAAGCATGGAATTTCAATCTTAAACAACACCAAAATTTCTTTGTAGCTTTTTTTCTCAAGGGCACGTCTTCGTTCTTCTCATCTTCAAGATTCTACGCAGAGGGCGCGTCCTTCAATTCTTCAATCTTATCTCCCTGACAACTCTAGTTTCAATTTTTTTGTAGAGGAATAACACAAATGCACCACATCTCTAAGCTTACATGAGCTAACTCGGCGTAAGAAACAAGAGATATTATGCACAAGTATAAATCTCTCACAGGGCTCGTACTAAAGCTAAATATTTACATATATTTACAGAGGACGAGCCTTATGATATTAAGGCGTACGGACCCCTTCAGCTGTTATCCACATACACTACCATGGTCTTTTCAAGTTCCTTCTGCATTAATCAAGCCAAAGGGCATTCCAATGTAGCGGTATAATCCTCTATCATGCTGTTGCATCTTCCAACTGACCAATCCGAGGAAGAGGAAAACTATCATTTGGGCAAGCCTTTGTTCATATCACTGAAATCTACACAACTCCTCCATTTCCCATTAGGCTTCATAACGAGAACCGGGTTAGGTAGCCACTCCGGGTAGTAAAACTCTTTAATCAAGCCAACGTTTAACAATCTATCAACTTCTTCCTTCAATGCAATAGCTCTTTCTTCAATTACCGGACATCGATTCTGCCTAATACCCTTCCTGTCAGGATTTATACTCAAGTGATGACACATGACCTTTGGGTCAATGTCCACCATACTAGCATGACTCCAAGCAAAAACATCTCAATTTGGCAAAAGAAAGCTTGTGTGCATATCTCTCTACTCAGAATTCAACTAAGAACCGATCTTCAAAATTTTACTTGAATCTCTAGCATCGACCAAAATTGAGATGGTATCTTCTGTCGAATCTATCTTTTCCACGGTTGAGGCATTCTTCGATCAATATCAAAATCAAGACTTTGAGGGTCTTCAATCATGGCACCATCCTTGGAGGGCACATCCTCTTTGAGAGGGAAGTCTTCCTCGACAAGGGCATTCACCATGCCTTCTAGTAACATTCTTCTTTCCTTGATCTTTTCACCTTTAATGCTGAGGGCGCGCCCTCTGGGTGGATGCCTCCTCATCCTCTGGTTCTTGAATAAAATAGTGAGCATGAATTCATCCCTTGATGTTGTTCATGATTCCTCCAGAACTTCTTTCAATGAGGGTGCGCCCTCCATCCCTTTATTCTCCTGAAACCTTTAATTGCCTTGTGGTAGCACTCCCTTGAATCATGTTGCGATCCCCGAACAGTGCCCACATCATTTGGTGTGGGAAATTTCATAGTAAGATGAAAAATGGACGTCACTACCTTCATTTCTTTCCACAAGGGGCACCCTACTAGGGCATTGTGAGATGACTCCTGATCCAAACCATGAATTCCATCATCTGAGTAACTGAAAGAGAACCTTCTCCAAGAGTTACTGGTAACCTGATTGCACCGATCACTTTCACAACTTCTCCTGAAAAATCATAAATTCATGCATTGTTTGGTGCCATGTCCTTGTCTACGAATCCCAACTTCTTGTAAGTGTTGTAGTACGAAATATTGACTGAGCTTCCGTTGTCAACAAACACCCGATGCACACTCTTAGAACTAATCTGAATGGCCACCAACCAGGCATCATTATGAGGGTGGTGAACCCATCTTGACTCATCTTCAGTGAAAGTAATATCCACGCATTCTCCTTTTAACATCTTTGGCGGTCTCAAATCCAAGCTGTTCACATTGGTCAGGGGCCTATGCCTTGCTTCTTTGGCGTATCTTTCCAAAGCATTGTTACTGTCACCCCCCAAGTAATGTCCTCCAAAGATAGTGTGTACACTTCCTTTCTTGACAAATTTCTTCTCTTCGGGCTTGTCATCACCACGGAGGGCGCGCCCTCCGTTCCTTCTATCAGGATTTTCCTTGTACTTCTTCACTTTTCTAAGAATCCACTCAATCGGGTATCCTTCCTTGATCAAATCTTTGATTTCATCTTTCAACTGACGGCACTCATGAGTGTTGTGCCCTGAAGACTCGTGGAATTCACAATACCTCTTTTTGTCTTTGTTCTGCCAAGGAGATAAAGGTTCTGGCTTCCTGAAAAATCTTTTGTTTTTGTTCACTTCGAAGATGTGTTCAATGGAAGCTGCCAGAGGAATATAATTACCCGGTCTTTGATCGTAGATGTAAGTATCTAGAGGACCTCAATTTCTTCCAGCTTCAGCTGAATTCACCCGATTAGCACCAATTCGCTGTACGACGTGTAGGACTAGGAGACCTATCCTTCCTCTTATTAGTCTTTCCATTAGAGCCACTCTGAACATCTGACTTTCGATTATCTGCCAAGGATTGCTCTACGATCTTGAAAGACTCAGCCTATGCAAACACATCGTCTAGCGTAGGTGGATCTCGTCCTTGAAGGATTGCAAACCTTCTCCTTCCTTCTACTTAATATTGGCCAAGTTGTAACAGGAGGAGCATATTTCACTGCTACTTGGAACTTAGTCAAAAACAAAGTCCTCATCACCTGCCAAGATGTAATTACTCCTGGCCCAAGTTTTTAAAACCATTGCTGAGCACTCTCCCTGAAAGTTGCCGCTAACAATCGACATCTAGCCAATTCCGTTACTTCGTAAACATCCATCTCAATGTTAAAACATCCTAAGAATTCCACAGGGTCTGCATTTTCATGAAAACGTAGATCATTGGTCATAGATCTATATCCTGTAGGGAGCTGTGCCTCTCTAACCTCTGTTGAAAGTGGAGAAGGAGTTTGTGCCGTAGCAGATATCCTTCCTCCATCCAAGTGAGAAAGAAGCCTCTTCAAGTCGACGACATTAAAAATGCCCACACCTGGAATATTTTGACTATTTGGTGGCACAGTTGTTTTGAGTACCCCCAAGGGTGAAGGTTGAGTTATCGTCTGAGCATTTCCTGGAACTCCGACATGAAGCTGTGTGAGAATTACCTCTTGAGTCTGAGTTTGTTCCTTTTGACCTTGAGCTTGTGGATTCTCTTCAATCTGTGGATTCCCCTGAGGTCATGGATTCCCTTGAGGCTGTGGATTCCCTTGAGAGCCTCTCTGGTACTGTTCCCCTAAGTGAGGGCGCGTCCTCGACCTGGACTCACTAGAGGTGCTTGAGGGAATCTGATGGATATGAGGTGACCTATCACCAGAGGACGCGCCCTGATTACGCGGTTGCCCGTTTCCTCGATATAACTCCATTCTTCTATCACCGTCATAACGGTTTCCTCTTCTTCCAGTATTATCATGATGAGGAGCTTGTTCAAGTCCAAGGGGCCGCGACCTGTTGTTAACAGGGGGCGCGCACTGTGGATCACCATCTTGAGGAAGGGCTCGCTCATGTCCAAGGAGCCTCGACCTGTAATCAGGGGGCGCGCGCTGTGGATTACGGGGCCTCAATTCCAAGTGCTTCTATTTCTTCTGATGCTCAAGGAGTACCATCCTTAGATCATCATCCCTAAGAGTTTCTTCAAGCTTGCAAAGTCTTTCTTATCCCTAGACATTCTCTCTTCATCCCGCTGGATTTCACTAGTGGGCGCCCAGAACGATGAGGATGAGGGCGCGATCTCTCTTGAACATCTGACATACAATTGAAACCTCCGTTCTTGCACTTCTTCACCTCTTCAAGAGCTTTCCTCAACTTGAAAAGCTTTCCCTGTTCGACGGTGATTTCGTGGAATACTCCGAGATTTTCTCCTACTTCTTTGCTCTTGCTCCACTGAATCCAATCTTGCCCCGAAGTTATTTATGGTAGTACCCATATGATATAACTGCTCTATCAACTCCACGTTTCTAATAAGAACGGGCGGCTGTCCACCGGTAGCCGGATTTCCACAATAGTGTGGGGGATCAGGGATCTCTTCCGGAATATAAGCTTCGTGACGAGCTTGATTACCCCCAAGCTATCTTCAAAATCATAACCATTTTCTTCATGAGAACCTCCACCTTGATTGTAAGACATATCCAAATTTGATCAAGATACTATCAAGTGGATTGACGACTTTAGAGTTCGGAGGCTGCATCCATCAAATCTAAGAGAATTGCACTAGAGCTTCAAAAGGATGTGGTGATAGAATGCGCGTCCTCAAAAGAGGGAAAGCTTGCATGCTTACAAGAAAAAGTTCCGCATCGAATCTTCTACTCAAGGGCGCATCCTCCATTGACGAGAACTATTCAAACTCACCCTTCGGGGCGCGCCCTTGTAGTCTACTATTCCGGCATTGTTCTACTTCAATCAATTTCTGGTAGAAAGGGTGCATTCTCCGGTCACGGGCTACTTCAAATCTCATCCCATGAAGTGGCATCTCAAAATGAGGCATTCTATGAATAACATCTCCCGAAGAGGCATCTCACTAGGAGGCATCCAACAAAGGGCATCTCACGAAGAGGCATCCCCGTGGGGGTATTCCGCTGTTCACACAAATTATCATGAAATACATGTATACGTAGGGCTAGGGAGGTGCATCAATACTACCCCCCAGCATCAGAATATCATTCCTTAAAGAAGCGTCTCTTAAAGAGGCATCCCAAGAGGGGAATTTTAAGAGAGAGTCGTTGGAGTTGCTGAGGACGCGCCCTGTTGCTTACGGCGCGCCCTATATGGATGAGGGCAATGACAAAGTCTCTTCTAGTCCGGATGAATGTCATTCTTGGGTAGAGGGGCTCACTCATGACCTTGGGGCCTCAACCTGCCTATTAGGGGGCACATCCTAAGATTCATGGGGCCGCACATCAATACAATTTTCTTCAAACAAAAGATATGCCGTGGATCGTTGCGATCATACTTGCAGACGAAGCCACAACATGAGGTTGTTAATTTAGGGCGCGCCCTGATACCTATCTTCCAGGTCATTGTAGATACGAGGGCGCGTCCTCTGTATCAAAGTATTGTTTCTTCATAGAGGGGCTCGCTCACGTCCAAGGGGCCTCGACCTGTAATCAGGGGGCACGCGCTGTGGACCACGACCTTGAGGAAGGGCTCGCTCATGTCCAAGGGGCCTCGACCTGTAATCAAGGGGCACGCGCTGTGGATCACGGGGCCTCGATTCCAAGTGTTCCCCTTTCTTCTGGCCAGGCAAACCCATGTAGGCCTTCTCACCAGGCAAACCCCTGTAGGCCTTCTCACCAGGCAAACCCCTGGAGGCCTTCTCATCAGGTAAATCCCTGCAACTTTATACATGCAATAAATATATAGAGCAAAATAATATAGAGGTTGGATATTACCTGGAGGCGCGCCCAGTCAGGGGAAGGCGCGCTTCTTAATAATCTTCTGTGGCATGCTCTGCTTGTATTAGCAAAACCCACCATTTGCAGCTTCCTCTTCTATATCATCTTTCATGGGTGTGCTCTATGGCGCGTCCTGCAGTGCGCCCTTGATAAGAGATGTTGCGCCTTTTTAGAAAATCTTTGAGGCTTTTATTCATGTGACCTCCTTCCTGTGAGGACGCCATGTCAGAGGGTGGCGCGCCTCTCAAACATATTTGAAACTTTTCTCTTATATGGTAGCCCTCCTTTAAAGACCTGTGGGCGCGCCTTCAGAGATGATGAGAGATGAATATGCAGCTTCATGTGTTTCTCCACTTGAAAGTAGAATACTGGTAGACGCCCCATGAGATAAAGATGCAACTCCTGATAATTGTGTCTCATATACGTAAGATTCCATCTTCATGTGTTTGCATCCCAATCTTCTCATGTGCTAACTTTCACCATAACCTACTTCTCAGAATAGGATGTGGATTTCATCCTAAACCAATTACCAATAGGTTTCCTAAACCAAGTAGAATTCTTTATTAAAAATTCGTAGTTGTCCTTCTTCTCCAGTTTCGGACTGATTCCAGCCAAATTCTTCTGATGGTAACACCTTTGGGTTAACGAGAATTTAATAAGCTTCGCGTGGGCTGTAAAATCGTCCAAATCAGACTTCTAGAACTCAAGATATGACCCAAATAGTGTAGGTAGCGCGTGCAGCACAATACATACAAATTTTCATATATTTTAACTCCAAGATCGATGACCCATCATCAATTAAGCCATACTTGAGACCATATCTTCAAACCATGATGAGAATCGTAACCTGGAGGAGGCATCCTGGAGATGAGGGCGTGTTTAGTCATTGAATTCTCCCATAACTTGTTGGAAATCATCTGAACCTTGGATACCACCCTTAGGGCGCGCCCTCAGATTTCTTGAGGATGCATCCTGATAGTGAGGGCACGCCCTCCGTGATGAGGACGAGATCTCGATAATTGCGTCTCTTTCTTGGAACATCCTTCCTTGAATCATATTCGGAATCTCCCCTTGAAAAACTTAGTTCAAAGCTGCTGATCGGAAATCACCGCCTTCGAGATAACCGGAACCATCTTTTTGCAGCAGCAGCCTAAAAATCAGTTCACCTTCAGATCTTGTTCGACCCCACTGCCAGAAATCGCCATCCTTGGATCTTCTCCGTTGCTGCAGATCTGCAACCCTATCGAGGGCTATTCCTTAGATCTTGCTTGTCGTTTCTTAAGAACCTTCATCATGGTGAGAAATCCATCCTCCTTGGATTATGATCTTAATCAGCAGCCCTCCTTCTAGCGCCAATTTGTTGACGGAGGAATTTGGTAACAACAAAGTTTGAGGTATGTCGCCGGAATCAAGATCTATGACGGTGGTTCTTCGCCGGATAAGTTGCCGGAGTGTGGTGGCTGTGATGAATTGGGGGCTGAGATTGAGAGGGTTCTTGGTGGTGGCTCGTAGCTCTTCGCTTCCATCCCCTCAATTTGCTTACGTACCTCCATATTTATTGAGGATCAAGCCCACGTAGTTCTTGGAGAGCAAGAAACCCAAATGGGCTTGGATTGACGAACTAGCTTCCAGAATGTTCTACTATGAGGCCTAACCACAAAAGGCCCAAGGCTCATCCAAGATCTCAAGACTTCACAGATAAGGAAACTTCCCCCGTCGAGGACTAGTCCTATCTGCTACCAGCTATTTCTTGATTTCAAGGATGCAGGTATAGCCGTGGTTTACCCCAAGTGCAGAACGCATCCCTGTCCCCCGAATGAGAAGCACCCACCAGATAGCAGGACAGGTGATCCAGAGCTTTTGGGTGCAAAGTGTAGGATTACTCCAAAGTTCCCCAATGAGGACGCGCCCATTGGCTACAGGAACAGAGCTCCCAAAGCACACACCAGAAAGTCCCCATCTTTCCACCTTAGGGCGCGCCCTTTGTGTCTAAGATGGGTCCTTATATCCAGGCATACCCCTGGAGGCCTTCTACGACGGACATCCCCCTCCTGAGATACGACAGGAGGGAATTCTTCAATATCTCCTGGAATCCAAGCCTAAGTGGAATCCAAGCTTGAGTGGAATCCAAGTTTGAGTGGAATCCAAGCTTGAGTGGAATCCAAGCTTGAGTGGAATCCTTCATTAAAAACTATAAAAACTTGAGTAGAATTCCATCTTGAGTAGAATTCCAGCTTGAGTAGAAATCTCTGATATGGAAGTATCAATTAGGGCGCGCCCTCCCTATAAGGAAAGTGAGGACGCGGCCTGGTTTCTTCAATATGTGCCAAAACCCTAATTTATCATGAAAATCCCCAAATTGAACCCGTATCTGACCCAAATCCATTTTAGAATACCCGAACCGAATTTTGGGCATAACAATCACAGTTAGTATATATATAGCAGGTAACAGTTTTAAGTCTTATTAGTTAAGTCTTGTTAGTTATTTTTAAGTCTTATTCGTCTAACTAGTATATATATAGTAGTTAGTAGAGTTAAGTCATTTTTAAGTTTATGTCATTCTCTCAAGTTAAGTCTTAGAGAACTAAAGTGATACACACATATATACACGCGTATATACAACCGATTCATGCCAAATTTTTGATTCAACTTAACTGAAATCACGAACCCAGTACAAACGTCGACTCCTTGTTCGATTTCCTTCAGTTTGATTGCTTAAAAAACGAGATTTGGTTCGGATTTTGAAGGTTTTTATTTTCGAAAATCGTTTTTTAAGATCTGATTTTCTGAAAAACTTAGTTCGATTCTTGAAAATCTTAAAATATACGGTTGTTTGTGTGTATACAAGGATCATTGTGTGAATTTTTCAGAATTTTTGGAGAAATTTTAATTATTTCGAATTTTTAATTAATTATTAATTCGAAAAATTAATTTTTAAATCATAATTTTGTAAAATCTGAAATTTTCAAAGAAATTAAATCTTGATTAAAATGGCTGATCGATTTGAAATTATTAAACATAATTTAATCGGTTATTTTGATCCAGAAAATTGTTCAGTTGAACGTTTTCGACCGTGGATTCGATTTTTAAATGAAAATTCACTGGTTCGCACTGCTTTGAGCTTAGATGCTCCATTGAAAATTGAACCCTTGCGAATCATGTGTACTACTGCTGTCATTTCTAATGATAACAGATCATTTGTCTTCTCTGTAGGAGACAATCGGTACACAGTGAATGAAAATACAATAAATACGGTCTTAAATTTTCCAACTGACAATTTCGAAGAGTTACCATCAGATCAAGAATTGATAAATTTTTTGAATGGTGTATTCTATCAAGACAGTCCTGATCAAACTGTCTGGAATAAAAAGAACTTCGTTCAGGAATGGTACTATCTGTTTGACACATTAGCTAGAGTCTTTGCCAATTCTACTAAAGGGAACTTCGGGGTATTACCATCCTTCTTGCAGCATATTGGATATGCAGTTGCACACAACCGAAGAATTAATATTGGTAGACTACTGTGTGTTTCGATGGTTAGAAGAATCATTAATGCAAAGAGGAATTTTGATAATGGACAAAAAGTATCATGCTATTATCCAAGATTCCTGTCATTGATTTTTAATCATCTAGTGGAACTAGAAAACCAAGCCCAATTCCTGAATGGAGAATCACTGGCGTCAGGTAAACCTACTACCAGATTGTTCACTGAGTACAGCAACAAGCCTAAATTCACAAACATACCTGTAGTTGTCACCCAATACATGTCAAACTATATACAACTACCTGTCATTGAACCTGTACCAGAACCTGAACAACCTGAACAAAACCCTGAACCACCAGTGGATAACATACTTGTTGAACCTGAAGATCAAGGCAATCAACAAGTTGAACCTGCTCAGCAAATTGTTCCTCAGCCACCTGCACTTGCTGTTAAACATCCAGTGGAAGAAACTGCATCTGTCCCTGAACCTGAATTAAATCAACCAATCTTATCAGAGACTATCGCAGAATCAGCTGACCAGGTATTGTCTTTTGTTCCTCAAACTATTTCTACTTCTCAATCTATTTCTGGAACCCAAGTGGTTGATAGGGCTGACCAAGGGATTGTAAGACCGCAATCTCTAACCCCGGTCATAGAGCCAAACACTGAATCAACATCACTTAAAACCTTTCACTCCAGAAAGAAAATTCCATTTCAAAGAGCAAAGAAAAGAAGAAATATATTGAGTGAACCCACAGCTCTGCCTCTACAAAAGAAAAGTAGAACTGATTCATAGGCAACTGTAAGCCCATCCGTATCTTCCCAACAAGATATGGACGTTGATATGGCCGTTGATATGGCCATGCAACAGTTACTAGGATCATCCTCTCAACAGGATGATACTATTGAAATTCGCCATAGGGCCATGGCATCCTGTAATGTGTCAGGCACAACGGCCATGGCATCCTGTAATGTGTCAGGCACAACCCCTTTGTTATTACTAACGATGGGAGAACAAATAGATTATGATGCAAATAGTAACACATTGACAGGAGAGCACATAGAGTCTGAAACAGTGCCTACCATAGTTACGGTAGAAGAGTCTTCACAGACTTCTGAGGGAAATCTTGGTTCCCTGCCAACTTTAATGGAACCATCATCTCCCCTCCTAGGAGAAACATTCCTAGATCCCTCAAGGGAGTTTCCACTCACAGTTTCGACTGAAGAAAGTGGAAGGCAACTTGATCAATCTACTACTGAAGCAATTCAGATTACAAATCCAAATGTACAAGTGGAATTGATTGAGGACAGGGATTTGCGAACTCCCATTGCACCACCACTGACCTTCCCAGAGGAGGCTAGGGTGATTTTAACTGCAGGTACCGCTTCTGGAAAAGCTAAGGAAATTGAGAGGAGTGATGTGAGGATTACCACAAAATTGAGTGATACACATGCACATCAGGTGAGTGAAATTCAGAGTGAAATTCAGGTGAGTGCACACACAGACACATACACTCTCTCATTGTTACAAAAAATACAAGATCTGGAAAGGGAACTGGAAGCAAGTAAAGTTGAAACTAGATTACTTCGAGCACAAGTGGATAGACAGTCTTCTCCATCCACCTCTGTTGATAATCAGCTTACTTCGATAAAGGGTGACATCAACAACTTGAAGACATTCTTCACTAATAAAATCAAAACTCTCGAACTTTCTCATGAAAAAGCTCTTGATGATTCTGGTGAGGTCACGGTGGCACAAGATAAAATTATTGCTGAAATCTCCAACAAGGTTGATAATCTACAGGAAGAAGTTCATGAAAATCAGCGTTCTACTGATTTGAGACTAGATCAAATTGAGAAGCAAAATGAACATCAAGCTAAAGGATTAAGGCATTTATTTCATCTGATCAGTCAGAATCGCACACCAACTACTGAAGAAAGAGAATTCTTTGCAAGAATGGATGGTGATGATGATGAACGGGATCCTGAAGCTGTTGCAACAGATAAAACTGTAGAGGATTCCTCAACTAAGGGGGAGAAATCACAACAGGCACAGCAGAAATCACAAGGTGGTGAAGGTGGTGAGAAAGGACAAGGAGAGAAAGGAGGTAAATCTGATAAATCTGATACAGACAGTGAAGACAGGAGGAATAAGGGGAAGAAGAAAGTTGTTACAGATGATCAAGTCATGGATGAACCAGGTAATCTTTATGTTTTTTATGACTTTGATTTTTCTGATGAAGGTGAGAAATTACCTGAACCAGATTTAAGTCACTGGGAAGAAGAAGAACCAGTGATATCTGAATCTGAAGCTCAACAAGCTGAGAAAGAATCTGAAGAATTATTTGCTCAGAGGGAAGCTAATTTGCTGATGAGAGAAGAAAAGCTTCAAAAGTTATTAGATCAAATTGCACGAAATGAAGAACTTCAGAAAGCTGAACTGCAAGCATTACAACGATTACATGCTATAAATGTTGAGAAGAGAAAGACATATATCAGACTAAAGAGCGGTGACAAATGGGAACGTGCTCAAAGAGCAATTGATTCACCTCAGAGTTCTGATTATGAAGATCGTCGTCTTGGACAAATTCTCGAGGAATTCAAACTGGCAAATCCAATTCATGAAATGTATATAAAGGCCTTACAGGTAGAAGTCATCAGGATAACTACTGCATTTGAACCCAAATCTGATGAGCTGGTAATATTTGTAGATTGTCATAAAGTTGGAACTTTCAGAGTATCTATTCAGTTCTTTTATGACAGATCACTAACATAGATTTGGGTACTTAGACCTAAGGTAAGAACATCTTCTGAGCTAGGTGTGTTGTTACATGAAAAGTTCAAAGAATTTGCTGAAAGAGCTGGACCAGAAGTGATTAAGGAACCTCCACAAGTAAAATTTCTTAAGGGAGAGGTACTTCACTCAATCAATCTTCAGACAGATGAGTTATACGAACATCATGCAAAGCACTTGGTATATGCTGAATATGCTCTCAGAAATCATGGATTCTTGACTGAAGAAAAGGTAATAGCTGCAGATCACATTCGATCCTATGCACAAACGAATATAAAAGATTACAAGAAATTTCAAGGTGAACTGAGAAAGAAGCTTGGAATTCCTTTAGTATTACCTCAAGGATTGTCATCAAGAAGAGAGCGTCTTGTTGATTCTGATTTACACATGAAACTTCAAGTCACAGATGAGCCAGAAGAAGGAGAATTCAGAAGGGAAGACAACTGAAGAAAAAGAATTGCTCTACATGTTATATCTTTAGAGCTTAGATAAATCTTGATAGGAATTTGTATCATATGATCAGTCTAGAGGATCATCTATCTTGTATTTATCTTTCATGTTTGAATCTGGCAAATGTTAAATATAAACCAGAACTTTTTTTATATATTTACTTAGTATTTAAAGTTTTATCTTTCATTTGGTTAAGTTGGATTAGTTGAGGTATCCTCTAGGAATTTGCTTGTTATTGTCTAACAAACAAATAGGGGGAGATTGAAAGGCATATGACTCAGCCTATTTGTAGTTAGAGGATCCTAATCAACTTAAACCAAATTGTAATAAGTAAATATACATATGAATTGTCACAGGAATCTCAAGAAGTATTATCTGTCAGAAGAAAGAAGAAAAGTCAATCTATAGTTTTGATGTCGTACACTGGAAGACGATTCAGTTATCTGATCAAGCCCCAGTATAGCATTGAAGTGAATGGATTCATTTGAACAGTGACAGAGATTTCTCGAGTGATAGTTTGAATGTCAGTTACAGTACAAGAGAATTGAGAGAAGAAATAAACCACAACCTAAAGTCAAAACTGAAGAAGCATCATTGAAGTTAGTCGTTCATGAACCAGACAGTACATCGAACGTCAACACAAGTCAGTGGTAATTCTTTACTACCTTCAGTGGTTTGTTAGAATTAAATTAGTTATTTATTGAGTTAATTAAATTCATTTATAATTGATATAAATCATTTAGTTGATTTAATTAAATGAATTAATTCTGGAAGAATTAATTTATTTATTAAATTAATTATTGTATCAATTAAATATGAATTAGTTAATCATTAATTAATTAAATAGATCAATATGACTTAAAGAAAGAAGGTTGGATTATGTCTTGGAGAAGAAAAATTCGGTATGACCTAAATTAAGTCATACCGACAGAATTCAAAGTTATGTCTTACCGAGCCAAGCATTGCAGATTATGTCATACCGACCTCCTGCCAGCTGTTTAAGTCATACCGAACTTTTATTAAGTCATACCGACAAGGTTTATGTCTTAATGGAGGTTTGTGTAAGTCTTAATGAAGAAAAATTAAGTCTTGGAAGCAGTTTAAGTCATGCTGGAGCAGTTAAATATCCTACAGAAAGCTAGCAAGACTTATGACTGATACAAAAGAACAGAACACAGCAGATTAAGTCATAACCAAGAAACAGAGTAGAAAATATCATATTCAGCAGAACAGAATTCTCTCTCAAGAACACCAAGAACACTAAAGCTTAAACAATTCCCAGAAATTCAAGTTCTTCATCTTTGTAATATTCTATCCGCTAGAACTTGTCTATTTGTGATTCTTGTACTACTAGCGAATTAAGTTTCCTAGTTCTTATCTTGATTATTATTAACTAAATTAGAAAAGTTCATGTCGAATTTTCTAATTAGTTATTAACATCTTGATAAGTTGTTATACTGATTTTGTAACACCACATCAAGTTAATATACAGTTATATTCAACTTTAAAATTTGTGTTAAATAATTCCGCACAAATTTGTCTTTAATAAAATATTATCTAACGGACAAATTTCGATAAAAAGGTAAAGATTGTATTCAACCCCCCCTTCTACAATCTTATCGGACCTAACAGAGAGTTTCAAACATCTTGACTATCCAATTGCGCTGAAGTAACTCTATATCCACCATTCGTTCCTTAAGAATAGGTTTTGCCTTAGATTTCGAAGATCCCTCTCTTGTCAGAAACTCTGCTTTCAGACATGGTTCCGGAATGGATGATTCTGAATCAGAATGATGTTCCTCAAAAATAACCGTCTTCTGCCGTTTAAAAGACTCTGCTTTCGCCGGAGTCTTGCCGGTGCGAGTGGATACCGATCGAGTCTTATGTTTAGCCATGAGTAGAAAAGGGGAAGAGACGAAGAGAGAAAAGAAGAGAGACAGTGGAAGAACAAAGGAGAAGGAGAAGAGAAGGAGAAATAGTCGCTTAAAAAGACGTGCCAAAATAAATAACATAAATAATGTATCTAGGTGTCAAGCATGCAAACAGTACAATTACGTGGCACATAGTACTGATATCCCAGCGCAATAAAATCACAGATCCACAATTAAATCAATTAAGCTAAATTAAAGAAAAGCTAATTTTAATAAGATCAATTAAAGGGTGCACATACCAAGTTCCCTTCGAAGCATGCAAAACTTGTCTTCAGACAAGGGCTTTGTAAAAATATCAGCTTTTTGATTTTCAGTGGGAATAAATATAAGCTCAATATTACCTTTTGCGACATGATCTCTAATAAAATGATGACGGACATCAATATGTTTAGTACGAGAATGCATGACAGGATTTTTGGAAATATTAATAGCGGATGTATTATCACAGTAAATTGGAATATTTGAAGATTTTATATCGAAATCTTTCAGGGTTTGCTACATCCACAGGATTTGGGCGCAACAACTACTTGCGGCAATATATTCACCTTCTGCGGTTGACATTGCAACGGAAGTTTGTTTCTTACTGTGCCAAGTTACTAGGCAATCACCTAAAAATTCACAAGCTCCGCTAGTGCTTTTTCGATCGACCTGAGATCCTGCGTAATCAGCATCTGAAAAACCAATTAAATCAAAAGATGGGGAACTGGGATAGAATAGTCTCAAGTCGTCAGTTCCCTTTAGATATTTAAATATTCGCTTTACAGCATTAAGATGAGATTCCTTTGGCATTGCTTAAAAACGAACACACAAGCATACACTGAACATGATATCGGGGCGTGAAGCAGTAAGATATAACAAGGAACCAATCATGCCTCTATATTTGGTAATATCAACAGATTTACCATTTTCATCCTTAGTGAGTTTGGTGGTCACATTCATGGGAGTTGACTTAGGAGTGACGCTCTAGGTCAAACCTTTTAAGTAAGTCCTTTATGTATTTGCTCTGGTGAATAAAGATACCTGCATCAGTTTGGTTAATTTGCAAGCCAAGAAAATATTGTAGTTCACCCATAAAGCTCATGTCAAATTCTTTATGCATACAGTCCGAAAACCATTTGCATAAGGTCTCATTTGAGGATGCAAACACGATATCATCAACGTACACTTGAACTAATACGAAATCATTATGCTTATGAAAAATAAAGAGAGTAGGATCGAGTGTACCACGAATGAAACCTGAATCCACAAGAAATGTACTGAGTCGATCATACCAACATCTGGGGGACTGTCTAAGTCCATAGACAGATTTCTTGAGTTTGTATACGTAATGTGGATATTTCTCATGAATGAAACATGGAGGCTGCTTTACATAGACTTCTTCCTGCAAGTATCCATTTAAGAATGCGCTTTTGACGTCCATCTGATAAAGTTTGAAGTTTTTGTAGGCTGCAAAAGCCATAAGAATTCGAATAGCTTCCAGACGAGCTACTGGAGCATATGTCTCGTCGTAGTCTATACCCTCTTGTTGATTATAGCCTTGGGCTACAAGATGAGCTTTATTTCTGATGATATTTCCATCTTCATCCTTTTTATTCTTGAAGACCCATCGAGTTCCAATAACTTTGACATCTTTTGGTGGTGGCACCAGTTCCCACACATCACAACGTTCGAACTGATTAAGCTCCTCTTGCATCGCAACTGACCATTGTTCATTTTCCACGGCATCTTGAGCATTTTTGGGCTCGAACTCAGCTATAAAGGCATAAAAAGCACAGAAATTTCTATTCCTGCTTCTAGTAGTAATGCCTTGATTGAAATCTGATAGAAGATTATCTGGAGGATGATTCTTCACAATTCTGGATGATTTTGGAAGATGTATTGAGCTCATTTCTTCTTCATTTGAGTTTTCTGATTGATAAGGGATTTCTGATTGAACTGGTGAAGGATTCCTTGCTGTTTCAGAAGATGGAGAGATACTAGAAGGAGTATCAGAAGTCATAGAGGATCCAGGAGTTGATTGATGAAATGTAGAATTATGCTATGGTGTCTCCTGTCCTGTTGGAGAATGAGGCAGTTCCTTTTCCGAAAGAGACTGTTCCTTTCTAGATTGAGACTGTCTCTTTCCAGATTGAGACTGTTCCATTTGAAGTTGGGAATCATCATCTGCAAAAACTTCCCAACCTCTGGCTAGATCAAGATTAGACTCATTGAAAGCAATATTAATCGATTCCTCTACTTTTTTCTTATCAGGGTTATAAACGCGATAAGCCTTACTTGAAATGGAGTAACCCAAGAATATACCTTCAGTAGCACAGGGATCAACATCCCATGATTTGGCTGAGTATCTAGAATAAAGCATTTAGATCCAAAAACTCGGAAATAGCTAATGTTAGGAGTTTTATTCTTCAACAATTCCTAAGGAGTTTTCAATAAGATAGGACGAATTAAAACTCTATTAAGCACATAACAAGAAGTATTTACCGCTTCTGCCCAGAACTTTCGAGGCAACTTACTTTCATGAAACAAGGTCCGAGCAGTTTCCTGAAGTGTTCTATTATTGCGTTCCACTACTCCGTTCTGTTGAGGAGTATGTGGGGCAGAAAATTCATGTGATATGCCTCTGGTCTTGCAATAAGTGACAAAATCTTTCTCAAATTCTCCACCATGATCACTTCTGATAGTTCTCAGCTTCTTGGAATACTTAGTTTCAAGGTTAGCAATTAAATCTTGAAATTCACTAAAAGCTTACGTAGAAACAGTACCCATGTAAATCGAGAAAAATCATCTACTATAAGAAATGCGTATTTCTTACCTCCAAGGCTTACATACCTTTCAGGTCCAAATAGGTCGAGATGCAACAACTCCAATGAATCAGTTGTAGACACCTGATTTTTGGCTTTGAAAGATGTCCTGACTTGCTTTCCTAACTGGCAAACAGCACAAGGCTCTGTCTTTTTATATTTAAGCTTAGGCAGACCCTTGATGAGGCCATGAGAAGAGATTTTCTTTAAGAGATCCATATGTACGTGACCAAGTCTTCTGTGCCATAAGTGCTGCTGTTCTTGGATTGTAGCTAGACATACTTCTTCCTGTTGCTCATCAAAATCTAATACAAAAATATTTCCTTTTCGTTTGGCTACTAAAGGAGTCTCATTGGATTTAGTACCAATAAAGCACATATTTTTATCGAAATTAACACTATGACCTGATCTGTGAGTTGACTAACACTAATAAGATTGTATTTAAGACCATCAACTAATCTTACATTGTTAATGGAAAATTTTTCATTACCTATGGTGCCTTTAGCAACAATTCTTACCGTATTGGAATCACCCAGGGTAACTAATCCTCCTTCTGAAGCCACTAGAGATAAAAATTTCGATTTGTCTCCTGTCATATGACGAGAGCAGCCACTATCTATGATCCACTTATTCTTTGGAACATGAACTTTTAAACATACCTGCAATATATATATATATATATATATATATATATATATATATATATATATATATATATATATATATATATATTCATATCTTAGGTACCCACTTTGATTTGGGTCCTGCATTGTTAGTGTCTATAATATTATATAAATGTCTTTCTGTTTTCTTAATCCAGATTTGAGTAGTATTAGTAGAAGCATGCATATATGAACTATGTTGTTTAGAAGTTTGGCCCTTGTTGTTACAGAACTTGGATTCTGCTGAGATATGTCCCCTTTTTCCGCAGTTTGTGCATTTCTCATATGGCATACTGTATTTCATAGTAGTCCTCTTCTTTGTCTTTTGAAATGCAATATTTTTGTTCGAGTTAAATCCCAGTTCTTCTTTTCCCAAAGAAGATTTTTGGCTTGCCAACATTACGTCTAATGTGCCTTCACCATGCACGAACTTGGCCAGATCTTTCTTTAAACGATCGATCTTTTCCTGTAGTTCAGAAAATTTCTGTTCTGTGTCCGTCTTTTTGCATTCAGCTTCCTTGAAAGAATCTGTTTCCTGCCTTAGTGTGGCTAAGCAAGCATCCTTTCTTTCAATCTCATTTTTCAGATACGTATTTTCTTCGACAAGCTTGGTCATCTTTTCATTTAGCAACTTATTTTCTTCAGTAAATGATTCCTCTTTCATCGAATCATCCATTTCACTTAGTACTTCATTTAGGGCTTGCTTTAAATATGCTTTTTGCTACGCAACTTTTTATTTTATGCCTGTATAGTTAGTAAATCTTCAAAAACAAATGATTTTAAAGGAGTAGAAAATACCTCTTCATTTTCACTGGAGCTTTCATCAAATCCTGCAAAACACAGTTAAGCAACTTCATCATCAGAGTCAATTTCTATATCAGATTCATCGTCGCTCCATATGAGAAATGCTGTACTCTTTTCCTTCTCCTTGTCTTGATACCTTGATCCAGAAGATTTCAATTTCGCCTTCAGTTGAAAACAATTCTTTTTGATATGACCTTTCTTGCCGCATTCGAAACAGACTTCGTCGTTAGTGTTGTTTCTGAATTCCTTTTTGAATCCATAAGGTTTTTGAGTAGGTTTGATAGCAGCTTTCTTTTTGGATAGAAACTCCTGAAACTTCTTTGTTAGAAGAGCAATCTCTTCATCTGAATCTTCACTAGAGTCTGCAATAATTTTAAGAGCTAGAGTCTTTTTCCTGGGTACTTCTTCTTCCTCATCATATCTTCGAAGCTGGTTCTCAAATTCTTCTAATTCGCTGAAGAGAGTGAGTGTATCCATTTTTGAGATCAAGTGAGAATCCTGCAGAGTTGTTACCTTAGGAGCAAACCTTTTGGGGAGTGATCGAAGGATTTTTCTATTAATTTCTGCCTGAGGAATATGTCTTTCCAGGAGAGAGATAGAATTCATAAGTGTAAGAAATCGTCCTTGTGCTTCTTTTATGCCTTCATCTTTTTCCAATCTGAAGCTTTCATAGTCGCTTAGAAGAAGATCAAGCTTGACTTTACGAACCTTTGAAGTTCCTTCATGACTTACTACAATAGTATCCCAAACTTGTTTTGCCGAAGTACATGCTGACACTTTTCGAAGTTCAGTAGCACACAGTCCATTGAGTAAAGAATTCATAGCTCGAGCATTATAATTCAGAGAATTGACTTCATCAACAGTGAGATCCTTTACTGGTTTGGGTTTGCCATCCTTCATGGGAATAGTGATGCCATTTTCAATATCATCCCATTCGTATGTATCCTTCTGGAGAAATATTTTCATAAGAAACTTCCAGTCGTTATAATTTTCTGTTCCAAGTAAGAGTGGTGGAACATTGATTGAGCGTCGTTCTTGCCAACCTGATTGTGCCATAGATCTAACAAAATAAACAATTAAATAAGGGTTAAATGCACCTGCTCTGATCCCAAATGTAATTCAAGTAGCATAATATATATAACTTTCAATTAAATGAGACTGTCTCAAATGATAAAGAGACTGTCTCTTTAGTGATAAAGCCTATCCCAATTACCTAACAGAATAAACAAACAACAGAAAATAAATGACAGAATAAAAACAAGAACACCAGGAATTTTCACTTGGTTCGGCCCCTACCCAATCTATGGCCTACATCCAAGTCCCTATGCCAACTAGCACAGAGATTATATTATTATAATAATAATATAAAGCTTACAGTTTTCCCCGATTACAAATTTAAAGCCTCTTGGAAGAATCCTTCCCTTGACACACCTGTCACTTAGCAAACCCGCTACCTAGCCCACTGGCTACCTTGGCTTATGATTTGTAATTCTATCTAATTGCCACAACCCGGCACAAGTATATGAAGAATGAATAAACTTTTACAACTCGATGAATGAGACTTCTAAACAGAGTGTGTATAAACTTGAATGTCTGTGTATAGAAGTTGTATTGTAGAGAAGCTTCGAGTCTGTGTGTCTTCTTGCTGAATGAACGAATATATATAGCACTAGAAGATATTAGCCGTTAGAGATTTGAATGCCTGAAATTATAGCTGTTGAGACATGAATCAATCAAGAGTAAATCAGAGATTAGATAGCAATCAATCAAGATAATTACAACAACTCTATTAGAATAAGTTTCGGGATTTGAATGGATATCAAATCACTCACTATCCCTGAAATATATATCCCAAGATATATAACCTGCAATTTCGATATATCATCTAAAATATGGAATCACAGAATCAAATCTCCATGATTTAATTCAAAGAGAATTTCAAATGCATCATCCTAAAAACCTGGGAATAACAGGTTTAATCACTTGATTATATTTAGAATTTTCGTTATTCCCTTGATAGCGTAGGAGCACCAAAATCTAAGTTTGGGGGTAACCAGGGATTTCATGCTTAATTATTATTATTGTCAATAATGGCTAGGCGTCAAATGGCTAGTAGCCGCTCATTGACGTGCATCTTCTTGCTGGGGGTCACGTATTATGAGTAGTCTAGGGTTGGATGAGATGGAGCGAAACGCACTCATTCCAGATTATTATTGTGAAAAAAAAAGGAAAAAAAAGGAAAAAAAGAAAAAAAAGAGTCATGTAAATAGTTTAAATGCAAAATTAACCAGGGTGAGCTCTTTAATACTCGAGTTATTAAGTTCAATGGGGGCAATGTGCCTAGTGACCTAAAGCCCTGTGAGGTTTGGGATCCGCTAACCTAACGCTCGCTACATGGGTATTATTGTATAAGCCTTTCGGGGTCTCATCCATTGCACGGTTAAATAAGCATGTGTTATTGTATATAGTATTGTGTGTCATAGTATGGTAATAAAGCTTGAATTTCTTTCTAACTCAGATAAGGATGGAGGTGTTTCTAGGTTATGAGGTGTTTACAGTCTATTCTTTTATGAACTTGTGATTGTCTTGGCGAAGAATAGGTATGATTTTGAGCTAGTTTTGGGAGTATATCTGATGAGCATAGCACACACGCACATTTCTGTTCATGTATTGTTAGAGTACGGGGACTTAGTCGAGCACTATTTGGATTTAGTTGCATTCTTTGAGATATTTGCTTGCTAGTTGGTTTTGGTTAGTTTGAAGGGGATCGTTGCATTTTAATATTAGTTGCATTCATGCATTGCATTGTTAGTTAGGTGGATTTTGTGGGTACATTCACTGTAGGCCCTCACGAGACCTCACTCATCCACTAGGGCTACCTAGGGGTTTAAAGGGCTTGTTGCGTATGCCAAATGCAACCGTGATCACCTACAGAAGTGGTACTAGTTAGTTGTATATAGTTTTATTTGTTTATGCTTGAGGACAAGCATCGGTTTAAGTTTGGGGGTGTGATAAGTGGATTTTATATCCACTTGGAATGCTTCATATCGGCTTAAATTGATTTCTTGACCTAGAGTGTGTGGTATTTTTGACGTGTTTTAGTGAAGTTTATGCAGGACTACTAGTTGCAGGCAGGAAATTACTTTTCCATGAGTAATTGGCGGTTTTTGATGAATTATGGAAAAACAAGGTGCTAGAGAGAAGAATGCATGATGAAAGAAGCAATTAAAGGAAACTCAGGACCTTAGCTGGTAGGTTCAGGGCCTGAATTGGACATGGATATTTCAAGCAGTAAACTCAGGACCTGAGCTGGTAGGCTCAGGGCCTGAGGGAATCAGGGATGTTTTTAAAGTAAACTCAGGACCTGAGGTCTGAGGCTCGGGGCCTGAGCCTGACGGGAATTAAATATTAAATTGGTCCATAATTCGATTTTTAATCAGATTTTTGGACGTTTTCTTGTTGGGAAAGACTCTAGGGCCTATATAAACACATTTTATCATTGTAATTTGTATCATTACATATCATAGCATATATTTGCAAGTGAGAAAAGGGGAGAAAGATTCAACGCTCGTGACAAGAAACAGATCTAGATCTACTTCATCTTTTGTACACTTTTCTTAGGCGATACTCTGGATTCTAGATTTGTTTTCTAAACTCTCTGTTCTATTAATATTATTACTTCCATTCATACTTTGTTTAATATCATGTTTTCATCAAATCCCATGGTGACGAATGGTTCGATTATGAATTAATCATTGTCATGGGATTCTAACGGATTTATTTATGGATCTCTAGTATCTTGATGCTTTAAAAGATCTTTGTGTGATGTATAATTGATATCCTCGTGTGGTTATGCTTAATTGATAGATGCGTCGCGAACATCTAACCTGTTAATCTCTTGTGAAGTGAAAGTGGATCTTGAGATTTAGAACTTGCCATGCTAGCATAGGTTCATGATAGTTTATCATTATGATTCGTAGTGTAAGATGAAAATACTTATACTGCCCTGTGTGTTCTTTATGGATAACTTGATCTTCAACCGTTATGTTTTCAAATTCTATAGACATATAGGGTCTAAGCATAATTGGTGTCTATTCATCTTCTATCTATTTTGTGGATGTATGGATAGTTTGGTATAGGTATGCTGACAGGTAGCGTGTACTTCTTTCGTGTTATTGATCAGATATCAACCCATTGCATATAGAGATTAAAGGCATCAGATCTAAGTGAAGTAATTAATGAAGTTAGGATCCCATGTTTATTCTCATATAAGTAATTCAGTTTTAAAATCTCAGTAGATAATTAATTCTTAGTTTGATAATTCGCCTCTAGTTTAATTTAGATAATCAAAATCCTCAGTTTATTAATTGTCTTAGCAGTGAATTAAAACCATACATTATTGAATAGGTACCTCTACTGAATTGAAATCCAAACCATATCTCTGTGGAACGAACTTGATTATATTACTTGTGACCACGTATACTTGCGTGATTTTGTGTTAACACCTAAATATTCAATTAGTTCGACTCGTTGACTATAATATTATTTTTGTATGTGGCGTTTAAGTGTGTTCCTAGGAATTCTTTTAAAGGCCGGATTTATTGAATTCTTCACCATATGCTCTAAATTTGGGCTCTCACCGTGGGAGAAAGGTAACTCATCTAAGGTAACATATCTAGAAAAATCATCAATCATTCTATCTCTACTATAAGCAAAAGGCATACCTCCACCGGCCGACGATGTCATAAAACCACCAAGTTGTGTTTGTTGTGGACCTCGGCGTGCTTCTCCACTTTCATGATTCGCCTTCGTAATTTCGTGAATATTTTCCAAGTGCCGATTAAGTGTACCCGTACCTTGTCCCTTAGTCCACGTAAACGGTGCTTGTTGTCGACCATTTTGTATACAAAGCAAACAGTGAACTTTATATTTTGGTGGAGCATCCGATATTTTAATTCTATCAAAATATGTCCAAACATGCGAGGATTGTCTCGAACTCGTGCCACCTACAAAAATTTACAAAATTAATACATTAGAAAAGAAATAAAAAAGTTCAACTGGAAAAAATTTTGATTTACGAAATAAAAGAACTATAAATTGAAATTAAAATTGTAAATTTTCAAAATGTAGGTCCGTGCAATTAAAACTGTAAATGAAATTAAACAAATTTAGAAAATGAAATAAAATGAAAAAACGATTTAAATTGAAAATTTAAAAAATGAAACAATTTAAAAAATTTAAAAAACGAAATTAACGAACAAAAAATGAAATTAAAAATAACTTCTTCGGTGTTAGACTCTGGAGCTCGAGGTGGTAGCATGCTCGACGTCACTGGGGTTGAACCTTGAGAAGACATACTGCCCATTCCTTCCATTTTTTTTATAAAAAAATAATTCGTAAAATTGCAAGTAGTAAATATCGAGAGAGATGGAGACTGGAGACAGTGGAGAGTGGAGAGAAAATGAATAAATTACGTAGTGCTTAATGAGTAAATATTGCAGTTGCGGGGAGGGAGAGCTTCAAAGATTGAGAGATTGAGAATTCAGAATTGAGAGAGATGGAGAATGGTGTGAAGGAAATGGGGGAGAAAGGGGTGGGTATTTATAGGGAGCTGTGGGATGTAGCCGTTGGGGAGTAGGAAGAAGCAGCACGACAACGGAAACCTGCAAAGTAAAGAAGCACAACAACGACTACCTACAACTCTGCACTGCAACTGCAACAATGACTAGAGAATGGACAGGACAGAGCGCGTGGCAGCAACTCGCGGTCCGGGCCGGTTCGGGCCATGCCGGGTCGGCCGGTTCAGCCGGTTCGTCCGGGTTGCGGGTCGTGCCGGGCCGGGCCGATTTCGGTTTACAGATATTAAATCTGTGTTCGGACCGGGTGTTTTACCGGTTTCGTGCCGATTCGGGCCGGTTCAACTCGAACCAAATTTAACCGGTTAAAAAGCCGGGCCGGTCAGAACCACACGTTTAACCGACTCTAGCCACAACTGGTTGAACGTGTCCATATCCGGAATCTCAAAAATGAGGTGCAAAGACTAATGTTGCAAAGTAGGAGTCGTATCATTCATAAATGCACAATACTTGGTTTGTGTCTACTTGGATGGAATGAAATGATGAAAAAGTGGAATAAAATTTTTATTAATATTTTGAAAAAATTGGAAAAAGTGTTATAATTATCATTCTTTACTTTATTTTTTCTAGAGTAATTTAAACTAAAATTCTAACCCACATATTTTAGAAGTAATGCTTCATTTTCTATTTCTATCATTTTCCTTACAATCTTTCTCATAAGAAATTTCTACTTCCTCATATTCATTCATTATTTACCTCAACATTTCTTCTTTCTTCCTTAACCTTTTTTACAATTATTCATTCCATTCTTTACTAATTCTATTCTACTCAAGTGAACACAACCTTATAGATCCAGAATCTGCAAATAACACATTCCTTAGAGCATTCACATCCCATCCTCCATCCCCAACCCCAAAAACTTACTAAAAATAGTAAATCCCCAAATAAAAATAGTAAATCCCCAAAATTATCAAAAAGTTTCTACATCCCATTCCCCATTTTCCATTCCCCTATCCTTATATTCTTTTTTATATTACTTCTTTCTCTCTCTTTTACTTACAATTTTAACTACCAAAACTCACCCACTATTATAAATACAATTTAATATTATTATATGAAGAGAGAGGGGGTTTGGGGAAGTTTTTGGGGGAATGAACAAAGTCCCTAAATATGGGGACTTGAGTTATGACCCTAAAACTAAACCCCAAAATGGGGAATGGGATGGAGGAGTATTTTAGAAGAAAAATTGAATAAATCCTCAAATTATGGGGATGGGGATGAGGATGAGGATGGGGATGGGGGATGGGATATGAATGCTCTTACCTCATACTAAAATAAATTTATAACAAATATTTTTTATTAAATAATTTATATCAAAATACAATATTCAAAAAAAAAAAAAAAAAAGAAAATTTGAAGCAAAGGAACTTTTCCATCAAAATATATTTATCATATACTTCAAGAATATACAGACATTTATTTAGATTAAAATTCAAATTGGAGCATAACAAATTTGTGTCGATTTAAAGTTTGAGTTTGAATTAAATTATTTGATCCAACTCGAATTCTAGCCTTTTTGGTAGGAATTCAAATTCCAAACGAAATTTTATTATTTCCCATATTATATCTAAAGAATTACAAACGAACTCTAAATATCAATTATTTTGATAAGAAACTTGTTATAATATCATAAAACTCAAATTTCAAACATGAAAAACATGATGCCCACAAAGATAAGTCCAAAAAAAAAATCTTCAAAATAATATTCCCTCTCTTCCATTATTTTTAATATTTAAGATAAAATTTTTGACACGTATTTTAAGATATATATATGTATATATATAATAATTTTATAATTTATTTTTAAAATTCTTTTGTAAGTACAAATTTATTAAATTTTTATTATTTAAAATAATTAATAAAATTATATTTTATAAAAATTTAAATTATATGTCGAAATTTTTATCCAAATATTAAAGAATTGGATGAGAGGAGTTGTTACTACAAGAGACGTTACTAATCACTAACGCTTCATCTCGAGTCAACTCACATCTCACCCCACTTTTATCTTCTTCATCAGCACACTTTCCCTTTCTCTTTCCCATCCCCAAAAATGCCATCGAACTCCAAACTCACCCCAACTCGCTCCCTAACTCACTCCTCCTCCTTCTTCTCCTCTATCCCCCGCGACTTATTCGCCGAGATCCTCGTCCGCCTCAACGTCAAAACCATAACCCGTCTCAAATCGGTCTGCAAACCCTGGCGCTCTCTTGTAACAACCCGCAACTTCATCAAACAACATCTCGCACATGCTCAGGCACACCCCGAAAACCAGGCTCTTATTGTTCACAGTCTCTCGACTGATTACGATGATGTGGTCACTGTTTTTCGTGTCGATGATATCGAGAACCCGGTTAATCAGGCTCTTAATTTCCCACAAACGTTCTTTAAGATGGAATTGGTGGGGTCCATTAGAGGGATTGTGTGTTTGTGTGATAGGAGTTTGGGGTTTATGATTGTGGTGTGGAATCCGGCTACGAGGGAGTGTAAGATGGTTCCGTTTCCGAATAAGGAAAGGCATGCGGAGAAAGTGTTTGTTGGGTTTGGTTATGATTCTGTTGAGGATGATTTTCGGGTGATTTGTGTTTTTCGGGTTACGGCGAATGAGAGGTGTGCTTCGAGGTTTTATGTTTATTCGTGTAATGCGGAGTGTTGGAGGGCGATTCGGGTGGAGTTTCCGTATGATTTGCCTCATATGTGGTGTGTTGTGACGGTTAAAGGGAATCCGTATTGGATGGGGTTTAAGGTAGAGGGTGGCGATGAGAATAATGGGAAGGAGGTTTGTGTTGTGTTTGATGTGAGAGCGGAGGTTTTTAGGTTCTTGGATTTGCCTAATTGTGAGGCGAATAGTGCTACGAGTGCTTGTCTTGCAAATTATAAGGATATGTTAGCGGATATGATGTTTTCACCTGGTTCTGAGGTGAATAAGTTGGTTGATGTGTTTGTTTTGGATGAGAAATCGGGGGTTTGGAGTAAGATTTTTACTGTGGGGCCGATTCCGTTAGAGGTGCAGAGGGTTTTGCATTGTTTTGAGAATGGTGAGATTGTTGTTGAGGATGATGAAGCTAAGCTGTTGTTGTATGACCCGAAAAATAAAGCAGTTAAGAATTTACGGATTGATAGAGCTAAGGAGCTTAACAAAGCTTTTTGTTACACCGAGAGTCTTGTTACTATTAAGAAGATGAATCATGTTGAAGAAGAGGATCTCGCGGAGATCTTGCCCAGCCCAAAGAAAAGGTTCATTTTGTTTCTTAGTATATGCTCGACTATATGTTCTTAATGTGCATATCATTTTTACTTGGCATCGAAATATTAAGTATTTAGCTGTTAGTTAGCTCTCAATTTAATGTGATTCGGGCTACAGTTTTAATGTTTCTCTTAACATAAAATTTTATGTGATCTCTGTTTATGCTCTGACTACTGTTACATTTGGATTTAAAAGATTGCAAAAATGTTTTCAAACCCTTTTACGCCTATTTATATATCTTGTGAAATATTTGTCCTTTCCAATTATATGTGATTTTAAGTAAATGGCTTGGTCGTGTATGCTGCTAATATGAACGTAGCATTTTTTCCTTTAAACGAATGGAAGAACATATCTGTTCTGCAACATTAACCACGATTTGAGTAAGATGTACGTTGGACTTTAAGAATGAAAGCCACCAGACAGTACCAAAATTTGGTCCAGGCTATATTACTTAATAATTAGTTATGTATTTCATTTTTTTTCTTTGGTAACAACCCATTGTTTTTTTTTGTTTGTTAATTTATTCTGGTGCTTGAAGTCTAACTGAGAAGTGTAGTTTGCCAAAATCTTTTTTCAACTTGTTTTGGTCTAACTTCTGTTTTTATTTTTCTGCTGTGACAACAGTACAAAATTGTACAATAAAGGCTACCTGCTAATTAGGTCTCCATTTTGACCTTATAAACTTCTTAAAAGGACTCGATGACTTGCCTTCAATTGTAAGACAAAGGCTTCATTGTGCCGGCCCTACGGTTCTTTGTTTTTTTGAAGGCTTGTGCTAAGCCCCTTTTGTAATGACATTGGTGGGTGGTTCAGGCTGAAGTAATGGAGAAAGAAAATAGGCAAAAATGGTTGGAGAAGTAGACTTCTAATAGAGTAGAGGACCGGTAATCTTGTAATACAAATGTTCCCTTAATCAGTGGAGTTTTACTTATTAAGTTCGCATGTCTATTTTTTCCGTTAAACCACAACCAAGTCTTATAGCCATCTGTTAAGCTCTTAGTTATGTTGGTTGCGTCCCAATGATCATTGCCAATATGGTTTATGGCCAAGGTGATTGTACCTATACTGAT